>OY728123.1:410523621-411723621 GCA_963277665.1 Viscum album | reverse complement strand
TTATAAAAACTTTAAACTTGAATAAGATTAAAACATGAAGATTTAATAAAAAAATCATCCCTTTCATGTAAGTTAGCATTGAAATTATTCTCTTTGGTAAAGGACATTGGAAACAACATATCTAAAGGTATATCTTCTGTATCATCTTAAAATTCAAGATATATGTATAAAGGTGATGATTTTTAATTATCAATTATGGGATAATCAAATATGTTTTCTATAGTGACAAAATCAGCACAATATTCATCCAATTCAAATTGATCTAACCCATGTGAAAAAACATGACTCTACTCATATCCAACCTCCTATGGAAATGTAATTTGATAGGTTCAACGCCAGTGCAATGATAATTTTTTCTCACATGGGTACTCAATTGATAATATTTGAAAAACAAGTTTGATTCTTATTTTTATTGAGCCACCTTTTGAGATACCAATTATTTCAAGGAAGAGGAAATATATGCCATTAGAATCCTAAACTCTTATATCAAATTAGAATTTTCATCAAACGGATTATTCAGGGATATATAATTTATAGAATCATTAAAATTTTTAATAATAAAATAATATGGAAATTAATCTTGAATTTCCATTTATGTATTATGATAATAATGGTATCTAATGAGGTTCAATATTTCGGTTTTTGAAATTTTTGATTATTATTTAGGAAAAATGGTGTGCGTAATCACTTCTTCTCTTTATAAATTGCAATAAATTGATGAGAGGTATTTGTTCTGGATCCTTAAATAATAAATTATTATTACCTTAATAATACAACATATTGGCACACCCTAGGGTCGGTCAAAATGAGGCCTCTAAAAATACACCAAATTATTATTGTGACTATTAGTAATCCAACTAAATGAAAAGTAATTATATAATATTATAAATGGGGGTAAAATTATGAAAATAAATTAAATATAATAAATATTAATAATAATATGTAAAAACCTAGAGAAAAGTAAGAAGACACCAAGAATTCATTGAATATTTGTTGTCTTTCTTGGGATATCATAGTGATTAAATCATTGCTCATTAAAAATACATATTCTCTCAATATTCTACTCCATTATTAGATTATCCCAATCACTAAAACACTTCCCATTAATAGTTATCATCCCACATTGATCCTCCACATTCCTGATAATACTCACTCACATCATCAAGAAAATGTTACTACACACTAGAAATAACCATACGGCAATAAAGGAGAGGAAAAAAGATTAAAATGGGAATAATAAATCAAAATAAATGAATGTGGTTTGAACTATATACTAAAACCATTTTAAAACATTTGGAATTATAAGAATAAAATAAAGAGAATCATTTGAGAACATCAAACTCAATATCCACCAATCCACCCTCGAACAATAATGAGAGATAGTTTTCCATGTGTATAGAAATTTGAAGGATCATAGAAGGAGGACACAAAATAGAAAATGAATGAGATGATAAGAATATGATCATTGATACATTAAATATGAAAAATTATGTAATGTCCCAGATTTTCAATGTAAATATTTTGAAAATTATATGGCTTTATATCGATACATGGCAGCGAGATGGCACGTGATTCTAAGGCCAAGATTCTTAGAATAACTATTTGAACTACTTTTATGTGTATTAAAAATAGCGCATGTTCTTGGATTTATTAACTTTTAAACTGTTGTGTGGATTGGAAATCTGAGGGAGACGTTGTGCTCAGTGTAGTAGGTTTTTCATAGGTAGGACCTAACATCAACTAGCACTGGTCAACTGTGGTAAATATTTTTCTAAATTTTGAAATAAGAATAAAAGTAAACATTAAAAGTTTATTTCATTTTTATATAATGTTTTGTGATGATGTATCAAGGATGCATCCTAATGACAATGAAGATGATACCTTTCATATATAAAACATCATGGTGATGTTATCTCAAGGAAAAAAGAAACGATGAAACACATTTCATCATTTAATGAGGAGTGGGGACAACTGTTAGAATTAACTAGGAAGGATAATCATCTTTCATCCTTGAAGTTTCCCTAAGTATGGAGAAGGATGCTCTCTCTCTAGAAATGATGAATGATTAACGTCGACGAACGACATATACAGGATGTTCATGGAAGGATATCCATCAATGACAGTTTCTCTCCTATGACGGATCCTCATTCCAGGTAGGGGGTTTATTTTCATTGCGATTTCTTTCCTCATTTTTATTTAAAATGGTGAAAGGAGACCAACCCACGAACAGTTTGATCCATGGTTCGATCAATGAAGTGGGATGGTTAAAATGCAGTATTTAAGGGGGTGAATATTATTAAACATTCTCCTACTATTATTTTATATCTCACCAAACATGAACCATCTAATGTTGACATGAACTAGGTCAAGGTACATTTTAATGGTTTATGCTTATATCTCTTCCCCAATTTTATATTCTTCATCGATGGAATTTCATGGTCACAATGTGTTTTTCGGGTGGTTATGAACATAACCAGACCCCCAGAGTGTTGAAAATAAGATTTCGAGTCCACAGATCTAGATATGGTGACCCATGGATCTCATGGGTATTCCCTATTCAAGAATCGGGCCACCATGATGATGGTGGGGACCTATAAAAGAGGGGAAACTAGCGATGACACAACCACCTAGTAAGAGGATCCCACGGTATGGATGTCGTGGGTGGAAGACTAGGATGTCATCTTGACAAGCAGTGGCAGGGCTCGACCGGATATGGAAGGATGCTGCATCATGTGGTGTAGGGCTATGGTCTAGCAAGAATATGGAAGGACCCTCCAGCAGTCACCACAGGGATGTTCACGTGGTGGCCGACTGCGTTGAATTGGGAAGCCGACCATGTTGACCATGTGGGGATGCATCCATCCCCACGTCACAGGAATACAAACCATCCCACTGGATCGAGCTAGGTATAGGTGGGGCAGGCAGGACCAAGTTGGCTAGGTCAGACCTTGTGGGTCATGATGGACTCAGTGGGTTGGTTCCGACCAGGAGGGTCGGGCTGACAGGGTCATACAAGACATGGACCCAATCATCCCTTTTTACATCAATGTCCATAAATTTCAAATTGTTGGTCTGTTTGACTTGTTGTTAGTGGCATTGGGACCCTTGCGATGAGGAAGTCCATTTGGAGATACTCATTGTGAGTTTCTGTGGATGTTTTCATATAACCTATTATATTGATGTGGAGGTTCTCTCGGAACTAATGTTCTATAGATGGATTTCTACGGCTGGTTGATACCTATAAGATATGTGTCTACCTAGACTACGTTTCATACATAGAATATTTCTCTAATCTAGAAATTAGTTCTTACCAAGACAGAGTTGGTAAACCCCTATCCCACTAGGATGCAAGTCCCCTAGTATTTGACAACAATTTTGGTGTTACCTATACTCTTTGTGTTACCAACACTCTGTCTGTTATCTACACTTCATGTGTTAATTACACTCTGTTTGTTACTAATACTCTATTTGTTAACTAAACATCATGGGTTACTAATTCTCCTCATGTTACTTCTTGAGGGTATTGTTAATTCTTACGACAATCATGTTTATGTATTATGGACCTATAAATGGAGAGATATGAATCTAGTGAATCTATAGATTTTAATTCATAGATTTTACGCACTGTGTACCTCTTTGGTAGACCATATAGTGTGTTGCTTTGTGGTTTCCCATTGTGGATTGGGGTCCCCACTATGTATTATCATAGTCACTACTACATGAGCATTTCCTACTGGTTTCATGTCTTCTGCAGATGATTTGTAGCTTTGATGGAGTCCTTGGTGGGATTGAGATAGGGGTGCATCAAGGTGAACTGATAGACAAGGTATGCTTCAATGACATTTAGATGACATACTGCACCTCCCCTTTTGGTAGGTTTTTTTTAAAATAAGATCCATGTTCTTATAATTTTCTATTTCTGTTGGACATGTATTCTCTCTCGTTTACTTTTCAATTTTTACAGTTACTCTTAGTAGTTTTCAAATTGGGTTTCATATATGGTTGCATAGTGTTTAAATTTTCAGTAACATTCTTGGGGATGGAGCCATTTTTATAGGTTTGTAGGAAAATGCCTCCCATTTTAGGGAAAAGAATACGTGGTAAAAATCATTGGCCCTAGAAAGTGGGATCGGTGCATGGGGTATTCACGTCACAGGCCTCGAGGGAAGGGTCATGATAGAGTGGAATCAGTTGGAGGTCAGTTTTACTCTTATTTTGGGAAAATAGTGAAAAGTGTTTTGAGTTCGGATTTCATGACTGGGAATGAAGTGTTGGTGCAGTGACCAATGTATCCATACACCAAGAACTTGAATTCCCCTTTCATACTCAGTAAACGAAAACACATGCTTCTTATAAAGTTAATAGTCCATGAATTATATAGGAAAGTAGTGCATTCAAATGTCCTTATTGATTCAGAATCATCTCACTAGTTATAATCTATTGACCATTTTACATATTGATTTGTTTCAGTATGCATCCACAAAAACATGTAACTAGGATTCTAAAGCGTGAACATGAGGATGATCCGCTAGGAGATAAGGTATCCATATATGGACTATTGATAGTTATAGAATCTCATGGTGGTGAAAGAGTGATTCAACCATTTAGAGAGTAGTGTTTCCTATAAATGTTACTGGTTGAGGATGCACGCAGTCTTTGTGTGTTTTATGTGTTCCAGATATAGTGATCTCCCAGGTTGTATGGTGAGAAGAATCATCATGCATCTAAAGATTGGTTGGAGGTTGTGACGTGAGTTTCCTTCCTATTGAGGATTCCACATGACCATATTGTGGTCCTAGCCTTTAGACTTATACATGGATCAAATGGGAGATGGTGAATCCTGATGAATCAGATGCATGAGGATGTGACTCTATCCTAGATACACATCGAGCACCACTTCCTAGAGGAGTTCCTTCCAACGACGTTATTCCTTGATCATATATAAGTGCCACTCCACCTGCATCAGGGAAACCAATGAATAGAAAGGTACTAAGTTATATTCATAGATCTTTCTTGCTACTCTACAAACATGGTGCATTACCTGTTATTTAGCGCCTATACCATCGAGTAGAGACTACATCGGGATATTAGGGATTGGATGATATCCCATAGCATCCCTACACATTCTAGTGTGATGGAGTGATATTTGATGATAGAAATCATTCATGTGGAGTAGGCACTGGTAGTGGGAGCTACCACGATGTGGCGAGCATCAGAGTCGACAGCAGTGGGTAGCTGAAAAATGACACATGGACCCAAGTGGTTCATGAAATCCCGGATATGACCTCAAGGATATGGTGTTAGTGGGGAGAGACTCTGAGGAAATAGAGAGTCAGTTGAAGAATAGATTGTTATACTCATGCGGCTATCATGGGAATCTGGATAGTGATTTCCCAACTAGTAATATGACCAACCAAGAGATGGTTGAGGGTCCTCCATGGCAGCATTATAGATTAGAGTAGGGGGTCCATAGGGTAGAAGATATGGCTAGGGGAAGTTCTAGAAATAGGTGGTGGTTCATGGTTTGGAGTACTACAAACACCACCCCAATGTGGTCCACCACTGGCTCTGAGAGCTGGTGGATAGGGGCGGGCCCAGCTTCAGGTGATAGTGGCATACTGTTCTGATTCTCTAGAAATGATTTTAGGTATAATTTATGTCTTCTCCACCAAAGATGTAGTTCGTATAGACAGTGGTTCCATTAACTATTTCATTTCCACGAACATTGTTCGGATCATGGAGATTCTAGTGGTGTCGTTGTCTCAATCATTATGTTTAGAGACACCTACGGGAAGGGATTCAACAATAAAAAATGGTTCCTGTATTTTGAGATTACTCTTGTAGTCAAGGGCATTATATGTGATCCCCAAGTAGTAGTGATGAGGCCTTATGATGTTATTCTAGGTATGGACTGGTTATCCATAGTCCAGGCTCATATTTAATATTTCAGGTAGATATTGTTGTGTGTATGTGGTGATACGACTAGGATTTTTTTTACAAGAGAAAAGGAAATCCATGGAGTACTGGATGGAGCCACACTGAGAGGGGTAAAACTAATAATCTAACACCCGTTGGTTGGCCTTACCATCGGTACGGTGGAAGAGGGGTGTCCTATAGAGAACCTAACCCTGACTAACATGGACATTACATTACTTTTGCAGAATACTTAATACATAACAAAAATAGACACACAAGGACCGTAATAGTTTAGTGTCTTTGGAAACATGGAACGTAATCTTCTAATCGTGCTGAAAGATCTTCAACATCTCCCTTAAAGATCTTCCACTTTTTGTTTCCTTAACTAAAACCATTCTTTTGTTCCTAGGGGAAAATAAAACATAAAAATGGGGAGCTCAAATTCTCAGTAAGGGTAAGCATGGATAAAATAAAACATACCATATACATTTGAGCTTAAAAACATGAACATAATGTTTAAGAATCAAAATCTTGAGCAACGACATACAACATGAAAGTACATAAGGCATAGATCATAATGGAACATAAACCATGATAAAATAGCATGGAAATAAAACATGTAATTGTTGCATCCATTAAGCACATGTAATGATTTCTATAGTAGCCAAGGCATTTCTTCCAAGACCATCTTAGTGGAAAAAGTCCCATTCTGAATCGAGTTCACTCCTCGTTTCAGTCCTGTAACACTGAACCGGATTAACATACCGTTCCATCCATGTCTATCTCATGAGATATAAAATCTTTACCCAATTCATTGGAGGGAGATATTGGTCTCATCCATCTCATAATGATACCATTCTTATGTGTGCCACAAAATCATAAATCATACATCATTGCATAACACCTGAAATAAAAATGGGAATCTTAAACATCGTGACATCATAAAACAATTCATATAAGATAAAAGAATTCATAAAAATATTTCCATAAAAACATAATCAAATCAATGTAATAATAGGGATAGAGACAGAACCCTTTATTATCTTATATGGAAAATAATTTGGATAAAACTCTTGAACTCCATTCTTGAGGAAAATATCATTTTTACTTCAAAAACATTTTTCCCTTCTTAACATGTCATACAATTTTAAACTAAAGGAAGTTGATTAAAAATAAACAGGAAAACTTGTAAAGGACTATTCTTGGAAATATTGTTTTAAAAATCCATTCATGCCATATAAGTTAAAAAAACAATCTTCTCATACTTTTGTCGGAAAAGTCAAAAAGTACCTCGTTCGAAAAAAACAGCAAAATATTCCTTTCATATCTATTACTAAAAACTCACCGAAAGGTAAAATTGGATTTAAAAAATTGTATGAGGATGGAAATAATATTACATATTGGGGAAACATGGATGTGGATGATAAAATACACCCCAGTAAATTTCAAAATATAAACAATCTCGGATAAAAATGAGATTGTGATATTTCCCTTACCTTAGATATGATATGCTTCGTACGTATCCGAACCTCCTGTAAAATGATTTAAATAATGTAATTGACTTATTACAGAATCATATTCATTTTTATGATATCATATATGTTTCACTTATGACATTATATTACCAGTTCTTTTGTAAATTCCATGTTAAAACAGCGTTTTGGGTAAAATCATTTTATTTATCGTATGTGTTTCGACTTGTCATTCTTGATATTATTACTAATATCCTGATTTAAATAATTCCAGAATTTAAAACATGATTTATATATAATATATATTCATCATATACATATATATTATAGATCGATAAAAGTAATGAAATACACCGTTCATGGAGACGGTAGGCCGTACGTACACATGAACGTTGTTTTCATTTCCCTTTTAAATTGAATGGAATTAAGTAAATGACATATATATATATATATAAATACAGTATCATTATTATTTCATATATTTCATTATTATTAATTATATATACTTTATAATCATTCATGAATGGTTAACATGGAGAGTGAATCTCATCGCATCGTGGAGACGGTAGTCTGTACGTACGCACGAGCGATGATATCATTCCCAAGATCGTGGAATTGTATTAAAGTGTATGTATAATATTACTGAATCAATATCACTTTAAAATAATCATATATATTCATTACATTCACCATTATACCCATCCATCTTAGGTGGTTGTGTAAAATAGATTGCACCACGGCGTGGAGACGGTATTCCGTACGTACGCACGCGCGTTGATTTCATTTTCCGTTGGATGGATAGATAGTGAAATATGGTTGTTTCATACTTATAATAACATATTAGTATATTATTGATACTGATGTTATTACCTCATAATAAAACAACTAAAAAAGAAGAATTGGAAGAAGAAATAAAGTTGAGAGAATCAATAATGGACATTACCTCTTCTTTGAAGCGCCTCTTTGAGACCTCGTCTTAGGGAACTAAAATTTGTATTTGAAGAAGACCAGGACCTCTAGAATGTTTCTAGGGAAGTGGAGAAGAGAATTTGGTAGGGTTTGGTCAAGCTTGAAGTCTCAATGTTGTGTGACTAAGAGAGGGAGGAGGTGCCCTTTTATAAGGGAGGAGAGGGGCACCTTTGGAATCACTAAAAATATTATTTTATTATAAAGTCAAATTAGGTTTTAATAGCTCCAAATTAATATATTTGTAAGATAAGGTGGGTCTGGGTCTAAATCCTCTCATCAAATATATTTTATACAAGTTTAGGTCATTATATTAACCTTATCTTTTAGTTTTAACTCTTAGTTAATTAGATTGACATTTACCATGTCACTTTGTATTTTTATATTATATAGTTAATAAACATACCATATACATCCAAGAGACCCCCAAGTGGTCCATTAATGAAACACCTATAATTATATAAGTATTTTGGACGAACCTTATATTTTTAGGAATATAATAACAATTAATAATATAATATTTGTTTTAAAAACTATTTTATGTCAATTTGACACTATTTGGTAATTGATTTTTGTGAAAATCATAAAAGAATGATTAGTTGGAAATAAATTAGTTCAATCAATACTAACATGTCATGTTAACATAGATAATTATTGTAATTCATAAAAAGTCTCAAATTACATTTATTTGGGTATTTATAACATCAATTATGTCAATATTTCATTAATAGGATAGTTAATGCATCATCATTGTATCATAAATGAATTAAATTATTTTAAGTCAAAAAATTACAAATAAAATACCATTATGTTGGAAATATTTTTATCTTTCTAATGAATATTTATAGACTAATTTATCTTATTTATAGCCCTATATTAAAAATGATTTAGTTATTAAACATTGATTTTAACTATTTTGACCCTTCTTTAAATAAATTGATAATAAATGTCCTAATCTAATCCATGTGGGCCTAAATGGTCATGTTTTATTCCTATGGTTGTATTTGGTCGAATTACACTTATCTAATAGAATTAGGACATGTGTTAGGGTAATAATAATAACACTTTTACCCTTAATTACCCTATTTACTTTTAACCGTGGAAAAAAGATGTAAAAAGTTACTATTCACCAAAAACTATTTTCATCTCATTCAACCACATTTTAGTCCCTGATATTAACAGTGTCTCTCCGATTTTCGAAATTCCACTCACAGAAGCAGTAAAATTATGTTTTATGAAAAATTCAGTTTTTTTAACTACCACTTAGTGGTTTCACTATTCATCAAAAAATGAAAGTTTCCAGAAAAATACCAAAAATTAGGCCTAAGCTATATTTGATATTATGAATTAAAAAATGATGTATATTTTATTAAATTCAAAAAATATCAATTACATTAACTAATTTAAAAATTAATTTCCGTCGTCAAAACAAATAGCGTGTTTTTAAGAGATAATAACTATCAAAAGATTGACACTTGTTTATATCTGGTTTAAATGTGAAATTACATAAAATGACCAAAATTGTATAAAATTGTAAAAATATATTATAAATATACTTTAAAACCACTAAAATTAATAATATATCACTATTAATTATTTCTATTAAAAAAAGTTGTTTTTAATTAAAATTTAATAATTTTCACTATTCATTAGAATATGAATGTTATCCGAAAAGTACCAAAATTTCACCCTAAGCTAATTTTGATATTACTAATACAAAAATGAAGTCCATTTTGAAAGATAAAATTTATAAAATTTCAATAAGTGGGTATTACTATTAATAACAGCTAGTTCATAATAATATTATAATAATATCTCGTTTAATGAAACTCGGTATTGCGTACTACACATGCAATCGAGGATGGACGTGATTGCCTGTAATGAAAGGCATGTCAGGGATGCGTGTTGTGCAAGATCCCTTTGGTTTAGCGTACAACACAAGACATTAATTAAAAAGAATAGTTTTCATAGAAACTCGGGGTGTTACATTCTACCCCCCTTAAAATGAATTTCTCCCTCGAAATTCGTCGGGGTTATAAATGGTTTACTACGCGAAAGTTTCTTTAATAGAAACCCACGTCATAAAAAGGAATACCAAAACCAATCTTTAAAAAAAAGTATGAAACGTAATGGTTACCCAAATTAACTCATCACTGTGTTTCCATGTTGGAGAACATAGGTGAAAATATGGATATGGATGAAAAATCTAACCATCAAGTTATGATGGAGAGTGGTAGAGAACATGGCTATGAAAAATCCAACAATCACAAAGCCATAAATTTGTGATGATCTAGGGCACCATCTGATTCATAAGATATAAGGGCACTAGGACAACATTTTTGGTTTTCAAGATCATTTCCCTAAAGTTGAAGAATTTGAATTAGAATAAATACTTACTTTATTTTGGTACAATCTCACTGTTGTCCATGCCTTGAACAATTTCCACTTCATCTCTTAATGAAATGAAGTTGAATTTGTTATTTGTGAAGTGCTAGTAGATCATGTGATAGAATGACAGGTCATTCCATCTGTCTCAATCAAAAGGTTAGCAATAGTTTTTAAATATACATAAGTCGATCTATAGTGAGATTAATCATATATGGTTCCTAAAATGGACTTATACTTCATATATCATAATTTTTAATATAATAAAACTACTTCCTACTAAACAAGGACTTCTTGTAGGCCAGTGGTAGGTGATAAAGGCCAGTCGCACTTCGGTTGTGGGTTCGATACTCAGAGCCTTGTCGGACGTGATGGGTTGTCGCTTGTCCTGCAGGTTGTCCTTTTTCTAAAACTATATTACTATAACATCCCATCAATAATATTGAAAAATGTATTATCCTTAAACAATAATAACTTTTGTCCAACATAATCTATTCCAATCTTTAGGCTTATCCATAATACTGCAGTCCACTATCATATTATAACGATTACCAGCGATTTCATATAACCAGCATGTTAATACCATCGTTGATCCCCATATATCATAAGATATGTCTTTTTGGTCACATTCCAATCATGTGAATACCTTAATCGTGTATTCTATTGAAAAATGAATACCCATTAAACCTTAGTGAAATCATGAGTGCTGTCAGAAGTTAACTCTTTCCACATACCAAAATCCAAAAATTCTATATACTCAAACCATGATATAACCTTCTCCTAATACCAGTCATGAGCTCAAGAATGCTATCAAACATTTATTTTTCTCCTTATCCCTTCATTATGCGCATATCATATATTTTCCCAAAATATCTATATAACCTTTCAGGGTTACTGATACCACAAAACTTAAGGAAAGACAACAGTGTAACAATCCTTCGATGTCTCTTTATTCCAGAGTACCATGAGATTACTTATAAAACATTACACATGATAAACATGTAATCATTCCACTACCTTCTTAAACTATTGACCGAGCTTCAACAATTCTTTCATCTCACATATCATTTGTAGTCTCTTCATCATAATAAATATAAATACTACCCATACGACCATACTGATTCTCTTCATGAGACTTTCCCTTAGGGAATTGGTTTTCATAATTCCCGTAAATTCCACATTTAAAACATTTAACCATTTTTGATGTCATAGCAATACCATTATCCTCATCCATGGTGTTAACTGAACCTTTTCCTTTGCACTTACTAGATTTTTGTCCTTCTTTTCCACACCCAAAGCATCTTCTAGTTCCCTTGAAACAATCTCCCTGATGCCTCTTCCCACATGATTTACATGAGGGAAATTGAACTTCCTTTCCTCTATGATCATCATGAAACTCCATCTTTCTCTTATTATCTGAGTTGAGAAACTTACCAAAGTTAAGATTATTGATCATATTATGAGATAGCAGATTAGGCATAATAACGATGTTTAGACTTCCAAATACCATTTCATTTGGTTTCTCATGAAGAATATCATTCCATTGTCTGTCATATCCTCCATTATCATAAATCTTCCTGTTTCCAGCCATTTTCTAAAACCCAAAAAGAATAGTGTGAGAGGTAAAAATCATGCTAGGAAAAACAACATAATAAAGGGGTAGTACCTTTAATATCTAACATCTTAGGTTTAATTCTATGATCGTTAGCGTAATTGTAGGACTATAACCTATACGTATACTAAACCTTAGGGACATCCCTAGACATTCCTTAGAAACATCTCTAGGGATATCACTTAAGTTCTCGCATCCTAGTTTCCAAAGGTTGACTAAACCTTTCCTCTGATACCAACTATAGAGACCCTAAGCCAGACTAACATGGAAATTACATTACTTTTGCAGAATACTTAATACATAACAAAAACAGACACACAAGGACTGTAATATTTTAGTGTCTTTAGAAACTTGGAACGTAATCTTCTAATTGTTGTGAAAGATCTTCAACATATCCTATAATGATCTTCCACTTTTTGATTCCTTACCTAAAACCTTTCATTTGATCCTGGGGAAAAATAAAACATAAAAATGGTGAGCTCAAATGCTCAGTAATGGTAATCATGGATAAAATAAAACATACCATATACATTTGAGCTTAAAAACATGAACATAATGTTTAAGAATCAAAATCTTGAGCAACGACATAAAACATGGAAGTACATAAGGCATAGATCATAATAGAACAAAAACCATGAAAAAATAGCATGGGAATAAAACATGTAATTGTGGCATCCATTAAGCACATGTAATGATTTCCATAGTAGCCAAGGCATTGCTGCCAAGACCATATTAGTGGACAAATTCCCATTCTGAATCGAGTTCACTCCTCGTTTCAGTCGTGTTACACTGAACCAGATTAACTTACCATTCCAGCCATGTCTATCTCATGAGATATAAAGTATTTACCCAATGTATTGGAGGGATATATAGGTCCCACCCATCTCATAATGATGCCATTCTTATGTGTTCCACAAAATCATAAATCATACATCATTGCATAACCCATGTAATAAAAATTGGAATCTTAAACATCATGACATCATAAAACAATTCATATAATATAGAAGAATTCATAAAAATATTTACATCACAACATAATAAAATCAATATAATAATAGAAATAGATACAGAACCCTTTATTATCTTAGTTGGAAAATAATTTTGATAAAACTCTTGAACTCCATTCTTGAGGAAAATATCCTTTTTACTTCAAAAACATTTTTTCTTTCTTAACATGTCATACAATTTTAAAATAAAAGAAGTTGATTAAAAATAAACTTGAAAACTAGTAAAGTAAGACTCTTGGAAATATTGTTTTAAAAATCTATTCATGTCGTATAAGTTAAAAAAACATTCTTCTCATACTTTTGTCGGAAAAGTCAAAAAGTACCTCGTACGAAAAAAACGACAAAATATTCCTTTCATATCTTTTACTAAAAACTAACCGAACGGTAAAATTGGATTTAACAAATTGTAGGTGGATGGAAATAATATTACATATTGAGGAAACATGGATGTGGATGATAAAATACACCCCAGTAAATTTCAAAGTATAATCAATCTCGGATAAAAATGAGATTGTGATATTTCCCTTACGTTAGGTCCGATATGATTCCTACGTATCCGAACCTCCTATATAATGATTTAAATAATGTCATTGACTTATTAAAGAATCATATTCATTGTTATTATATCATATATGTTTCACTTATGACTTTATATTACCCGTTCTTTTGTAAATTCCATGTTAAGGCAGTATTTTGGGAAAAATCATTTTATTTATCGTATGTGTTTCGACTTGTTGTTCTTGATATTATTACTTATATCCTGATTTACATAATTCCAGAATGTAAAAAATGATATATATATAATATACATTAATCATATACATATATATTATATATCTATAAAAGGAATGAAATACACCGTTCATGGAGACGGTAGGCCGTACGTACGCATGAACGTTGTTTTCGTTTCCCTTTTGAATTGAATGGAATTATGTAAATTACATAAATATATATATATATATATATATATATATATCCAGTATCATTATTATGTCATATATTTCATTATTATTAATTATATATACTTTATAATCATTCATGAATGGTTAACATGGAGTGTGAATCTCATCGTATCGTGGAGACGGTAGTCCGTACGTACGCACGAGCGATGATATCATTCCCAAGATCGTGGACTTGTACTAAAGTGTATGTATAATATTACAAAGTCAATATCACTTTACAATAATCATATATATTCATTAATTTCACCATTATACCCATCCATGTAAGGTGGTGGTGGAAAATAGATTACACCACGGCGTGGAGATGGTATTCCGTACGTATGCACGCGCAATGATTTCATTTTCCGTCGGATTGATAGATGGTGAAATATGGTTGTTTCATACTTATAATAACATATCAGTATATTATTTATATTGATGTTATTACCTCATAATAAAGAAACTAAAAATGAAGAAGTGGAAGAAGAAATAATGTTTAAAGAATCGGTAGTGGACATTACCTCTTCTTTGAAGCCCATCTTTGAGACCTCCTCTTAGGGCACTAAAATTGGTCTTTGAAGAAGACCAGGACCTCTATAATGTTTCTAGGGAAGTGGAGAAGCGAATTTGGCAGTGGTTGTCCGAGCTTAAAGGCTCAATGTGGTGTGAGGAAGAGAGGGAGGAGGTGCCCTTTTATAAGGGAGGAGAGGGGCACCTTTGGAATAACTAAAACTATTATTTTATTATAAAGCCAAATTAGTCTTTTAATAGCTCCAAATTAATATATTTGGAATATAAGGTGGGTATGGGTCTAAATACTCTCATCCAATAGAATTTAGACATGTTTAGGTCATTATATTAACCTTATCTTATAGTTTTAACTCTTAGTTAATTAGATTGACATTTACCATGTCACTTTGTATGTTTATATTATATAGTTAATAAACATACCATATACATCCAAGATACCCCCAAGACTTCCATTAATGATACACCTATCATGATATAAGTATCTTGGTCGATCCTTAGATTTTTATAAATATAATAACAATTAATAATATAATATTTGTTTTAGAAACTATTTTATGTCAATTTTGACACTATTTGGTAATTGATTTTTTTGAAAATTATAACAGAATGATTAGTTATAAATAAATTTATTAAATCAATAAAAACATGTTATATTAACATATATAATTATATTAATTCATAAAAAGTCTCAAATTACATTTATTTGGGTATTTATAACATCAATTATGTCAATGTTTCATTAATAGGATAATTACTACATCATCATTTTATCATAAATAAATTAAATTGTTTTAAGTATAAAAATTACAAATAAAATAAAATTATGTTGGAAATATTTTTATCTTTATAATGAATATTTATAGTCTAATTTATCTTATGTATAAGCATATATTAAAAATGATTTAGTTATTAAACTTTGATTTTAACTATTTTAACCCTCCTTTAAATAAATTGATAATAAATGTCATAATCTAATAAAAGTGGGAAGAAATGGTCATATTTTATTCCTAAGATTGTATTTGGTCGAATTACACTTATATAATAGAATTAGGACATGTGTTAGGGTAATAATAATAACACTTTTACCCTTAATTACCCTCTTACTTTTAACCGTGGTAAAAAAAGTAAAAAATTTCTATTCACAAAAAATTATTTATATCTCATTGAACCACATTTTAGTCCTTGAAATTAACCATGTCTCTCGGAATTTTGAAATTACACTCACAGAAGCGGTAAAATTACGCTTTATGAAAAAATTAGTTTTTTTTAACTACCACTTATTTGTTTCACTATTCATCAAAAAATGAAAGTTTCCGGAAAAATACCAAAAATTAGGCCTAAGCTATATTTGATATTATGAATTCAAAAAGGATGTCAATTTATCAAATTCAAAACATATCAGTTACATTAAATAATTTAAAAATTAATTCCTGTCATCAAAACAAATAGCTTGTTTTTAAGAGATAATAACTATCAAAAGATTGAAACTTGTTTATATCTGGTTTAAATGTGAAATTACATCAAATGACCAACATTGTATTAAATTGTAAAAATATATTCTAAATATAATTTAAAACCACTCAAATTAATAATTTATCACTATTAATTATTTCCATTAAAAAAAGTTGTTTTTAATTAAAATTTAATAATTTTCACTATTCATCAGAATATGAAAGTTATCCGAAAAGTACCAAAATTTCACCCTAAGATAATTTCGATATTCTTAATCAAAAAATTAAGTCCATTTTGAATGATAAAATTTATAAAATTTCAAAAAGTGGGTATTACTATTCATTACGGCTAGTTCATAATAATATTATAATAATATATCGTTTAATGAAACTAGATATTGCGTACTACACACGCTATCGAGGATGGTCGTGATTGCGTTTAATGAAAGGCAAGTCAGGGGTGCGTGTTGTGAAAGCTCCTTTTGGTGTAGCTTAAAACACAAGACATTATTTAAAAATAAAACTTTTCATAAAATCTCGGGGTGTTACATGTCCTCAGTTTCCTCAAATAGTGAAAGAGTTTGAGTATGTATTCCCTGATAGCGTCCCATGATTACCTCCTCGTAGGGAGGTAGATTTCTTCATTGATCTATACAAAGGGACACTACCATTATCTATACCTTCATAATGAATATATCCCACTGAGCATCAGGAGTTGGGGGTATAGTTAGAGTACTTTCATAGAAAGGGATTTGTGTGGCCTAGTGTTTCACCATCAGCATCCCCAATTTTTGTTTTACAAGAGGTCGTATGGGTGATGGAGATTATGTGTGGTCATTCTGATCCTAAACCTTGGGAACATTAAGAACATGTATCTTCTAACGAGGATCGATGATCTCTTCGTTCAATTGATGGAAGAGAGATGGTTCTCTATTATGTAGCTCAGTTCATGATAACACTTACATCGTGTATGGGATGATGACTTTCCGAAGAAGGATTTTAGATGTCTGTACATCTACAATGAGAACATAGTGTTGCTGTTTGTCATGAAAACGTCCCTAGTAGTGTTCATGAGACTCTTGAATAGGATCTTTCATCCTTATCTAGACTAGTTTATAGTGGTATTTATCGATGAAATCTTCGTGAAATCAGCATCCAAGGAAAAGCACATGATACACTTGAGGATGGTACTGGACTTACTCCAAGAGCACCAAATTTTGAGGAATATATCGAATATCATGCTTTTGATACGATAAGTTCACATTCTTGGACACATCATTTTAGAGGCCATATTTTTAGTAGATATAGTTAATATTGAGGAGGTACATTCTTGGGAGATACCCAAGAACGTTACCAAGTTACAAAGTTTCATTATAATGGATGGGTACTATCGGAGGTTCGTACCCAGATTTTCTAGAGTATTAGAATTCATGACATCCTGGAAATGAAAGGGGAAACCATTCATAAAGATATGGAAGTTCCTAGAGAACATTATCAGCTCAGGCAGAATTTGACAAGTACTCCCATCTAGAGATTGCTAGAGGAGGGTGTCGAGTACATGGTGTTTTAAAACACATCAAGGAATGGGAATAGTTGTGTCCTAATGTCGGGAATGAGTGGATTTCCTAGGTTCATGGAAATTGAGACCCCATTAGTAGGACTTCATGGCCCATGATCTGGTGTTGGCAGCAATATTCTTCTCATTGAAGATGTGGAGACACCACCTTACTGGAAAGCAATGTATCATTTACTAATTCCAAATAATATTCAAGTATATCTTCAATAATATGTATTTGAACCATAGAATATAAAATTGTGAAGGGTTCCTTTAGGACTATGACATCATGATAACCTATACTATTGGGATGTTAAACATGGAGGAAGATCCTCACAGCAAGAGATTGATTTCACAACTATTGAATGAGGCCTCAGAGCCATTGTCCTCACTTCAAATATTTTTCATGGATGGAGATGGAGTAACATATCTCAAGTAGATAGTGGTTACCACTAAACTCTCACATCATGATAGGGAGTAAAAAATCGGAGATATGAGTTGTGAGACTACATGTACTCATATGTCCACAAGGCATTTCCCGGATGGATATTTAAAAGGTGGGGAGAACATAATCCTTTTTATAGGACACACATTTTTACCAATGATATTATAGGATGAGGTGTTGAGGGAGTTCTATAAATCCAATTTTTCCAATGGTTTGAGTCAACCCCTTGAGGTGCTTAAGTGGATATGGGATGCAATATCTATGGTCATACTGATGTGTTTACCATAGACGTATAGTGTGCATGATACGATCTATGTGCTCATTGACTGAATCACCATGTTGTCCCACTTTCTTGAGATTCGAGAGAAGATTCCAATAGAGAGCATATGATTCCATTACGTATATGAGATAGTTAGACTCCATAGAGTCCCATAGATGATAGTCTCAGATCGTGATGCATTCATTACATCCCGGATTTCGAAGGGATATTTGAAGGAATTTGGGACTCCGCTGCGCTTGAGCATATCCTCCAACCCATAGATAGACATCAAGATGGAGAAAACCATTAAGGTACTAGAGAAAATTCTACGTGCATGAATCCTTGATATTTTCCATTGTTGGGTTGATCAACTACCATTGGTGGAGTTCTCTTACAGAAATAGCTCCCACTCCACCATAGTTATGGAACCATTTGAGGCCTTTTACGAGTGACCCTAAAGGTTACCACTTCTCTAGACTTACCCTGGATATTCAGAAATCATGGGACTAGAGTTGGTAAATGCCACAACAGAGAAGCTACAGGTCATCAAAGAGCGGATTAACACTGCACAGAGATGTCAGAAGTCCTTTCATAAAAAGAAAAGGAGACTCTTCGATTTCTAGGTGGGATACCATTGTTCATTCCGGTCTCTTTTTAATTTGGTATATGAAGACTTGGCTGGGGTGGCAAGTTATCTCTAATTTTTATTGGACGATTTGTAAAACAATGTATAGTGGGTGAGGTGGCATAATTTTTGGATCTACCTCTACAGATATAGATGCTTCATGATGTATTTCATGTATCCCAGTTAAGGAGATACGCTCAAGAACCATAACATATCATTTTCTATGGCATGTAGGACATTTATGATGATGTGACATTCACAGAGAACCCAGTGGTGATCATGGATTGACCGGAGACGATAATTTGTGGATGGTCGATTCCTCTGGTGCATGTTCGATGGAAACATGAGAATATCTAGAAGATCAATTGGGAGTGGGAGGATCATATTCAAACGTAGTATACACATTTTTTATAAACCCTTTTTTTTGGATTTTGGATATGTAAATCTCTAAGGTGGGGAGAATATAGTGTCCCAACTTTTCTATGTGATATCAATGAATATTGAATGAGATTATTTCAAGAAAGGGTATAAAGAAAAAATGTGATTATGAGGCCTTGGGTTTTTGAAATAAATGATGAAACTATTTCAATCATTTATAAAATTAGAGTGCATTCTTGGTTTTAGTTACATTTAAACGAGTTCTATAATTTGAAATATGAGGGAAATATCGTATTTAGAGTAGTGAGTTTTTCTTTGGCAAGACCTATCTTCGACCGGCGTGGGTCGACTGTGTAAAATATGTTTTGGAAATTTAAAAGAATAACATAAATAAGCATAAAATGATTACATTATTTTTCCTCTAACTTTTACTGATGTTGGAGTAATGTTGTTGACCAACCATAAAGCATCAATGTCCTTTCAATAATGAAACAGAATGAAACTGTTGTTTCAAATAGAAACTGTAATGTTGAAATGTGTTTATTAAATTAATCCATTAATTAGGCACATGGATCAGTGTTATAATTCCTAACACCATAGAAATTTATGGGAGCCCGTATTTTTCTCTGAGGAAGGATAATGAATCTCTCTCTCCGACGAAGATGAACAATGAATGCTGACGAAGGACATATAAAGGATGATTGTGGATAGATCTCCATTAATGATGATTTCACTCCATCAAATAATCCAATTTCCATGTAAGGGGTGATTTTCATTGTGATATCTTTCCCCGTTCTTTTTTCCAATGAAGAACATAGACCAGCCCACCAACAAGTTGATCTGTTGTTCGATCATTCTTGTGGGATGGATAAATATTCTAGATTTAAGGTGGGAAACTTATTACAATGTATCATGCTCTTTTCTCATATTTCTAGTAATTAATGGACCATGATCTATAGGAAAAAGTTCATGGTCCATTCTAAGGGTGTTGATTATGCTAATCAATATTCCGTGTTCGTCTATTCGTTGTCGACATTCCCTTGTGGTAAAAGCCTATTTCACTTGGAGGCTATGAATGTGACGGGAAACCCATATTGATATCAAGTGGATTTGTGGTCAACTATAGTGAAGAAAATGACCCAAGGATCCTGCGGGTATTCCAGGTTCCACAACAAGGGCGAAAACGACAATTGTGGGGGCCCGAGAAGAGGGGACAATAGTGGAGGCACTTCCACCCTTTTGGAGGAGCTCGTAACACGAAAGATGTTGGTGTCAGAATTGGACACCAGCTAGACACCTAGAAGTAGGGATCATGCAGATCTTTCATGATGTTTTGTCATGCGGCACATCACCATAGTCTAGCGGGACCTTCACGGGGCCCCACGACTACCACAACGGGGTAGGTCAAAGGTGGCCGACCACACTGAATACGGCATTCAACCACATTGAGAAGGTGGGGACACGACACCTGCCACATCCTAGCCAGAAGAATTGTCCCACACAAGCCTTCTAGTATAGAGCCGGTGGGCTAGGCCCAACCAGAGCGGGATGGTCTCGGTTGGTCGGATCGACGTGGACCTCGACCCAATATGCCTCATTTATTTAATTGCACATCAATATCTAACAATGTATCTGTTTGATGAGACATTTCTTGCATTTGGACCCTCGCAATGAGAGTTTCCTTTTTGAGATACTCTAAGAGAGTTTCCATGGATATTGTAGTAAAAAATATTATCTTAAGGATGATTTTCTCTTGAATTGACTATTCTTAGTAGGGAATCCTACGGCGGGACGAGACCTAGAAGCTATGTGATTACCAAGATTTTGTGTCATACCTAGAAAATGTTTCTTATATATCATTTATGTCTTACCAAGTCTCAATCGGTGCTCCACTATCCCACTAGGGTGTGGGTCTTCTAGTCATTGAAAATAATCCTTGTGTTACCTATACTTGTGTGTTACCAACACTCCATGTGTTATATACACTCCTTCAGTTACCTACACTCTTTCTATTATCAACACTCTTTGTGTTATCTATAATCCGTGTGTTTCTAATGCTCTTTTTGTTAATACATTAGGGTTCTATGGATTCTTACGACAATACTATTTATATACCATATATATATACATAGTGAGAGATGACTCTAGTGACTCTCATGATTGTACAACTTAGATTCTACGAACTGTGTACCACATTGGTGGTCATCCTTATGTCTTGGTATTTGCTTTACTTTTTTCGCTTGGGGTCCCTACTATGTATTGTTTTACTCACCCCTTCATGGGATTTTCCCACACGTGTATTGTCATCTTTATGGTCCAGATAGTGGGGTGCTTCAGGGTGTCCAGACAAACATGGTATTTGTTAGCAACATTCACACTACATATTGTACCTACCCTTCATGTAGGATTTTCTATAGTTCTGATTCAGTATCTTGTAATTATCTATATCATTTGGGCTTGTATTCTGGCCCATTTACTCATTAGTCTGTGTTGTTACACTCAGTGGTTATATTAGTTTGTTTCATATATGTTTAATTAGTGCATTCAGTCTCACTACATATATTCTGGATCGGTTTGTGTGTAGGTCTATAGGAAATTCATCCCATTTATGTGAAACACATACTCATCAGTAGTTTCCATCCCCTGGCCTATAGGAGGCATGGTTGGGGGTATTCACGACATGGGCCCCAGGGTATGGGTCATCATACAATATTATAGCTTAACAACCCATAATTATACATAAAAAGGGAAATCTATGTTGCCAACCATTTGAAATAATGAAGAACCACATCTTTTCTAGGAAAAGGGAGAGAAAACGATTCTACAAAAATATCATCTCAATGATTATTCTTGGTATCCAAAATAAATGATTGAATTTATGATAGTTTTATTGATAAATGGTTTTCTTTATTTTCTCATCTTTATACCCATAATAGTTGATCTTTATTGGCCATATAATGTAAGATTTATTTCTGTATTACATAGTCAAATTTCTATACAGGTGACTCTTCATATTCTAATGGTCCACAATACCATGAATTAATGACCTTCAAGAAAGTTGAATCTCACGTGGATGTCTTTATAAACATTTTCTCGATATTCTAGTCTATTAAAATTATGAATTTATTATTATTTTACTTTCCCAATTAGAGATATCACCACAATAGTAAATGTGTCTAGATGTGTAAATAGTTCTCATGGCCTAGTTGGTGTTCTATATTTCGGCCTCAAAATAATTGATTGAGCTTTTAATCCATAAGGATAAAATAAGGTCCATGATATATGGAAAAATAAAAAAAGGAATTTTATAATTTAGTATAGTTAAGAAATATTTATGGTCTAAATAATGATAAAAAAAATTAAAAGCCAAATGAATCCAAATTTGCAATTAAGGTCAAACTACACCAAAAACGTAAAAATGGGGAAATTTTCCCATAAAATAACACAATTGTAGGATTTAATACCTTGAATTAATGTTTAAAATATGTTAAAATGTTGGCTTTATTACAAAAAATTAATGAGATCATGTTTTATTTCAGAGCAGGCAAGTTATTTTTGGTTGGGAGAATGTTACACCCAAAGACTATATGAAATATTTCATTTTGAATAAAATAGTTTTTTACAGAATAGTTTATATAAAACAATAATTTATGATTAAAATATTCGAAAATTTTATTTTATCTATACTTACATGAAACATTATTCATAGCTTCCAGTATAGGGAATATCCATGTTACTTTGTGGTGCATGCAAAATTGTGATCTTCCAAACTAAAATATACAAATAATATTATTTTATAATTTAATAGCTAAACAATTTATTTTATAATTAAATTTAATAAAATTATTAACTAAAATTTATAAATATAAGTTACATATTTTTATAAAATTATTTGGGGTTAGAAATTAATATGGAACTAAATTGAATATAATGGATGTGTTTTTATGAAATAAGGGTTTATTCCCACCAAGGAGTTTTATTTTAATATAATAAATTAATCATTATTAGTGATTAATATTAAGGATATTTATATTTTTTATATAATAAAATGTTTTTACATTAATCCAATATTTTTTATATGTATTAGAATTGAATAAATCCAATTTTTTTATAAACAACAATAATTTTCTAAAAGCGAGTTTTCTCCCTTTTAATGGTGAGTATATTTTGAAAATAAATTTTTTAAATTTTCAAAGTTTTATATGACACCAATCAAACTTATTTTTTATTTAAATAATTCAAAATTTGATTAGGTTTATTTTTTGGAATATTTCTATGAAATTTTATTCTTTGATGATTTTTTAAAACTATTTAATTTTAATTAGCAATAGAATTTTCATATATATAATTTATTTTTTTGAATTATTTTTTATTTGTTTTATATATTTTAGGATTATTATTACATATTTTAATACAATTAATTTTAACAGAATAATTTTTATATTCTATTAAATATATAAACATAGTAAGCTTTTGAAAATTTTCTCATTAAAAGCCAACTTTTCCATCCCACCCATGTGATTAATTTTATATTAATTAGTAATTAATCTATTTAAAAATTTATAAAACTTCCTTCAAAAAATTAAATTATAATAATTTATAATTTATATTATGTTCAAAATAGTTTTTGACCAAAAATATTAATTAATGTATTTAAAATTTATTATGACATTGAAGGTAGAAATGAGTTTACATAGTGGTCGAACATTATCTTATGGTGCCAGAAAAC
The DNA here is from genome assembly GCA_963277665.1 of Viscum album. NCBI lineage: Eukaryota > Viridiplantae > Streptophyta > Magnoliopsida > Santalales > Viscaceae > Viscum > Viscum album. The sequence continues at coordinate 411,699,346 of OY728123.1, read as the reverse complement.
ATAGACGATAATCCAAAAACCAATTTTGTTGATATTTAGACCATATAATAATTTTTTTTATCAAATTATAACCACTATTGGAAGAACATGATTAATGGGGACCATCCTTATATGGATTACCTTTTGATATTTACAATAATGCCACTCCTACTCTGCTATTAAATGAAAATCACCTTTTGCACTTATTAACACATCTTATTCCTTAATTCACTTAAAAAACTAACATAAATAATATATCAATATCCTAAAATTTATCCAAGAATCCTCAGTTTGGTCTACCATAAATCAAAGTCCGGATTTTTAAATAAATGAAATTGAGTCACCAAAAAAAGAGGCATCATTGTTCAGTGACAACATTTTTTTATTTTCATTATAAAAAACATCACAAATATATGTGTTTATTATATAATAACATAATTATAATATGTAAAAATATATCTTTTATATTTTTTGTATGACCTACATCTACAAACACTTCTATAAAATGGGATACAAAATCATTATTCTTGTGTATTGCGGTTTACCACCTCACAAACTGGTGTCATTTTTTATCCATTAATACCTATCAAGTTTGTAAATAATCATGAATATATAGTAAATATATATATATATATATATATAATTTTTAATTATAATATGTTTTTTTAAAACAAACATTCATTATTTCCATTTTGTTGAATAAGCTAACATCGTTTGTCAACGTGTGGACCACCGACTCCTAGCAATGTGATTCATCTACACATTACATGGAATGTATTAAATTTTGTTTTAATAAATATATGTAATATATAAAACATTAATATGATACAATAATGATTATATATATATATCACATTCTTTTGAAATCTTTTAAGGAAATGGAAGTAGCACTCATTCAAACGTACACCCTAAATTCTCCATGAATGGTGCACTTAATTTCCTATATCGAATTTTTTAGGATTATTTAAAAAACATATATAGGAAAAATGTCTTATTGTTTCTAAATGGGTAATAAAATATTATATAAAGGCCATATATGATAATAAAAATATGAATATGGTTATTTTCGAAAATAACAGGTCAATACACACTCAAAAAACATTACAATTTACTCCAAAATGATGAAAAATGTCTTATTGTTTCTAAATGGGTAATAAAATATTATATAAAGGCCATATATGATAATAAAAATATGAATATGGTTATTTTATATGTTAATAAAATTCATAAAACCAGTATGAAATCTTTAAATAGGCATTCAACCAAATGGGAGCAAAATGTAAAGTATTTTTTCAAAATTTTCATTCCATTGACACTAATTGGTTATTATGAACAAAATCACATTAATTATTTATATAGATCTTCCATTTGTAATTTATTATAATTATTAACTAATATTTCATGGTTTTATTTATTTCAATTTAAATTATCTAATGTAAGTTTGTTTGAAGTAAAAATTACCCCGTGGTATAAGTTGTCTCTATGATCTCTCTTTTGTATGTGATTGATAATTTTGTCATAAAAAATGGTTCCTTATGACCATTACCAATTTTAAATAACAATAGATTTATAAATACATAGTCTTATGCGGTTATTCTAATTATTTTATAATCCGTATACAATTTTTACATATAGCGTGTACTAAAAAATTATAAGATTAACAAGAAAAATATTCTCAAATTGGTATATTTTACTTCATAAAGATATTTGACTAGGAAAAATTCACACAAATAAAATATATTGTTGGATATATGTGGAAATATTGGATTGGTATTACACATTTTCGAATTATAATATATATCCCCTCAATTATACAAATGTATCATCTGATGAATTGGTTGGAAAATCAAATGGGTTCTTACCAGATGTTTTAGAAACCATCTTATGAAATGTATTAATAGGAATGGTACAATGTAAACAAGAATAAAGAAGTACAATAATTGAGAATTCCCTTAGTTCATATTGAGTTATTATGTATCAATGATATTTTTACAATGAAATTTTATATGGATGTATTTTATTCTGATTTTATTAATTTGATGGCATGTGTTTTAGCTAAAAACATTTACATATAAGTGTTTCCTTATCCATTTATATATCTGAAATGTATGCTATGTTATTTTTAATCCCATATTTATTATTCACATTTATTCATTATTTATTCTTCTAAACATATCTTTACTGAAAATTTTATCTCACCCTTATTTTTTTCATTTCTCTATGATATAAATAATATTTGAATATGATTTCAAGGATGATATTCATTTCATTTTGTTGTGTATCATATTTTATTGTATATTTCCCAATGTAATATTGGTATAACGTATGTGATAACTTTAAAAATTCTAATTTTATTCATCATGCAGTATTTTATTCCTTATAATCAATAAATTTTCACAAACTATGGTATCGACTTCATGATTATGTCCTTAGTGCGTTTTAAAATCCATTTTAAAATCACATCATGTAATATAAAATTTATAAACAACTATATATTTTGTGAAGAACATTAATATGTAGATCAAAATTTAAATACAACATAAAATATTCCAAGGAAATTATCTAAATAATCATAGCATAACATAATCTATGGAGTTATGGTATAAAATATTGAATAGAAACTGAGTTAATAACCCTCATACCTTATTATTTCACAGGGTTTATCAAGCATTGAGATTCGATATAATTATTTTTAAAATAATATATTTTTTTAACATAAATGTATTCATAGTAATAATATAATATTTTAACCACTTATAACATCTTATCATTTATTTTCATTAATAATTCATTATTTAAATTTATTAATCTATTTATTATATAGGATTCTCATGTATGTTTCATCACGAATGATCTAGTTATTATTAACAAGTCCTTGTTTCTTTATATAAACTAAATAGAAATGTTATAAATATCATATTTATTTATTAGATAAATTTTTAAAATCAACTATTAGAGGTGGAGATATATAAATGAATTACATCATAAAAGGATATATTTGGTTGTATGTATCCTTGAATGATATCATCTGAAGATAAAGGATATATCAATATAATATTAAATAATGATTAAAACATAAAAATAATTAATATATATTATATATCATATATATTAAACAAATAATACCATATTTCAATATATGTAACGTATTAAGGAATAATTAATCAAATAACTTGGTAGAGGAGATATTTTATACATACACATGAGAAACAATATCATTTTCTAGTGGATGGACATGAAAGTAAAAGATATTATATATTTAAAGAATCAATAATATCTCAAAATAATCATATACATTTTTTGTTTCAATTTTTATTACTATCCATATATAATGATCATGGAAATAGATTTTCACCGATACATAAACATTTTGAGGCATACACATGCATGAGTGATCTTTTCACATTCTGTCGTGTAAAAAAATGGTTGAAAATAGTTTTACCAATATAATAATAAAAAATAAGTATATCTGAGATACTATAGTCATTATTTCATGAAGGGAAAAATATATAAAGGGGATTTTTATGAATAAATAATTTAGAATGAATGGTTATATATTATTTCATCTTATTATGTTAAACATCATTAAATCTTTTATTGAATATCAATGAATTATTCCTATGCTATGGAAAAACCTATCAATCATGTTTTAGAGATTAAAGAATTGATTTGGTTATGGTTTGGTTGATCTAGATGGTTCAATTATTTTGTATGAAAATGTGATAATACCTTCCCTTTTATAAGTAATGTCAGGGATATCTTGGAATTACATAATGTATTAAATTAAAATAATCTATTTTTCATTTTCAATTGAATTGAAATTTATATAAATATAATATATATTATATATGAGTCCCTTTCATCTAATCCAATTTAATTTAGAAAATTATATGTGATTTATTAAAAAATAGTTTCTCGTTTTAACACATTAATTGGTTTTACAATTCTCGAAATATCAAAGATTTCTTCTATTTACATGTCGATAATTTAAATATAAAAAGAAAAATCACCAATAAATGGAAAATGGATAATATGTTTAAAAACATTCATTTTACATTGTTGAATATAGGATATAATTTATTATTAAATAAAATATTAAAATATACTTATCATAAAATAATTTTAATAACATTTTTCAAACTAATCTTGTTTTTTAATTTTTAAAAGAACCAAAAAATGAAATTAAGAAAACATTTTATTATCAATAATGTTTTATAATTATCTCAAAAATTATTTTTAGATTTCATGTCACCAAAAAATGTAAATTTTAATTTCATAAGTGCATTTAATTTATTTTTTGATTAAATGAATAAATATTATTTCATATATTCATATGATTTTAGAAAAATAATATAACAAAAAATTAATAATAAATTACCATTTTAAAAACACATAATTTATGATTAATATAATAATTTGATAACTGAATTTATAAAATTTTATATATATAAATAAATTTTATAAATATTTAAATCAATAATGTCTTATTTGTAGATTTGATTTCTCATTAAAAAAATATAAATGTCAATATAATGGGAAAATAGAAAAAAAATTGATTAGTTCTAATTTGTGACAAATATCGTTGAATTTATCTCAAGTAATGAAATATTGAATACTTTGTTTTTTTCTATGACCTTATCCTATAGTTGTAATCCTATTTTACTCATCTTCAGTATACTATGGTGATAAATATTTACCATATTAACTGTTAACAATATAATGGATCTATTTTCATATTCATCATCTCTTAATTTCATATATAATTTAAATATTTTGATATTAATTCACTAGAAATAGAATGAATGAATTTTAATATAAAATCAATAAAATAATGAAAAATAGTTTTTAGAGAATATTTTTTAACGAATAAAATAAAACAAAAATAATAACCATGAATATTGATAATTAATCTAGAAATTTTTATAACCAATGGATAAAAAACAAGACTTAAAAAAATATTATGGGACATTAAAACTAATTGAATCTATTTAAGAAAATCACTCCTTGGAAAAAAAGATTTTTCATCACTACCTGTTGAAAATAAATTATTTCATAAAAATAAAAAATTTCAATATAAGATAATTTTTAACATCTAACATAAAAATAAATTTTAAAAATATAGAATATTTTTTTAAAATTGGTATAAATTAATAATAATTTCATCAAAATGAGTGAATTAAATATCAATCAGGATGAAAAATGTATTTTGGAAGCATAAAATGGATTCATTAAATATTTTGTTCTTATTTGATTATAATAAATCAACATCATTTTTTTGAGTAGTAAAATTATACATCTAATAGAAAATGTGATTAATAATATTGATACCTGATGCAGCTCAGTTGTAGGGCATGGAAAAAGAAAATTTATTTTCCTAATGCAGCACAGTGGCTAGCCAGGGTCGTCTCACTTGAGAAGCATTTGTAGTCGGTTCAATCACTGATTCTAGTTCACCTATTCTAATTATTTTTGTTTGTTTTTATAATTTAATAAAAATTAAGGTTTTAGGAGTTGTGAAAAATGTTAAAAATATAATAATGAAATAAAAACATTAAATATAAATTTAGATGAAGATGTAGACAAAATGAAATTTGGGAAGAAAGGTCTTAGTCCTAGGGTTGGATAACACGAGTTCATTCATTATTTATTTATTGTTTAAATTCAATTTGATAATTCATTTTATGAAACCTCATTTATGAATTAATTTCCTTTGATTTGTTAATTTTTTTATTTTATCAAGCGTCCGAGACACCAAACCACACTTCCTCCAGTAATCAAGTAGGGTAACACCTCAACCGAGAATGTTATTCCTACAAGACCCTGCTCCACTATGTGTCGTTTCATCCCTAATAATAACCCCAAATCCACCGTATGAAGGGTTTTCCTATGTTAACAGTGGGAAAATGATTAATTAATGAAGAAATAGATTTGGAAATAGTGTCGTGGTGGACGACCACCACACCCGTGCAATATTCCTGTCTCCACCAAAAATAAATTTAAAACCTTTCAAATTGAAGTTAAATAATAAATAAAACTATGAAAAATCCCCCAAGACCATGAATAATGGTAGTCACTTTCAATGTCAATGTTCATAGAGATCACAATGGAATCATGGAAGATAGATATTGTGATTTTGATTGATATTAGAAGAGAAAATGGGTGAAAGAAGAAAGGTACACACATTAATATAAAAGATCTGAATTCATTACATGAGAAAAGAAAACTAAAATAAAAATAAAACAAGCAAATAATTAAAATATAAATATCCCTTGTCCTCCTCTCCTTGGTGCCCCTGGATGGTGTTGAGAAGGATTGGGATAATTTGAGAGGTAGGGAGTTCCTCTATTTTTATAGGTTGATTTTTTCCCTTGAATGTTGTCATGTCTTTTACCCATAAATTTGATGCTTCACGCATGGACCCCTTCCTCAAAGTTGTTAATTAATATGTTGGCCATCCACCCTCAATATTTCAGCTCATTTGGACACCGGTTTTAGTAGTTATTATTTTCTTCATTGTCGGTGTTTCTTACTGGATGAAGCATCCAGACTATTTTTTTTAAAAATATGTCATTCAATGGCCACCATAATGGATTCAAAACTCCTTGTAATTTATTTTGTGAATGACTATTTGAGTATTCTTTCATCCCCAAGTGGAATAAAATCATTTGGAATTATATTTTTCAGGAAATTACCAAAATACCCTGGATATAAAAGTTTGTCAAAAATCCAGAATTAAGCACTTTTCAAAATTTATCACATTTTTATTTATATTCAAAATTGTCCATTATTTTATTAAAACTTTTAAATATATGGTTTTATCATTTAAAAACATCAACAATTAATTATTATTATATTCAAAATATGAACATAAATTTGCTCTGTCAAATACCCCCACACTTAAACCATACTTGACCTCAAGCATAAAATCTCAACATAGAATTAAGAGGACACCAATATTAACAATATTAAAATTTCAAAGTAATAAAATAAAAAAAAATCAATGTAAAATCAAATTTCCAAAAATCCACATAAAATATGAATTTAATTTCCCAATTTTTAATAAACCAATTAATTCATATATTTTACTTTTCCCTATTGAAAAAATGATAGAACCTCTTCTTTAATTCCTTTAAGCTTCTCATTTCATTATTATTAAACATGCCACACCATTATTTACATCACCTTTAAATTTTAACTCTCATCTCTCATGATAAAATTCACGTAGAGTTTTGTGCATATAATGAGAACATTCACTTTATCCATAGGCATGTAATGGAACTACTTTCTTTACTTTGTAGAGACAAAACACACCTAAAATCAGGAGGACTTCCAATAATGGTTCAAATTACTATGTGGCATAAGGGTTGGTGGATAAATGATTGAAAAAATTTATGGACAGAAATAGGAGGTTAGACTCTTAAGTACAATGCATGATTAATCAATTGAAAAAACAAGATGAACCTCACTCAAATCCCTTTGAAAATTTGAAACACCACACCACCCCCTTTTATTGATATGGGACATGAGACCATAAATGATTAGAAAGAATGATATCATCCAATTTTTCCCTATTTTTAAATAATCTACTGAAAGGCACAACTTTATTTATCTTTTTTTTGAATTTTTTTATAATGATTTAGAAAGGAACAGCTTTATTTACTCCCTTTATTAAGGAGAATCGGATGAAATGAAATAAATATAATTAAATGGTGACTTACGACCAATATTCTAATAATACATTGCCCAAAATGATAACGCACACCTCACACTACCCAAAACAATGATACACATCCCAATTAACGCACACGAAAGGCCCTTCCCCCACACTTAAACTTGAATAATCCATGAAAAATACTAAAAGAGTGGGAAGGTGAGGAAAAATTGGCTTGTAATGTGTCTTAAACCTATAAGTAAATTCATGGATACTATGAGCTAAGGAAGGATAAATGTAAGGGTTGGTGTTAGGTAAATATGTGGCTATCCAATGTAGTGCCTCAATCATTTTAAAAGTTTTTTTGTACAGTCAAAGCTTTGAAAAGTTTCAATACAAGTTCTAGTAGGTGGCCTGTCCCAAGATCACTCAAGAAATATTCTCAAGATAAAATAGGAAATATTGGGTCTAGAAATCCTCTCTTGAATGGGAATATAACATTGGAAAATAAATCATGGAATGATTAATATTAACAAATTAATTCACATGAATTTGAAAAATTAAAAGCATGAAAATGGAAGTGAAATTTCATTTACATGAATAAATTAATTCAATCAAATCATGAGTCCTCATTTCAATATTCATGCTTCTCTTTAACATTCAATTTTCCATTTTATTTATTCAATCTCATTAACATTGAAATCTAAAACATAGCATCATAGGATTCCTATGAAACTCATGTCTCTTAGATAAGTCATGTAAAGCAATAATTCAAGTGAGGACATGCAATTTTATCATTAAAGTTCAAAACATGTTTTGGACCAAAAATGTAAGGAGTTTAAAATATTAAGCATTAAAAATGATCTCCCTTTTGAATTAAAGATTAAGTCATCTTCCTTTATCTAAGGATTCCTTTTCCCATATTTGAACCTAAAAAAGAGAATTAATCACTTATGAATGAGGATCATGTAATTAAAGCTCAAAAATATAAGAGGGAGTGGGCCACATGCTAGAATTATTAATAATACTGAATTTAAAATTTAAATTCCCGATATTGAAAATGAAAGTACTAAAAATCAATTAAAGGACAAATCTTGTTGTGATCCCCCAAGTGGGCCCTTGAATCTTTTACTGCCTCCAGAGGGTAGTACCCGATGTTATCCAAAATCATAGGGTGGATGAAGCTTCTTTGATTTGAACCACCACATGTTTCTTTTAACATCATCCACATATGTGTTCTTCTTGAGGAGGAATATATGGATATAGTAAACCAAAACATCCCCCTTTGTATTGTGGTACAACTTACATGGCGGAGGAAGGATGAAGTATGGGGCATCCCCTTCATTGGTTGCTACTTGTGCAACCTTCTTTTTCACTTCTTGTACTCCCTCTAATGAATCTGCATTGTGTTTTGGGACCATCAAGTGTTCCTCAATAGGTTCATATGATTTTTTATCTTTATTTAATGAAATTTAAGAATTGATCAAATAAGAAAATTAAAAATTATAAGGAGTGATGCCCAAATAGGATTGAATGAAAATCAGAAAAGGTAGAGTTCATGAAATGATCATCTCCCGGAGTAGGTTCTGTTTCACTCACTTTTTTAGTTTAAAGTGCATCTTAGAGTTTATTATCAATGGATAAAGGTAGGTAGTAGTTCCCCACCATCTTGACTTCACATTACACTAATTGGGTGGGGTCTTCATTCAGTGGTGCTGGATATTCTTCTTTGCAAGGATTGGTGAGATCAAGAAGCTCCTCACATTCATTCTAGAATTTATCTAATTCTTATTGATCTCCAACATTTAGAGCAATAGGAGAGTTATCCTCCTTTTCATCTATGTCAGGTAGAATTGGTTGAGTGAGGGTGAATGAGTCTTTAGGTACACCGACATTTACCTCCTCTAGTTATTCAATGATGGGTGGTGAAATTTCTTCCACCACTATCTCAGGTTCTTACTCCGGCCCAGGGTCAGGTTTCTCAATCCTTTCTTGAACATAGTCAATTCCCATTCCATTTTCCTCCCCAAATCATTCATATTATTACTAATCCTTTCAACCCGGTCATTTAGATCACGATAATTTATTTCTGGTTCTGGATATTACATCTACGAGTAATCTTCCCATATATAAAAACATGAATTTAATTACATCATGGAAAAAAAGTTAATGATTTTTCTTAATGAAAAAAATAAAATATTTACAAAAATGTGAATTTTGAAAAAGTGATCGAAATAACTACTCAGCTCCCTGACAACGGTGACAGTTTTGACGCACGCCTATCGTAGGGCCTGGAAAAAGAAAATTTATTTTCCTAATGCAGCATAGTGGTTGACCAGGGTCATCTCACGTGAGGAGCGTTTGTAGTCGATTCAATCACAGATTCTAGTTCACCTATTCTAATTTTTTTTATAATTTTCTAAAAATGAAGGTATTAGGGGTTATGAAAAATATTGAAATTAAAATAATGAAATAAAAACATTACATGTAAATGAATATGGAGATGCAGAAAGAATGAAATTAGGGAATACATGTATTCGTCCTAGAGTTAGGTAACACGAGTTCGTTCGTTATTTATTTATTTTTTAAATTAAATTTGATAATTAATTTTATGAATCATCATTAATGAATTAATTTTTCTTTTATTTATTAAGTGTGTGATTTTAACATGCGTCTGGTACAACTTACCACACCTCCTCGAGTAATCAAGTAGAGTGAGACCTCAACCGAGAATGTTATTCCTACAAGACCCAGCTCCATCGTATGACGTTTCATCCCTTATAACAACCACAACTCCACCGTATAAATGGTTTACCTAAGATAAGAGAGGGAAAATGATTAATCAATGAAAATAAATGGATTTGGAAATAGTGTCATGGTGAACGATCCCCGCACCCGTGCAATATTCTCGTCTCCACTGCAAATGAAATTAAAACATTTAAAATTGAAGTGCAATAACAAAGAACAATTTGAAACCTCCTCCAATACAACGCCTCAATTTAGTCATTTCCCATGGAAATGTGCATAAAGATCACAATGGAAAGATGTAAGAGAGATATTGAGATTGAGATTGAGATTAGAAGATAAAAGGGGTGAAAGAAGAAAGGGAAACAATTCAATATAAAAGATATGAATTAATTACATGAGAAAATAAAACTAAAATAAAAATAAAATAAATAAAGAATAAAAACCTAAATTTCCCTTGGCCTCTTATACTTGGTGCCCTCAGATGGTGTTGGGAAGGATTTGAATTATTTTAGAGGTAGGGAGCTCCTCTCTTTTTATAGGCATATTTCTGTCCTACGACTATTGTCGCGTTTTTGACCCCTTAATTGGAAGCTTGATGCATGGAAACATTCATAATATATGTACATTAATGTTTTTTCAATCCACTCTAAAACTTTCAGATCAGTTGGCCACCGTTTTTAAGAGTTATGATATTTTCATTGTCAGTTTTTCTTTCTGGATGAAGCATCCAGACAACTTCCTTTATGAATATGTCATTAAATGGCCGCATTAATGGATTAAAAACTCTATGTAATTTATTTTGTGAACTACTCTTTGAGTCCTCTTTCATTCCCAGATGGAAGTAATGAATTTGAAGGTGTGTAAGACGAGAGGGATGTCTATTATAGTGGTGGTGTCCACGCTGTCCTCCCCAAGAAATCTTCCATTTCATTGATTTTTTACAGAATCTAGACAATTGTTTCAGCCCCTGGTCCAGAAGAAAAATATGAAGTAAATAAAATAAGGATTATAAAGAAATATGAATCAGAAAATTTTGAATTAAATTTCTCAGGAAATGACCAAAATACCCTTGATGTAAAAATCTATCAAGAATCCAGAATTAAGCACTGCTCACAATTTTGCTCATTTTTTTCTATATTACAAATTGACCATTATTTTAATACAACATTAAAATATATAGTTTTTATCATTTAAAAAATCAACAGTTCATTATTATTATATTAAAAATAGGCACATAAATTTTCTCTGTCAATACCCACAAAATTAATAATGAGGATATAATGATCACATCATTATTTTAATATTTTTACAATATATATGAATTTAATGGAATCATTGGGCTTTATAATAAGAGTTTTTTCAAGATTATGATTATTATAAAATAATATTTCTTGGTGTAAAATTTTCCTTAATTAAATAAATGTTTTCCTCATTATTTTAACTAATTCATCAATGGATCAATATTTTAAAATACATTTGTTGAAAACCATTACGTTCAAAGGGAAAATAAAAAATCATTAAATGGGTATGTGGGGAAAATAATAATTATTAAAACTACACAAAATCAATTTCCTAGATTTGGAGAACATTGGATAGAAGTTAAAAATTAGTCTTATAAGAGAAAAATAACTTATGAAGTCTAATATATATTGGTATAAAAATGGTCTTGGAAAATATGAAGACAATAAAACCATAAATCAATAAGGGTTTAAAAATGGATAAATTCAATAATAAAATTCATGCAATATGAAAAAAATTTGTATTTTGAATATATTTTTCCCTATATCCTCTTGCATGAAAACGAAACAACAATATATTTCTTCCCAAATAATTCATTACATTTAAACTAATGGTTATATATTCCTCAATCTATAAAAATGTCTCCTATAGTTACATTAATCACTGCTTAATCATAAAAAATTATATATATTTCATAATGTAAAATGAGTAAAAAATCAACGTTATAAGTTTCATATATATTCATTAACTAATAATAAATACATTATTAACTAGGGAATCAAGTATATTTGTTTTAATTAATTATATTTTATCACCATTAAGTTGTCTGTTGAATACATATGTTATCTCAGATGGGATTGGATGTTATCTAAAAAATTTGTTATATTTTTCATAAAATATTTTAATAAAAAATATATAATTATATAAAAAATATGATGGGAATCCCCTAAAATAAAATTATTCATTAAAAACATTTTAATAACTAGTTTTTTTATAAATCTTATTTAATCAATTAAATAAAATAATAACATTTTACTATTATTAACATTACATAAATGATAATATAATGATTTAATTTGATTAATAATTGTAAACTTATAGACAAATAATTAAAAAGAAGCCTTATTCAAATTATTGTTACACTAAAATATATTCTACAAAAATGGGTTATATTCTTCTGAATTTCATTAAAAGAAATTTAAGTCTGTTAAAATCACATCGAAAAAACCCCCCAAAAAATTTATATAGGCATTCAATGTTATAATAAAACTTATTATTATCAACCAATGATACATTACATTTACCCTCTATCACATTGATATGCCACTTATTTCAATATTATCTATTCCCTGATTCATTATAATGGATAATAATTAATATTTTAATTCACCAATGTATATTCCCCAAGAGTGTCAATCTAGTTGTGTACTAGGGTAAAACTCACCATTCACTTGAATTTTGGGTTTGATATATTTATCTACGTCAATAATGGGTTATTTCCCCTAGATAAATTTATTCCAAAACCACCCTCACTATTATTATCCAAACATGGTTCTGTTCCTTGGAAAGCCTTATAATATGTACCATACCAAAACATTAGAATGCTATCATATCTATATATAATTAATAAAAAAATTCTCATTATATTATATTCTATAGTAACATTTTCTCAAAATATCATAACCATGTTTTCTACTAATTGTTTTCTACTACCATCTACAACAATCATTACTATAGTAAGCAGTATTCTTCTATGTCATCACTAAATTGTACTAATATACATTTGAGTAAATAAAATTTAAATGACCATTTTAAAAGATTTGAATAATCATATAGACACTAGACACAGATATTTCATTTAAAATATTAAAAATTGTAGCATATTAAACAATCTATCGTCATTGATATTATTAACAATATCCTTTTTTTATAACATGGGGAAAGGAAAAAAATTGTATTACCTGTGGTCCTTAGAAATGTTTATGTAAAGAACAAAATATCATTGGTAAATAGTACCTAACCACTCTAGATAGAAAAATACTAGAATGAGCATTCTATTTTAACAATTACAAATTAAAAAATGCATCAACGTTTATTATCAATTCAGAAATACAATGTATAATAATAACTAAATTCCTAGTGAAGGAGTTTATTATCATATGAAATTATGATCTCATATATCACGATATCATTATAATTATGGATATATTATAAGAAATTTTAATTGATGGGTATTTTTTCCCCAAAAACACATTTGTTATGTCTAGCCAACTATATTGTCTCATTCGAACAATGGATGAATCAAGGAACTATCTATTACCAAGAACAACAAATAACTTCATATCAAAGGAATTTTACCCATATTAAATTATGAGTTCTATTAAAATTTAATTTAATATATCATTAAATATCTAAATTTATCATTCAATATGGAATATTAATATTTCCTAATTCTATCAAATAAAATTCATAATAGAGGACCACATGTAGAATTTTTGTTCTATTTAAAAATATAATATCCATGATATAATGAAAATGAATTGTTAAGATAAATGTTATGTCTAATGAATAATTAGTATATGAAAATTATTGTTTTATTAATAGTGTTGATGGACAAGGAATAAATATGTTATAAGTGTTAACTATAAATTATAAAAAATTATAGGTTTTGTAATAATGTTAAAAATTTATTATAATAAATGAAAATTGATTAATTATTGAAAAATTATTTTTCATTAATGAGTTTTATTTTTAAATTTTACAAAAACTTATATAAGAAATAATGTATCATAAAATGGTTATAGCCTTGATAAAATTCATTAACATCATATAAATTAAGAAGAAACATTGATGTTGACTATTTATAAACATGTTCACAATATAAAATTTCAAAAACATTTATAAATATTAGTTTTAATATGTATAATAAGTAAAATATATCATTACTGTTCTTTAATATGTCATGTGGTTAAATAAGAATAACTTTTAATTTTTTAAAAAAAACATTAACATGACAAGTATAAAAATACCATACCAAAAAAGAAAATATGATTAGTTTTCTTTTAAATAATAATTTTTATGATATAGTTTTAAGGGAGGGAAATGTGTGAGGAAAGTAAATTAATACTCCATAAATATTTATATTATATATAAAATATATGCATTTAATGATGAATATGTTATATGATTCAATCAATAAAATAGAAGGAAACGTAATAAAGTGATATTATTACTTAAATTCCTTCCTATTTTGTAACATTAAAAATGTATCCCATATAATTAATATACATGAATTTAAACTATAATAAGAATTAATAAATTAATATTCATGTTAAATATATATATATATTTTTTATATAAACTAGAAAAACATAAAAAGTTGTAATACCCCAAACATTTCCATGTTGAACGTAAAATGAAAAAAACATACAATGATAATAAATTGACATGTGAATTAAAAAAATTTGGAGTGTGTGTAAAATATTAAAATGAATATAAACTAAATATAAATACAATCATATAAATATCCCCCATCATTACACACATAATTAAGGAATAATATGATCAATGGAGTATTAGTATCACCTAACAAATATATTGTGTATAAAAAACCTTGTAAATCATTATTACAATTTTATTCAATCATTTAGAAAAATAATTTAATAAAATTGTTTTTACAATTTTAAAGAACAATATTCATATTTATAATATCATATATTATCCAATTATAACATCTTATCACCCATTAGATAAAAATATTTCATTATAGTCATTCTGTAGGATGTTAACAACTCAGTTTTTAAAATATTGATTCATCATGGATATTCCATTTATTACTAAAATGATATATTTTAATATTATAAATAATTATATTAATATTGTAAATTTGATAATTTTTTATTATATAATTTATAAAATCCTTTTTTAAAGGTGACATAGAAAAATGAATTACAAAATTAAAAAAGTTGTTGTGTCATATTATAGATGAATTTTGTTTTAAAATATTGATGGTTGAAAAAATAGATACATAAATATTAATTAACCCTTATAAATCATTATTATATCATTTATAGATATTATATTTATTAAATCTATACTTTTTACCATCCATGTATATTGGAAGTGAAAGAAAATTCATATCTCTTTAAGGAGTTAGATGTCCATATATACACATGGGAGACATTATCATTTTAAAATGGTTTGAAAGGTAACAAAATAAATGACATTATATATTTATTAAATGATATTTTTTCATAAATATAATATATAATATTTATTAATATATTTATTAACATTCTTGTATAATGGTGGTGAAAAAATAACTGCAGCACAACTGGTAGATGGTAAGTTGTATGCATTGATTATCAAATTTTCTCTTTCAATATAGTTAAAGGAATTAGAAAATGGTTTTACCATAATAATAATTTCATATAACATTATTTTCTTTATTGGGGTTTTTTATTTTAGAATGTGTTCAACTGAGTTAAAATAAGTAGATGATGGAATTAACTCAAAATAGAATGTAATGACCATTACCTCATCATTGGTATATGTCCTTTAGATTCATTATTAAAGACCCCTAAAATCGTATTTACATTCTTTGAAAAAAAATGCATCATTTATAGCCAAGTTTAGGAGTGAAGTGGGTAGGATATGGTTGATCTAAAAGCACCAAATAATTTATGGAAGGGAAGAGAAGAGTATCAGTTTTATAATTGATGAGCGGTGTACTATTAGAATTACATAAAATATAAATTAAATATAAAATAAATTTAAAATTAATTTGGATATAAATTGATATAATTATATTAATATTGTGGGTAAGCTTCCAAATAGTCTAATATAATAAAATATTGAAATGGTTATCTAAAGTTTTAAACCTTATTTCTATGTTTTAAAATATCCTTAGTCTATTTGAAAAATACCCGAGCATATTTTTTTCTACTATTTAAGGGTTATTAATTCTACAATTAATATAGTATAAACCATAAATAGAACAATGTTTATAGGTTCTAGTATATTCTACTTTAATTGAAAAGTATAGGATATTAGTGAATTTAAATGAAATAATAATATACAATTAGTATAAAAGACAAATATTTCTATTTCAATAATGATTTATATAATATTATAATGAAAACATCATTAAAACAAATGGAATTGTAATATAATACTTATAAAGATATATAATTTAAATATTGTACTCGGTTGATTCAAGAAACATGAAAATATCATGAAAAATGAACAAGTAAAGAATCATTACTATGGGTTATTATAATGACTAGAGTGTATCACTCCTCACAAATCTACAGTCACTATGAAAACAATATTGTAATGTCCAAAAGGACCACATCATAGTTATTTCATTTAATTATTTTGTCAACGAAGCATCAATAACTTGATTTTCATCAATATATTATGTCAATATAACTGAGTAGAGTCTGTTGGAATAATTAATACAATGAATCAAATGATATATGATTTTCCAAGGCCCATCTATTTTTATTTCATTCAATTCATTAATATAAATTTCTGATTTACAATCAATATATGAGTATCTAAAATTATATTAGACAACAAACCAATCATAAATAACATATACCATTATTCTTCTTTATAGGGAACATCAATATTCCGTGGAATTAAAATTCCCATTCCTTGTAGTTCTTATTTATCATAATATAAATTTATAGGAATGAATTTTTTTGAATCTACAGACATACATGAAGAGGGTTAGAATCATTAAAACTACTGGTTTGTTATTTTTAATCTATAATATGTAGGTCTAGTCTCTCAAAAGATTCATTCATTATGTTGTGGAGTGATCTATACAGAAATCAAATGCTACAGTTTTGGAGAGTTAAATTCATGATTACCAGAAAAAATATAACATGTATGGTGTCAACAAACTATTTCATGATTTAATTTCAAATAAAGTATATAATGTAGTATTTTAACCAATCGGGATTCCTCTCTATCGACCTATTTGATAAAAGCATCACGAATAATCAATTGAAATAAAATTCCATATAAATTTCCAAATAATACCATAATTAAACATCCTGATATTTTTATAACAATAAAATCCATTTCAATTGGTTTTATCCATTCGATCCATGAAATACTTATCCATTTCATTTCGTGAACAATTGCAGTACATATGAAATTCCAGATCACACATAGATTTTTATTAGTGATTATTATAAGCCATCTATAAAGAGAGAATGATAAAAAAATTCTATCACTACATAAATAATATAGACCCGTCTATCCAATTACATGAATATTCATTTCCACCTAGCTAGTAGACTGATAATTCCTGATCATATTCCCTCCTAATTTTTCCTTCTCTCATTTCCCCAAATAAGGGGACATCGAGGTAAATGATAGGAAGGTATACAATCTTTACAAAAGATACTATTGTGATCTTTTAATTCATTACAAATCGTGTTCCATCAACTAACACCAACATAAGGTTTATCAAAACTTGTATGTCTCTAAGAAACTCCATCATAATGTGAAATTCTAGTAGATAAATATCTTTTAATGTCATAGTTTTCACAACAATTATTTATAACCAATTTGGTAATATGGGAACATCAATTTTTTACGATGGTTTTATATTAACCATCTTGGAAAAGTAAATATTCACTTTAGTTAAATGATAGAACCCATGTGAATGAGAAATATTTCACTTCTATTGTATTAAAACTGACATGAAAAATTTTATTTTAAAGCTAGTTACAATATAACCAAGATAATTTTTATTAATGAAATGTTATTATTCAATGGAGGGTTCATTATGAGGTATTCCATTGTCATGACACTGGCCTCATTTATATCTTACTCATTCCCAAACACTAACATTTATTTGATCTTTTCAAAAACCAAGCCAGGTCCTCATACGACCCGGTCTGCACCATGGCCCCAAGGGCATTCCAGATCACCATGGGTAGGAATCTAGTTCCAAACCTTGAATACAAAAATGTTGGGAACAATTTTAGACCAAAATATAAAGACCAAGATCAACATAAAACGAAAAAAACACATTTCAAAATATAACCATTGATTCTAAATAAATAACAAGATGAATCAGATAAAAAACACAAGTCAATAAGATGTAGAATATATAAAATATAATACTAAACTAGGAAAAACTAATACACTACCACATAATCACCATGTGACCTATTTTTCACAGCCAACCCTAATAAAAACATTAATCCAACAACAACATTCTAAAAAAATAGAATCTATGAATAACAGAACATGTAACTAAAATGATAAAGTAGGTGTGATCACTGAAATGATTATTGTGAATGCAAAATATAAACAACGAAGTAAAATTTTATCAATTCCCAATATAGTATAGTAAAACTATTTGTAAATACAGTTAGAAAAATATGGGTTTCACATTTTAATACAGAAAACATAGCTTTCCCATTTTGAAATCACACACACACATTCCACATATAATTTTCATAACATGATTCCATTTTATAATTAAAACCCATAATAAATATGGCCACAATTATGCTAAAAAATAGATAAATAGTGTTGGATGGAAATGATTACAGTTAAAAGTATACAAGAAATATAAATAATAACCATGGGTGATCCTAAAAAACCTTTGAATACCCCTAGATGTACTTTATTTGTAACCACCTACTAGAATATATTGAATCCCCAAAGATAATAGCCAATTATCTCCTCTATCATAGCCTCACCAGTGGCACAACCCTCATGGATTTTCTACAACTCTAGGAGGGTATCAACCCATCAAATTGGGGATGGAATGATATCCTTGCTCAATCATCTATAGGATTCCTAGGAACCCATGATGGAAGTAAAACTGTTTATGTAGAAGGCCATCACATGCATGACTCATATTTCTTGACTTCACCACACATTCCTAGCCCAAACACAAACACCAATATACATTAACCCATAATTGAAAATACCTCCTATAATGGTGACCTACATATGTATATATATACCTCTCACACAAAATTAAGGTTCCAATAGGGACACTATACCATATAATCATTCAAATCATTTTATAAAACACCTTAGGTTTCAAATCTAGAACACAAAATTTCTATAAAGAAATCCTTTTTAAATGTTAATAGCAAAGTCACCTTTGAGTTCAAAGAGACAAACCATCTATTATCTCAACACACCGTAAATATATTTACAAAGAACATTTGTGTGCCGCCATTTTAGAAAAAACATGGAACATGTAAAGTATCCCAAACATCCCCTTAAGCCATGCATTCTGTGAATCACACACTAAAATAAAAATGGTAATACACTCTAATATTTAACGTCAATCTATTTTTAAAATTAATTTGAAGGGTCTAACAAAATTTAGAAAACAAGAACCATTTAAGAAAAAATGGCCCTGAGAGGAAAAAAATTATAAACCACCGTCTTCTATTGAGGGAACATCCATGTATTCACCTAGTGCATCCATGTATATGCCAACAACAAATGGGACACCTAAAATCTAGAAAAATACATTTAAATAATTTTCTCGAAGTCAATAATTTCTTTGAATGTAAATGTAAACACTCACATTATGAAATGAATACAACAATCCCATTAAAGACATAAACCCTTTCCAAAACATTTAAAATAGTTATCAATCTATATGGTTTCCAAAATATACACCTCAGTCCAAACCCGCAACAAAAAACTCATCACAACATCATAATGGCTGAACATTTCATAAAATACCCCAATTCTACATTATCACAACAATTCATTTTCCTAAAAGAACCCTAGGTTCCATAAACCAATACATTTCACAACAATATATTTACAAGCATATTATTAATCAATTATAATTACACGAAAACACCATTTAAATCTAAAAATTTTTATTATATAGGTGAGAATGAAATTTGATAATTAATTTTAAAAAAACCTATCATGTTATGCTCTACTAAGGAAAAAGGCCAGATACCCTCACTGCAGTTATGGGAGAAAGTGACAAGATCTTAGAAAAGTGACACATATTCCCCACAAACCCTTCACGCACCATAGAACCCAATGTAAAACAAGTTACAAGGAATACTGACATTTAGTGTTTGGACAATATAGGGACTACCAAAGAAGAACTTTGAAATCAAGGAGGGAAGGATTAAAGATGAAAGAAATAGACCAAAACCATAAAAAAGTACATTGGAAGCTTCAATATTGATCCATAGTAAGAGGAGGGAATATAGAGAAGGTGTCTTGAGACCCATTGGTGCTCCAAAAAGGTTGGGGAGAAGTGGGTCTTGAGTGACAGTTAGCTAGAAGATAGAGATAAAATAGGTTTTAACTTTTTAACGACCTAGCGCAAAAACATGGTGAGGTCACACTATTTAGAAAACCATGTGCTAACCATGTGGATGCATATACTCATGTTGTGAGTAATCACATGCATAATTGGGATCTACCGCACAGTCGTGCGCTAGATATGTGGATGGTTTTTCCTGAAAATTGTAATACGGTACAATTTCCTACACTTACCACCCTATTTCTACGAACCATGCGGTAACTGTACTCTAACTAGAAAAACATCCATAAAACTCCAAATAATGAAAAAAATTATCGAAACTCAAACAAGAAATAGGATAAAATATCCAAGACTAATAGAAGGATATAATAAAGGAGTATCCTATGTTGGGGTGTGAAAATTCACCCCACCATTGGCACTTTTTATCCCGAAAAATTCACCAAGCTGATAGTTTGCCAATACAGGAGTCCATGCATAGGGAAGATAAAGGAAAAACCTGAATATAATTATGGAGTTTCTCTCAACAGGTCAAACCTGGATGATTCAAGAATAATCTAACGACCTAATAGATATTGTAGTACATGATAGGACTCAACCCACCATAATAACTCATCTAGACTTAAAACCTAGATAATCCCAACACACCACCCCCAGGGGGGAAACATCAGAACTCCAAACCCGAATTTACCCAACATCTTAAAAATATGTACATAGTGGCCTTACCAAAATTGTAAATGAAGGATTTATTAATCCAAGCTAAACTAACTCCTAGATTTAGAAAATCTACATCACCACATGGACTGAAACAGAGACCATACCAAGAAACAACCCAACAAACTGGGATGCTAAGACATGGAAAACCTCACACATGAACTAAAAACCCTCAATGTAATCCAAATAAACAATGGATTGGAATCACCAACCATCCATCTCAAAAATACCCAAGCATTTCTTAATTGAGAACTGTTAAAACCAAAACCAAGACCAAAACCCCAAAAAAACCTATTTATGCATAGGTCATATATCCCTTAAGGGGGAAAAATTCTAATATTAATATTTAGTGTAAAATATGCCAATTATATTTCATTACACCTAGTACGTCACATATTAAAATATGAGATTATCATAAAATTACCAGATGAACAAAAATTAGGGATATAGAAAACCATGGTGGGGATTCTCATACACAAGGAAACTCCTAAATATGAGCGAGCTTCACCCCATGACCCGTGTATAGGGATATTAATGATGAAGATTCTCATTAATCATAGTCATGTATCACATACTGATATAGTGTAATATTATTTAGATAACAATTCATACGAAACATATCTGTATGACCAAAATTTCAACAATAATGGAAAGTCTTTGGAGGATTGTGACATGATGACTTAGAGTGTCCAAATAGGATGCACTGTAAATATAAAATTGAACTGACTAAAAAATGAGGATCTTCGAAAATAATATAGATTATTTGGAAATAGGATTATCTATCATTCACTCCTTGATAGATGGGGAACCTTCACAAAAACAACCACCACATACTTCACCCTGAAAAATAATTCAGTCACTAACGCCACATCTACTAACTTCACAAAAAATTATTCACCATATAAGAGTAGTTTCTCTACAATCTGAATATGAAGAACCCAGACAAAAATTGAGGTTATCATCTGATAGTATGATGCTACCTATGAATAAAATGGAATAACCTCGATAATATATTCAACAGAAGAATTCAGTTACAACTAGCCCTACCAAACATCCCCAACTCATCCTCCTTTCCTAACTTCACCACATTTGGTATGAACCATTGGATGAATGAGCTCTTAAAAATTCCAATTTTAACTTAACATTCATTGAGGATGGAGAAAAAATCCACTATTCCAATGATGGAAAATATAACAACCTTTAATCTTCATAGACTCAAAATTCAACAGGAGTTCCCAATGTCCGGGAAAAATACTCAACTTATTCAATCCACTCCATAGCCTCTTATAGACCATGATCACCATGAAAACTTGAAAACACCTAATAAGGGAATTGAACTAATAATGAATTATCAAAAACATCAGGGATCTTTATGGGTGGAATTTCCTTGGAACATGAAAAACACAAAACAAATCTACCATCAAACTAAGCCATAATTAAAAAATCAATGTCGACTCAATAAGTTTTCCTTAGGAATTTTTCAATCCTGATATGTTTTGAAAATCACAAAGACATTATCGTATGGAAAATTATATATCTATAAGGATTATTTTCTTAAGGAAAATTTCCATTCTCTATGTAAAATTTTTATCCTTAAAATGGTTTTTATTACCTTATTTTATGTCCACTCAAAACCAGGATTTTTTTTACTAAGAAAAAAATTCAGATCATTATATAAAACCTTAGAATATTATTGTTCCTGGAATATCGGGCCTTCTTTTTTTAAACTCTGATTTCTCTAAAATGAAGATTCTATATTCTCTAAAATTCAGATTTTGAATTCCCTGAAACTCAGAAATAGAATTCTATGAAATTCAGACTCCAAATTTTCTGAAATCCAGATTCTGAATTATCTGTAATTAAGATTCCAAATTATAATAAATTCAGATTCTGAATTCCATGAAATTCAGATTCCCAATTCTATGAAATTAAGACTCTAAATTCTCTGAAATTCATTCTATAAATTTCTTAATGTTCAGAATCTGAATTACTTAGAATTGAAACTACAAATTCCTCATAATTAAGATTCAATATTCCTTGAAAATTGGAATCATAATATTGTTGTTTATAGAATCTGATTGTTTATATATTTAGACTCTAATTTCTATTTTTACATAGATGCATGATTTTCAGATATAGTTAAGCTACTTCATTTTCCATACACATGTTTCTGTAAGTATATAATGATGTCGTACAATTTGATTCTAACTAACCATTTTTTTAGTGACACGTCTACATGTATCTCTGAGTTTCATGAAAAAAATATGACCATTTGATGAGGGAGCTGATCGTTGAGATTTTACCTATAAATAGAAGCTCATTTGAATGAGTTAAGAATTCATATAATAAACTAATGATCATAGAGATTGCATTCCATGATGTAATCTATAGAGGGATAAATAATTTTATGCCTTGTGCATTTTATGAACACCTTGTTCAACTATAAACATTTTGTTCATCTTGCTTCTTCCGAATCTGATTGTTACTGATTAAAATTGAGGACTTCCATGGATAGGAAGATAGAGTTTCTGACTACCTTAAAGACAAAGGGATTTTAGTTAAAGGAAGATAGATTATGATATTTCTATCAAGGTCTTACCCAGGTGTGGTTAAGAAATAATGTTCTAAATGTATAAATCAATGGACAATTATCCAAGGTTGTTGGATACCCTACTCTTTGAGTTAATATATTTCCTACTTGTTACTTGTTTTTGTTTAATTTTTAATTTCTTCTATATTTTGATAATGAAAGAACATATAAAACTATTATACATTATTTTACATTTAATTATTCTGATAAATAAGATTATATATGCTTTAATCTTGACTCTTTCTCTAAGATAATTATTCTTATGTTTCATTTCTAAATCCATATTTTTTGACCCTGATAATGTTTATTTGAAGTTATGAGCCCAAGATGGTTTGTTAATTTTCCCAATTAAGCATAGTTCTCCTTCATGTTAGAAGATAATGTTTTTAAACCTATAATTAACCCCCCTTGTAATTGAGCATATACATACACTATTTCGATCCTACAATTGGTATCAGAGAAGGTCTCTTGAATACATATAATCACATATAATTTTTCATGATGAAATTTTCCTTATTATAAATCTTTTTTTTAACATTTCTTGATCATGTTTTTGTTACGGATTTTTATCTTTTCTAATAAACTTTTAATTTTATCATGTTTTTTGGGAAATGTATTTCCTTATAGTATGAAAAATATGAATATCAGTTAAATTTAAAATCTAAACCCTACTAGACCACCAATATTTTAAGGGGATGATTATAAGTACTAGAGAGATAGAATGAATTCTTTTTTCATTAACAATAGAGTAGAAAAAAATTTCATTCTTACTAGAAACTACAAAATTCCCGAAAATGAAGCTAAATATTTCACTAATCAAGAGAACCCATAATTTCAACTAAATTACAAGGTATACAATACTTTTTTGTGTTCTATGACCCGAAATATATATATTTGAATTTTTTCTTATGAATCTACTGACTTCATCTGTATGAAACACGACGTTTCCCATTTTAGAACATCTAAAGTGATAGAAACAAGAAGAGCTATGTTAAGAGCTGAATATCATGGATTCTTATTTCATTATGGAGAACTTGTTTGCAATGTACACTAATTTTTTATGACCATAGTCAACAGTCTTTAATCTATGGGAGAGATAGGTCTTGATGGTTATGTTTTTTTAGATATAATAATTCACATTATGCTCAATGAGTGGGAATAAAAAATGAGAGTTATTGATGAGAAGAGAAAAGAATCTAACATTACTATTGATGAGTTAATTGGAAATCTTCTTCAACATGAAACTAGAATGAAGAGAGATACTAATTTCAAAAAAAATTATAATTTCATTGGAAGTGTAGCTTTCACTAATACATATAATGTTAAAACACCAAAAAGTGTAACTATATCTAAAGCTAAGAAAGATGTTGTTATATCTAAATCAAGTGAAAATGTTTATTCAGAAAATGAATTAGCCAATCTTTCTCAAAGTATGAACAAGGTTGTGGGAAAGAAAGATTTTTAGTACTAATATAAGAAGAAATACATATATGAAAAGAAAGATTCTAAAGAAACCTGTTAGGAATGTAAACGGGATAGACCTATCAGACCTGATTTTCCTAATATAAAGAGAAAATATATAAAGAAGAATAAGTCTGAAATTAATATATAGAAGTATTACAAGTCTAAGGAAAAAAATGTATTAAATAGAAATGACACATGGATTTTCATTGGTGGTGACTCTTCAGATGAAACATTAGATATTGAATCTTCTGGTTAGAAGAATATTGGTCATGTAGCCATAGTACCCATTAAAAATCATTATCTTATGGATAAGGTACACAATGTTGAATCCTTACCCAATATTTCATTAAATTCTAATTTTCAAAATGTGGAATATTATGAATTTTTAGATTATGAATCTTCCTCATCGAAAGATAATACCTTTCCTTTATTTGAATAAATTTCTATATTTTGTATACTACTTGGGTATGAAAATTTTATGAAAAAAAAAGAAGTTAGAGAAAGAAAATTATAGAATTGCTTCATTAACTAATGATGTATCAAATCATTCTAAGGATCCTGATTAGAAAACTTTTGATTTCGAATTTGATTATAAAAAAATTATGGAATTTAATTTAGATAAGGATAAAATTTATAATGATCATGGATGTGTTATTTCTAAGAAAAATCTTTTTTTGGATAAATCAAGTTCTAAAACTAATAAATTTGAGGATAAGAATTTAGTCATTAGAAAAAAAACTAACAAATTTACTTAATGAAACATTTACCAAATTTTAATTTAGAAAGGATAGAATTTGAAAAAATGTATTCCTAATAAATTCTCTAAGTAATAGTTTTGGATTTGGATATACTCACACAAAACCAGTGTTTAATAACAACTATTTTGTTACTAAAAGTGCTCCCTTTTGTATTAAATGTCATTTTTATGGGCATTGAGAGAGAAATTGCACTTTAAAAAACCAAATATTTAATTTTTTATAAATCATATTTTCCATTGAAATTTTGGATTCCTAATATTTTACACTCTAAAATGTTCGGATCCAAGAAAAATTGGATTCCAAAAGTCGAAATCTTTTATTTTCAGGAAAATAATGAATGTATCAAAAAAATACATGGTACATAGATATTGGATTTTCCGGGAATAGGAATGGTAAAAAAATTCCTACAAAATATTTTCAAGATAAAAGGAGGAAAAGTAGCATTCAAAGATAATGATCATGGAGAAATTTTTTTTATAGGTAACATTATTCTTCTTGGGAAAACATTGATTTCAAATGTTTTATTTGTTAAATTTTGTAATCATAACCTCATTAGAATAAGATAGTTATGTGTTGAAGGATTCCATGTGAATTTTAGGAATTATAAATTCTTATTACACAATTCCAATTAATAGTTTATCCTCTCTTCCCATTAGCATGAGAATGTATATACACTAAACATATAAGACCATAAGATCCTTGATCTACCTTTACTTAGTGAAATTAATGATCAATATTGGTTATAGTATAGAATGTTTAGACACTGTAATCTTAATAACCTATGAAAACTCTCAAAGAAAATATTTGTTAAGAATCTACCAAATAATTGATTTGATTCTTCAAATGTTTTTGATCCATGTCAATATAGAAAGAAAAATAAATCAAGTTTTAAATCAATTAGTGATGTCTCTTGTTATAATTAGATTTACATGGGTATATTCTCTAGAAAATAAATCTGAAGATATTTTTATTTAAAAAAAATAGATCCCATGTTAAAAATGAGGTAAATCAACCCTTGATAATTATTCATAGTGATCATAGAGGAGAATTTAAAAACTCATATTTTAAAATAATTTATAGCATGAAAGGAATTACTCATAAATTCTTATTTGGAAGAACTTCTCAACAAAATGGTTCTATTGAAAGAAGAAATCGAATTATTCATGAAATAACTAGTACCATGTTCATTGAATATTCTATTGATAAAAATTATTATGCTAAAGCTATTAGTACTGGTTGTTATACAATAAAACAAAATATAATCATAAATTTTCATAATAAAACACCTTATTAATTGTGAACTAATTAAAAACAATGACTTTCATATTTTAATGTATTTGGTTTCAAATTATTCATCCTGAATACTAAAGATAACATTCATAATTTTTCACCCAAATGTGATGAAGGAATTTTTATAAGATAATCCACAACTTCTAAGGATTATATAAGAATTAATAAAAATATTTGTACTGTTGAAGAAATAGTGCCTGTGGAATTTGATGAAACTAATCCTTTTGTTTTTAATCATCCCCAACATACAACCTTGGCTATTTTTTCAAAAAAAATGATTATCAACCTTTTATAAGAGATTCTTATATTAATTGAAATTTTCCAAATAATATTTATAAATCATTTACCCCCAAATATTTTCTATCTTATGGTGATGAATAGGGTTTACAATACCCAAATCATTTGTTTCTACAGAATCATATTAGTGATAGATTCATTGGTGTTGTAAATCGTCATGTTTGGACTAGAAGTTCCTTATGAAATGAAGTAAATAATATATCACTCCTTTCCTAATTAGAACCAAAAATCCGTAATGATGCTCTAGGTGATGATGATTGGATTAAAGCCATGCATGATAATCTATATGAGTTTGAAGGGAACAATGTTTGGACTATGGTTGAAAGACCCAAGGAAAATTCTATAATTGGAGTAAAATGCGTCTTCTGAAATAAATGTAATGAAAATTGAATCATTGTATGAAATAATTCTATATTAATTATTAAAGGATATAATCAACAAGAAATAACAGACTATGAAAAATCCTATACTCCAGTAGCTAGACATGAATCTATTCATATTTTACATTCCTTTGTAGCATTCTTTAATTTTAAACATTTTCAAATGGATGTGAAGTTTTCCTTCCTTAATAGATATGTTAAAGGGGAAGTTTATTTTGATCAACCTCTTGAATTTGAAGACACAAAAAATATTGCACATGTTTTTAAACCTACCAACGATTTATATAGACATAATCAAGACCCATGATCATGGTATGCTAGACATATAGGATTTTTGTTACAAAATTATTATATTATGGGAACTACTAATCCAACACTTTTTATACCTTTAAGATAAGATAAATGTTTTTACTGTCCAAGTATATGTTGACGAAATTATATTCAGATCAACTAAGAAATTTTAACTGATTCTTTTGCGAATATTATGATATCTGAGATTGAGATGAGTATGATGTGTCAGTTAACATTTTTCTTTGGTTTTCAAATTTATCAAAAACTAGAAAGAACTTTAATATCTCAACTTAATTATATTAAAGATATTCTAAAAAATTATGGATACAACAACCCTAAAAATATATTCACTCCTATATGTACCTCAAATCCTCTTGATCATGACGAATTTGAGAAACTAGAATATCAATCATATTTTAGATGTATGATAGTATGTTGTTTATACTTAATAGCTACTCATCCAGAATTAGTGTTTCAAGATGAAACACTTAGTAGCACATCCCAAACCTATCAATTTTATGAGATTCAATAGTTTCATGATCATTTATATACATCCTGAACTTGTCACTTTTATGGAAATCGGGATGCTATGTTTACATCCATAAATTTTCGAAATTTAATTTTTTACATGTTGGTATTTTTATCCTATTTTAAGAAAACACTACCAGATTCACTTTCTATAAATCCAATTTTTCCTTAAAACCACAAAATATCAGAAGGTAAAAAATCTTTCTTCAACATTAATCTCAACAGTTAGATCAGATCTATAATATATCAACCATTGGATCATTTTTGGAATTCAACTATCCCTTTGAATCCTATATAATGGCCACCTTATTAATCATCCCACATCAATATTCAATATTGTTTTTGTTGATCCTATGCTCCAATTTAAAAGTTCAATTTAGTTTTCTCGTGTTTTATTAAACTCTAGATGTCTCAGGATGATTCCCCATAGAAAAACATGTACATAAATAAGAAAGTAATGGATTGAAATATTTATTAGGAAAATATGGATGATCTAAAATTATTTTCTAAACATAACTATGTGATTATGAAAAAGAAAATGTTGAATTCATGTGAGAGTTATTGAGAAGAAAATCCAAAGATTCAAGATTTGGTTTACCCTGACATACTTGTTGAATTATATGATTCAGTATGCTTTTATGAGGAAGGTGGATGCGAGATGTTTCCATCCCATTGATATAGTAAATCCTATACTTATCTTTTCATATGGTAGAAAATATTCTCGGAATTCCATTTGAAGGTGAGGAAATTTTTTTCACTCCCAAGTTAGCAAATATGTCAAGATGTTTTAAGAAGGAAAAGGTGAATATGTGCCTTAGAATCAAAGGAGTAAAGTAAAAAAAGATTAAACATCTATCAACAACATTGATAATCATTTCCTTGTGGGTACAAGGTTTCCTCAATTTGAGAATATGAGTGAATGATTAATTAAAGAAAAGTGATATATTTAATCTGTACATTTTAGTTAACAATAGAAATATAAACTAAGTGAAGTACATCCTCCTGAAAATCACCAACACTAATAATGCAACTCTAAAATCTCATATTATCACATATCTGAAAAAAATTCAATGATAATAGCACATTACATTGAATCCTTCAAAATTTCCATGTAGTTCTAAATCCTAAAACTTCATAATCTTGTTTCTATGTGATAATACCTTGAGGGGTATAAAAGTCAGTTTCAATACCATGATCTTAGAGTTTTATTATCTTTCTAAAAGAGAGATTTATGATTTACCCTATAAAGGGGAAGTAGAAGAAACTTATAAGAAATCATAGATGAAGAGAAAGAAAAATAACTAGAAACCAAAGAGAAATATACAGTTATGGAAAGTCAGTCAGAACCACCAAATCTGAAAAATAAAAAACATTCCCTAATGATGTTATAGAAATGTTGAGGGAATGAATGAAGAAAAATAAATAAGTATATAAAAGTTTAGCCAAGATCATACTGAGGTAAATTCTTTGAATATTCAAACTTCTTAAGAACATTAACGGCAAGAAAAATAGAATAAGTTGGTTTTTTACTAAATTTGAGATTGTACGTGAACGTCTAATGGATACTGAGAAAGCCTCTAAATAGATTCAGGTACCCGAATCCATTCTCAAAGAATTCGTGCCAATAGAGGCTCTAGGAAAGAAAATTCCAATTCCATAACAAATTGTTGTAGATTAGATAGTACATGAAAAATAAATAGAATAATAAAAAGAGGGAGAATATGATGAGAGTGATGATGTGATAAATAAAGTTGAAGAATACAATGAAAATGAAATCTCTTCAGGTAAGACTTCAATAAAAAATTATTTAGTTGAGTCATATAAAACTGTTTCTCTAGGAAAACACTATGATGGAATGGAAGATGTTGAAAAACCTACAAATGATGAAAGCAGAAACCAGAATTTCATTTCACCTGATGATGTTAAGAAAAACTCTAAGAAAGAAGAGGTTGATGAACATAAAATATTCTAACTTTCGGATAGTGATCATGAGTCTATGAGGGTTTAGAAGGTTATTTCTGATATCGATAATGGAAAATAGGTGATTGATGATACCCCAAAAAATTTGTGATTATAATATTGAATAAGTATATTAGTTGTTCATCTAAGTGACAAGCTGATGAGATAGATAAAGAATCCTCACCAAAAAGGGAATCTGATTCTAAATCATCAACATTAATGGGTCAGGATATTGTTTTTAAGTCTTTGAAGAAGATATTGAATACAAAAATCCTGATTCCTAGCATTGCTTTGTGGTTCTAGTTGGTTCAACATTATATCAATCAGAAATAAGTATCGTTAAGAATAGAAATGGAAACATTTATAATGCTGGAGGCATATTTTAAAACATTTCATATTGGATATGAGTCCCATAAGAGATCATGTATCAAAAAAAGTTCTAAATTAACCATTGAAACATGAGAATATTTTATGACTTCCATGATTTAGTGAAATATGGTTTATTTATGTCAGATGATAAGATAAAAAACATTAAAACAAGTTTTACAAAAAAGATGAATCTTGAGAAAATAGCCCGAAAGAAAGAGGATAAAAATTTGAATGAGATGTTAAATTTAGTTTCTTTAAATCTTATGAGATAATGGGATCTAAAGGAATAATTTCAAGAAAGGTTTAATCATCAAGAAGAAGTACTGAAGTATCAGTAAAAAATCCTTAAATCTAAAGATGGAAAAATCAAGGTTCTGGAAAAGAAGAATCAGGTTCAGGAACAGTTTCTCAAGTGTATTGAGGATGATCATAAAGAGCTTTAGAAGATAAAGGCTACCTTAAAAGAGATCATTATTAAGGAAAATAATGATGAATAATTTTTTCAGTCAATTTCAATATTTTTTTTATTTCACCTTGTATCAATTTTTCCAATCATAATGAATATTTTTTGTATCCTTCAATTGTTTTGTTTTGTATTGTTATAATATCTCATGTACCATTTTTTCATTATCTATTCAATTTTGAAAAATAAAAAGGGGGAGAATATAATATTAAAATGAATAGTAAATAAAAATGAGAGAATGATCTATATAAGGGAGAGTTTATGTAAGAGGGAGTATTCTTATAAATGAGTTTCTTAAGGAAGAAAAAGTAAAATATCTTGAAAGAATAAAATAATACGATCCATCAGGATTTCAAAATCAAAGGTTGATTTAGTTGTATTCATCATGGTTCATACGTAATGGGAGAAAAGTTTTACATTTAATGTTATTTAAGAAAAAAAAATTCCTTATATTGTTTTTGAAAGGATGTTTGTGCTTTACAAAAATGGGGAGATTGTTGAGTTAATAAGGTCTCCTTATGACTTTTTCAATGCCACAATGTTTTGAAAATTAAAAACACTTTATATAAAAGAAAATTATCTTTAACTAAGTATAACTTTCTTAGGTAAAATTTATTTTCCCTAAGGAATTTTTTTTTCCGTTACATGGTTTTCATTATCTTATTTTATGTCCTCTCAAAACAAAGATTTTTTATACAAAGACAAAAATTATGATCCTAATCAATAACCTTGAATCTTATATTCCCATTGATATCGAGTATTCTATTTTTAAACTGTGAATTCTATGAAATTAAGATTAAAAATTATCTAAAATTCAGCTTTCAATTTCTCTGAAATTTGGTCTCTGAATTCTCTGATATTCAGACTCTCAATTCATTAAAATTCAATCTCTGTATTCTCTCAAATTCAAACTCTTAATTCTTAAAAATTCAGACTATAATTTCACTAAAATTCATAATCAAATTTCTTTGAAATTTATATTCAGAATT
Organism: Viscum album; assembly: GCA_963277665.1. Classification (NCBI taxonomy): domain Eukaryota; kingdom Viridiplantae; phylum Streptophyta; class Magnoliopsida; order Santalales; family Viscaceae; genus Viscum; species Viscum album. The sequence continues at coordinate 411,666,357 of OY728123.1, read as the reverse complement.
CTCTGAAATTCAGATTCTGAATTATCAGAAAATTATACTCCAGATTCGTCAGAATTCAGATTTAGAATTTTATATAATTCAGACTCAAAATTTCTTAGAATTTAGATTCTGAATTCATTGAAAAACAGAATCATAATATCCATTTTTATAGAATCTGAGTTCTTATATATTTATACTCCAAAATTTATTTTTCCATAGATTCATAACTTTCATATTTTGATAAGCTAATTCATTTTCCTTACACATTTTTCTGTATGTATAAAATGATGTCATACAATTTGTTTCTAACTAACCATTAGACGAGTGACATGTGTATAGGTCTCTCTGAGTTTCGAGGAAAAATATAACCATTGGAGGAGGGAGCCGAATGTTGAAGTCTTACCTATAAATAGGAGCTGATTTAAATGAGATTAGAATCCAGGTAATCGACTGATGGTCCTTGAGATTACATGCAATGAAGTAATTTCTAGAGATAAAAATTCTCTCGTTCCTTGTGTATTTTATAAACACCTTTTTAAACTGTGAACATCTTGTTCAGCTTTCTTCCTGTGACTCTGATTGTTGTTGAGTACAATCGAGCGCTTATGGAGATAAAAATAACGAGGGGCCAATTACCTTAAATATCTAGGGCTTTCGGGGGTAGAAATATAGATTCAGATATTCTTATCGAGGTCTTACACTGGTGTGGGTAAGATATAATTTTTTTGATTATCCAATGTTGTGGGATACCCTACTCTTTGGGTTAAATGATTTCTTATATATTACTTATTCTTGTTTCAGGTTTTATATCCGAAATATTTTTATACTGATAGATAGTATATCTTTATTATCCTTATCAAACTTTTACTTACTCTGATAAATATGATTCTATAAGCTTTATCGGAGAATATTTCTCTAGGAAAATTATTTTAATGTTTCCTTTCTGAATCCATATTTCTGGACCAAAAAAATATTTCTTTCATATTTAAGAATGAAAGATGGTTTGTTAATTTACCTTGTTAGGAATTGTTTTCCATAGGGCCAAAAGAAAAAGTTTTTAAACCTACAATTCAACCTCCTATTTCAATTAAGCATATACATACACTATACTGATCCTATAATCCCCTCAGGAGAAAACTAACTTGTTTGGAAAGAAAAGAAACAAAAGACAACCAAAACATACCTTTTAAAAAAACAGAATTTTATTTAAAATTTTAAAACTTCTTTCTTCCATGGGGAATTTCTCAAATACCAAAACCCACTCATTAAACCAAATTACAATTTCCCAACTATATCCTATTTCAAAATAAATTCTGAAAACATGGCCACATCTTTCATTTCAATCACCCACCCTTGGAATCTCATGAACAATCACAGGTGCATTGGTCCATTCCCATCCACATGTTATAACATGCACTTCCCATACATACCCACACACATGAAAATGTTCACATAAAATACCAAGGATCACACCAAATCAATATTCCAAAACCCAATACACATTCAATTTTCAAAAAATGATTCATAGATCTAAAATCATATTCGCATAACAAATGCTTCCACACAATATTCCAAATCCTTTCATTCATGATCAATGAGCATACCCATTTTGAAGGAATGGATTCTATAGTTTATAGAGCCCGAACAGAATTAAAGATTTAGAGTTATGTACACTCAATGTTGGGATAGAAAACTAGTTCATGGAGAACATTTGTGGAGCTCCCTCTATTATCACGGTGTAGAAGAACATGACCAGAGCATCCATGTAGACCTCAGTGGCCATAAAGGAAGCCTCTATAGGTCTGAGGAACAAGAACAGAGCCTTTATGTGCTCTGTGAAGGCTCTGATGGAAGCCTCTCCGACATTGAGGAACATGAAAATAGTCTCTTTGAGACCCACCAAGGCTATGACAGTATCCTCCCTGACACTGATAAATATAACATGAATTTACTCTGGTTGTGGAGCTTGATTTCAATTGTAGTGATATTTTCTCTCCACAGCACACTTTTTTTCTTCGCAGTGTGCTCCGCTGACCTCCACCGCCTATAAATAGCCTGCTCAACCTCCATGTCGAGTAGTGTGATGCCACCCCTTCAGAAAATGATCTCCTATTTCACATTTCTCCTAATCACTGAGATGTGATTCCCTTTGTGATGGCCTATTCCATTTGCGAGGGAGGGAGATCCTCCATGATGCTCGAGTATTCGTGAATCCCCATGCTCCACGAGACCTTGAGCTCCATGAATCCCAATACTCCGTGAGACCCTATGATCCGTGAATCCCTATGCTCTATGAGACCCAGAGCTCCACGAAGTCCCCTTCATCACAAGACCCTCTACTCTCGGAACCACTTTACATTGTAAAGCCCTGTCTTTTGAGAAGATCTTACCTTCACACACAATGGTCCATACAGTGGGGGCTTCCCCCCTCACCCCCACTCAGGATCTCTATCTGGGTACTATCTCGACCCTTCTGAATGGTCCCATAGCTATTGTCACTCACCCCAATGAAAAATGGAGAGTCTCACCATGAATGTTTTGGATTGGGATGTCAGCATTTTACATTTCCCCCTTCAGTTCACTATCCTTACACCTCTAGATTACAATGATTCAAGAAACTCATATGCACTCTATAAAAACCATGAGATAACCATAATCTTCTAGGTTACTTTCACATGTCATGAGTTGAGCTTAAAATCATCAATTCCCTAAGTACCTTGTGTCGAACCATTTCTCTAGGAACTCCTCTGAACCCAATATCTTGAATCTTATAAAAAGATGAACAAGAAAGGTCCTCTCTTGCATAAGTCCCATCACTAGCCATTTCTAGGGGCCTTATTCCCAATAGTCCTCTCTACATGACTATAAAATGTAGTACACCCTATTTTACAAACATTGGATGCATCTTGTTCCAAATAAAAGATTCATTATGCACCATGCATATATTGATGATATTTCATTCTACATGACTATGAACTGCAACACACACTATATTACAAACATAGGATGCCTCTTGTTCCAAATAAGATATTCCTTCGGTGCTAAACATAAGATTCAAACAATCATATCTACATAACGATCAAATGTAGTATTCCCAATGTGACTAATATAAGTTTAATATTATTCTGAATAAGATATTAATTATTCTCCAAGCATAAGATGCTAATAGTCCCCTCTATATGACTATAAATAGTAGTACACCCTATATGACAAACATTGGATTCCTCTTGTTCTGACTAATATATTTATAACTGACTAAGCATAAGATATAAATAGTACTCACTACATGGCATTAAAATGTATCATTCCCTATCATTCCATAATAGGATGCCACCCGTTCTAAATAAGAGATTACTTATGTGACAAGATTAAGATAACTCATTCCAAGATTATAATGGCGTAATTTCAAGAGTGTTGGAATCTGTTTGATTATTCCACCACACCCCTCATAGTTCATGTACTATTACTTTGGGACATAACCTTATTCCATGATTGATTGATCCCCCCTAACGGCCTGATCCCATGCCACTTTAGCTCCCCTAAAATTCTAGGACAACGCCACAGAATAATTTGGATGGCACATTGAGTTTTACCTGTGTTTCAAAATGGGCCAGCATTTGGCCCTTGTTTGTTTGTTTCCATCTCAGTGAAACCTCGATGTGGATGTTGTGATTCAAATATGTTCAATAGTTATCTCTCTTAGTCATGTGGCCTATATTGTGTTCGAATGCTTGGCATGTGATTCCCACTTTTTAACTCCCATTGTTCGGACTGATTCCAATTCCTATAGTGTCATCCCACTTCTACACTGGCACATAGGTGTAGGACACAATTATATTCCTCAACCCACCAGTGAATTGGGATGCCTTCATGTCCAGACATGAGAAAGATACTATGAGAAGCTTTCAAGTATAAGCCCCATTCACCATTTCTCCTCATTATCAACACTCAGACAGCTTCCATACGTAATCCCAAAGCACCATTGTCACTTTTTAGAGGAACCTAATAAACTTCCATGCATAATCCCCATCCACCATAGTACATTATTAACGACACCGAGGCTGCTTCCATGTGTAATTTACATTTACCCTTACTAATCCATAGTGGCATTCAGGTGGCTTCGATGTGTTAGCCCCATTCACCACCCTTCATGGTTTCACCTTTTATCCATGATCATCTGGTCTGTCTTTCCCTATTGTTTCTTACACCATGCCTGACTCCAATGAGCTTAAAGTAAAATAATGAGCACAACACCATTTCCTTGGATTCCTTAGTGTGTGATCCTCATTCCCTAACCAAACTAAATGGAATTTGATCCTTTCCCCATTACAAGAAAGGTATTTAGGTTCCCTCCCTGAGGTTCATGTCCATCACCCACTAGTCCCATCCACTCCATGCTAGTTCTCCCTCATCCTACATGATGTTAAAAAGTATGCCTCAGTCATCCCATAAGACATTAAATTGTATACCTTATAACTATTTGGGTTTTGATCTATGTCTCCACGGTAGGGTACGTAGGAAGCCTCTGTAAGGATCAAACCCAAACACTGGTAAACCAATTCGAACTATGTGGGTTTTGATCCTTGTATCCTAGGAATGGTACGTTGGAAGTTTCCCTGAGGTTCAAATGTAAACACTGGTAAACCCAATCGAACTACATGAGTTTTGATTCATGTTTCTTATTTATGGTATGTAAAAATCCTCCCTGAGGTTCAACCCCTAAAACTGGTAAACCAATTCAAACTAAATAGGTTTTGATCCTTATCTTCTAGGATGGGTATGAAGGAACCATATTTTTGGGTCAACCCCTGACATAGGTAAACCCCTTAAAACAACGTGAATATTGATCTGTGTCCCATAGGTAGGGTATATAAGAATCCTCCATGAAATTCAACCCCCAAAACTGGTAAACCCATTCAAACTATGTTGGTTTTGATCCTTATCTCCAAGGCACGGTACATAGGTATCATTATTGAGGTTCAAACCCAAACACTGGTTAAATTATTGAATTTATGTGGCTTTTGGTCTTTGTCTACTAGGTAGGGTACGTATAAATCCCCCTTGTTGTTCAACCCCAAACACTGGTAACCCTTTTTGAACTATGTGTGTTTTTGTCCTTATCACCTAGACAGGGTATGTTGGAAGCCTCCATGGAGTTCAACCAAAAAAATGTTAAACCTTTTCTAATAACATGGGTTTTGATCGTTGTAACATAGACATGGAACATAGGAATCCTCCCAGAGGTTTAACCCCAAACTCTGGTAAAACATTACTATCTATGTGGTTTTTCATCCTTTCATCCTAGACTTGGTATGTAGAATGGATCTCTATGGTTCAACCCAAAACATTATTAAACTAATAAAAACTATGTGGGTTTTGATCCATGTCTCCTAGATAGTGTATGTAGAAATCCTTCATATGGTTTAACCCTAATCATTGCAAAACCTCTTCAAAATATGTGCATTTTGACCTTGGTCTCCTGCATAGGGAGTGTAGGAAGACTCCCAAATGTTCATCCTGAAACATCAAACTGCAGCGATTTTGATCATTGTCTCCAAGACAAGGAACATAGGAATCATCCCTAAGGTTCAACATGAAACACTGGTAAACATATTCAAACTACGTGGGTTTGGATCCGTGTCTCCTAGGTAGGGTACGTAGGAAGCCTCCATAATATTCGACCCCAAACATGGGAAAACCAATTAAAACTATATGGGTTTTGATCATTATCTCCTAGGAAGATAATGCAGGAAGTGTCCATATGGTTCAACCTCAATCAATGGTAAACACATTAAAAATATGTGGGTATTGATCCTGGTCTAATAAGTAGTGTATGTAGAAAGACTCCCTAATGTTTAATCCTAAACACTGGTAAACCCATTCGAATTATGTGGGCTTTGATCATTGTATCCAAGGAAGGGATGTCGGAAACCTCCCTGAGGTTCAACCCTGAACATTAGTAAACTCATTTTAACAACATGGATTTTGAACCTTGTCTCTTATGTAGGGAATTTAGGATGCCTCTTTGAGGATCAACATAAAACACTGGTAAGCCATTTTGAACTATGTTGGTTTTTATCATTGTCTCCTAAAAACGTTATGTAGGAAGATTCCCTAGAAATCAACTTCAAACATTGGTAATCCTTTTCAAACAATGTATGTTTCTATCCTATTATCCTACGATAGGTACGTATGATTCCTCCTTGAGGTTCAACACCAAATACTTGTAAATCGTTTCGAACTATGTGGGTTTTGTTCCTTGTCTCCAAGACAGGGTACGTAGGAAGCCTCCAAGAGGTTCAACCCCAAACCCTGGTAAACCATTTTGATGTATGTGGATTTTGTTCGTTGTCTCTTAGATAGGGTACATGGGAATCCTCCCTGAGGTTCACACTGAAAAACATGTAATCCTATATTTACTATGTGGGTTTTGATCCCTGATTCCTAGACATGGTATGTAGGAAGACTCCCTGTGGTTTAACCCCAGACAATGGTAAACCCCTTCAAAATACGTGAATTTTGATCTATGTCTCCTAAAAAGGGTACATAGTAAGTAACCTTGAGGATCAACCCCAAAAATAGAACTACATGGGTTTTGATCCTTGTCTCCTTAATATGGTACATAGGAAGCCTCTATGAGGTTTAACCCCAAACACTGGTAAACCTTTTCGAACTATGTGTTTTGTGATCCTTCTTTCATATATAGGGTACATAGGAAGCCTCCATAAGGTTTAACCGCCAAATAGTAATCATCAGTGTCCCCTTTTCTAGGACCAAATACCTGGGACCATCCCTTAGTGGCATCAAACCATCATAGGGCCACTAACCACACGTAAGCCTTTGTATGTTGTCTGGACTCGATCTTTGTGTACACACTGATTCCATGCCCCATCCTAATCTTTGTGGCCATTTATTCCACACCAAAGGGATATGTAGTAACCCTCCTAGAGGTACAAGACCATCACTCATGTCCCATCCTGGTCTCTCTCTTATGCCTTTGTGTTTTAGAAAGGTCATGCCCAACCCGGAGGTTCTACTTCTTCTAGGTCTTATCCATGCATACATTCTCACGGGCCACCTCATTAGGTCTCCCACCACCCCACCGAACTACATGGACTTTTATTCCTTTATTAGAAGATACTTATTAAGCCTCCATGTGGTTAAAGACCAATATAGCCATCATCTTCATGTGGGTTCCAGCCCATTCCTCCCGTCCACTTTTTCCAACACCTCATCATTCATCCTGATTCTTTCCCTGGAAGCCACATCTCGTTGCGATCTTTTTATCCATCGCATCATATCTCCTTATGACACCTAGGAATCTAACCACTCATAAGCCCCAAATAATCCATAATCATCCAACAAAGAGTGTTCATCTTATGATGGGAATCTGACCATGCTTAATCCACACCTTTTTCCAGTTTTTTCCAATTGGGTACACCTATATCATATTCCTAACCCCTAAGAAAAACTTGGGTTTTTATCATTTTCTTCTACATACGATACATTTGAATCCTCAACAAGGATTAGTCTCAGCCAATGGTAAAACTTGGGGATCCCCTTTCTACAACACACATTCATTGATCTACCCTCAGTGGTGTCTATATCAGCCTTCATGGTGTGATACGTTCCCTTTATGGGACGTACCAACCTGGGTACCCTCTTATTGGGTGTCATGATCCATCCACCTGGTAAACACTCCAGGTGCTCCCACTTAGGTATTCACCACTCAGATCCATCTCTATGGGATGTTCAGATCACTCTGACATCATCTCCATATGTTATTAAACTTGTGGGATACCCCTTTTAAAAAATCAGATTATAGGGGAAGACCTACGAAACCATGCCTTTGGCGTAAATTCCTCTACGAGGCATTAAACTCATGAAATACCCCATGTTAGACATGTGAAGAAAAGGAATTCCTCCAAGATATTCCTCTGACATATGATACCCAGCTATCGATGTGGGATGCTTTGGGTTCTACACCCTAGAAATGCCCACTTATGAGGAAGAATAAATTTCTTCTTAAATCCACACATCAAGAGAAGCCCCAACACACCTGATGTCACAATCTACTCTGATGAATGGTTGCTTCTCAATCTAGAACCCTTAGAATGTCCTGACATATTCATCATAATTAACCCACGTCCAAAAAGATATGGAACTGAGAATGAGATTCAAGAACAACATATTAAATCTATGAGGAAGAACCAGACTAGGAGATGAATTCTGAGGAAGAACCAACTAAAGGAGAGACTGACATCCCATCAACCTATTTCAATCTTGTATAAATAATACATGAATAAGCGATGGATTTTGTCTACCTTTGGAAATAGGGAATGTGGGGAAACAACAGACATTTCTTCATAGATGGATGCATGTCCCGGTGAAAGCATCAAAACCAAACCATTTGATAGATATCACTTTCATTTTAGTTATATATTAATTTAAAATTACACTTTACTTTTCAGTATACACATACACCAACAAAAACCAAAATGAAACATAACCATCAAGGAACTTCCAGAATGAAAAACTAGTGCATATTAATAATCAGGCATCACAGTAGTGAGCCATGCACCAAATAAGGAATAACACAAAGAGGACCTTTAACTGGGTACTTAGACTCAACATGGGTTACTACTCCATGTGAGACCACAATGTGAAACCCTCTAACCTCTATTATCATCCCTCAATCAAAAATTTCCCTGGAGAAAAGGATGAAATACCCAACTAACACTGGTGACACATGGATCAGTGTGAGTAAGAGTTCATTTAACACCCCGAGATTTTATGAAAAATATACTTTTTAATTTCATTATTTTCTTATGTTGTACGCTACCCCAAAAGGAGCTTACACAACACGCATCCTTGACTTGCCTTGCATTACACGCAATCGTGACCTTCCTCAATAGCGTGTGTAGTACGCAATACCGAGTTTCACTAAACAACGATATGCTATTAAAATATTATTAAAATTAGCCGTTATGAATAGTAATAACCACATTTTGAAATTTTGTAAATTTTATTTTTCAAAATGGACTTCATTTTTGGATCCGGAATATTGAAATTAGCTTAGGTTGTAATTTTGGTACTTTTCGGATAACTTTCATATTCTAATGAATAGTGAAAATTACTAAATTTTAATTAAAAACAACTTTTTTAATAGAAATAATTAATAGTGATAAATTATTAATTTGAGTGGTTATAAAGTATATTTAGAATATATTTTTACAATTTTATACAATTTTGGTCATTGGATGTAATTTCACATTTAAACCAGTTATAAACAAGTGTCAATCTTTTGATAGTTATTATCTCTTAAAAACACGCTATTTGTTTTGACGATGGGAATTAATTTTTAAATTAGTTAATCTAACTGATATGTTTTGAATTTGGTAAAATAGACATAATTTTGGAGTTCATAATATCAAATATATCTTAGGCCTAATTTTTGGTATTTTTTTAGAAACTTTCATTTTTTGATGAATAGTGAAACCACTAAGTGGTAGTTATAAAAAATGAATTTTTCATAAAACATAATTTTACCGTTCCTGTGAGTGGAATTTCAAAACTCCTAGAGACACAGTTGATGTTAGTAAGTAAAATGTTGTTCAATGTGATGATAATAATTTTTGGTAAATAGTAACTTTTTACTTTTTTTTACCACGGTTAAAAGTAAATAGGGTAATTAAGGGTAAAAATGTATTTATTATGACCCTAACACATGTCCTAATTCTATTGGATACATTTAATTCGAACAAAAACAACCTTAGGAATAAAATATGACCATTTAGGCCCACATGGATTAGATTAGGACATTTATTATTATTTAATTCAAAGAAGAGTTAAAAGAGTTAAAATCAAAGTTTATTTACTAAAACCTTTTTAACATATGGTTATAAATAATATAAATTATATTTTAAATATTCATTAGAAATATAATAAGATTTACTACATAATTATATTTTATTTATAATTTTTCGACATTAAATAAATTAAGTTATTTATGACACAATGATGATGTAGTAATTACCATAATAGTGAAAATTTAGAATAATTGGTATTATAAATACCCCAATAAATATAATAGGAGACTTTTTTATGAATTACACTAATTTTCTAGGTTAATATGGCATGTTAGTATTTATTTAATTAACTTTGGTCGAAGTAATCATTTTTTTATGAGTTTCACAAAAATCAACTATTGAATAGTGTAAAAATTGACATAAAATAATTTTTAAAACAAATATTATATTATTAATTGTTATTTTATTCCTAAAAATCTAAGGTTCAGCCAAATGACTTATATAAGGTTATATATATTAATAATAAACAACTTGGGGTTCTTTTGGCTTCTTATAGTATGTTTATTAACCATATAGTGTAAGAACACAAGAAGACACGGTAAAAGTAAAATTATTTAACTTAATGTTAAATCTAAATGATAAGGTTAAAATTGGAACCTAAACTTGGATAAATTCTATTGGATGAGAAGATTTCGATCCATCCCCACCTTATCTTAGAAATAAATCAGTTTGGAGCTATTTAAAACCGAATTTGGCTTTATAATAAAATAATATTTTTAGTTATTCCAAAGGTGCCCCTCTCCTCCCTTATAAAAGGGCACCCCATCCCTCTCTTCCTCACACCACTTTGAGACTTCATGCTCGAAAAAACCCTGCCAAATTCTTTTCTCCACTTCCCTAGAAACATCCTAGAGGTTCTGTTCTTCCTCAAAGACCAGTTTTAGTGCCCTAAAAGGAGATCTCAAAGAGGCGCATCAAAGATGAGGTAATGTCCGTTACCGATTCATTCAACTTTATTTCTTCTTCCACTTATTCTTCATAGTTTTTTTAATTATGAAGTAATAAAATAAGTATCACTAATATACTTATATGTTATTATATGTATTAAACAACCCTATATCACCATCTATCCATCCTACGGAAAATGAAATCACCGCGCGTGCGTACGTACGGAATACCGTCTCCACGCCGTGGTGTAATCTATTTTCCACCACCACCATACTTGGATGGGAATAATGGTGTAAATAATAACTATATATGATTATTTTAAAGTGATATTGATTCTGAGATAGTATACATACACTCCAATACAGTCCCACGATCATGAGAACGATATCATCGCTTGTGCGGACGTACGGACTACCGTCTCCACGACGCAATGAGATTTATTCTCCACATTAACCATTCATGAATGACTATAAAGTATATATAATAAGTAATCATGAAATATATGACATAATAATACTATATTTATGTGTATATATATGTATTTCATCTTTTTAATTCCATTAAACTCAATAAGGAAACGAAAACAGCGTTCATGCGTACGTACGGCCTACCGTCTCCATGAACGGTGTATTTCATTCCATTTACTGATCTATTATATATATGTATATTATGAATATATATTATATATAAATCATGTTTTACATTCTGCATTTAATTAATCATGATCTAAGTAATCATATGAATAATTACAAGTTAAAACATGAACGACAAATGAGACGATTTTACCCAAAACTCTCTTTAACATGGAATTTGCAAAAGAACAGGTAATATAAAGTCATAAGTGAACCATATATGATATAATAACAATGAGTATTATTCTGGAATAAGTCAATGACATTATTTAAATCATTATATAGGAGGTTCGGACACTTACGAAGCAAATCAGACCTAAGGTAAGGGAAAATATCACAATCTCATTTTTATCCGAGATTGTTTATACTTTGGTATTTACTGTGGTGTATTTTATCATCCACATCCATGTTTCCTAAATATTTAATATTATTTCCATCCACCTAAAATTGTTTAAATCCAATTTTACCCTTCGGCAAGTTTTTAGTAAAATATATGAAAGGAATCTTTTGTCGTTTTTCGTACGAGGTACTTTTTGACTTTTCCGACAAAAGTACGTGAAGAATGTTTTTTTAACTTATATGGCATGAATGGATTTTTAAAATTTTATTTCCAAGAATCTTACTTTACATGTTTTCAAGTTTATTTTTAATCAACTTCTTTTAGTTTATAATTTTATGACATGTTAAGAAAGGACAAGTGTTTTTGAAGTAGAAAGGATATTTTCCTCAAGAATGGAGTTCAAGTGTTTTATCAAAATTATTTTCCATCTAAGATAAAATAGGGTTCTGTTTATATCAATATTATTACATTGATTTGATTATTTTGTGATGGAATTATTTTTATAATTTCCTTTATCTTATATGAATTGTTTTATGTTGTCATGTTGTTTATGAATCCCATTTTTATTACATGGGTTATGCAATGATTTATGATGTATGATTTTGTGGCACACATAATAATGGTATCATTATGAGATGGGTGGGACCTATATCTCCTTCCAATGCATTGGGTAAAGATTTTATATCTCATGATATAGACATGGCTGGAACGGTAGGTTATACCGGTTCAGTGAAACAGGACTGAAACGAGGAGTGAACTCAGTTCAAAAAGGGACTTTATCCACTAATATAGTCTTGGCAATGAGTATTGCCTAATAAGAAATGATTCTCTATGATTTTGTGTGTATGCCACAAAGTTTCATGTTTTAAGTTATGATTATTGGGATTACATTTCACTACTATGATTTATCCCATGTTATGAAATCATGATCTCTTTTACAGGTTAAGATTTCCAAAAGATATGTTCTTATGAATATGATGTGATTGATATTTCTTTTGTTTACCCTTACTGAGCATTTGAGCTCACCCTTTTATGTTTTCTTTTCCCCAGGGTATAAAGAAAGGATTTAGGTTTTTTTAAAAGAAGATCTTTATGGGAGACGTTGAAGATCTTTCCCCACGATTAGAAGATTATATTCCGAGTTTCCAAAGACACATAACTATTATGGTCCTTGTGTTTGTGTTTTTGTTATGTACTAAGTATTCTGCAAAAGTAATGTAATTTCTAGGTACGTTAAGCTTCGGGTCTCTACAGTTGGTATCAGAGGAAAGGTTTAGTCAACCTTTGGAAACTAGGATGCGAAAACTTTAGTGAGATCCCTAGAGATATTTCTAAGGTATATCTAGCGATGTACCTAACATTAAGTATAAGTATAGGTTATAGTCCTAGAATCGCGCTAACGATCTTAGAATTAAACCTGAGATGTTAGATATTGTAGGTACTCCCCCTTTATTATGTTGTTTTCCCTAGCATGATTTTTGCCTCTCACACTATTATTTTTGGGTTTTAGACGATGGCTGGAACCCGAAGGAACCGTGTTGATCAATGCAATGGAAAATGCAATGATTGTCCTCCTAAACAAACAAATGTTATGGGAGATGGAGTGAAAAATCTTATTTCTATACTTAAACAAGCTATGAATCATTCTGCACTTCCAAATGAGCAGAGAAGGGAACAATATTATATTGAGTTCTCCATGAGGCAATGTCCACCTTCTTTCAGTGGGTCTTCTGATCCACTTGTTGCTGAACAATGGATCAGTACCACTGAAAAGATATTTTCAGTTCTTCAATCTTCTGAACATGATAAATTCATATTAGCAGTATATCGTTTGGAAGGTGAAGTTGATCAATGGTGGAATCTTATCAAGAATACGAGGAAAAGAGATGAAATTGAGTCCATGGAATGGGACGAGTTCAAGAACTTATTTTTCAATAAGTACTTCCCTCGTATTCTTCGAACAAAGATGGAGAAGGAGTTTCTTGAACTAAAGCAAAAGGATGATGAATCTTTTGGTGTATACGAAGCAAATTTTACAAGTCTTGCAAGGTATGCATCTGGTTTATCATCCAACCTGAATGTAAAGTTGATCGATTCTTTTGTGGCTTAAAAACAAATCTTCGAAGGGAATTAGCTATAAGAGAATTCAGTAGCTATAAAGAAATTGTGCGTTGTGCTATCAAGGTAGAAATGGAAGTTGGTGTTACTTATCCATCTCATAGTTTTGACAAGAAATGAAAGATGGAGTATAAGGAGAAATCTCTGAATAATGGTGAAAAGAAGATGAATGTTTCTTTATGCTCAAAGTGTGGAAAGAAGCATGCTGGAGATTGTCTTAAAGGGACAAGAAAATGTTTTAAGTGTGGAAAATAAGGTCATCGAGCAGCTGAGTGTCGATGTAATAGAAAAAGGGTTTCTAATGATGTGAATAAAGAAAAGACTGCAGAGAATGCACCACCAACACTTCAATGTTTCAAGTGCAAGGAGATGGGACATTATTCCAATAAATGCCCTAATCCAAGGGTTAGTGATGATCGACATGAGAAACCACTTAAGGAAAAGGAAAAAGGGAAGTCACATGCGATCACCATTGGTGATGTTGAATATTACAATGATGTGGTGGAATGATTAAGTGTTTACGTAATGGGAATCCAAAATAATTTTGAGTATTGCAATATTTATGTATTGTTCAATTGTGGTCTTCAATAATTTTATGGTACCGATAACCATGGAAAGTGACTGAGATATTTTTGGAAAAAAAGCTGATATACACATAATGAAGGGAAAACGAGAAAATGACATATTTGACTGTATTCATGAGCTCATGATTGATATAAGGACTAAGTGATATCAAGGTTTGAGTATATAGAATTTTGAGGATTTTTGGTATGTGGAAAGTGTTAACTTTTAACTACATTCATGTTTTCACTAAGGTTCAATGGGTATTCAAGAGAACATATGATTAAGGCCTTTTAATGTTTGGAATGTGATCAACAATACATATCTTATGATATATGGGGATCAACGATGGTATTAAATCTCTGGTAATCGTTTTCACTATATTATGAGAGTGGAATACAGTATTATGGATAAGTCTAAAGATTGGAATGGACTTTGTTGGACATAAGTTAGTATTTTTTAAGGATAAAAGTTTTTTCTATATTATTGATGGGATGTTATAGTAATATAGTTTTTGAAAAAGGACAACCTGTAGGACGGGCGACAGCCCATCGCGTCGGACAAGGCTGTGGGAATTGAACCCACAATCGAAGTGAGACTGGACTTTATCGCCTACCACTGGCCTACAGGAAGTCCCTGTTTAGTAGAAACTAGTTTTATTATATTAAGTAGTATGATATATGAAGTATAAGTCCATTTTAGGAACCATATATGATTAATCTCACTATAGATGGACTTATGTATTTTTTTGATAACTTTTCTAACCTTTTGTTTGAGATAGATGGAATGACCCATCATTCTATCACATGATCTTCTATCACATAATGAATGACAAATTCAACTTCATTTATTTAAGATATGAAGTGGAAATTGTCCAAAGAACAACCAACGGTGAGACTATACCGAAATCACGAAAGTATTTCTTCTAATTCCAATATCATCAACTTTAGGGAAACGGTCTTGAAAACCAAAAATGTTGTCCTAGTGCTCTTATATCTGATGAATCAGATGGTACCTTAGATCGTCCCAAATTTATGGCTTTTTGATTGCTGGCTTTTCCATAGCCATGTTCTCTACCACTCTCCATCAGAACATGATGGTTAGATTTCTCTTCCATATCCATAATTTCACCTATGTGGAAACCCAGTGATTAGTTTATTTGGGTAACCATTACGTTTCATACTTTTGTTTTTAAAGATTGGTTTTGGTATTCCTTTTTACGATGTGGGTTTCTATCAAAGAAACTTTCGAGTTGTAAACCATTTATAACCCCGACGAATTTCGAGGGAGAAATTCATTTTAAGGGGGGTAGAATGTAACACCACAAGATTTTATGAAAAATATTCTTTTTAATTTCATTATTGTCTTAGGTTGTACACTACACCAAAATTATCTTGCACAACACGCATCCTTGACTTGCCTTGCATTACACACAATCACAACCTTCCTCGATAGCGTGTGTAGTACGCAATACCGAGTTTCACTAAACAACGATATGATATTAAAATATTATTAAAACTAACCGTTATGAATAGTAATAACCACTTTTTGAAATTTTTTAAATTTTATTTTTCAAAATGGACTTCATTTTTGGTTTCGGAATATCGAAATTATCTTAGGGTGAAATTTTGGTACTTTTCGGATAACTTTCATATTCTGATTAATAGTGAAAATTACTAAATTTTAATTAAAATTTTTTTTTAATAGAAATAATTAATAGTGATAAATTATTAATTTGAGTGGTTTTAAAGTATATTTAGAATATATTTTTACAATTTAATACAATTTTGGTCATTGGATGTAATTTCACATTTAAACCAGTTATAAACAAGTGTCAATCTTTTGATAGTTATTATCTCTTAAAAACACGCTATTTGTTTTGACGACGGGAATTAATTTTTAAATTAGATAATGTAACTCATATGTTTTGAATTTGGTAAAATATACATCATTTTTGAGTTCATCATATCAAATATAGCTTAGGCCTAATTTTTGGTATTTTTCTGGAAACATTCATTTTTGATGAATAGTGAAACCACTAAGTGGTAGTTAAAAAAATGAATTTTTCATAAAACATAATTTTACCCTTTCTATGAGTGGAATTTCAAAAATCCGAGAGACACGATTGATGTTAGTAAGTAAAATGTGGTTCAATGAGATGAAAATAATTTTTGGTGAATAGTAACTTTTTACTTTTTTTTACCATGGTTAAAAGTAAATACGGTAATTAAGGGTAAAAATGTTATTATTATTACCCTAACACATGTCCTAATTCTATTGGATAAGTTTAATTCGAACAAAAACAACCTTAGGAATAAAATATGAACATTTAGCCCCACTTGGATTAGATTAGGACATTTATTATTATTTAATTCAAAGAAGAGTTAAAAGAGTTAAAATCGAAGTTTATTTACTAAAACATTTTTAAAATAGGGTTATACATAATATAAATTAGATTGTAAATATTAATTAGAAATATAATAAGATTTAATACACAATGATATTTTATTTATATTTTTTAGACATTAAATAAATTAATTTATTTATGACACCATGATGATGCAGTAATTACCATAATAGTGAAAAATTAGAATAATTGATATTATAAATACCCAAATAAAAATAATTTGAGACTTTTTATGAATTACACTAATTTTCTAGGTTAATATGGAATGTTAGTATTGATTTAATTAACTTTGGTCAAAGTAATCATTCTGTTATGAGTTTCACAAAAATCAACTATTGAATAGTGTCAAAATTGACATAAAAATTTTTTTAAAACAAATATTATATTATTAATTGTTATTTTATTCCTAAAAATCTAAATTTCGGCCATATGACCTAGATAAGGTTATATATATTAATAATAAACAACTTGGGGTTCGTTTGGCTTCTTATAGTATGTTTATTAACCATATAGTGTAAGAACACAAGAAGACACGGTAAAAGTAAAATTATTTAACTTAATGTTAAATCTAAATGATAAGGTTATAATAGGAACCTAAACTTGTCTATATTCTATTGGATGAGAGGCTTTCGACCCATAACCACCTTATCTTATAAATAAATCAATTTGGAGCTATTCAAAACCGAATTTGGCTTTATAATAAAATAATATATTTTGTTATTCCAAAGGTGCCCCTCTCCTCCCTTATAAAAGGGCACCCCCTCCCACTCTTCCTCACACCACTTTGACCCTTCATGCTCGGCCAAACCCTGCAAAATTCTCCTCTACACTTCCCTAGAAACATCCAAGAGGTTCTGGTCTTTCTCAAAGACCAATGTTAGTGCCCTAAAAGAAGATCTCAAAGAGGCGCTTCAAAGAAGAGCTAATGTCCGGTACCGATTCTTTCAACTTTATTTCTTCTTGCACTTCTTCTTCATAGGTTGTTTCATTATGAAGTAATAACATAAGTATCACTCATATACTGATATGTTATTTTATGTATGAAACAACCCTATTTCACCATCTATCCATACTACGGAAAATGAAATCACCGCGCGTGCATACGTGCGGAATACCGTCTCCACGCCGTGGTGTAATCTATTTTTACCACCACCTTACTTGGATGGGTATAATGGTGTAAATAATAACTATATATTATTATTTGAAAGTGATATTGATTCTAAGATAGTATACATACACTCCAATACAGTCCCACGATCATGAGAACGATATCATCGCTCGTGCGTACGTACGGACTACCGTCTCCACGACGCGATGAGATTCATTCTCCACGTTAACCATTCATGAATGACTATAAAGTATATATAATAAGTAATAATTAAATATATGACATAATAATACTGGATTTATGTATATATATATGTATGTCATCTACTTAATTCCATTCAACTCAATAAGGAAATGAAAACAGCGTTCATGCGTACGTACGGCCTACCGTCTCCATGAACGGTGTATTTATTTCCATTTACTGATCTATTATATATATGTATATTCTGAATATATAATATATATAAATCATGTTTTATATTCTGGATTTAAGTAATCATGATCTAAGTAATCTTATAAATAGTTATAAGTTAAAACACGAACGACAAATGAGACGATTTTACCCAAAACTCTCTTTAACATGGAATTTACAAAAGAAAGGGTAATATAAAGTCCTAAGTGAATCATATATGATATCATAACAATGAGTATGATTCTGGAATAAGTCAATGAAATTATTTAAATCGTTATACAGTAGGTTTGGACACTTACGAAGCAAATCGGACCTAAGGTAAGGGAAAATAACACAATCTCATTTTTATCTGAGACTGTTTATACTTTGGTATTTACTAGGGTGTATTTTATCATCCACATCCATGTTTCCTCAATATGTAATATTATTTCCATCCACCTACATTTTTTTAAATCCTATTTTACCCTTCGGTGAGTTTTTAGTAAAAGATATGAAAGGAATATTTTGTCGTTTTTCATATGAGGTACTTTTTGACTTTTCTGACAAAAGTACGAGAAGAATGTTTTTTTAACTTATACGGCATGAATGGATTTTTAAAACATTATTTCCAAGAAGCTTACTTTACATGTTTTCAAGTTTAATTTTAATAAACTTCTTTTAGTTTATAATTTTATGACAGGTTAAGAAAGGAAAAGTGTTTTTGAAGTAGAAATGATATTTTCCTCAAGAATGGAGTTCAAGTGTTTTATCAAAATTATTTTCCATCTAAGATAAAATAGGGTTCTGTTTCTATCCCTATTATTAAATTGATTTTATTATTTTGTGATGGAATTATTTTTATGAATTTCTTTGTCTTATATGAATTGTTTTATGATGTCATGTTATTTATGAATCCCATTTTTATTACATGGGTTATGCAATGATGTATGATTTATGATTTTGTGCCACATATAAGAATGGTATCATTATGAGATTGGTGGGACCTATATCTCCCCCCAATGAATTGGGTAAAGATTTTATATCTCATGAGATAGACATGGCTGGAACGGTAGGTTATACTAGTTCAGTGAAACAGGACTGAAACGAGGAGTGAACTCGGTTCAGAAAGGGACTTTTTCAACTAAGATAGTATTGGAAATGAGTCTTGACTAATAAGAAATGATTATCTATGATTATGTGTGTATTCCATAAAGTTTCATGTTTTAAGTTATGATTATTGGGATTACATTTCACAAATATGATTTATCCCATGTTATGAAATCATGATCTCTTTTGCAGGTTAAGATTTCCAAAAGATATGTTCTTATGAAAATGATGTGATTGATATTTCTTTTGTTTATCCTTACTGAGCATTTGAGCTCACCCTTTTATGTTTTTATTTCCCCAGGGTATAAAGAAAGGATTTAGGTTTTTTTTTTAAATAAGATCTTTATGGGAGATGTTGAAGATCTTTCACCATGATTAGAAGATTGTATTCCGAGTTTCCAAAGACACTAAACTATTACGGTACTTGTGTGTGTGTTTTTGTTATTTACTAATTATTCCGCAAAAGTAATGTAATGTCTATGTACGTTAAGCTTCGGGTCTCTACAGTTCATGACACTCTTCCCGTACCTACCTCTTGAGTCCCAATAATATCCAACTACCATTCAACCCAAATTAAAAGGGCCTCTACTAATAAGATTTTATCTCAAACCAAACCGGGTTACCATATGACTCGGCACCCGACTCATTCTGTTACTTGGAGGGATGGGTGTTCCGGAACCCCACAGGCTAAAAGCTAGTTTCAAGAATTGAATACAATAGAATAGAGAACAATATTAAACCAAAATGTAAATACCATGATCAAAAATAAATGAAACAAACAGACTGCAATAAACAATAACTAAGCATAAATAAAATAGAAGCATAGCCATATACAAAAAACAACTGAACAACCCGAAAATTTGAAAAACTAAAAGCTAAACCAAAAAAATCTAAACCTCTATCACATGATATCCATGTGACCTCTTGGTCAACACCAATCCCAAGACCATATTTACTCCAACAATAAGAAAATAAACGTGGATAACATGAGAAAAATAAAACCTACAACTAGAATGATAATGTTTGTGTGAGAACTAAAATGCTTACTATAAATTCCATAGATAAACCCAAGAGTACAAGTATTAACATTCCAAAAATAGTTCATTAAAACCAGTGTAAAATATAGTAATAAAAATATGGTTCTAACATTTTACTAAACAACACATAGATTTTCTATTTTCAAATCCCTCACACCCCATGTGTCATTTTCCAAAACCACATTCCATTTTATATTTAAAATTCACAATAAGGAATACTAAGGTCATGTGAAAAATAATTAGATAAAATGGAAGGTTGGAAAATACTACAATAGAATTGAAATAAGAAATATAAATAACAATTATGGGTAATTATAAGCATCCCTAGAAGACCCTTGAATATACATGGGTCAGAACCACCCGTCGATGTACAGTGAATCTTTTATGTCAATACAAATGGCTATTCAATCCTATCCTCACTAGTGGAATAACCCTCATGACCAATATACAAATACAGTAGGGTACCAACCAATCTAACCAGGGCTAGTAAGCTACTATCACTTTATCATCTATAAGAAGCGTATGAAGCCATGGTGGTAGTATAATTGTGTCTGTAGGAGTCCAAAACATGTGTGACTCATCTTACCAATTGTAACCACACTTGCCTACACCAAACAAGGATAGAAATATATGATAATACATAAAGGGAAATACCTCCTATAATGGTACCCTACACAGACACACACAGACACACACTGAGATATATATATATATATCATACAACATTATGGTGCCAACCGGTCCACCATACCATATAAACATTCAAATAATTTTATAAAACATCTTTGGTTTCAAATCTGGTACACATAATTTAAAAAATAAAATCCATTCTAAAAGTTAACATGAACACTACCTTTTTGTTAGCAGTACCAAACATGCATTTATCTCAATACACCCCATATATATTTACCAAGAACATTTCCTAGCCCACATTTTAGGATAAACATTCAATGAGTATACCATCCCAAATGGCCCCTAAACCTCACATTTTTTCAAAGAAATACAAAAACCCTATTTGGAAAACAATCTATGATTTTATTTCAATCCATTTTTGAATAAACAACTAAGTGTTTAACAACATTTATAAATCAAGAAGAGTTTTGTAAAGCAAGGTTCTAAGAAGAAACCAATTTAAAGATCCTTATTCATTTGAGGGAACATCCAATGGAACACCAAACCTCCATGAAGACACCAACAAACTATTTTTGTTAATGTCACCACTTTTTTTTTACCAAATCAAACTAGGCGCATTATAAAAATAATGAAATCAACCTATTGAATCCATAAACGCATTCCAATACATTTTAACACACTTATAAAGCTACATAAATACAAAATTATACACCCTAAAACAAACTCAAAACAAACAATGTCATCACCACATCATAAGGGATAAATAGTTCAAAAAAGATCGCAACTACACTTTAAAAGAACAAATTCTTTTCAAGAAATCCTATATCTTCCACAAACCAATACATTTCACACAAATATAATTTAAAAATATTTTTTAAAATTATATCACAAAATCACTTTTTAATTTTCAAGATAGGTATTATATAGGTTCCAATTAAATTTAATATTTATTTTAAAACACAATTGTTCCTATGGAATTATCCATATACGAAGAAGGTCAGACACGTCTACTTCGTTAAGTGTGAAAGTGAAAAACCTCTCAAATATGGGATAAATAAGCCCCATAAAAACTTTTTAAAAATTAGAAACCAAAGGGAAATGAGTTACAAGAAACTATATTATTTTAGATTCATCCCAAATATGGACTACCAAAGGAGAACCTAGAAATCTGGGTGGGATGGAATAAAAATGAAGGAAATAAAACCAAAAACTAATAAAATTACATTGGAATCTTGAATATTGATATATTGAGGAGGATAGAAAATAGAGAAGGGGTTTTATGTCCCCTTGGGGCGCCAATAATAGAGGGTAATAGTGGGTCTCGTGTGAGGGTTAATTGGAAGAGAGAGGGAAAGCATGCTTCAACTTTTTAATGACCTTTATCTACTGCATGGTTTTCCAAAACGTTTGGTTAACATGTGGATGCCTCTTCCCACACTATAAGTAGGCGCAAACTTACCTATGATCAACCAAACTACAATATATTAGATTTCATGACAGGCCACCAAATCTCATGCTGTGACTACCCCATGCCCGCCTTCCATAGGCCAGGGGTCGGTGACTAGCACTGGAAAGGCATATCCTTAATCCCGGGAAGGCATTGCCTTAAAACCTACAATCTCACATAATCCTAGCACACAACAAGATACAAAAAAGGTAAAAAAAATACAGTAAACATGGTGTGTATAGTATGTAAAGGGGACAAAAAACAAGCACAACTGGAATTTACTAGTAAAACAAAAAACAACTCCTGTGAACACCCACCAAAGATCCTACCTGAAGGGTAGGTACTGCTCTCGAATGGTTGTCTCTGTGGAATATATCGTCTAATGATCCACCTCAAACCTACCACCATTACTAACACCCTCATCCTCAATCAATGTTGTACATTTTCTTCACAGTACACAGCATGGTGTGGGCATAGCCCGTGCAGGGGTGAGTATAAAAATACTCAGTAGGGACCCCGAAACCCCCGAAGGTCTCTCAGAATCTTCAACGGATAAACCACAAGAAAGACCTCAATCTCAAAGCACTACGAAATAGTCATCAACCCTACAAAGGTATATGCCCATACTTTTACGTGTGTTATCAATATATACTCATCTCACACGTGAGGGAAGAATACGACAAAGGTAGCACCACAAATGTAGAAGTACCAAAAAAGTAACACCACGAAGGTTAGTACCCCAAAGGTACCTCCACACAGATGTTTAACACAAAGGAAAAGACTTATATCACACCATGTATAACTTGATTACGTAATTATAGTTTTTAGCTGTATTGCAAGATCAACTTACATCATTGAGAATTTCTACTGTTGTCCCATAAAATATCGAAGATGACACACATAGGATTTGAAGATGACCCACACCAGATCTAAAGATGACCCACATATGATCGTTAGGTGCTTACCCTCATTGGATCGCTGAGTGCTGACCCACAGAGGATCTGATGATGACCCACACAGAATCTGAAGACTCCTCATGTTTAGTCAGCCACAGAGTTTCCGCACTAAGCATTCTTGATTCCAGGATATTTTTCTCCTTAAGCCAACGGTAGATACTTCAATTTCCCCAAATTACCCTGAATAATTAACAAGAAGTTCGGTCATGTAAGAAGGGTCCCAACGCAATAGATGGCGTGTCAATCAGACACCCGGTCTGTAAGATATTAGCTTTTTAGTCCCGAGGGACCTATTGGATTCATGTTCGATCCAACCCCGCCATATGACAACATTATCCAAAATTCAAGTCAAGTATACCAAAAGGACCATCTCGTTCCAAGGATTCTGGTGCCATAGACGGTTTGTCAGTAGGACGCCGGAATCACTTGTTATGGGAAAAAGGCGTATCTCGGTCCGGATGGGCCCATGTCCGGTCCGACCTGGTCCGACCCAGCCCGGGCCGACCCGACCCGGTTCAGGGGTGATCCGGACCAGTGGGGAGAAGGCGGGCCCAGCCCGTGGGGTTATGTTCCAGCATGGGCCATAGAGTGGGCGGCCCGGTCTGGACCACAGGGCACAGCCTAGCCCATGCTAGGTGTAGCCCGTTGGGCGGACCGTGGTGCAGCCCGCTGGGCGGACCGTGGTGCAGCCCACGACCGGGGTAGCCCCTTGTGGTGGGATCTACCTAGATGCCACCCGGGAGGGGAGCTTCCCACCCAAGGTCACCCGAAGGGTCCATAGTCCATTCTGTTTTGGCCAACCAGGCATCGCCATGTGGCACTGCCAGTTGGGATGCGGGACTCGACAGAGGGGTCCTGCTCAACGTGACGCGACCTACCGGAATGGTCAGACCTCTTTCAAGTAATGCAGACATGCGCTACTCTACCACTATATCCAGCTGAGTTTCACCCCCCCTCTGATGTATGTCGTGCCCCAGCGTCCGCAGTCTCCCGCTCCGGCGGTGCGGACGCGCGCCGCTACTTCGCCGTGTGGACTGCCGACTTGTCGGCCGCCGCTCTGCTTTAAGTTGGCTGATGGGCCATGACCACCTCTTCTGGTGGGGAAGACGCGCCACCGCCCTCCTCACCGCCAATTGATGAGTTTACCGTCTCTTGTTCCCTACCATCACATGTCACCCACACCAGTTTCCGGTGAACTTCCTTGGGCTAACAAGAGAGATTTGGTGGCCCGTTCTTGAAACCGAAAGAACCTTTGCGGATCTTGGGACATTTCCAAGACAAATGGGGTTGGATTATGTTCAAATTGAAGTCTTTCCAGTGAATATCATGTCATTCAATGAATTAAAGGAGGGATCGGGCCCTGTTAGCTTGGTTTTCACCCTCCACGTTAGCTCAGTAATAGGTAGCTTATGAAGGTTTAATCACAACGTGGAATAATGATGAACAAACAAGAACAACCAAAATCAAATCCCCTACCTTGACATTCGTTGGAGGTGTTGTGAGGAAGGAGATGAAGATGGTCACATCGGTGTTTCCACGAACATCGATTTGTTCATCATTGAAGATATTCTTCGTTGGAGGAGGTTCTACCACCATGTTCTCTCTCCACTAAAAGTTCTCCAGAAACCTCCCCTTTCCAACAATCCCCAACCAAGAGGTGACAAACCAACATTAATTGAGTTAAAATTATTATTTCAATTAAGGATGGAACATTAATTGGTGGAATTCTAATGGTTAAATAAAATTAAAAGAGGAGTTCTGGTGGTCCCCACCTTTAAGATTCAAATGAGGGGTGGGAGGATATGTGTTTAAAATAATTAAAATTTATTTTATTTATCCTCTATAAAAAATGAAAAAATCAACTTCTACCCTAGACCTAGTATGGTCAAGGTGAAGGTCTCCTTAAGAAAATATTGAAACTGTGTGTTCAATGTCATTCTCAGATTTCAATTCCGAGAAACGGTTCAAATGTTACAAAATGCTACACGGGTGTTTACTGAACGTACCTAAAAAATGTTCAGAAATTCATTCTGGGTACTCCAGGCCATGGAAATACGTACTGTTAATTTTCGTGGAGTCTGAATAATCCCATATAATTAAAACAATTACATTGATAATTCTGGGGATTTACATTCTATGCACCTCAGGGATTTTCATACCTAAAATCCACAACAAAAACTAGAGAAACAAGTGGGGGTACTGAGCATGAATCTGTGCCTCCTACTCCCATGTGCTCTCATGGAGGTTCTTGTACTTCTAATGTATGTTCATTGGATTTATCGATCTCCCACGAAGGAATCTCTCATATTTTTCCTCAATATATACTATATCTTCCAAAAATGGTGTCGCATCGTCGATGTCTAGCTTGCCCCAGTTTATGATGTGCTAATGATCATGTACGTATCTCCTCAGCTAGGATACGTGAAAAACGTCGTGCACCTGGTGAAACTGAGTGGGATGAAATAGGAGGTAAGCCACCTCACTAACTCTGCTAAAGACCAAAAAGGGTCTAATGAACCTTGGATATATCATTATTCCTTGGAAAAATCTCTGCAAACCTCGTCGTGGTGAGGCCTATAGAAATATATAGCCACCATCCTCGAACGTTGGAGGTCTCTGTCTCCTGAAAGCATTAGAATTATCCATGCATTCTTCAGTCATCATCCACTCTTGGATAATCTGCACCTTCTTTACGGTATCTCGTTCCATCTCTGTTCTCATGAGTGATGACTCCCTGGGGTCATTCCAGCACAGAGGTGATCTATAAGGTCAACCATACAACGCCTTAGATGGTGCCATACTGATAGTAGAGTGATAACTATTGTGATACCTAAACTCCACCAAGGGCTAGTGATACACCCAGCTACAGCGGAAATCAAGGACGCAACCATGAAACATGTCCTCAAGGGTCTGAATGGTCCGCTCTATCTGACCATCAGTCTGAGGATAGAAGGCAGTTCTCAACCGAAGTTGTATCCTGAATGCCTCCTGCAACCCCTTCCATAACCGGGAAGTAAAACATGCATCACAATTGGAGAAAATAGTAGATGGTACCCCATGAATCTGCACAATCGCAAGGTGTCCCAAGACCTATTCTTGTCCCTACTATCTGATAGGTAGGAAGTGTGCTGACATGGTGAGTCGTTTAACGATCACCCAGATAGAAACATGACACCTGGTTGTGCATGGAAGTCCTATCATGAATTCCATGGAAATTACATCCCACTTTTAGTATGGCACCTATAGTGGTTGAACTAAGCATGTTGGAACCTGATGCTCTACCTTCACTTTCGGACAAGTGAGACACTGTGAGACAAACTATGACACAACTTTTATCATTCCTGACCACCAGTACTGATGCATAAGGTCCTGGTATATCTTTTCCAAATTGGATGTACCATTAAAGGAGATATATCTAACTACCTCAACACTTACCCCCGTAGAACAACTAGTATCATTGTGCTCCCACTGAAGAGGATGACATGCTCCACACCTTCAGAAAATCCATCAGGTTCCTACCCTATGTATATCTAAGCACGTCGAGCCTCATAGTCAGTGTCTCCAAGCTTCTCCTCCCTGACATGCTGAATTAGTTGGGGAGTGAATCTCAGAGACTGAAGATAAGCTTCTCCATCTTTATTCCCGACTAAAAATATTTTCTCATATGATAGTTTATTTAACTAGGTTCATATGATTTTTTGATCCCTTATTATGTGGTTTTCACAATATAACTATTAAATATGTATTTTTTTAACTTCATATATTTGGATAATAAAATATTTTCCCAATTATTTAATGGAATCAATAATAATTCCCCAAAAATAAATAAGTTTAATTGATAAAACCCTCATGATAATAACATAATTGTTTTGGCTTTATTTTATGTGAGATAGTGTAGTGGGATGCTGATGTTTAGTTTTAATATGTGGTTCAAGTGGTGTTTTTTGTCTTGATATAGGGAGGTGAGGACATGGGTTTATTATTTTTTTGTTATGGGGTGTAGTGGATATGGGATTGTTGTAATATATAGTTGGATGGAAGGAATATTGTTTCGGTAGGCCATGTTGGGGGGACATTTGGATAAATATGTTGTATGTCATGTGGCTATGATACAATGATTATGTGAGTCTTGTTTGCCTAAGAATGTTGATGATCTGTTTACTTTTCATTGTTGTGATGTCTTTTTCTAAATTCATCAATAAACATGGAAATGGTTTTTAATTATTTAAATATTATATTATAGTTTTTAAATTGGATTTGAGTTGATAAGGAATCGAAAATTTAATATAAGGTAATATGGTTTAAATATTAATTATTTAAATAGATTAATTATGTGTATGAATAATGAAATTAATTGTTGGAGGGATAGAAGAATCCAAGTAGAAAAGTGGTATGTTCTACCTTAAATCTATATGTTTCTTATTTAATTTTTTAACTATGATTAAATACTTTGTGTATGAATTCCATGGTGAGTTTGGAATTGTATAGTTAGAAAATTTGATATTGTAAGTGTTTTTGTTTTCTCATAGGATAATTAGTATTCATCTTTCTTAGGTTCATTAGAGAGTATGATGTTTATAGAGAGGATTCTTTTATATTCATCCCAAATAGAGAAACTATTTCTAAGGATTCCATGACGACTATGTCAACTACTATAGATAGTTTTATCTCAGACCTATGGATTGTTATTGTGTCCCAATTTATTTTTTGATTTTTAGTAATGACTTTTTATACTTTTTTTTATAATTTTTTTGTACATAATTTTTGGGATCATTTTTGGATTTAATTTAAAATTATAAACTATATTTTATTATGTTTTATTCATTGTATCTCTCAATAAATTATTTGTATTAAAGGTAATTGATCTAAATTTTATGACTTTTTTATACCCTTGTTTCTATTATCCATCCCTATTCCTACATGACGTGGGAATTAGGAACCATTATCTATCTCTGTAAATTGAAGTATCATTTATGGTAAGTGATAATGAAATAGTGGAATTATATATGATTATTGAGTGGTGTGGTGGGGTTGGGTGTTAGGAATTGATTTGATTTCATGGGATTGTAGGGAAACAAAACTAGTTAATCTTGGTTTGTGACATGGTAATGGGAGACCAGCTTCGACATTAAATTTTAACCCCCCATCATCCAGTGGACAAACATTGAGATAATTATATAACTATTTTTGGATGACCTAGAAATATGTTAGATACTTAGTATTGGTACATAAGAAATTTGAAGATATATTTATCACTACCTATGAGTTCTATTGAGAACCACATATCATAGTTCAATTAATGACTAGGAAAAAATTTCATAAATACATTAAGAAACTCACGAACAATTGCAATATCATACATGATAATTTTCTCCAAAACCATATAATATAAAATCAACTTTGAAAAGGATTTAATACACACAAAATGGATTTTATTCCATTTTATGTTCATATTTATCATCACATTGATATACGAACATATGTTGATACAATATATCAAATGTGGAATACATTATTTAGAAATTTATTTATATATTACTTAATGGAATCTTATCCATTCCCAAAGTTAAATATAAATCCACTAGAGGAAGAATAGAGTGTTTTTCAAGAATTACATTCCTGCAATTAACAATAATAGAATAATCATTGATTTATGATATGTTTATCATACAAAAAGGGTTTTTTTACAAATTAAATATATAATCATTAATTTTATATTGTATTACCCCTAGAAAATTCATCATATAAAAGAATTTCAGTAACCCAGAATGACATTACACAATACTAGTTATACAATTTATGGAATGTATACCTTTCACTATATCATTATCAACATTAACAATTATGATCACATCAGATTTACAGTTTTATATACTCGTAAGAGGGTTTTTGACATTGATTATCATCATTAACATTCTATTTTGATTAGTGGAAGGAATAATAAACATTTTCATTTCATTAGATACTCTGGAGGGTGGGTGGATAATTATTTAAATTTAAATAATTGTTTAGCTTATTTCATTCATATTGAAATTTTATTTCCAAATAAACTCATATTTTTGAAATTAAATTTTTTTAAATTAAAATAATTAAATTTAGATCATTTTCACAAACATATATTTTAAATAATGGAATTCTCATCTTCATGTCTTTTTTAGTTTATGAATTGACATTGAATTCGATCATTAATTTCATATCAAAACCCATACAATGAGGGTTATCAATAATCAATATTTAAATCATGATATCTCATTGTATGATTTATTCATAGTTATTGAAGTATCTTAGAGATTGCACCATTTGTAGACATGATTTAATATTATCTATAATTAAATAAATCATACATTATGGTTGGATTATAATATAAAAAGAATATGAACCATGTCTTATAAAATATTCCTCCTATGTACAGTCAGATTCATAAACATTCTTCCTTCTCAAATATAATTTCTTTACAATTTTAATATGAATAATGTGAGGAATGTAATTATTGAAAAATATTCTCCTAAACTTATCCAATATTACGGAGATAATTTATTATTTTTTTCATTGTATTCACGATAAGATACAATAATTTCATATATCATCATAAAAACAATTCACATCCAATGATAGCCTCTGATTACCCAAAAAATAGATAATGGAAATTCTAATTTCTATGTTAATGATCTATTTCTCAAAAACTATTTGATCATCAATCCCAAAAAGCAGGTATATTTTTTCTGGTGAAGGTTTTAATAAAACTTAGTTAATGAATTTTTAATTTGGATATTCAACTTGATTTATAGTTTAAGTATGTTGAATGAAGATAGATGAAATATTTTTCATTATAGATAGAATTAAATTTTGTAATTGATTATGAATGTCATTAAATTTAAAAAACATTCCACACTAACACTATTTATTATGTCCCATCCTTTGACTATAAAACTATTCATAGTGTGAGTGAAAATAATCTTTGTGAAAAATGATATAAGTATGGTAATTAATTTATAGGGTTTATATATTATGAAAACATCTATTCAACAGATCACACCTTTGGTTTTACCTAGAAAATTCATTATCATTACAACTCCAAATTATCTGTGATGGTTAGTAATGAAAATCTACCTAAACATAACCTATAGAGTTTGATGTCGACGCTATAGTAAAGGCAAAATTACCATGCTTAAGAAAAAAAGATATGTTATAGTAAAAAAACTAATCTCTATTTTATTACCATTTTATGTATTTCTTCCAGAACCTCACACTCATGTAGTTTCCTATCATACATTTCATTCCAAGGAAAAGTAAAAAACATTAAATAATATAAAATTGGATGTTATCCTAAACATAGTTTTATCCTATGAGTTTCAATTATTTTCTCCCCAAATGTATCCAACTATTAGATAAACCATTTTTTATACCGATTAATGCAACTCGTACATTTTATATTCAAATATTCAACTTTATTATATGAATATTTTTTACATTAGATAAATATACATGCCACGATCATTTATTTCTTCTATATTTGAAACCTAGATAAATAAAAAACATGTTTACAAGTAAACTAAATCATATAAAACTTTGTTCCTAAAAATTAGAATCATTCTGAGAATTATTATATTTAATACATTGTTTCATAATATGGGTAAATAAACCATTTTAAATGGTATCTATAATTACTAGTAAGTGTTCAAAAGATAAATATAAATGTTCACTAAAATATTACCTCCGTGTATAGTATGATAGCATGTTGATAACATCCAACAACTAATCATTAAATATTATTTATCATAATCATGATTTTTTGAAAAAATTATATCTGTTAATAACACATGATTCATAAAGAGTCAAATAATGTATGCTATAATAGTATATAACTTCCATAAGAAAACAATTTAGGGAATATACATGGGAATATAAAGTGATTAGAATATTTTAAATGACTAATTTTAAATATATCACATTTTATTTGGTTCACTCCCATATTATTGTAGAAGTGATAGTTCACTAGTATGACTATAATAGTATATAGAATCACATAGTAAATGCAGTTCACTCTACATTATAGTCCTATTTATCACATGAAATATCCATCATAACCCAATTCATTAGAGGGGGTTATACTTTATAACCCATCAATCACATAATTAATCTCATATTAATGAGTTCTATAGCACTAAAACACATTAATCATATTATAGAAAATATAAAATATAAGTGTTTCATGATTTTTTCATCATAGAATAACTAATGAAGAAGAAATGTGGTTCATATAAATCATTCCTTAATAGTATACATCATCTAGAGAAGTAATAATGGTGGTATAATTGGATATTATTCCAACTAAATAATAAGTAACATCGATGTATGAATTTTTAAATTAATTTTATTAAAATAAATCTAGAATATTTTTTAAGGGAAGTATAAATTTATAATATAAGCACTTCATTAAAATATTAAAATTTTCCAAATATTTGTTGAAAAATTTCATTGACTAATATCATGTATATTTTAAAAATAATATTTAGAGCATTGAGTATTGATGATGGTATGAAATTAAAGTCAAGTAATGTTTTAAAAAAATTCCATTCAAATATTATGTAAAGATTACAAATTATCTCATTCCGAAAATAAAAAAAATTTGGTTTAATCAATTTTTTAAAAGTACATCATGGGATTAAATTAAATTAAAAATCATCCACTAATATCAATTAATTATTGAAATAATATTATTTAATACATGGGTAATGAAGAAAAAAGAATATCTGATCAAAGTGAGAGATAACATCGAACATCCAGGAAAATATAAATTCACTATTGTGAGTAAATTAAATGAAGAAAAATAAGAGGAAACTTTTAGTAAATAAGAATAACAAAAGTTGAATAAATTTACTGAGTTTATTTGGTGTTATAAAATACAATTTAATCATAAAAAATATTAGTCATAATGAATCACGTTGAACAATGATAATGTAACATATAACCCAATTCCCACATACTAAATCCTTTATACTTGTTTTTAAATTCTATAATATATATATTTATATATATTATAAAAATTTTATAAAACCATTATAATTAATATTTTTAAGGACTTATGTTTTCCAGCCTCCAATTTTTGATTAAATTTTCATTTTTTTTATTTTGGATGATGGTGGGGGTAAAATGGTCCTTTTCCATACCATTTGATAATTAATACTTTTTCTGGCCACTCTGTTGGTCCAGGAATAGTGTGTTTACCCTATTAAAAGAGTTTGGTGGAAATCTCCGCTATTCAAATTTTAGCAAAATATTAAACATTTAATATTATTAAATTAAATATTAAATTATTTGCACAGGTTCATTTGGAAATAAATTTTAAACAGGTAATTGGATTTATATTTTGTTTGTTCCGTTGAGTCCTGAATGGGGTGTTTAGTCTAAGTAGGTCCTAAACTCCAGTCGGGTACTATGGTCGGGCCTGGCATCTTTTTCAACTATTTATTTTTCATTTATTTCATTCATTTATCTCTCGTCCTCTTCCTTGCACACGCCTCCTGTGTGCAGCTCCTTAGATATTTATTATGGTAGAAAATGGATATCGATAAAGGGAGAGATATATGGAAGTCAATAGGGGTAGCATTTCAAAGATCTCAATGCACTGTGTCGGAGTGTGGTATCCGTGGAAGGTGAAATAAACTGATGCTTCATCATTTTCTACCCAAATGTAGGAAATTTTACATTTTCCCAGTATAACCCCATTAAATTTATTATTTTATCTTTATATATCCATATATTTCTTTCTTGTGGCATCTTATGGATCGATCAGTTTTTTCATTTGTGAAAATGGAAGATTCAGGTGACCTGAGGTATTTCCCATCAAGAAACCTAGGATACATGGATTGTGTTCTAGGGTAACATGCCATGTGTTCTTCCCCTTCGAGGAAGAATATTTTTTCTAGTGAACACTCCATGTACTATGAGAAAATGACATGTGTTGGTTGGTCATGTGTCTAACCATGAGAAAAAAGAACACAGAATGGAGGTTTTTAATAGCCCACACCTTCTATTGGGTGTACACAATGTGTAGAGGCACATGGGTGTATGTCCCAGTGAAAAAGCACACCGAATGGTGTTTTTTGAATATTACACCCCATTTACAGTAACTTACATTCCATGTACATTTACATGGGCTGCCCCCATGTACTCCCAAGTACATGCCTTGTACTTTGTCAATCCTATTTTCGTACAGGGTTTTTTTTAAACCCCTTTAATTTGTAATCTAGGGATCCATTTTCCATGTAGTATGCAGCAACATGGCCCTTTCATTGAGAAAAAACTTTTGATTCTATTTGGAAAAAATATTTTGTTGGGAACAATGCCCGGGGGTGTGAAACATCCAAAAATATATTAATAATATCTTATTTATATTTATTTGGTGATTATTAAATTAGATGTATCTTCTAAGTCCGATATCTGTTTGACACACCATAAGTGGACTTGGGACCTTGTATTAAGATCGGCAGTGTGGAGACTGATTTTAGGTGTTAAAAATTGAAATCAGATGTCAGCCCCACTCGAGATTATTACGGTAAATAGTACCTTTTTAACCGGTTGACCGTTTTGTGAGATTGAGTAGTCCATTCTGAACAATTTTATGTGTACATCACAATGGTGTAATTAGGTATACATTTAAAGGTCATATAAATTATGTTTTGGGGGTTCTACATAAATAGATAGGTTCTTCCCCAAGTTATCGAGTTCAGTTGTCACTTGGGAGTGATACATGTCGTGAAAGATAGGTTAGGTGTTCAGAACATCTTAGTTGAGACCTTTGATCTGATATGAGGTATGAGCTATCTCGCATAACCTATTCTTTTGAGGAAATTTCCCTTGTGAGATGTGCCCTTCAATCATATGAAGCTATTATACCAGATTCTTTTAATGATTGAGTGTAGGATTTCTTTTCTCATGTTAACTAGAGGG
Organism: Viscum album; assembly: GCA_963277665.1. Taxonomy (NCBI): domain Eukaryota; kingdom Viridiplantae; phylum Streptophyta; class Magnoliopsida; order Santalales; family Viscaceae; genus Viscum; species Viscum album. The sequence goes on along the minus strand of OY728123.1, from coordinate 411,631,932 downwards.
TCTAGAGTAGGATGCCTATTTTTGTTGACTTAAGTGACCTAGTGGGTGCTCGTGGTATAAACAATACTAGGCTATTACATCATGTTTGGGAAGATATGGTGTTCAGGTGTCACTTAGAACTCGTTCCACCCTAGTATTCCAATGGGGCTATGGCGTTCTTGTTGGATTAGTCGTTCATTCCACCCTCACTCATTTGTTTTTATCCTAAGTGATTTTGCTATGGCAAAAGTGCTTACCAGATGTGCTTCCTAGTATGGTGTTTGTTTTGCTTGACGTGAGGTGAATTTTTTTTTTTGGGATTCCCAGACATGCTTTCCTAGGATCCTGCATCTGAGCCATGTTATTTCTGATATTTACTATACACCGAGGTAGTACCTAGGAATTCGCTGTTGATCCTTACTTGATGTAATTGGAAAAATAAATGTTTTCCCATGTTATTTTATTATTTTTAACCATTTAATACTATAATTTATATGCGTTGGAAAAAATTCTAAAATACTAATACACCGGACTTAGCCCTGAAAAAAGATAAAAAGGTGATACACCAGGCTTGGTCCAGATACATGCTGAAATGATTATACACTAGCCATGGTGTCCCAAGTCTCATTGTAGATTACACACTGTTGAGTGGATATGATTATTATTCTCTAATATACCACTAATAAAAATGATTCCCCTCTTTCGTTTAGTTACGAGGGTCCATGGGTTTATCATGGAGGCACTCCGAAGAGTTTTATCTTTATAGATCGCCTAAGTGTACACCCTTAGGGAACATCCGAGTTCGAAATTTCGCGACTGCCTACAGACTCAGACCTAGGTCTTAGACGTTGGATTGGATTCACAGGCCTGAGTAGCATGGGGACTGACTCACTAATCTTTTACAGGATGTTCAGATGTGCTTCCTGTTATCATTCTTTATAGGTGGGAATTATTACTCTCTCCCCAACCTATGATCCGAATGATTACGCTCATTCAGGTCGGTCAGGATTGACCGTTGGTATACAATATCCTTACTTATAGGATTGAACCTCCATATATGATATTTTTATTTACAGGATTTTTTGTTGGTATATGGTATCCTTATTCTACTGACTATAAGTGACTATGGGTGAACCTAGGTGTATGAATTGCATCACCCTATGCTGACGTAGCTTGCTCAAATATATAATTCCTTCATTGGACGAAGCATGTACAGGTCGATGGGGTATGGACCCGAAGAATGAAATAATGATACAAAGCTTGAGTGGAATGTCATCCAGCTCAATTCCCCTACACAGGATGTCCATGTGATTAGGCTTATGGACCCAGTGATTGAGTACTGATGTGTTTTCTTGTTATTTTAATAACATACTCATGAATATTAATATTTATGTATATGTGTACAGGCATGGGACTATACATGTATAATTATATAGATATGGACATCCATTGTGGAACTTACATATTTGATAGGGGTTACAAACCCTAGGATCAATTGTGGTTGCACATTTCATTTACTTCCTTTTCTTGTTCTCTGGTAATGCTATGCACATTGCTGTTGCATAAACTTTTAGCAGCAGAATTATAGGTTGTTGGCTGAGGTGACCTACTGAGATTATTTATCACCCATAAACATGAAACATAGTGTACGTGTAATCCCAATTTATTATTTTCAAATTGAGAAAGAGTTTCATGGTGTATGGTGATGAGACCCATTGTTTCATGACTGAGTAGGACTTCTCATGTGGTTTAACTAATCAGGCTCGGGCAATTCTATATTGTATGGAGATTGGGTATGTGAGATAGCTCAGAGTTAGTATTAGATCTATATAATTTTACATTTATAATCTTTTTTACTTTTATCTGTATAGTCGGACCAGTGGGTGACCAGTGTTGTATTGTATTGCATAGCTATTTGTGTTTTTACAACATTTTACTAATATATATTGCCCTATTTTAGTTGTTTATTGCTTCCTCACACTATTTACTTTCCACTGTGTATGATACATAGTTATTTACGTCGTTTTATTACTTTTGTAAGAGGGAAAACTCTCCCCACTATCACACCCTAGTCCCTCTCTACTAGTCGGCAACCTCTATTGTAGGGGGAGATGTGCTTGAGGCCTTGTAGTGAACCAGATCAGAGCACTAGTTTAGTGGCTTCTAAGCCGGGATGTTAAAAAGTGGTATTAGATGAGTTTTAATTTCTTGGTATTTACTATTTTGGATATGGTACACAGGTGTATGAGGAATTTGTCGGAACCTATCATGGATATCATACTGGTGCTTCAATAACACTTGTTGCAGTCGGAAGTCCTAGTTTCTAGGGTTTGGGATTGTTGTTCTAATTTTGCGATGTTATTGTTGTATATGATTTTCTCCTAGAGGGACACACATGTTGTGTGAGTTTTTTTATTTACATTGGGTATATGGATCATTGTCATCTTTTTGAAGATAAAGATGGAATTTGACTCTTGGCCGATAAAGGAAAGAGGCATCTCATCCATCATACTTGGAACATAATATTCATAGAATATAGGCATGCTAGTATGTGTCTTTACTGATAAATAAGACCATTGGGTCTGTTTACACATACTTTATACTCTTATTGAAGGTAATTTGGGTCTACACTGAGGAATTTTATTGTGATGACAATGGCTCAGTCTATGTGGATATGTGGTGAGGTGACCCATGTAGGTTAATATGTCATGTGATGTCTTCTTATTTTACCATTTGTTGGTGTTGTTTTATGGTGGTTATCTAGTCGGATCGCTATGTATGATGATGATAGATTCATAGTATTTTCGGGTGAACTAGATCTCCATGTATTATTTTCATATATAGATACATGATGCATGTTAGTTTAGCATGTGTCTTTTATTTTGGTTGTTACCTCCAAAGAGTAGTTACATATGAGCATACTCGGAGAGGATCAAGGCCCTCGTAGGGTGTGTGATTTAGTTTTGACCATCGTTGATCATTGTGAAGTTACCATGTTTTCATAGTTTTGGATCATTGATGATATGTCGTTAGACCTTGTGACCCAGTTATGAGGTTTTTATATAGGGCTGGGTGGGAGACCTAGAGACCCTTGGTTTTGACTTGGACGCTTATAGGTCAAAGTATGTTATTTTCTAGGGAATCATTTGTGAGAGACGGTTGAGCCATGGCAGAATCCTGATTTGGTTTTGAAAGGACGTGTGGGTGGCTCAGAGGGATCTGTACATGATTTTTTGTAAAATTTTAGTGCACTCTAATTAGAGAAGGTCATGTGATATCTTTATTCTTCTTGATTATTCTAAGAGAGCTTCGTCCCTACGCTGATCTCCCTTTTTTCTTTCTTATTGTTCTCCCTATTCAGGAGGGAACCTATTTTGGTTGCACTCTATGAGAAGTGTAAAGAAATACATATGGTGGGGAGTTCACCATTGGCCATTTGAGGATTTTTTTCTCGTTTTAGTTAAACATCAGTGTTTTTCGTGAGATATTTAGTTCAATGTTTTCTTATGAGACGACGATAAGGGTATTTCAATGGTTGGGAGTACCGGATCGGTCGTAGTTGAATGTCTCCTATATATGAGGCTGTTGTTAACATTATAATTCAGGTAATTGGATAGTCCAAATAGTTTGGCTATGCAGATGCTCGGGTTGGGAGAACTGTTGCTGGTTCTTTCACCAGGCTTCTTGGGGATGATAAGGTTTATGGTGGGGTGTTTTTACGGACCTGTGGACTTCCAGACTGTAGTTTTGAGCAGAAATTTAAATTTTTACTGTTGAATGGTGGTTAGCAGTCAAATGGTATTTTTAATCTACCATTTGATCATGAATAATTTTTATGACCACTCTGTTGGTCCTAGGATAGGTTGTTTAACCTATGACATGAATTTGGTAGAAATCTAAATTATTAGAATTTTAGAAAAATATTCAATATTAAATATTATTAAAATAAATATTAAATTATTAATATACGTTCGTTTGGAAATAACATTTAAATATTTAATTTTTTTTATATTCTGTCAATTCTATTGAGTCCATAATTGGGAGTTTAGCCTAGTAAAGCCCTAAACTCGAGTCAGGCACCACAGACAGGTCGGACCCCATTTTCTTCTTTTTATTTTTCTTTTCATTTTTTATTTTCTCTTATTTCTTCCTCCTTTCACATGAATAATGTGTGATCCTCCATGGATATTTATTATGGGGAATATGGATATTGAGAAATAGATGGATATGGAAGGCAAATAGGGGTATGATTTTGAATATCTTGACATGCTGAGTCGGGTTGCGACTTCCTTAGATGGTGAAATCAAGCGAAGCTTCAATGGTTTCCACTGGAAGGTATGTCCCTTAAACTTTTCGATGTATATCCCATTTATATTGGTTGTTTAGTTTTTTTATAGCCATATGTTTCTTTTTTTAGCCTCTTGAGAATCAATATGTTGTTTCAGTGGTGAAAATATGGGTTTCTGGCGATCCAATGGATTTCCCGCCGGGAAACCCAAGTCACACAGTGTGTATTCTAAGGGAACACACCGTGTGTTCTTCCCATTTAGGGAATAAGAATTTATCCTAAGTTAATATCATGTACTATGAGTTCATTCTATGTGGTGGTTATATGTGTGTCCGACCGTGTGAATAAAGAACACGGAATGATGGTTTTTTAATAGTACACGACCTGGATTGGGCATACACACTGTGTAGTGGCACATGGGCATGTTTCTGGGTGAAAAAACATGTGGAATTGTCTTTATTTAATATTAAAATCCATGTCCAATGACTTCCATGTTGTTTTACTTTTACATGGGCGACCATGTACTCCTAAGTACATGCCATGTACTTTTTCCCGTAGGTTTGCATCGGGGGGTTCTTTAAAACCATTTAAGTTGCAATCCAGAGGTCTGTTTCTAGTGACGTCTACGAACACATGATCCCTGAATTAAGGAAATCCTTTGGAGGCCATTTGGAGAAATTTTTTATTGGAAATGATTCTCGGTTGTACACATCATTGAAAAATATAATAATAATATCTTAATTATTGTTATTTGGTGATTACTGAATCATACATATCTTTGGTGTCTGATGTTCGTTTGATTCACCGTCAGAGGTGTTATGACCCTAAATTAATTGCAGACATTTATAGAATGATTTTAGGTGTTAAAAATCTAAAATTAGGTGTGTATCCCACTCAGGATCCTTACAGTGAATATTACTCTTTTCACCAGTTGACCGTTTTGGGCGAGCGAGTACTCCATTCTGAGGGTTTTTAGGTAGATCACAATGGTTGAATATTATTTACATTTACAGGTCATCTAAATTATGTTTTTGTGGTTCTACCAAAATTTAACGGTTTTTCATCCAGTTATCTTTTTTCTTTATCAACTGAGAGAGAGTCTTTGCGTGGATGATAGGTTGGGTGTTTGGACAAACGTAGTTGAGTCCTTTGATCATAGATGATCTATAATCTATCTACCATGACTGATTCTTTTGAGAAAATTTCCCTTGTCTGATGTTCCCTTCTAGGATACGAGGTCATGAGACAATATGCCTCTATGGATCCCGTGTAGGATCCTTTTCTCATGCTACCTAGAGGATACTGAGTAGGATGCCTCTTTGTGTTGAATTGAGTTACCCATCTGGTGTATGTGGTTTTACCAACCCTGATATGTTACATCGGGATTGGGTAGAGATGGGTTTCAGGTGTCACCTAGAACCTGTGCCAAACTTGTAAGACCATGGGGCGGTGGACTTAGTGTTTGGTTGGAAATTCGGGCCACTCTTACCCATTTGTTTATATCTGACTTGGTATTGCGTATATGACAATTTTTTCTAGAAGTTCTTCTGGGTTGGTGTTTGTTGAGTCTAACATGATGAATCTTTCTTCTTTGTTAGGATGCCCGGATGTTCTCTCCTGGGATTCAACTTCTGATCCATTTTATTTCTGATATTTACTATACCCCAAGGTATTACCTGGGAATTGGAAATTGAGGATTACTCGATGATATTGATTATATAAATGTATTACCATGTGAGTTGATAATTTTGAACCATGTTGTAATGTAATTTACATGTGTTGGAATAAATGCTGAAATGATGATACAATTGGCTTGGTCCAAATAAATGCTGAAATGATGATACATCAGTCTTGGCCCTGATACATAATGAAATTCCTATACACTGGGTATGAACACCCTAGACTCATGGAAGATTACTTATCCTGAGTGGTGAGGATAATTATACTTTACTTATCCGTTGATCGAAATGATTCCTCTCTTCCAACCAGTTACAAGACTCCATGGGTGTAACATGGAGGCTCACCAGAAAGTTCTCTCATAACAGATGGCCTAAGGGTACGCCCCTTAGTGATAATCCAAGTTATAAATGTCATGACCGCCTATGGACCGAGACCATTGGATCAAAGATTGGACTAGATTCATATCCCTGTGCAGAATGGTGACTGACTTAGTAACCATTTATAAGATGTTTGGAGATGCTTCATGTAATCATTCATTACAGGTGAGAATGATTACGCTCTCCCAAACCTATTCTTCGAATTATTATGCTATTCTTGATCCGTCAGGATTGACCATCAGTATTTGGTATCCTTCCATATAGGATTGACCATTGGTATATAGTATCAATATTTATAGGATTTTACATTTGTATATAGTATCCCTTTTCGAGTGATTGGAGGTGACTACAGGTGGACCCTGTTTTAGGAAGTGTATCCCCCTATAGTGATGTATCTTGCTCAGAGATATAATTTTATCATTGGATAAATCAAGTACATGTCAATGGGTTTACAGAACCAAAGATTAACATAATGATACATAGTATGAGTGGAATGGAATCCATCTCAATTCCCTTGCACCAGATGTCTTGATGATTAGGTTTATGGACCCAAGGATCGACTGATGATGTGGTTTCATGTTATTTGATTCACATACTCATGAGTAATAATATTTATATATGTGTGTATAGGTATGAGAGTATACATGTATGCGTATATAGATATGGAAATCCATGGTGGCACTTTCCTAGTTGACGGGGATTATAGACACTAGGTTTGACTGTGGTTTCACATTTGATTTAATTCATTTTGTTGTGCTCTTTCAAGGCTTATAATGTTGATATTGCATACAATTTTAGTAGCATAGTTATGGGTTGTTTGTCTGGGTGCCCAAATAAGATTATTTTTCTCCCTAACACGTGCACCTCAGGGAATGTGTTGACCTTATGTCTTATTTTTTAGGTTCATCATGAGTTTCATGGTGGATAGGGATTAGACCCAGTGTTGCATGGTCGAGGAGAGATGCTCAAGTGGTTCTAGTGATTGAGCTGGTGCAGTTCGACATTGTCTGGAGATCGGGTATGTGGGATGGCTCAGAGTTAGAAGTATACCCCTATACTTTTACTTTCAGTTTCTTTTGTACTTTTATCTATATAGTTGGTTGAGTGGGAAACCGGTGTTGTATTGTATTACACAGAAATTCGGGCTTTAACAACATTTTAATTTTAGAACATGTTCTATTTTACTGGTTTATTTTATCCGAACTCAGTTTACATTATACTATTTATTATACTTAGTTATTTCTATTGTTTTCTTACTCTGGTATGAGGGAATATTCTTCCGACTATCACACCCTAGTGCATTGATCCTAGTTGGAAGCCTATGCTATTAGGTAAGGAACCATTGAGGCCTTGTGATGAACCATCACATAACACCAATTTAGTGGATTCTGAGAAGGAATGACACAATATTATACCATATATGATTTATAATAACAATTTATCCAACATCTATTATTAATACTTTATTAGTATCTCATTTTTAGGTGATAACACATTAATTTTTTGTATGTTTTATGGTTTTTTAATTATTCTCTTATATTTTTGATATAGTTACATCATATATAAAATTTTAATAATGATATAAATATAATTAATAATCAATATATAGATATTGAAATTATGTTATAAATCTTATAGATAGAAATATGAATTACAACATTCTTGGATACAGTAGGCGACATGTATGCATGAATGTTGTTTCCATTTCTTGAAAAAATAGAATGAATGAATGATAAAAAATAATTATAATTTAAATGTAATTTTTATATAAAATATATCATATAAATTAATTTAATATATCCTTATTACCATCCATGTGAAATGGAAAATAAGGACAAATTACATCACTCTGTGGATGAGGTAGTTTACAAATACACTTGAGGGGCGTTGTCATTTTCGAATAGATTGTACATTATGATAGTAAATGTGATATAATAATTTTTGATATAATTAATTAATTAATATATTATATAATCATGGTATCAATTATAATAATAATAAAACATTGTGCTAATATAAAATTAATTGTATTCCCTATATTGGGGGTGGAGGATGTATATATACATAAAAGATACATTCATATACTATTTGTTCGGAATGTGGGTGGATAATGGATGTTTTTAACTCAAAAAAATTATTATGTTTATGATACTGAAGTAATAAATTTTAAAAATTAATCATATTTTATCGGAGGTAAAGAGAAAATTAATATGAATGTTTTTGGTCTATGCTATAGACACATCATTTAAAGATCACTGAAATATGCTCAACATGGGTTCATCATGGTTATTTTGCAAAAAAAATTCTAATTAAATTTTTATAGGGAAGTTGAGAAGTTATTTTTTGTGGGCCTATTACTAGAGAAGTCCCATTGATTTTAAAGAAGATAATACAATGCGTTTCTTTTACAGTGTTGGATGAGAGACGCATATAATTTTATAAAATATAAAAATTTATTAAATTTATTTTCGATAAAAATGCATCCAAAATTTCATGAATTAAATGAAAAAGGATTTATGATACACATAAAATCAACAAATGAAGTTGTTATAGTTGTCAGTTCCATTTTAGACATCATAAATTTGATTAACCCATTCATTATAATTTTATCCCAAAATCATAGTATGTATAATTTAAATAAAAAAGGGTTATTAACATTAATATAGATTGAAAAATTAATCATAAATGGTACATTTAATATATTTTTGACAATATAAATTCCTATTGTAAATGAAATTTTTTTAAATTATTTTAAAAATTATTTTATTTTTTAAAATATCATTAATTTTATTTTTGGAAATATTTGTTTATTTTGAAAATAATGACACCATGAAAAAGATGGAATTAAAATATAATATTTTATGAAATAATTAATATTTCATATGTTTCTATAAATTTCATGAATAATAATAATTTAACAATATTGTATTACTAATAATTTTTATAAAATAATTTTTATTATTATACTATTATTTTATTATATATTGTGTTAGCATTTGAAAAGAGAATTGGGTAAATTTTTAATCATTACAGAAAAAATAATTTAATGAGTAAAAAATAATATATATTATAAATTATAATTTATTAGAAAAATTAAACTATTTCTATCCTTATGTATAAAATTTAATGACATTAATATCAATATAGGGGAATTTTGAATATATTATTTTTATAAATCAACTGAATGGTCATGTTAACTGAATATGATTGAAAGTTTCCACATATTTGAGAAATGTTTGTAAATGGATGAATTATATCCATAATATTGTATAAAATAATGTATTGTAAAATTTTTAATGCTTTTCACATTTTTTACACTATATTCCTTGTTTTACCCTTACCATGATAACATGAACGTACTATGGTAAATATTCAATTTTGGGAAAAAATAAAATTTACAAATTTTTTAAACAAGATAATACTTATTCAAAATTTTGAATATATTTTCCAATATTTAATTTCAATATATATTTAAAATTACTTTTAAAATAATTTCACAAAGGAAAATGAATGTTTTTTTAAAAAAAATTAATATATAAAAATAGATATATAATCTTATTTCATTCAAAGAAAAAACATTAAATGAATTCCAATATTTTTTATTGATAATATAATGTAATAGTTAAATTAAAATATTACCCTAATTATGATCAATTTAATGTAAAAAAATAATGAAACACTGCATGCATGAGTGTTGATTTCCATAAAAACACATCTTTTACTTACATGGATTATCAAACCCATAAATTAAAAAATCACATCATGGATATCTCCAAACACCATGTAATCACATCCTTATATGATTTATGATTCGTAAAAAAACCCATTGAACTCCATAATATCATACTTTCCCATTGTCAATCTATGATTTCTTTTATTATTTAATCATACTATAATTGATCAATAATGAAACCATAGTAAAAATAATGATAATGGTATCTTATTCAATTTATAGTCCCTCTTCAATATCAAGCATTTTCTACTCATCAATTAATACCATCAGCGAACCCATTCTCTTGAATATCCAACTAATATATTATTATTTGAGGGAATAATTAATTTTTACCATAGTTACCACACTGAATACTAACTCAATCAACCACCATACCATGATATTCCTATAGAAACTAAAAACAATATCTTAATGGCATTGGTAATTACACATATCTCTATGCTTCTCCATCAAAACTCACATTGAATTTCAAATGTTCTAAAATATATGATTTTTATCAATGAAAAATTTAATAATATTATTGACAATATATTGAAATATAGATAAAATATAATAATATTTTCTATATCATTCATAATTTCTAGAAATAAATACATTGTTCCCCTCTATGTGGAAAACATGATCCATAAAATTGACTACCTATATATATAATATAAGGATAATAATTAAATATGGGATATACACTATATGATGACACAATTTAAGAAATTTAATATAAGAGAAATAAATACATACCGCTTCTATACAATGATTACATTAAATAATTTTCAACTCTAACATCATAGAAAATGGTATCTAATATGATATATTCATTATGTATCAAATATGGTATTCAGTAATTTAATAATTATAATAAATTAATGATTCATCATCTATACGATACTAACACAAAAAAACATACAATATCAAATTTTTAAAAATCCATCTTAAATTGACCAGCAAAGTTAATATTCCAAATTCCTTGATATCTTCAAAAATTTTGGGTTATATTGATGTAGTACCCAAGGAATTTAGTTTTGAATACTATCTAATAAATCCCATCATGTTAACACCCCATTATCATGTTATTCAAATTTTACATGGATTTTCCATGACATATGAAATACAAGTACATCACTCTCTCTACTATGATGTTATCATTATATTTAAAATTAATATAATGAATCATAATCAATGGATCAATACTATATCAAATCCCCAATCTAATAAAAAGTGATGGGTTAAGAAGATGAAACATATTAATATGGAAAATTTTATATGAATTATCTGAATAAATTTCAACATCAATAGATTTAATGAATCTATGGAAATTTAATTGTATAAATTATCAATTTTTAGGTTTTATGGTGTTTTTTATTTGTTTATTCTCATCCTCATGTTCAATGTAATCATTTTCTTATTTTAATGGTGTTATATATATAAAAATTAAAATTACTGAAAAAAAATATTTATTTAGATTATTTTAAGTGGTATTTTACGAAAATAGTTCATTGATGAAATTTCCCACAACATTATACACACACAACTCAAAAATAGATCTATTCAAATATTATGTTCCCAAACCAAATTATTTAACTCCACGTGATTATTTTAAAATATAAATGAAATTCCAACTATAAATATGGAATTTTTAATCAAAAAATAAATCATTTTCCAATGTTTTAAAGCTTTTATGAAAAATTAACAACAATGTAGGAATCATTGTGTTTTTCAGATTTTAATTCTCTTAATATGGGTGAAATGGGAATCCATTTAATATTTTAAATAAAAAAATATAATATTAATATTTCCAACATCAAATTAACCATGTTACCTAATATAATACTTATAAAGAATAATAAGTTTTTCAATGAAAACAGAAGGGAATGATAAAAAATCAATTAGATTATATTTCTATTATCCAGTAATAAAATATTATTCATGTAGCATTCAAAAATAAGTATAATAGTAGTAATGGTTATCTTCAAGTGTCATTGAATTGAAATATACTTTTATTTTAAAATAGTGAACTAGATAGTTAATGAATACACATAGTGGAAAAAAGAAAATGATTTTTTCTCAAACCAATATTTATTTATTTAAATATAAATATCTCCCTATATTGACCATCTTTATTAAACCTAATAAAATTATTGAGAATGTGAATATTATTTTCCTCGATCTATATAGAGAAATGAACTAGAGGATATTATAAAAACTCTTCAACATTTGTCCTATGATATAGTATTTAATGTGAATAGCGTTTATGTATTGGAGTACATAAAATTATGATACAAAAAAATTAAAGGAATATTTAATTCATTATACATCAATGCTAATTTTTTAAGTAAATCAACTAATGAGATATAGATGAACACTGTCTCTTCTTTTTCACAGATGGATTTTTTGTTTAATCAACAAGGAAATAGATTATTCAAAATCTACACTTTTAGTTGTTAGAGTAGATGATATTATTATAGTTCATATCTATGACTCTTAAATCATTAACATCTAAAACATAGGTTCACTAAATTTGATATAATGAAATAGTAGACATATCATTTATTTTTCAGATAATTATTTCTCCTTGACATGTTTCTATATTTTCATATTGAAAATGTTATTCCTTATAAACATTTAATAATAACCTTTAAATTTTTTAATAATCACCAAGAAATTTAGCTCTATTAAATGTGATGACTTCACATTTAATTATCCATAAATAATTTAAAGAATATATTATATTAAAATTACTCAATTTTTTCAAGGATGGTACAATAATTTAACATGAGTATGATAAATAATTTTTGAGTCTATATTTAAATAAAATTGAAATTGAATTAATAGAAATGTTGTGGTCATAAATTATTAATTTTGGTTTTTAAATATAAATGTGTTGTCACATAATTTCATTCTGTAATTGCTAGACATTATGATTTAGTTAGTTAAATAAAATTCTAAAATTTCTACCCTTTCTTATTCTCAGTCATATTTACATTACATTATATTTTTTCCATCATTTGGTCACTCTCATAATTTAGAAAATAATTAATAATTTAGATTTAATAATCTATATGGTCAATTAATTTTCTCTTTTTGTGTCATGTATTAAAATTATATTCACATGATGAGATCATAAGATTTTTTAATATTGATTATCGGTCAATCATATAGTCTACCCATTCATCTAGGTGAAAATTTTCATAGATTTTGAAAATTTATTGAATTCCAGATTCATTTTTATTGTCGATTGAATCCAAAATTATGTTTTTTTATATTACATTTTTTGTAAATATTATACATAGATAATTGTCATTATATAATAGATGGTAAATTTTTTATTCAGGTGATCCATTGATTTTTTTCATATGGTGGGTTTTTTATTTATGATATGTTTGAACATTAATAAAATTATCATATAAATTTATTGGAAAAAATATAATGACACATGGAATAAAGTTTTATAATAATAAATAAACCTTTATTTAAAATATCAAAAAAAATGAATTACTATATAAGTGCAACAACATCATAACTTTTTATTATAAAAAAATGGATTATATAATGGAATAAATTACATGAAGAAACCATATTGACAGAACATTATGATACCTTTTTATAATCTCAATATTATAACTAAAAAATGTGATGAATAAAAATAAAATTTTATAAATTATATAATAATATATCATGATATAAAATGAAAAATTATTATTATATATTTAATTTGGATTAGATACCACTGTTTGATCCCTTAAATAGAATATTTATTTTTTAATTTTTGAATGGTTAATGGATTAATTGGTTTTAATTAATTTTATTTAGCAACATAAAAATATGGTTTTTGTGAATTTTGAGTTGATAAAGGAAGGTCATGTAATACAATATCCCTTCGGGAGAGGTATGATATCTAGATATCCAATATAAGAGAAAAACCAAAAAATAAATATGGTAGTTGTTCATATTAAGATGCTAGATGTTAAAAAACATGTCATCATAATAGATAGTGGTAATAAAATCATATTTTATTTCTTAAGAATAAAATTCTCTAATATAATTTTTATATAACATACAATACTATTTCTATTTGCAATGATTTTTAGTATTTATTCCTAGTCACCCCAAAAATATTTCAAAAATTTTGATATTACAAATAAAATATACATTTAACATAAAACAAAATATAAATTTAGGAATCCAAATATACAAATCCAATGATCTGAAAATATTCTTCATATTATGTTTGGTTAATGATTTATTAAACTAACTCATAGTGTCACCATTGACAACCAATTTTAATTTCTAATGCTAAAATAATCTACCTAAATTATATCATATAATTTTTCAAAATTTTAGTAAGGTCATTCTATATTGCATTCGGATTGTTTTTGAAACATTCCAAAAGGTATAAAATATTCGAATGCAAATTATATTGAATGATATCTTTATCAGAATATAGTATTCCAAGATGACATTAATTTCAAAAAAAAATCTAATACATTAATATATATCTGGTCAATCATAAGCATCACGACCTATAAATATACTTGTATAGCTCCATCCCATTTTTAATACAAATAATTTTCATAAGCAATATGATAAATTTTTAGAAATATTATTTAAAGAATTTTGGAATCACTAATATAAATTTAAATGTCAATTTATACCTTTCTACAATAATACCCAATAGTTTCATAACACATAATGTTTTTTATTAATTTATCCAATTAATTATTTTTCTACTGAATTATATTAGTTATTGAAATTAATGAGAAGGAAACGGTTGTACAAGATAGAATAAGGTTAGGAATGGAGTCACTGAAAAAATCATATGATGGATTCAATATATTGAAATTATTATCTATTGAGTCAAACTAATGAATGTGGATAACTTAAATCAATGATTATGATAATTCTAATATTATAATTACATCATGAGGATATAAATAATATGTCTAATCATCTTTGAAAGATTTATAAAATAGTTTAATAGGTGATGATGAAATAATTGATTTTTTAGGTTCAATATGGATCATATCATAACAATCATAATCAACTACAATAAAAAATCATTACCTATCTGGATCATTGGGTAAATGAGTTGTGGATTGTACATTATTTTTTGGTGGGATTCCACCATCAGGATCAGTCCCATCTTCAATGTTAGTAGCGTCGGTACCCTCATTAATTGGATATTTTATAGGAGACTTCTAATATTTATGAGGTTTCAATTCAATGGCATGTAATAACATTATATCAGACATTAATGGACTTCCTACAAATCAATTATAATTATCATGAAAACCTGAATTGTTAATATGGAATCCAAAAAATAATGGTCAAGGAAATGTTATCCACTAACGAGAAAATACTCATTTGGATGATTTTAATCATTTTCAATTTTTATATGTATATAGACCCATGATATCATCATAATATCATTAGGCCTTTTTCATGTTACTAACATTCAAATATTCTATAGTAAAATAATATTAATAGTCAATCTAATCCACCAAATATAGTTTTAATCCATTTTATTCTATTTCTACTAGCCTGTTATTATTTATTCAGGCATTTTATGGATTATTGTTTATTTTCTTCCTCATCTATTATTTACTCAAAAGGGATCCATACAATATTCATATTATTCCAAGGGTATTCATTCCAAAAAATAACACCACATATAGTGTCATTTTCCTCTATATAATTAAATAGTCCCTTGAATTTTAAATCATCTGTTGTAATTTTAAGAAAATACATAGAATTGATCCTGAGTAATTAAATTATTGACTTCTCCATATTTCTTATAAAAAATCAGAATGGGTTATTTTGACTCCATGTATCACAATAAATAATAATAATAAGTCATTAAATCTCACTGTTGTAGAATAATTTTTCATTGGAGAAATTGATGATATATTAAATTGAGAAGTAGTTCCCTCTCTACGTTGAGCATAATGCCATTTGGCCTTCAATGATATCTATTTTAAGATATATCCTCTTAAGATATTTGAAACTAAAATTATGGATTATTTATTGTTTCATAACATTGAAAATACTTATACTTATATTTATTATGATCTAATATATATACATTCCATATAGTTGAAATTAATCAATATCATTAACCAATAATAGTTATTCTAATTTTACCATATTTTCCAGTATCTTCAAAAAGGGTTATCAATATTAATCATTTATGAACGAGGGATATGATGGTAAATTTCTTTCCATAAACATTTGAATTTTTAATTTTTTACTCACAAATATTCATACCTAGGATCAAATTCATCTATTCCATTACAATCCCAATTCCTTTCATTGGAAAACATCATGAGGAAATGGATGAAACATCACCGGTTTTACTGTTCCAATCGATCATGCATTTGATTCCATAGATGATATAGAGGCCTGTTGAGGTGAATCATCCTAAAAATTATTCTTTAGAAAAATCATGAATACAATTCATTATTATAATAATAATGGTATAATTATATATAGAGGACTTAATCGACTTGTTTTTGGTTTTCATTTGATGTTAATCATATCACAATCAGATTCATACTAATTAAGAATCATTTTGGGATTGATAAAATGTAATGTATAGGAATACAATAAAACAAATATATATTAATGAAAC
Organism: Viscum album; assembly: GCA_963277665.1. NCBI lineage: Eukaryota > Viridiplantae > Streptophyta > Magnoliopsida > Santalales > Viscaceae > Viscum > Viscum album. Next base: position 411,615,256 of record OY728123.1, on the reverse strand, counting down.
ACATATATTTTCTAAAAATAAGCATACATTGGTTGTTCTGTAATATTAAAATAATAATTGTTGAAAATAGTTTAATTGGCCATCAGTTCAGATTAATTTTTCGAAGGTTCAAAATGATCATGTATAAATTCAATAATTCATTGAACAAAATATATAAATTTTTTAAGGATTATAAAAATGGTATAATATATAATGAAAATATTACGAGATTAATCATAAAAATTATTTTTTTAATTTTAAAAAATTAATTTTATTGATCTATTTAATATTTAAAACTTGTTATATGAAATTTATTCATATGAGGATTAAACTTAGTTCATAATTTAAAACATATTTATGATATCATTATATATGTAATTTGATAAAATAATATTAAATATGTTTTAATTTTAATGTTTATTTCAGAATAATTGAATTATTATATCCCCTTTCAAAAATGATTTATACATTTGTATTATGAGATATCTACCTAATTTTTATTATAATGAGATACGTGGTTATAGTTTATATTAATATAAATGTTATAAAAATTATTTTTAAGAAAATTTATAAACTAATATCCATAATCAACTAATGTGTGTTTCGCCTACATTATGTTTTTAGTAAAACAACTTGAAGACAAGTAATCAATATCAGTAGTGGATAATCCAAAAAATGCCTATTTTTTATAAAAACAATATTATATATTTTCCCAAAAAATTTAATGTTCTAGTTTATCATGTTATATGTACCATAGAGCTAAGAAAATGAGAAAAAAATCATATTAAAATCCATAACTTATATAATAAAATAATTCAATATTTTTTTATTCTTAAGGTAGTTAAAAATTAATATAAAAATATAGAGATGACATTCCTAGGTTTTTTAACGATTTTTTTTTAAAATCCAAACTATACATATTTAAGTTATTTGGATAACTAGTATAATAGATTAATAAATATCCAATTCAGAGTTTGTACTCATTGGAATTTCAATACCTTTTATGATATACATTCAAAATAGTTATTAAATAATTTGGATAATTTTTTATTTAACAAATATGATTCAAAATCTAGGAAATATAATAATCCATGGTAGAACATTAAGTGACCCATTAAAGTAATCTATAAATTTAGTATCATTATTTTATATAATTTTATACACCTAGAGTTCTTTTAATGAAAAAAATATCATCATTATATATTTTAACTCCTAAAAAACTTTTCAAAACCTAATTATAAATAATTTGGGTTCAATTATTCCTTTTGAAAACCCATTAGAAATTAATACATAGTTAAAATTCTAATTCTACACTCTAGGAGAATTTTTTGAACAATAATGATCTTGAAAATAATTATAAATATAATTTTCAAGATGAGTATTTTGAAATTCACGGTGTTATTAAAGAAAAAAATAATCAAAATTATAACAATATATGAATGTAATATTGATATACATTACATTTAATACTAAATTATGTTTGGTTTCCTAATAAGGGAGAATTAGAATTGATTAAATTATAGCTATAGATATAAAATATTATTTATAATCAATTAATTCCTCTCGACTATAGGCTTTCTGAACTGATATAGATTTATATTCATCTAAAGTACAATATTAATCCTCATTGTTTTAAAATACAAATTTTGTTAATATAGTCAAGAAGGTTTTATGAAATTAAAATAGTTAAATGAAATTATTCCATTCAAACTGATTCTACTCTTCTTTTATATCCATAAAATATTATTCAACATGTATATCTTTAGAAATGTTCTTTAGGTTTGATGTATTATAATAAATATTAGTGGGTAACCTCATTTCTATGAGATGATCTGGTGTGAGAACCTTTTTCATGCTATACATCAAAATAATATATTGTATGGAATCTATGTTTTAAAAAAATTCTTGGGAAAAAAATATATTGTAAATATAATTATTCCTCATGATCATGTAGGATTGAATGCACTTACTTTTTTAACATAGAATATTCATTCCACAAAATTCATTAATATTCTTGGGTATTTTAATTTTTTTGTTTTCAAGTTTTATATATCATCCTCATGAAATTATAGACTCATTTAAACTCATTTTGACTTATATCATAAAAGGGGGAATGTACAGATTCATCCACAGCATTTTTTCTTTTGTTGAATCCTTCATATGATTTTATGGATGTTCATTAGACTAGAAAAATTACATGAACTATCATGGGAGAAAATTATCCCAATTTAATTTTTATATTATAGATATAATATTTTATCAAAATGTATTAAAAGTAGTTATGGTTCAATTTTTAGTAGGAAGGATTTTTTAATCCATATTAATGTTACAATAAGTTATACTTATTGGGTTATCTATGAAGTATAATGGTATGTCTTAGTCATTATTAATAATACATGAAATCTCTGGAGGAGTTATACGTATCATATTTTGAAAAAACTTATTCACAAAACACTTTTTCAGACTGAAAAATCACCATGTGAATCCAGAATAATCAAAATATTTTATTCAAATATAATAATATCTGGTTTAACTAGAAATGATTTATTCTGAATATAAATATATACTAACGAACTAAATTCTGTTATTGGAAGAATCAAATAACTCTTTTCAATGAGATTTTACAATGAATCTTTTTATAGGATTTTCATAATTTTATTTTGTTTAATTATAGATTGGTAAAATAATTGGTAAATTCATTATTATGAATTTTTTAATTATAGTTCATATTGTAGTGTACTAATATCAAATGGAAAAAAAAATTCATAAAAGGAACTTCTGATATTATTATTTTGAGGAATCCAATAATATGAATTAAAAAACTAAACATTATCATTCTAGTAGGATGAAAATAATAATTCATACCTCGAATCATTAACTTTCAATTAAATATATTCTATCAAAACATATAAAAATTATTTATATAATTACTAAATTCCATGAAATTTATATTTTAATCTAAAAACATTTATAACACTATAAATTACAATATATTTGGAGTTATTAATTATCTAAATAAATAAAATTATTCCTGTAAAATATATCAAAAAGTGATATATCTAAAAAACTATTTCATATGAGTCAAAAAATGTGATTAGACTATATTTTTATTTTTATAACATCCATAATCCAGATTAATTATGTTTTTAATGAAACTATTCCATCAATTCATTGTAATATAATCCATAGATTAATGATATTGGTACCCCTATTTTTTTATGTAGAAAAATGTCACAACAAAATCATGTGAAAACAAATGTGATTAAATGATATCTAAATATCTTATTTATTGTTTCTAGACATAAGAACCATCACTATCTCAATGTTATATAATTTGATTCCATAATGGGATGATCATGGTTTAGCAAAAATGTTATTTTTCCTTCCCTTTGACCATACCAGTATCCAATTCCAAATTAATATCTATGTGTTTTCTATTTATATAGAAACATAATTAATTTTTTTATTTATTTTTTATATTATCATGGACACCATTAGGTTTTAAATAAAAAAATATGAAATTATTTTACATTAAAAATATATTATTCTTCTATTTTTCAATAAGAACATGTATTATATCAATAATATATAAAACATACAACATTTGTGGCTTTTTATATTTATCAATAAATATATTTATTTTTTCTTGCATAATAAGGGGTTATTCAAATACTTTTTCATTTGAAATATAGACATCATCATAAAATTCATTTTCAAATAGGGATGAGAAATAATTTATTACCTTATGTTTATCATCCAAAATGTAGAGGTGGGATTTGTAATGCTCCGACCCCAGCAACCCAGAGTCGGTGCATTACTTCGTAACATTGGCATGATCACAAAAGATCAAGTCTCGAAAGACCGATTAGTTTACTATCCTTGGAAACACTAGATACATTCATAAATGTTACATTACATCATAAGGTGAAAAACTACAACAACAAAGTCTCCATAGTCCACACTCATATCCTCTTCTGACTATCCCTGCAGGTCATTCATAAAATACTTCTTCACATCCTGGAAAATATTAAAACATTGAAAGGGGTGAGCTCAGATGCTCAGTAAGGATAACAATATTGCGGAAGCTTTCATAAATAAACATTAACATTTAAGGCAATGTATAACTAAAACAAAAGCCTTTTAAACATGAACATAAACATAATATGGATAAAGAAAAATGAGATAATGCCATTTACTTATTCACATAGATATTCTACTGGTCGAATAATCACATGCAATATCAATAACCACTTTCATAATGATGGAATGCATAATTCCAGACTATCATAACCACCTATATAAGGCCTCGTGCCAAGACCACAAATAATATTTTTTCAAGGCCTCGTGCCAAGACACTAGTTTGTCTCATGAGACCTGCCGATGCATCGAGGAGCTATAGCGGGCTCCACCCGTCACTTATTAAGTCCAATGCATTCCTCATATGAATAGGTTTAAAAATATCATAAACCATAACTTAATCATATCACATAAAACATGCATAAAGGAAACATAATATTTCCACATTTCAATCACAAGATATCAATACAACACATTGATATAATAAAAACACTTTCAAAACAATTTTCAATACCAAAATAAAAGAAAGTTAAAACTTTGTATTTATTTTTCATTAAAAAAAGTGATGGCTTGTAGAGGAATCCAAAACTCAAATAATGGTCACGGCGGTAGAGAAGTCATTGTCGCCGCATATGTACAGAAAGAAAAACATCCCCTTTTTTCGTTTAGTAAAATAATTTGTATAAAAAAGATTCCTTTTGAATAAACGTAAAATTCAAAGGGGTTTATACACCATATAAAAGAAAGTTGTGTATAAAACCAAATATGCCTCAATGAAAGGAGATTGAGACGAAGTCCTTAAAAAGATAATTTTTAAAATAACATAGATATATTATTTGTATTCACTATATGTACACATAAAGAAAGTATAAATACAAGATAGGACATAGTAATATCATGACATAATTTTAAAGTAGGAGATTAACCCAAAGAATGGAAATTGGGTTAAGAAGTTCCCTTACCTCATGTCCGACTTGACTCAACCGTTCTTTCACCTCTTGAATAATAAACTAGAGTTAATATATACCTTATTAAGAACTATTTTCAATTTCATTATCCTTTTTATATCACTTATTACAATGTTATGAACATTATGTAATTATTTAAGTTAATAACGGTCGTTTTGTCGATCTTTGGTACTTGAGTCAACAATAAACTTCTTATAATTACAAGTTGTTCATGTGGTGAAATATCCATTATATCCAGAATTATATTCATGATTTAGATATAATATATATCATATATATCCAGTATATACATTCATTCATAATATTACGTAACATTTAGAGGTAAGAAATGAAATGCACCGTTCATGGAGACGGTAAGCCGTACGTACGCATGAACGCTACTTTCATTTCTATTTCATATTTAATTGAATGAAATCATAATGATATAAATTTATAATATAATTATAGTATAATATAGCATATAATACCATTTAATCCATCCTTTATACATCCCACATATGTTATTAACGATTCAAATCACTTTGAGTGGGTGGTAGTCCGCACTTCCTAAAATGAAAATATCATGTTTACCCATAATGGAAACCATAAAGGTATGCCATTAATGAAAAATAAAAAATCATAAGGAAAACAAAAAAATAATATATATCATATATAAAAATAGTGTCATCATAATGGCCACCATTAGAGGTGTTATATGAGTGTTGAACAATCATTGATTCGTGAGGAAAAATTTTCCATCCACAGAAACAGTATGTTCTTTAACCATTAGATGTAGGTGTGTGTAAGTGTAGCTAGAATAATTCTTATAAAAACATCATAGTATATTGAGGATACTGGTGTTGTTACAAAAGAAATGAATAAAAATTGTTTAGGGGGTTGGAGAAGAAAAATAAAACAAAACAACATTAGAGAAGACATTACCTTAAAATCGGGTAACTCTTTTTCATTTGAGCCAATGGCTTCCTTGGGAAGAGTTCTGACTAAAGTGAGGCTTCTAAGAGTAAGAGGGGGAAGTTGGGAGAGTATTTGGGCAGAGTTTGTCCAATCCAAATGGCTTTAATATGTGAATGAGGTGGTAGAGGTGGGGGCCTTTTATAAGTGGAGAGGAGGGGCACTCTTGGAAAGTAAAGAAAAGTCACTTTATTATAAAATGAGTATCGGATTTTAGAGGTCCCACACTTATATAATTCTAGGATAAGGTGATAAGGTTTCTAAATCTACTCATCCAATAGGTTTTTTACATGTTTAAGCCTTGGAATTTACATTATCTTTTTATTTTATTTAAATCGTTAAATAATGAGGTCATCGCAGCATCATCATGATGTCATAAATAATTTAATTTATTTAATGTCTAAAAATTATAAAAAAATACTATGATGTAGGAAATCTTCTTATCTTTCCAATGACTATTTATATTCAAAAATATGATTTGTATAACCACATGTAAAAAAAATTTTAGTAAAACATTTCTTGTTTGTGTCATTTTTTACTTTAACATTAAATAAAAGGTATTTATGTCATTTTCCAACCAAAGTGTCTCCATGGGGTCCCCAAGTTGACACATGGATTGTCTTGGTCGTCCATGGATCATCCAATGAGGGTAGGAAATTTGTCAAGATCATCTCATATTATTAAAACATTATTTTTACCTTAAACTACACTAATTACCTCTAATCGCGATTAAGAACTTAAAAGGTACTATTCACCAAAAAATTATTTTAATCTCATTGAACTACATTTTACTTCTTAATGACAACCAAGTATGTCAGATTTTTTAAATTAAAAACAAAAAAGTGGTAATGTTTCATTTAATCGAAAAATCAGTTTTTTAACTACCACTTAGTGGTTTCACTATTCATCAAAAATTGAAGTTTTTCAGAATAATGCCATAATTTCACCCTAAGCTATATTTGGTATTCTGATTTAAAAAATGATGTCTATTTTACAAAATTCCGAACATATAAGTTTCATTAATTAATTTTATATTTAATACCTGATGTCACAACAAATAGCGTGTTTTTAAGAAACAATTTATATCAAAAGATTGACAATTTTTCAAGCCCAATTTCAATGTTAAATTAATTCTAATGACCAACATTGGATAAAATGGTAAAAATATATTCTAATTATACTTTAAAAGCACTAAATAGTATAATTTATCATAATAAAATATTTTGATTAAAAAAGTTGTTTTAAGTATTTTTCACTATTCATAAAAAATTGGATTTTCTCAGAAAATTACAAAAAAATTCAACTTAGGATAATTTCGATATTACGAATACAAAAATGAAGTCCATTTTGACATATAAAATTTCGATAATTTTAAAAAGTGGTTATTACTATTCATAACGGCTACTTTGATTAGTCGCGGTGTTTTAGAACTCGAACTCGCGTACAATGCAAGCTATTGCATTATTGAAAGAGAGGAGTATCGTGGAAGCTCTGGGTGTTACATTCTCCCCTCCTTCAATAAATTGCGTCCTCGCAATTTGAAATTTTTCTTTGAAAATAAAAGGTTGAAAATAGAAAATACCTTTGTGGAAAACCCACATCGGAAATAAGGTTAATAAAAATATAACTTTAAAAGAAAGAAAGATAAGTACAAAGGTCACCCGAGATAGCCCATAATAAGATTATATGAAAATATGGATATGGAATAAAAACAAACCATCAAGGTATGATGGAGAGTTGTAGAAAACTGGATTAGGAGAAAGTTAACAATAAGAAAATCACAAACTTTTGATTGGTTAAACGGTCATTGAATCCCCAGTTGGAAAAGTTAACCGGCAACGTTTTTGTTTTAAGTTACATTTTATAAAGTTGAGGAATTTATTTAGGAGATTTACTAAGAACGTAAGGGAATATACATACATGTCATGTAGACTTTCATTCTTTAATAAATTTTTACCACAAACCCAGCTTTCACTCATAAAGGTAATAGAACTCAAAAATATTCTATTTATCCTAATTGTATAAGGTTCCAAATATTAACAAATACCATTTAGATTAGTAAAACTATTTTGTAATAACCAGGGACTTCCTGTAGGCTAGTGGTAGGTAATAAAGGCCTGTCACACTATGGTTGTGGGTTTGATTCCTGTAGCTTTATCCAACGTGACGGGTTATTCCCCACCCTGCAGGTTGTCCTTTTCCTAAAACTATAGTATTATAATATTCCAAAAATAATCGTCATAAATTTTTTTAACCATAAAAAATACTATCCAAAGATCAACTTAATCCATTCCAACCTTTATAGTTATCCAAAATACCTCTGTCCAGACTTTCTCTAAAAGGTCTCTAAATTCCAAAATCAATTGTATCATCAGATTCCTCAAACAAGGTAAAGTTTCTCTTATTGTCACATAAAAAAATATGATTACCTTCATCATATTAAAACCTTAATGAAATCAACAATTACTATAGTACAATCCTTATATATATATCACATTATTCTAATAACCAGAATATAATCCATGAGTCCAAAAGCACCAATACATTAATTATTCCGCTTCAACTGTAGTAACAACATAAGATTGTCCTTGATCCCTTGGAATTTTCTGAGGTAAGTTTCTCTGACGCTTAGGACATTCATTTGCATAATTCCCCATTTCTCTACAACTGTAGCATTCAACATTTATAGACTCTTTCTTTCCCTTGCAATCACGCACCTGGTGACCTTTTTCTCCACATTTATAAAAAACTCCCATTCCTTTTAGGCAAGTACCGGGGTGATTCTTCCCACAATTATCACATAATGGAAAATCCTTCTTTCCCTTTTTCCCTTTATCCATCTTTTGTTCCATCGTTCTCTTATTCTCTTGATTTACTTTGTTGTCATAAGATTTAGAGAATTCCTTTTCTGTCTTGATAGCACACGAGACAATATCTTCATACGATGAGAAGGCTTGTGATACTAAAGCTCGACGGAGAAATGGTTTTAACCCATCAAAAAAATTATCAATCTTACTTATTGGGTTACGTATATAATCTGCAGCATGCCTCGCTAACCTTTTAAAGGTAGCCTCATACTTTACGACATTCTCATCATCCTTCTGCCACAGACTCAGAAATTTCCTTTCCATATCTGCTCGATGGTCATGAAAAAAGTATTTTTCTAAGAAAATCTCTTTGAACTCCCTCCATTCCATATTCGATACGTCATCATCTTCCTTTGTGTTTTGAATCAGCGACCACCACTGATCGGCATCTCCAGTGAGGCGGTAAACGGCCATGATAACCTTCTCCCTTTTGCTACTCCCCAAGGCGTGGAATATTTTCTCTAAGGAGTTTATCCATTGCTCAACTACTAATGGATTTGTACCCCCATTAAATGTTGGCGGTTGTTGCCTCATGAAGCAGTCTAACATTGATCCTCCACGTTGCGGATCAGGGTGCTCCATACGAGTAAGGTTATTATTCATAACCTGAGTGAGTTGTCCCAGTATGGTAATAAGTTCATCAGCACCAGTTGTATCTCCAAATCCACAATAATTATCTTGAGTAGGAGGGAAAACCCTACATGGAGTGAGTGCATTGATACGGTTTCCATTCCTTCCACTAGGCGCCTTTTGTAAACAATGGCATAAACTAGATTAGTTTATGAATTAAAATACATAATTCCATATTTGTAAAACACTTTACATAAATTGAACTATTTATGGATATAATCCATAATAATAAAAAGAAATGTTTTCTTTGAGAAAGTATATACTCATAACCCTTCATAGTGGTTTGTAAAGAAAATGAGAATTATTCTAAGCATATCCCCCGGGAGTGTCGTAACCAAGAGTGCAGAAAGCCCCGTTGTCATGCACCAGTTCTCGTTCGAGTCAAGCTCAAGGTGGTGTTTTCGGGTTTTACCCTTAGGTACATCTGTGCCAGAGCCGCCTCTACCTGCTCATATCCAGACAGGGATGTATTTCTCGGAAAACTCACAAAATCTCTATAATACCAAAATTCTAGAAAGTTCTTCTATACTAATCCTTAAATTCTATCTTCGGGCTATGTGCTCTAATCAGAGTTTATCTAAATCTAGCTTCCATGGTTAGTACTAAACTGCCTCTGATACCAACTGTAACGCCCCGAGCCCAGCTACCCAGAGTCGGTGCATTACTTCGTAACATTGGCATGATCACAAAATATCATGTCTCGAAATACCGATTAGGTTAGTATCCTTGGAAACACTAGATATGTTCATAAATGTTACATTACATCATAAGGTGAAAAACTACAACAACAAAGTCTCCATAGTCCATACTCATATCCTCTTCTGACTATCCCTGCAGGTCATTCATAAAATACTTCTTCACATCCTGGAAAATATTAAAACATTGAAAGGGGTGAGCTCAGATGCTCAGTAAGGATAACAATATTGCGGAAGATTTCATAAATAAAAATTTACATTTAAGGCAATGTATAACTAAAACAAAAGCCTTTTAAACATGAACTTCCACATAATATGGCAAAAGTAAAATGAGATAATGCCATTTACTTATTCACATGGATATTCTACAGGTCGAATAATCAAATGCAATATCCATAACCACTTTCATAATGATGGAATGCATAATGTCAGACTATCATAACCACGTAGCCAAGGCCTCATTCCAAGACCACAAATAAGATTTTTTCATGGCCTCGTGCCAAGACACTAGTTTGTCTCATGAGACCTGCCGATTCATCGAGGAGCTATAGGGGGATCCACCCATCACTTATTAAGTCCAATGCATTCCTCATATGAATAGGTTTAAACATATCATAAACCATAACTTAATCGTATCACATAAAACATGCATAAAGGAAACATAACATTTCCACATTTCAATCACAAGATATCAATACAAAACTTTGATATAATAAAAACACTTTCAAAACCATTTTCAATACCAAAATAAAATAATTTTAAAACTTTGTATTTATTTTTCATTAAAAAAAGTGATAGCTTGTAGAGGAAGCCTAAACTCAAATAATGGTCACGACGGCGGAGAAGTCGTTGTCGCTGCATATGTACGGAAAGAAAAACATTCCCTTTTTTCGTTTAGTAAAATACTTCGTATAAAAAAGATTCCTTTTGAATAAACGTAAAAGTCAAAGGGGTTTATACACCGTATAAAAGAAAGTTGTGTATAAAACCAAATATACCTCAATGAAAGGAGATTGAGACGAAGTCCTTAAAAAGATAATTTTTAAAATTACATAGATATATTCTTTGTATTCACTATATGTACACAAAAAGAGAGTATAAATACAAGATAGGACATAATAATATCATGACATAATTTGAAAGTAGGAGATTAACCCAAAGAATGGAAATTGGGTTAAGAAGTTCCCTTACCTCGTGTCCGACTTGACTCAACCGTTATTTAACCTCCTGAATAATATACTAGAGTTAATATCTACCTTATTAAGAACCAATTTCAATTTCATTTTACTTTTTATATCACTTATTACAATGTTATGAACATTATGTAATTATTTAAGTTAATAACGGTCGTTTTGTCGATCTTTGGTACTTGAGTCAACAATAAACTTCTTATAATTACAAGTTGTTCATGTGGTGAAATATCCATTATATCCAGAATTATATTCATGATTTAGATATCATATATAACATATATATATCCAGTATATACATTCATTCATAATATTATGTAACATTTAGAGGTAAGAAATGAAATGCACCGTTCATGGAGACGGTAAGCCGTACGTATGCATGAAAGCTACTTTCATTTCTATTTCGTATTTAATGGAATGAAATCATAATGATATAAATTTATAATATAATTCCAGTATAATATAACATATAATACCATTTACTCCATCCTTTATACATCCCACATATGTTATTAACGATTCAAATCACTTTGAGGGGGCGGTAGTCCGCACTTCCTAAAATGAAAATATCGCGTTTACCCATAATAGAAACCATAAAGGTATTCCATAAATGAAAAATAAAAAATCATAAGGAAAACAAAAACATAATATATATCATATATAAAAATATTGTCATCATAATGGCCACCATTAGAGGTGTTATATGAGTGTTGAACAATCATCGTTTCGTGAGGCAAAAATTTTCCATCCACAGAAACAGTATGTTCTTTAACCATTAGATGTAGGTGTGTGTAAGTGTAGCTCGAATCCTTCTTATAAAAACATCATAGTATATTTAAGATACTGGTGTTGTTACAAAAGAAATGAATAAAAAGTGTTTAGGGGGGTGGAGAAGAAAAATAAAACAAAACAACATTAGAGAATACATTACCTTAAAATCGGGTAACTCTTTTTGATTTGAGCCAAAGGATTCCTTGGGAAGCGTTCAACCCAATGTGAGGCTTCTAGGAGTAAGAGAGGGATGTTGGGAGAGTATCTGGGAAGATTGTGGCCGAGCCAAATGGCTTGAAAGTGTGAATGAGGTGGTAGAGGTGGGGGCCTTTTATAAGTGGAGAGGAAGGGCACTCTTGGAAAGTAATGAAAAGTCACTTTATTATAAAATGAGTTTCGGATTTTAGAGGTCCCACACTTATATAATTCGAGGATAAGGTGATAAGGGTTCTAAATATACTCATCCAATAGGTTTTTGACAAGTTTAAGCCTTGGATTTTTCATTATCTTTTTATTTTATTTAAATCGTTAAATAATGAGGTCATCGATGCATCATCAGGATGTCATAAATAATTTAATTTATTTAATGTCTAAAAATTATAAAACAAATACTATGATGTAGGAAATCTTTTTATATTTACAATGACTATTTATAGTCAAAAATATGACTTGTACAACCACATGTAAATTTCTTTTTAGTAAAACATTTCATGTTTGTGTCATTTTTTACTTTAACATTAAATAAAAGGTATTTATGTCATTTTCCAACCAAAGTGGCTCCATGGGGTCCCCAAGTTGACCCATGGATTTTCTGGGTCGGACATGGCTCATCCAATGAGGGTAGGACATGTGTCAAGCTCATCTCATATTATTAAAACATTATTTTTACCTTAAACTACACTAATTACCTCTAATCGCGATTAAGAACTTAAAAGTTACTATTCACCAAAAAATTAGTTTAATCACATTGAACCACATTTTACTTCTTAATGAAAACTATGTATGTCGGATTTTTGAAATTCAAAACACAGGAGTGGTAATGTTTCATTTAAACGAAAAATCGGTTTTTTAACTACCACTTAGTGGTTTCACTATTCATCAAAAATTGAAGTTTTTCAGAATAATGCCAAAATTTCACCCTAAGCTATATTTGATATTCCGATTTCAAAAATGATTACTATTTTAAAAAATTACAAACATATAAGTTTCATTAATTAATTTTATAATTAATTCCCGCTGTCACAACAAATAGCGTGTTTTTAAGAAACAATTTATATCAAAAGATTGACAATTGTTCATGCCCACTTTCAATGTTAAATTAATTCTAATGACCACCATTGGATAAAATTGTAAAAATATATTCTAATTATACTTTAAAACCACTAAATAGTATAATTTATCACAATAAAATATTATGATTAAAAAAGTTGTTTTAAGTATTTTTCACTATTCATAAAAAATTGGAAGTTCTCAGAAAATTACAAAAATTTCAACATAGGATAATTTCGATATTACGAATACAAAAATGAAGTCCATTTTGAAATATAAAATTTCTATAATTTTAAAAAGTGGTTATTACTATTCATAACGGCTACTTTGATTAGTCGTAGTGTTTTAGAACTCGAACTTGCGTACAATGCAAGCTATTGCATTATTGAAAGAGAGGCGTATCGTGGAAGCTCGGGGTGTTACAGGATTACTTGGTATCCATGTTGTTAAAATTTTGTATGTTAATGAATATATCTTATGTATTTCTATAGGTGGCTATTATTTTATTTTTCAATTAAATTCCTTTATATTAATCCTTCTTCTTTTAATTATTAATTCCATTATCTTTTTTAATATACATATTTATTTTTGTTTGTATTTAGGATACATTAATAATCTATTAATCCTTATTATTGTTTCATAATCTATTATACTTCGACATATATCTGGATTTAATGAATAACATTTTCTTCCTAATGAATTTAATAATCATCCAATTTAGATGATTAATCTATTAATCATTAACTCTTCATTTCAATGGGTGATGAAATATTTTATATCATCCATTGATATTTATTAAAATCCTATAAATTAAAGAGTATTTTTATGTTCCACAATCTCAGAAATTGTTCATTTAATTCATCCTCATATATCATTAGTTTTTCAATTACTTCCTTGACTAGTAATTTATTATATCACTGAATTAATTGTTTAATATAGTATTTCACATTAAAAGAATAAAAATATGTGTAATAGGGGAAAGGGGAGGGATCTGGAAAACCCTTCAGAATCTTAAGTTCCCCTTGAAAATATATTTTTTTCTGGTTGGAGGTTTTCACAGGTATTCTTCCCACCATGGACTTCCTCGCCCTCTGACATGTCACAAATGACAAGAAATGTCCCATATTCCCGGGTGTACATGAATCTCCTATGCATGTGACCACACAGTGCCCAGGGGTGGAAGAGATCTGGACATTTTGGGGCTCTGATTTAGAGCTTATGTTGGATACGGCACCAGACATTCCGACACTACTGATGTTGAGGTTATCTTCTTTCACCACGTACAAAGTTTCTTCATTATGCATCGTGGAATGGATCGTTTGGGCGCGACGCAATGAATTCATATTTAATCAAATATCAAAGCCCCCTAGGTTTTGGATTGAATAGGCTACATCCTGGATTGAGGGGTGGAATCGAGACTCTGACTGTCATGGGCTCTCAGGCACTCACACATCAGCTTCAAGATGGTACCCTCCCCCATAAGGGATCCTCAATATTAACGTTGATGCAACACTCTCCATTGATGGAATTATCGGAATTGGACTTGTGGCATGGGATGTTCATGGTCCTATAATTGATGCCAAACATGAATCAAACCACACTCTCTAGGATCCTATTGTTGTTGAAGCCTTCATTTTCCTTGTTGGGATGACGTTTACAAAAGATCGTGGATGTGAAACAATTCACATTGAATCTGATTACCTCACCATCATCAACACTATCGGGCTTAATGATGGATCCCTCCATTCTTTTGGCCCTGTTATAAGGAACATCCAGTCTCTCAATCAAATCT
Organism: Viscum album; assembly: GCA_963277665.1. Classification (NCBI taxonomy): domain Eukaryota; kingdom Viridiplantae; phylum Streptophyta; class Magnoliopsida; order Santalales; family Viscaceae; genus Viscum; species Viscum album. Next base: position 411,600,067 of record OY728123.1, on the reverse strand, counting down.
TCACAACCTGCTCTTTCTCCATTAAAAAAGAGATGGAAATGAACCAGTCTGTCACCTATCTTTGTCCAATACGTCCGGCATGAATCATCTCTGGATTGATCACTTTCCTTCTTGGTTGCCTGACTACGTAACTGCTAACCTTCGTGATTAATATATCATCTTCCTTTGTCAAAACAATATATTCCATATAGTGGATTGATTATATCCACCTTCTGTTCATCTAAAAATATAAAATTAATGAGGTCATTTTTACTTAAATACATATTAGAAAATTATTTTTCATGATTCATTTTAATTTAAAATTAATTTTTAGTGTATATATCCGATATAAATTATTTTATATTAATAATTTCATTATATGATATAGAACTAAAATACTTGATTTTAAAATATGTCAAACAAGTAGACAATATAATGAATTCACCATATCCAAAATAAAATTTTGAATCAATCATTTCATTGCAATTATAGTTAAAAAATATTATAATCAATCCCAGTAATATCTATTGTTGACTAAATTTTCATATTTATATTTTTTAAAAATGTAGTAGTAAAAATGAATACAATCAAGATGGTTATTAATTTTATATTTCCTCACATAATATTTTGGGACATTTATGTAAGGTGTTATATTTAAAAATTTACATTTAGATTTAGATAAATCCATACATTCTAATAAAAATAAGGATCATTTTCATTTGAATTGATTTGGGTCACATTTATAGAATCAAAATGAATATAAAAAAAAAATTAATATATTATAATTTCAAATACTAGAAGAAGTCGAGTCCTCATAAATTTATGTGAATTTATCATCTGATAAATATTTCTATTAAATACTTTTTAAATGAAATCACTTATTTTACAAAATAAGAAGTCAAAAAATAATGCGTGTGTATACAGTTTGATGTTGTAAAATATCTTTTAATATGATAAATGAAAAAATATATTGAATAAAAAAACAAGGTAAAAACTTAGAAGGAAAATTGGTAATATTAATCTAATAGTCACTGAAAATCTAAAAGAATTAGTTATCCTAATAATATATTATACAACTAAGAAGGGGTTTTGTAAAAATCATAGTAGAATAATCGTTCCAGCATGTCACCGTATTTATTCCCTAATTCATGGTTAGAGAACAAGTGTTGAATATTATGAAAATGTATCTAATTACATTACATTAAAATATAGGAAGATTTGTATAAATATTGACAATATAAATAAAGAACAATTAAAAATTAATGTTAAATATAGAAACCGAGATATATCAATTTCCAGGTTTTTTTATATAGATTAAGGTCTGGTTAAACTGTGATGTTATATTATATTTAATATGACCTCTAATTTTTATAATATTATAATAAATGATCATATGAATTATTTCCATCATTTTTTTGATGCACACAGAAAATAGTATATTGTTAATTTTTAGAATGAATGATACCAAATGGTCCTTCTCAAAATTTTTATCTATATTTCTCCATATCCAATTTCGTGATTTAAAATGTAAAACCCATATTAAATATTGAAATTGATGAAAAATAATTTAAAATAATCAATTAAATCCTGAAATTCATAATTTGTAAATGCACTGACAACAAAATTATGTATCTATTAATAGTCATATTAATATAATAAATATATTTTTCTATAATTAGATATTATAATTCATATTTTACCATCCCAGTTTTATTATTCATAGTATATTAATTACATCAAAAAGTACATTGGACGATTTACATGATTGGTCATGCAGTTAATCATTTCTACCTCTATTCAATTCAATTCATAGAGTAATCCCATCATTATAATGTATCATCACTAATTATTCATTATATTTTTAATGAAATAAATTTCAAAATATACATTTCTATCTTGCGTTCACTATGTTTTACCCTATGGCCAATCAATCACAATATGAAGTTACTATAATACTTTTTCATTTTTATAATATTATTGATAGAATATACTATGATGTCACTCCATTTTATTTGATGCTCACTCTGTAAAAAAAATTAATTCACGTGTTGAATTCACAAGATTCATACAACATATAATAAAATAGTAAAATGTTCAATCTATTGGGTGTTTCGTTGTCATCCATACATTACATATATGTTTTTATTTTAAATTTTCTTCATTCTATAAATTGAATACTTATTGCGATCATTGTTGTACTAATGTGTTCAATTTGGTACATATATAAATTTATCTTATTTGAGTCATTTTAGTGTATATATTTATACAGTTAGTGGATCACCAATAAGTAGGGGTTTCCTTGATTTATTGAATCCTTTTCTATTTTGATAATGATTAAAATTTTCTAGATGTATAAAGTCACTAAGAGAGATAATATATTTATTAAATAATTATGTAAATATTTTTTATATCATTATAATAAAGAATTACTAAAATTTGAAATCAAATTTCATAAGTTATTATTGATACAATAATTAATTATACCATATTTATTTGTATTATATCAATGAATTGTGTTTATATGAATTCCATTTTAATTTATAAATCAAATATAAATCTTGAACACATTCCTTCATTCATCTCATGTCTAAGAGAAATAAAAATGAAAAAATAAGTAACACATACTAATTAATGAATTAAAAAACTATTAATTTTCAAAAGAAAAAAATTTAACAATCAGATACAGTAGTTAGTAGACATTACAAATTAAACCATTAGCTATGTGAATAAATATAACTATCCCATTTTCAAATTACTATTATTCTCTTCTAGAATTTATTAACCAATTAATGTATTTATAATAATGTTTTGGTACCACATAGAATCATCTAAGGATTGACTAGTAAGGACATTTTCCCAATCATTTTCATTATATAATCTCTCGTGTGCCTCCCAATTTATATGAAGATTTTAACAAGAATAAAAATATTTTTATTTTGTTCAGAACAATAGAATTATTATAAATGATCATGATAAATGGAAATAATAATAAAATCCCTTCATCAATAATGTAACCTAATGTATTCATTAAATTTACTAAATGAACATAAAAATATGTATGATGGTTAGAAAATAGATAATAAATATGTATATATCATTAATGTTTTACATCGTATATGGAATCTCATGATGTAATGATAAAATTTTAAATAGAATCCAATTTTTATTAAATGATAGATAGAAAATAATTACATTTTTTTAAAATTCAAAAATATCCCATCATCTAACTCAATTCCGTAAATTTATATTAATTTATTAGATACTAATTCCTTACTATTAATTGTATTATGTGTCATTCTGTATGGGAATTTATTAAAGAAAACATGACTGGTTTGGGAAATTTATTCAGTACTACCAATCCAATGATATCACCAAATAAATAAAATATATATTTGCTTACATTTTTAAGTCATAATGTATAAAATAGTATAAATTAAAGACACATTGAATGATAATGTTCGTAACATGAATTATTGTTAATATATATAATCTATTTTCAATGTTATCATATTATATGCCACACATGAACATTATAAATCTTTTAAAAATCCAATGGAATTAAAATTATCATGAAATCCATGGAACTAGGATTTCATACACTCTAATCTCCCCAGTAATTTAATTTCAAAATTCTGAGATAATGAATTTTTCTATCTCCAAATTAACACAATTAAATAATTTTTAATCATTTGATAATGTTTTTGGCGAATATTTTAGCAACATAATTTACTTATGATAAAATTATGTATGTAGTTGGGATTAATCAAAAAAATTTATAAATTAATTTTATGCAGTTATCCCATTACAAAAACAATTACCACTATTAAATTAGATATTAAATATTCAGTTGCTAGGATTTTTAATGAAGTTGACATGTCTCATGAATTTCCATCATAGTATTGGAAAAAAATGGAGACAATGGGTTTATACAAGATATAATCATTGAAAATTTTCCATCCTACTAAAAAAAAGTTCCAGAATTGGTCATCTTATAAATGAATGTGGGACTCAAATGGATTCTATGCATCCCACATTTCAAGAAAATTTTGGTGGAAAAGGATGCTACAAAAAACACTACTATTCAATAATATAAATCTAATGATAGGATAAAAGTATTCAACTCCAATGATGCTTCTATTCTTATGCCAGAGTCATCAAATCCTTAATACAGTAAAATTAATATTTATGGTAATGAGACTATTCCAATTGAGGAGGGTGAACCCACTAATACTAATGACTCATTGTTTAGTTAATTTGTCCCAGAATCATCCTTACTGGAGGATGATGAGAAAGACACTAAAATTGAGGAAGAATTCATAAAATCAAGCACTAGAGAAGGGAAAAACATATGGTGGATGATGATGGATTTATTACCCCCAATCCTAAAAAATGAGGAAACGTGTGGACTATTCAAACCATGAATGATCAATTGTTACGAGGTCAATTGATACCTCTAAAAAGGGAATACCTAAAATAAAATCATCAAAAAGTGTGTTTGATTTGAGTGTAATCATTTTTTATACTTCCAGAAAGATATATAAAGATATTATCCCCAACCGAAGGTTTATTCGTTAATTGCACCTATTGATGATAACCTGAATGAAGACTCTAACTAGGTTGTGAAATATTTGGAATCTTGAATGGAGCGACAAGATGAAATATCTTATCAAAGGAACATAAATGGTTAAATTTATGTAGATACTTATCTTGATATCATATTCTGACTGTTTGGTAAGAGGTTGATGAAGGAGTTTAAACAAACTCCCTAATTTTCATGACTAGTGATACTTTTTATTCAATCATATTTTTGAGTTTTTTTGCTGATGTTATCCAATAATGATTATATAGATCCAATTGGATCTAAGATGAAAAATGGTCAATGCCTAGCGTGACTCCATTCTTCAAACATCCCACTACTCTTATGGAATGGACATGCCTACACATCTTTCTAGATGAGCTGTAATTTGAATTGATTGGATACTGTAGATCTTGAGGCCTTAGAGAATGCATGTTGTTGCTTCACTTTTATCTTGATGTGATTTATTACATGTAGGCATGTTGTCTCATTTGAGATTTTTTGATATATCTTCATGTATCACTCTCAATGTTGTTTTGGTGTAAACTCATTATGCCTCTAGTATCTTTCGTAATACTTTTGATTTATTAAATTTTATTAGGGATTGAAATTGGTGACCAATTGATGTCTCTGTTTATTTATAAAAATTTAATAAATAGTGTGAACATATTAAAAATTAACGATTTTTGAATTAAAAAACTCAATATCCACAAAATAAAGATATAAATAAATAAAACCAGTATGGGAACTAATTTTTTGGTTCCGTAATTATTTCCAGAATATGATTTTTCATTATTCACTACAAGATTCCTATGCATAGAATGGTTGAGGACTTAAAATATTTAATGTCATTAGTTGGAAAATAAACCACAAAAAAAGAATTTTTTTTAGTTGTAATTAATTTACACAATCTTTCTACTATTTAAATTTTAATAAATTGAAACACATAAAATAAATACAATCAATTTATGATAAGATCTATAGATGTAGGATCCTAATATTAAAATAAATTTAAGTTACATAACATAATTTATAACATGTAGAAAAATATGAAATAAACCCCCAAATTATAAATTTTAGAAAAATGAATGTGGCATTGTATAAGAAACATAAAAAAAATATATAAGTAAATGATTGATAAAATAATAATGACCAAAATGAAATGTTATAACATTAATTAGAAGATGGACATTAAAAGGATAAAATAAATATGAAATATATAGAGGACGATGGATGAGGAATATTATTTATGTACAAGCAAGAATATGATGGAATGTGTATAAATTTATAATAAACTAATTTATTAAATTAATTGTTTAATGTATAAAAGAACATACCATGTATATGGTACGGTGCACCTCCATATGGTACCCAATTGAAAATATTACCAGTCTAGGGTCTATCAATGAGCCGATAGTCTTACAGGAATCCTTATACACTTCTTTATCATTATCAATCATTAATTGACAGCCAATTCTCTGCATTGTGGATTTTTCTATTTTTTAAAATATCATCCAAAATTTAATTCCTTATAGCTCCCAAAATTAGGAATTTTCAAAAACTACAATTTTTTAAAAAAAATACAATGATCCTAGAAATGGTGAAAAAAAATTCTTACATCAGTTTATATTAGACATTAAAAATTATGCCAAAAAAGTATTATAACTTCATATCTTTGAGAACAATTGAAACAGTATGAATTTTTTTAATTACTATTATCATTATAATATTGTGAATAAAAACTCATCTTGATTGGAATATACATATGATGTGGATTATATTGACAATTACTCATATTAACCACTATATATTTAATGTTTTAAATAATTGAAATAAAAATTTGTAATATATATATATAATAAAAAATAATTTATCATAATTTATAATTAATTTTATAGAAGAAAAATATTTTTTAAGCCTAAATTAGTTTAGATGTGTTCCTTTATCCTTTAGCAAAATATGAATTTAGATTTTATATATCAAATAAATTTGAAAACACATCGTTATGTAATCATTTGTCTTTGGATATCTATTAAAAATTTTATTTTTCTATTTATTAACTGTATAAATAAATTTATTTTTTTTTTTGAAAAGGAAATTTTCAACAAATAATATTTTAAGATGTATGTTAGAATGAAAAACTAGTGAGTTACTATCAATTAAGAACATAATATTTTTTTCTAATTGTTAATATAAGAACATAAAATATTAAAAAAAAATATAAAAATTGATATTAAAAACATATATTATTTATAGGAGGGTTCTCAATATTGTGATAATTTTATCAAACATGTGTATATGTAATTAAACCACTTTTCATTTTTATAACAAAATGTGGTAGTTAACTGATAGTAATCACCAAAAATGTTTATATTGAATTTTTTTGATATTTTAGTAGAATATGGAGATGAATGAGTATAGATTAAACATTAATATATTAATATATTAAAATTAAAATTAAATATCTATTTTTTAATATTTTTTTTCATTTAGGATAATATGTTTTTTATGTAAAAAAATTTTAGTTATATTGTAAACATTGGTAGATAATACTAATTAACTATGGCCTTTTAGTTTTCATAACCTATGCTGGATTTTGATAAAAGAATTAAATGATTAAAAGTTTTCAAAAAAATCATAAAAACTATGAATATAATATTATGTTATATAGAAATATATTATTTCATTTCATTAATAACACACATTATTATTAGTTGTTATTTTTTAAATGATATATATATTTTTTTCATCCTAAAAACACACTTATCTTATTAGGTTATAAAAAGTATAATGAATTTTTTCATAAAATTTTAAATGTCCCCAAACACACAATGCTTGCAACAGTTGATTCTCCAATTTAGATTTTCTCCCTAAATATGATCCCACCATACTTTTTGTGGCATAATGATTGTGGATTACAATGGTGTTGTATAGGGGATATTGATTTGGAGGCTTATGCTATTTATTATGTTGAAGGACATGGAATATTTGTGATCATTGGATTTTGATTTATAAGTACACTTCCATTGAAAAAGATTAGCTAAAAGTGTCATAGACTATATAGGAACATGATGTAGACCCTAGGTTAATATCCATAGGCCATCTGTAGTAAGTAGAAACAATGTTCTGGGTATGTTTACATTGGATCCCTACCTAAGTAATAAAGAAATCATAGACATGGTAACCATATTTAGAAATAGAAGCTTCACTTTGATTACTTAAACAATGAAGGACCATCCTAAAATACTAAAAAATATCAGATATTCGGTATTTCCTTATATTTGGTATTGGTGGAAGGTGTGTGGGAGGGATTTCAGATGCAATATGTATATTTATTTTTATATACATCATTTGATTGTGGAAAACCATAGTAATATTATAATATTATTTATATGATGGTGTTTATCTATTATATGATGAAAGATTTAAATTATATTAAGTATAAGAAATAATATATTTCAAAATTCCAAAGAAAAAAATATATTATTGAGATGAAAATTTGAAATTAATTGGAATTTTAATGTGTTTCCAACATCCATATGTAATGGGTGATAAATTTTTCTATATTAGCTAGTTTAATAATTAGACGATTCTAATTATTAAATTTGGTATGTGGGTATGAAATTTTATATGTAAATATCATAGAGAAAAGTATTATGTTTCATGTTGTTCATTTACTAGACGATAACTTCCACTACGTCCATCTATGTGTCCATATTTGATTTCATACCATATAATATCTTTTTATTGATAAATGAATTTTGCAAATAATGGTAGAAAATGAATATGCTGCAATATTATACATCCAAAATTGATCTGGTCCCCTAGAACTCATGCTGACATTAAATATTTGTGATTTATAAATGTCCTATAGTATAGATGATGTAATATAAATTATCTTTCAGTGTAACATCCGTTATCATGTTTTCTGCATATATTATTCCATTTATTTTCCCAATATTAAATAATCTCTCATCTGATAAATTTTTTATCCATTAATAAGGTAAATTTATTTATTATGGATTTTAATTTGTGTTAATATACCATCTAACATGATTATTACTCAACCTATCATGATATCTAATTAAATTATCATAATTATTTCCCATCATCACTATAAATTTCATCTAACACAACATCTCTGAGAAAAATTTAGTTTACAAGATATAATTTACTTTATTTGATGAATGGTAATAATCTACTAATTTCAGGATTTGCATGGGTCATCTACACATTTAAATGATATCAATTATAATGATATTGACATTATCATGTCAACATATCCATCCATATATGTGTATGTGTATGATTCTATAATAGATTAATCACTTCCAATATAAAATCAATAACCAAATGTACAAAATGATACCAAAATATCCATTTAAATTCTATATTATCATATTTTCATGGAAATTATATTAATCTCCACCCAAATTTAATAACGTGAGAAATATATATAATGGTGTACATCATGGAATACAATGGAATTAAAAATTCAAATTTATATGAATCATTTTTCATCTATTCATTCACTTCCTCATTTGACAGACTCTAACATTTTATGGGAAATCATGAATTAATAAGTGACGTATGATTATTTTTATCGAAAAATTATTTATATCATTTTATATTCTTCTAAATATATTTTTCTTTTTATATCCAAAGCATTTTGTTCTATATGTTCTATGAAATCATCATTCCAATAGTCTATGAATCGTATAATATGTACTATATTTAAAAATACCTATTGAAATTATTATTGAATATTTCAGTATTGGTGACATATCAACATAGAATCCTCACATTATCATCCTACTGAAATAGGCTAAATAAATCATTATTTGGAAACTGTTTGAATAAAAAAATAGATACATTTCATTCTCATTCTATCCAGAGGAACATATAATTTTTCATGATGTTTAAAAATAAATTGCTTCTAATAATCTCATATGTATTTAAGTAGTATTTTTAAATGTGTAACAAAAATTTGTTAAATAATATTTTACATTAATTGATTTAAATCATTTTAAAATTTCATCTACATTCCTTGGTTACACAATTAAAATTTTATTAATTTGATTTTCATTTTAATGTACACAATGTACACTCTCACATATGGTTATGTTCTTATTAATAAAAACATCATTATACTAGGAAATCATTTCTACTATATTTTTATTCGTGGTGATTATTTTAATTTAGTTCATCACAAATAGATAAGTATATTCTCTTCCATAATCTATATGAAAGTAACATATTAATCTACTAGTTTCTCTTTCCAAATATATATGAATATACAAAATATTATATTTCTACTGTTTATTATAAGTCAATGAAAAATAAAAAAAAAATTCTAAAATGTTTATCAGTAAAGGTATCCCAATATACGGATACTAAAAAATTTCTATTTCTCATTATATAGTCTTTTGTATGTATTAAATATAAATAATTCTATTTTGAATTGGTAATTGACCATGAAATGGAACTCTTTAATGTATTCCCTTGATGTTATTAAAATAATTATCAATATGTGTATCCTTGATTTAAAGTATGATTTTTTTTTCTTTAATAGAATTATGACTCCTCTTACTCATGTGACCATGAAATCTATTCCACACATTCATAGTAACCTCCATTATAGAACTATTTACTACACCTCATCATAGTGTGTCAATAATTAGGTAAAGATAATAATGAATATTTTATTTTTTAATTTACATGTTACATTTGTAAATATTATATATCACATAACATATCGATAAATCATATCAATAATCCTTTAGAATTATTGTGGATATCAAAGTGAGTTGATTATAATGGATATTCCTAAAATCCTTCAATAATAACCCATTAAAAATATGATTTTCTAGAAAAAATATTATGAAAAATATTATTTTTAAGAACAATATCAATTCTGATAAACAGAGTGTAAAAATACCTAATGCATATGATTTTAATAAGTATCTTATGGAAATGACAATGTCAGAGAAACCATAATCAATCAACTATATTGTGTTTCAGCATGCATGATTTACACGATCTTCTTAAACAATAGTTATATAATTATTTTCAACTAAAAATTGATTTCATTTGGTTTCAATGATAATAATTCAGTGTTATTTCTTTATCATCAAACAATATAGGGTGATGTGTGTGGGAATATAAATTTGGAGGGAAAAATTAAGATATCGATCAAGATTCCCTATTTTTTTCTTTTTTATCATGTTGTACATTTCGTATGATTAATTTACTCTAATTTTTCCTTTGATTTTAATGAAAAATCCTCTAATTATGATGTAAAATCCTCTTGATTTATTCCATACTCTTCATTGATATTCAATATATAAAAATTGAAAAGGATAATTTTAGAAATAATGTTGAATTATTTAATGAAAGGAAAGTTTTCTCTCATATCATTGGAAATGTTCTATATATAAATTGTTCATGCAACTCACTATCAACAGAAAATTTCATAGAATTTAATTGATCATCTATTCATTTGAATACCCTCGTGTTCTTGATAATTTATTTTTTTAATTTTACATTATGTTGACATGAAGGAATATTATTTTTTCTTTTTTCTATTAGGATTACCTTCTATACACCGTTTCAATTTTTCTCCCATGAAGATGGGAATTAAGTTTACATGATATTATTTTATCATACTCTTATTGGTCAATTTCTCAATTTTGATAGTGAAATTTATTCTTTGAAAACCAGATCCTGGTAAATTAATGGCATAATAGGTGACACCCACTAACCATAAATAACACATATTAAATATTCATTCAATTTCACTATAATTTTATTACTTCACTCTATGATATTTTATATCTAATATTTATTATAAAGTGATCAATTATTATTATTTTCCTAAAAGAAAAATCAATAGTGGAGATATTAATAATGTTCCAAATAATTTCATCAATTTATTTAGTCTAAAACTCATATATAATAATGATTTTTTTAGTTCACGAGTTTGTTTAAATTGAATTAGTATCCTCATTAAAAGGAATATTATTGACCAGTGTATTTTAAAATATATTCTATAGTTGAGGTCAATTTTTGATATTTCATTATGGTGATGAGGATGTAAAATACACAAGTAATGCTCTTTTATAGGGTCTTTATTTAAAAAAAGGGTTATATTAGATCCTCATATATAGTTACCCAATCTAACTATATATATTATTATGTTATAATGAACCAAAATATCCCTTATACACAACATAAAGATAAATAAGAACATTTTGTCTAAATTCTTGGAAAAATAACATCAATTTGAAACTAGAAATAAATATTATTTTCAAAAAGAAAAATGTGATCCAAAATCTATTAGGCATCCTAAATCTACATATGCTTACATGGATAATAAATAATCAAAATTGTGAGTTTTGAATACCTATAAGAGAAAAAATAGAATGTGTAATATTTGAGTCAAAAGGATATCCTAATGTAAAAAAATTAAAATTCCCATGATTTTTCATGTGGAATAATGTCATAATGAATATGTAATTATAATATCATGGAAATATTAAAATTTAGAAAAAAACATCTCATAAGCATAAAGAAATGCTAACTACCAATATAACATTAGATGTTTCACATACACTGGAAATGGAATAGGATGACTATATAATTATACAAAAGTTATACAATGAGTCATAAAAAATATAAATTTATGTGGTGTTATAGTTATTCCCACCCATAATAACACTTACATTATTATTTTTTATATATATAAAAATTATACATTATAAATAAGAATAAAAAACAATTGAATTGAAATGTGTTACAAAATATATCCATGTAACATTACAAGATGAAATAGAATTCCATAAAAGAGGGTTTTATATCATTCATTATTTAATATTTATATTTAAATAGTAAGGTAAAAAACTAGGTCTATGTGAAATGAATACATAAACAATAGTGGGAAAATAGATACAGAAATATTACTTTTATGTGATGTTTTAGTGGATATTGTAACATTAAACATTTCAAGGTCATAATAATTTCCATAAATCCATAAATAAAATAAATTGGTTTCAAACTATAAAATTGGAATTTTTATATTAGAATTTATGTTTTATAGCATTTCACTATCATGTTTTTAAAACGTTCTTTGGAATAGATGATTATAATTAAATTGGGTTCGATTAAAGAACAAAATTTAGAGGGGAGAATTAAGGCAGTTCTACCCCCATCATGTAAAGGTGATTAAAAAAATGTATATACATGTGGGACATATATATAACCTATAATAATTGAATATTTTTTGTTGATATTGAAAATTAGTTTTAGGGAGTTAAATCAGAAGGAAAACAAAATCAGTTAGTAGGGACAAATCCCATAATATTAATCAAAACAAATTATTTATATACACATAATATCCAAAAAATAAAAAATATTAGAGTATCAATTTCTTTCTGAATAATAATTAACATCTAAATTTGTTTTATTAAAATTATCATAGGTAAATATTCAACTATTATGATGTGTTATTTGTTATATTTTAAATGTTACGAGGGTGTTTGTTTCCTGGATCCATTATCATATATCATGTGGACAACTATTCTGGTTCTTGAATAATGGGAGTCAGAATCTTAAAGTAAATTTAAATTATATTCACACTCTTCCAATAATTGATATATCCCTAAAAATAAATATCTATTTAGATAAATGGAAGATTCACATAGAATAAATACAATGATTTTAAAGTTCTTTCATTTTGGATATTATTTAGAACACCAAAAACTCTATTATTTTTATTCTAGAAAATTACTTTTAAATATAAATATATCATGAATTGTATTATTATATTCATACATTAACAAATATAATCAAAAAAATTCTAAAACAATCATCATCTTCAGTGTTAAAAATTATCTATTCAGTTCATATTTTTGGTGAATCACTAAAAATCTGAAAAATAATTTCTATTTTATAATGATAGGAGAGAATATGATGGTTGAGGAAAATTCCATTATCCAAATTACATTATGTATACATATATTCTAATAATTATTCTAGGATAGATGTAATTTCTTTTAAAGGGTGATTTTGATGAAAAGATTTAATTTTTTTGGTGGTATTACATTCCCATTCAATGTCCCCTATTTGGAATCCATTGAAGCCATGTTGGATTAGTGTTTTATGAGAATACATATTCTTGGAAAATGGGGGATTGATTATGAGATGGTTTAGTATAGTTTTTTTAACATTCAATGATTAATAATTATGAGGTTAACATGTGTTATTTATTTATAGAGGAGAGTATGATTTCTAAATATTGTATTCATTAATATATTCATGTTATTAATGAGAACCAATAATGAAGAAACTTATGACTATATAAATTAAATTATGAATATCAATTTTCATTCATGGTTGAACATCACATCCCATTTTCAATTTTTCCATGATAAATATGTAGTTTTTTATATTTCACTATTCAACCATAATTAATATTTTTAGGAAATAAAAAATAAATCAACCCATTTATTTGTTGACATGTGGGTTATAAAATGGAAATCTATTTAATGAAAAATACAGTATAAAATTTCTAATTTTTTTATAATAATTACTTTTTTTTAAGAACTAATAATTTTAATAGTATCAACACTTCCCTAAGATGTTGAAAAATTATATAATTTCTCAAAAAATTATATTTTTAATATAAAACATGATAATAATTTATAAACACATTATATGAATACTAAAATTATTTTAAATTGGTATATTTTTTTACAAAAATTTAAATAAACCCGTTACATTTTTTTAAAATAAAACAATACATATTTCCTTTTTAAGAAATAATATTTACCATTAAAATGCTATAAAAATAATATAATATAATTTTATAAGTTAAATAATTTTTTCACACATCCAAAAGTGTGGACTCTATTATAATGATCAGGTTACTATTCATAATGGTCATATTAATATTAAATCATTCAGATTACTATTTTGAGATTAATATTTGTATTTTTAATAAGGGTACCCTACATTTAACAGATTCCTCATATTTAATTCATTATTTATTCTTTTTTGTCATGTTTATATTTATATTCAATTTTTATATGAAAAAATTATTTAAAATGTTTTGAATAATATCTATAGTTTTGTTTAGAAGTTCCATTATTCTATTGGATTGAACATTTTTTCAATTTCAAGAAATAATTTTATATTTTTATATTTTGATCTAATTTAAATAATTTAAATTATTAAGGATATTTATAATCACAATAATTAATTTTAAATTAAATTAAATATTTTGTTTTTTTTACTTAAGTAGAAGAAATCATATATATATATATATATAAACATAATACTAAATATGACATAATAATATTACCATATTGAAAACACCATTTGTTACGACCCGTCCTCGGGGCCCATGCCGTGACTACCCCAAGCCCTCCTTCCATAGGCAAGGGGTTGGGGACTAGCACAAAAGGTGTAGATCTCTAAGATGGGAAGGCATTGCCTTTATAAATGTAAACAAACACAATAGATTATGCAGCAGGAAGTGAACCCAATATAAAATCGAATACAAAAGAGTTTGATAGAATGTAAATGGGCTAGTATACAAACCCAACTGAACAACATGTACAAGTAAAAAGCGACAAACAGTTGAAAGTAAAGATAAACTCATGGATCGTCCTACGGGATTCCTACTTGAAGGGTAGGTACAGATTGCCACCTCAGCACTCACGTCCGTCAGTCTCCTCCGTGTGCCGACTCGTTGCAAGGTCTACCTCAAGGTACCATCTAGCTGTGGCGCTCTCAGCCTCCGTCAACACTATTTGTCATCTACATCCAACAAAATGAGGTGCAGGCATAGCCCATGTAGGGGTGAGTATAACGATACTCAGTAGGGACACTGAGACCCACTTGGTCTCACAATACCCACTAAGGATAAAAAAAATAAGAAAGATTCAAAAACTAAGTATCAAAAAACCCTACTTAGGTATATCCCCATGTATATACCTATGTTACCAATCTTAGTCCGGCTCCAACTCTCGTGCCCAATCACAATCCAATTCCAGAAAGGAAGTTAAGTCAATCACCACGATGATAATGGCTGAAAGACATGACTCATCTCACACAGGTATGCAACAATAGTAGAGAGATATAGATGATCAGATGTAGCCACTGGATCATCTAAGATGTCAGACCCACACAAGATACAAGCTGTCGGACCCACACAGGATACAGGCCAGCTATCTCGTCTAAGTTGTCGGACCCACACAGGATACAGGACCAGCTATAATTAATCTAAGTTGTTGGACCACACAATATACAAGAACTGATATTCTGTCAGACCAACAAAGGATACAGGATCAGAAGTTAGAACTGTCGAACCCACACATTATTCTGCTACAGTATTCATCATCATTGAACCCATAGAGGATTCTAGTATAGTAGTAATCGATGTCTAACCCACACATGATTCCCGTACAGAAGTCATCACAACCATCTCTAGGCTTCCTGCACACAGCACGCTCGATTCCGGGAGGGTCCGCTCCTCGAGCAATGGGGATAATACATAAACTATCATGAATCCTAGAGTTGAGGTATCCTGATGTTCTGCCTCATCAAAATAAACCCAACGCAACAGACGACGCGTCAATCGGACGCCCGGTTTGAGAGTTATTGGTTTTTCCATTCCAGGGGCCCAGTTGGATTTACGCTCGATCCAACCCCGTCCTTTTTCTGAATTCATCCAAATCTCACATAGAGTATTGAAATAGGACCACCTCGTATCAAGGATCCATATGTCGCAGACGGCGCGTCGATCAGACGCGCATTCTAGAAGTTATTCATGATCAAGCGAAACGGGCCCGGCCCATCCAGCACAGTGGGCTGGCGGGTCGGCCCGACCAGGTTCAGCGGGTCTGACCCGGATGGGGGTCAGCCCGACACAGTTTGGGGAGTTCGACCAAACTGGGGGGTCGGCCCTGCATGGTGGGGCGTGGCCCACCAGCAGACCAGGCCCGCGTTGCGGGCCGGTCCTCTTCGCCCGACGGCATGAAGTAGTGGCGCCTCTCCCTGCCGAGCCGGCCAAAGCCGGATGTTTCTGTCTAGTGCGAGCAGCCTGCACAGTGGGCCGGAATATTTATCCATGTGGCACCAAGCAGCACCGCGGTCATCCAGCCGAGTAGGCGGGTGGCCGGATGGTTCGCCCAAGTGATCGGCCCGTACAGCGGGCTGCGGTCTTCTCAGCAGCGCAGTGCCAAGAGGGTGTTGCGGTCCTCCATCCTGGCGACTACGGCCGGGCGGTTCGGTTCATTCGAGCGGCCGATGGATGTAGGCCATGGTTTCCTACTTTCGGCCAGCTCCATGGAGCCGATCCACCACCGTCGCGGCCCGGCCTGGCCGCGGCCTTTGGTCTCTGCTGCCTCTTCCAACCACCGCTGCCTACATGGTTGTGGCCTCCTTTCTCTAGTGCGGTGTGACGGCACCGCACCCTTCCGACTCCACCTTCGTCGGCAATAAAACCAACAAATATGGGGGAGGTTCGGGATGTGTTTGTACAGCCCAAACCCTCTTCTTTACGACTTTAACTGTTGGAAATTTATATTCCCCAATTAGATTAAGGAAGTTCGGAAATATAAACAACTCAAAACAACACCCTACCTCGGATTTTGTCATCGAACTTTGATGAGTCACATAAGATAATTTCCACGGAAGACGGACGTTGTTCCGTCAACGTCGGAGGGGAAAATTTTGTCCTTGGCAGCGCTCTTAGCGGACTGTGTCTTCTCTCTTGACGTGGACGAAGAAGAAAGAATATGGGCGTCACCGTTCTTCATCGAGAGACTATTATCCTCCTTATTCTCCCATGATCCCCAAAGAAAGATTATGCCAACCCAATTAAAAGAATTTATTCTCTTCTTTTAATGTTGGAAAAGTAAATTCAAAACTCAAACACTCAAATTAATTAATAAATTGTGGAGCTCAATTAATTATGTAAATGGTGTAGGAAAATTATTAAGGGAAGGTGGGAGGTGGAGAGTTTTCAACACTTAAATAGTAGAGAGGTGGCTTCATTAAAACAAAAAAGAGTCTAAGAGTTTCAAAGGGGGGGTTTCAAGGGGAGTTGAGGGGTTTGTGTTCGTGTGGGCCCCACCCCCAGGAATATCCTCTCAGGTTCAGGTCCTTCTGTGAGAAGATATACCTGAGACTCTGGTGGTCAGAATAGACTTTAAACGCTCACCAATCAGATAGTGTCGCCATATCTTCAAGGGGAAGACCACTGCTGCTAACTCCAGGTCATGGGTTGCATAGTTCTATTCATGTTGTCTCAACTGTCGTGAACCATATGCGATCACTGCTCACTCCTATATTAGGACAAACTGATTCTGGTCCCTGATGCATCGTAGTAAACTACATACCATACTCCTTTCTCTAGAAGCCTCAAGTTGGGTGCACTACTCAACCACTTACTCAACTCCTAAAAGCTCTGCTGGCATCTATCTGACCACACGAACGGTTTCCCCTTCTACTTCAATGATAAATGTGGTACTTATACTCTGGAGAAGTTTGGCACAAATCTCTAATAATACCCATTCAGACCCAGGAAACTCCACACCTCCGTCACACTCCTGGGTGGCTCCCAAGAAAGAACTGCCTCAATCTTCACTGGATCCACTGCAACTCCAGCCTCTAAGATGATGTGACCCAAGAAGTGAACTTCTCGAATCTAGAATTGGCACTTTGAGATCTTACCATAAATTTGTTGCTCTAAGAGTGTGTCTATTACTACTCGCAAATGGTACGCGTGCTCCTCCTTAGTAGTTGAGTAAATAAGTATGTCGTCTTTTTCACATCCTCATCTCGGACTCTGAGCAGGTGATAGCCTGACCTGAGGTCTATCATCATGAACCATCGTTCTCCCTTGAGCTGATCAAAGAGGTATTCAATCCTCGGGAGTGGGTACTTGTTACTCACGGTCACCTGATTTAGGCGACGATAGTCAACACACAGTCGCAAGCTCCCATCCGCATTCTTGGGGAACAAAATTAGGGATGCCTAGGGTGAAACACTTGGTCAGATAAATCCCTTCCCCTGGAAGTCCTCGAGCTGTAACCGCTACTCACAAAGCTCGGCGAGAGCCATCCGATATGCTGGAGGAAATAAATGTGATTTCCCAGGGTAAAAATCAATATAGAAGTCTACCTATCTATGAGGAAGTAGTCCTAAAATTTCATCAGGGAAAACATATGCGTACTGATCCACCAAAACAAGAAAACTCAGACTCTGCACATCAATCGATCCATGGATGAGACTAGCCAACTGCTGTGTGATTGGATGCGCCTTCCTCTTCGTATGTCTGTCTTGTGCTGCTAAGGCTCCCTTCTCACCGGTGAAGGTGAAACTGGTCCCATCCATGCCGATACACCGCACTTTGCGACTAATTCTGTCAATTGGAGCATGAACTATGGATAACCAGTCCATACCCAAGATGACATCATAAGGCCGCGACGCCACTACAAAAAGATCCAAGACAAAGCTCTCGCCTCCTAGATTAAGCTCACACTTCCAGCACCAGTGTGAAATCGTCGAGTCGTCCCCCATAGGAGTCTCTATCTATAAGGATCCATCCAATGACTCTGTCAGAATCTCTGAACTCTGAACAAGGGCAGCAGAAATAAAAGAAAGGCTCACACCCGTGTCTATGAGTACTACAACAAGGGTGTGTTAGACATAGATAAAACTCGAATCAACTCATGTGCATCATGGTCGTAGGCCTCGACTGCCTGGATCTGAGCCCACCTCTGTCTGCCAGCTCCATGTGGTTGGAGTGGACCTCCTGGTGGTGGTGGTGGTAGAGCCTCGAAACGTCTTACACCACCAACTGCTCGGCCAACTCTTCTACCTCTTCCACCTACTCCCAGTGGACCAACAAGGTCGAACCTATGACTCAGCCTGGGAGGTCCCTCTACTGTCTGCTACTCATATTCATGGTAGGTCGGGCAGTCGTGAGCCATGTGGCCCTGCCCGCCACATTCATAACACTACCTACTCCTCATATAGCTGACTTTGTCTCTTGTTCCCTGCACAACCGAACCCGTATCGTGCGGTCACCCACCGGATGGCCTGGTCTGCTTGGACCTCTGCATCATCTGTCTACTTCCAGCTGCAGAAGACTCAGCTACGTGTTGACCTATGGTGGGTCTCACTACTGGTGACTGCTCTGTGAAAAAAATATCTACTCGAAGGTCTCGCTCATGTACCCTCGCCTACGTCAGAATGATGAGGGGAATCGTCGAATCCCTGATCTCATGCCTGATTCCCTACTCGAAGGTACGGGCCCTGAAGAACGGGTCCCACGCCATATCTGTGGAGTAGCGTGAGAGTTCGGTAAACCTCCCTGAGT
This sequence comes from Viscum album, assembly GCA_963277665.1. NCBI lineage: Eukaryota > Viridiplantae > Streptophyta > Magnoliopsida > Santalales > Viscaceae > Viscum > Viscum album. Next base: position 411,580,127 of record OY728123.1, on the reverse strand, counting down.
ACTGAGCTACTATCATGATTCCCTCCTGCAGATGTGGTCACTCCTGAATTCGCATCGCACGAAGGGTGGCTGGAACAAACTCCACCCGGAACAGGTTCTCAAAGTCTGAGATGAGTAGTGATGCCTCTTAATGAACCTGGAGCATCAGGCTCAACCATCTACCTACTGCTGCATGTAGGAGACACATGGAAAGGATCACCATAAGGTCGTCTTGTGTCCCTATCAATCTAAAGACTCTCACGACAGCCTCCATCCAATCTTCAGCTGTCTGTGGGTCTGTCTCTCCCGGGAACCTGGGTGGCCTCTGGCGCTGGAACACATACAACGTACTCAGGCAGCGTGCACTCTCTACTAATGGAGCTGGTGGTATCAGTGGCCCTTCATGTAGTGGTACCGCTGGTACCTCCGCTATGATGGGGCCCTGCACTGAGGCCTCATCACTCGGTGGGCTACCATCTCGTACGTAACTCAGAACCCTAGCTAGCTACCTTCATGGGGGCATCCTAAAAAGAAACAGGTGTGCCACTATTAAAATGATATACCTGGTGAGCTGACACAATGTAATCACAAAGAAAACCTTTTCAAAGGAAACACTCATGCAATCAGTGTTTTCATGTACTGAGCCAGAGATCAGAATATAGATTCCTAGTGTATGGATACGTCGGCCGCCGCAGAAACACAGGTTTCCCAAAATTGATAACCACACCCAAAACACTTAACATTATTGTCATTTAATGAATCAGAGTCTTTGTTCTGCGGTAGAACTGACTCTTCTGATACCAATTTGTCACGACCCGTCCTCGGGGCCCATGCCGTGACTACCCCAAGCCCACCGTCCATAGGCCGGGGGATGGTGACTTGTGCCGAAGGCGTAAATCTTTATGTTGTGAAGAAATTTACTTTAGAAAAGCAAACAAACACAATAGAGTACACAACAGGAAGTAAAAAATAAGTAAAACTGAATAAAAAAGAGTGTGTTGGAAAGTAAATGGGCCAGTATACAAACCTAACTGAACAACAAGAACAATTATAAAGGGACAAACATCTGAAATTAAATAGCATCTCCTCGATCTTCCTTCGGGATTCCTACCAGAAGGGTAGGTATAAATGGTAACCTCAGCACTCACGTCCGTCAGTCTCCTCCGTGTGCCGACTCGTTGAAAGGTCCACCTCCGAGTACCGTCCAGTGGTGGCGCTCTCGGCCACCATCAGCGATGTCCTTCGTCTGCAACAAACACAACAAGGTGTGGGAGTATCCCATGCAGGGGTGAGTATAACGATAATCAATAGGGACCCCGAGACCTACGAGGTTTCACAATATCCACTAAGGATAAACAAAAGAAGAAAGATACAAACACGAAGTATCAACCAAACCTACTTATGTATATTGCCATACATATACCTAAGTTACGAATCTTAGTCCAACTCAAAATCTCGAGCCCAAGCACAAACCAATTCCACAAAGGAAATAAAGTCAATCACCACAATGATAATAGTTGAAATATATGACTCAACTAAAACAGTCATGCCACAATAGTAGAGAGATATAGATGATCAGATGTAGCCACTGGATCATCTAAGCTGTTGGACCCACACAAGATATAGGACAATCTAAGCTGTCGGACCCACACAGGATACAGGCCAACTATCTCGTCTAAGCTGTCGGACCCACACAAGATACAGAACTAGCTATAATTCATCTGAGCTATCGGACCCACACAAGATACAGGACCAGCTTTTCTGTCGGACCCACATAGGATACCAGAACATAGGTCAGAACTGTCAAACCCACATAGTATTCTAGTATAGTAGTCATCGTCGTCGAACCCACAAGCTATTCTAGTATAGTAATCATCGCTATCGAACCCACACAATATTATGTTACAGAAGGCATCGTAGCCAGCTCTAGGGTTCCCGAACACATCACACTCAATTTCGGGAGGGTCTACTCCACGAGAAAAGGGGACGATACTTCAATTATCATGATGTCCTAAGTCGATGTATCCCTAGGTTCCGCCTCATCAAAATAAACCCAACGAGACATACGGCGCATCAATCAGACGCCCGATCTGAGAGTTATAGGCTTTTCCGTTCCAGAGGCCCAGTTGCATTTACAATCGATCCAAACCCATCCATTTTCCAAAGTCATCCAAATCTCACAATGATTATCTCAAAAGGAACTCCTCATCGCAAGGGTCCCAGTTCCATAGACAGCGCGTTGATCGGACGCACTGTCTAGAATTTATTCACGTTCAAGCGAAACGGGCCCGGCCCATCAAGTCCAGTGGGATGGTGGGTCCGCCCGACCAGGTTCAGCGCGTCTGACCTGGCTGGGGGTCGGCCCGACCCAGTTTGGTGAGTCCGACCCGGCTAGGGGGTTGGTCCGGCCCGGTGGGACCTGGCACACCCGTCGACCCGCACCGTGTTTCGGGCCGGTCCGGTTCTCCCGGTGGCACCAAGCGGGGCCGCCTCTCCCTACCTGGTCGGTCGAAGATGGCCGGTTCTATCCAGCACGATCAGGCCGCACAGCGTGCTGCGGTCTTCCTCCGCGGGGCGCCAAGTGGAGTTGTGGTCTTCCAGCCGAGCTGGCAGGCGGTCGGCCGGTTCGCCCAACGGAGCGGCCCGCATAGCGGGCCGCAGTTTTCTCCGTAGAGCGGTGCCAAGAGTTCACCGCAGTTCTCAAACCCAGCCAGCTACGGTCGGCCGGTTCGGTTCGTCCGAGCGGCCCGCAGATGCGGGTTGCAGTTTCCCCCACGCGGTCGGCGCGAAGGTGCCTGTCTACCACTGTCGCTGCCCGACCTGGCGATGGCCTTCCATTGCCACAGCTTTCGGTCGTCACCGCCTTCGATCAATGCCGCCCCTTCCCACTGATATGGCCTACATGGTCATGTCCTCCTTTCTCCGGAACGGTGCGAGAGCACTGCACCCATCCGACTCCGCCTTCATCGCCAATAAAACCAAAAAGTATGGGGGAGGTTTTGGCTGTCTTCGTGCGGCCTGAACCCTCTTTGTTACGACATTAACTGTTTGAAATTTATATTTGGAAATTTGAACGACGACGTTTGGAAATATGAACAACTCAAAACAACCCCCTACCTCATATTTCATCGTCGAACGTTGATGAGTCGCGAAAGATAATTATCGTGGAAGACGGGTGTCATTCTGTCAATGTCGGAGTGGAAAATGTTGTCGTTGGTGGCGCTCTTAGCGAATGACATCTTCTCCCTTGACGTGGAGGAAGAGGAAAGAAGATGGGTGTTATTCGTGGGCATCGTCATTCATCCTCGAGAGAGTATTATCCTCCCAATTCTCCCAAGCTCCCCAATGCAAGATTATTCCAACCCAATTAAAATAATACATTCTCTTCATTTAATGGTTGAAAAGTAAAATCAAAACTCAAACAATCAAATTAATTACTAAATTGTGGAGCTCAATTAATTAATTAAATGGTGTTGGAGAATTAAGGAGATAAGGTGGGAGGTGGAGAGTTTTCAAAACAAAATGAGGAGAGAGGTGGCTACATTAAAACAAAGGGGGGTCCAATAGTTTCACAGGGTGAGTTTCAAGGGGAGTTGAGGGGTTTGTGTTCATGTGGGACCCACTCCTAGTTATATCATCCCAAGAGAGGATATGGTGTGGTGGCCCCACCCCTAACCTCCACCTAGAGACTTGAACCATATTTCGAATAAAAATGTGTTGCACACACATTTTTATTTAATTTAAAATTTTAATTAGTAACCCCAATTTATAACATCCATCATGTATAAAACGCAACTATGGTAAAGGTCCCCTTAATCGAATATTGGTGCTTCGAGTTCATCGGTGTCCTCGGATTTTAATTTCATGCACCGGTTCAAAAGATAGAAAAACCTCAACGTACGTTTACTAAATGTACACAAACAAAAATTCAGAAATTGATTTCGGATACACCAGGCCTCGGAATCAGGCGTCGTCCGAAACTGCGGACTCATAAAATTCGAATGAATTTAACAAAAAAAGATTCCATGAAATTTCTGGGTCTTTACACCATTGGAAAATGTAAACGTAAGTATATTATTCCCAAAATATGAAATTTTATCCCCAAAACTTTATATTAAATACTATGATGAAAAATCATGAGGTTATATACAATTCATTTCATCCTCAGATTCACACATCACCTTCTCATACATATGCATATATCATAGTTCATTTTCAAAATGTGTTTTCTTGTTAAAAAAACCAGATGGATATGATATATACATCTATTGGAGAGATATATGGAACACATCCTATACATGAGACATTTTTAGTTAGTGAGATGGATGATTTGATACACCTATTTTGAAATCAAAAATCTCGAAGGGGACAATGTAATTGAGACTTTAAATTCCCCATTTAAAAAATACCACTTCACTCTTAAATAGATATATTTAGAGGAAGTACTTATCTCCAAACGCATACTCTACGTCCCATTTATGGTTATCCACATAGTTGGTTTTTTGACACTGAACAATATTGACGTGTAATTGAATTATTTAATGATTTCTACCAATCCATCAACTATTTCAGGTCCCAAAATCCCTCTTTTCCTACAACACCCCAAGTATATGTGTTCCATATCTCATCACACAAATTTATTCATATGGAGAAAATTTGATTCATTAATTTAAACTATTATTGTGTAAGAACATTTTAGGTGAATATATTGATATAATACTCCATTGATGTCTATAAAAAATTTATCCACATGTCCACATGTTTCTAGATAGTCCGCTCATATTGGTAAATGGTTTGGAGGTGATAAAACATGCCAATTTATAATAATATATTTAAATAATATTAGAGACTATTATAAAACGTGTAGTTAAATATTAGACCCTTTTCTAATCCTACTAATAGGGATGTTTAATGTCTGTTAAAAAATTACAACATAAAGATCCTTGATTTTTTATCAAGTGGGAATTAATATTGTATAGAAATTATTTGAGAAATAATTGTATGATTACCCACTATATCATATATAACATTATATCCTTAAGGTATATTTATAAGTCAAATGGTAATATATATAATGATATTTTCAAATTTTCATATCTATGGGGGAAGTGGTTTCATCATTCAATTGGACATTTTTCTGTTCATTTTTCATTTTCTAACATACCAAGATAGTTGATGAATATTATGTGACATTGTTAATTATATTTTCAATCCAATGGGGATATAAGAGATCTTCAAAAAAATCATGATCATCTAGTGGATATGGAAGCTGAAGCTGTGTGTATAATTCATGATCACCTTATTTATCTTGGTAGTATATGGTACACCTAGTTGTGACCAATATCATATAATTCTTTCTCCCCCAATTATGAAATCCATATGTTTACTATTTATTTTTTCTCCAAAATTATTCATAATTTTACATATCCTCAATTTTATAATCATTTATCTTCTCTAGATGGGATTGTTCAACAATCATTTGATAAGGTAATGTTGATGTTTCCCATTAATACTTCCATGGCCATCATTTTTATGTATCAAAAGATTAAATTCATATCATTTTACACTTTGTAAATGATTATATGAGTATTGATATAGAAAAAATCATCACTACTAACTACCAAGATGGAAATGGATTGAATAGTAATTGATCATGACATATTATTTGCGTCTTAAATAGAACAATTTAATATCATTATCTGAAAAAAAATATTTTCTATACATATGGTCTATATATATTACGATTTTATCACCATAAAGGTGATTACATCAAGTTTTAATTCAACTATTTCTATATCCAACTCAACATTATGCATATAAAATTTATAGTCATCATATTTAGTGTTGGTTGAGGATAATTATGTCACATAAAAATAATTTATTACTACACATTCTAATACATTATTTGACAAATCATTATATACCATAATTAGTAACCACTTAAGGGTATTGGATGAACTAGGCATTTGATAACCTTATTTCTATATGCATTCAATCATTATGAACATTCATTGATTTATAAAAACACTATCCCATTATATGTTAGCTTAGTCATCTTGGTTGGGTATCATTTTATTTTTCACAAAAATAATTTATAGTAACAATATAGTACAAGAAAACTACAAATCTCTATCTAATAATATTTTCTAGTTCATTCCAAAATCACATTATTTTTTATTGGTATGTATATTTCAATTTTATGGTTTTAGAATTCACAAATATTGTTACTTACACTATAAAAAATTCACATTTGTAGTACAATGAATATATATTCTCCTTTCTGACTTAATGGCTCGAAGGCCTTCTTTTTTTATTGATTTTCTCATAACCCCCCTATTTTCATAATGTATTTTTCATAATAAAAAAATTAAAAACACAATTCTCTAAAATTTTGTATTCTGTCATAATATAATAAATAAAAAATACAAAAAATTATCTATGTAATTTATAATGACAATATTAATTTTTTCAATGACGAATGTTTGGGACATTGTGGTTCTGAAGGGAATCACTGTTTACTAAATGTTTCAATATTTTATTTGAAATGAATTCTTGGAAATATCTTCCCACCTCACCTTTATTTGTAGATATTGAGACTAAATGTCATATATAGAGATTTATTAGACCCCTAAGACATATAACATTAGATATAAATATGGTATTTTTTATACATCATCATTCTAATGAGTTGTCTACTTCCAAATGATAAATTTAGAATCACATTGACACTTCATTTTTCTTGTTGTAGAGTACAGGATGACCCTATTGTATGGAACTCAGATATAAAGAATCTATTTTCAATATCTTGTAAATAAATCATAAGTTGATACAACAGAGTGATTGGTATTCATTATGATATATTTGATACGGTTATAGATAAATGTATATGTTATTTTGATAACTCAACCACTATAATTTATTGAGAAAAAAGAGAGCATCTTGGAATACATCACTATATGTAACATCCTAGATAATTATAGAATAAGACATTATCATATCAATTAATATTTTTGAATTATATATTAATTTAGTGTTACCACTGGGTATCTCAGAAATACTACGTTGCACACAAGACGTAGTTATACAAACAATTATTACATTATTAATATTATTATTATAAATTGTAGTTAATACCTACTCATTTCATTGGAGGGAAAAAAACCTAACTATATTATTTTTATACATATTTTTAAATGTTTTTACATTCCCTAAGTATATTTGGGAGCCATAAAATGAGAATAAATAAAATTTTACACATTAACTATTCTAATATTTTAAAAATGTAGTTTCACAACATTTTGGTGGATATGAATATTGAAATAAAAATTTTGTTAATTTTATTTTCTATATTTTACGAAATAAAATTATTATTTTGAAGAGGGACATATTAATTTTTTACAGTTGAAATTTAGTACTTTTTAGACTAAATGCATATTTTACTGAATAGTGAAAAATACAATATTTTAATTCAAAGATGCATTTTCATCTAATTTTTTTATATTGTTAGTCTATTATTTAATATTTTTAAATATTTATTTAGATTATGGTTTTATAATTTAATCAATTGTTTTTTATTATAAATAATTATACAATAAAATTTGATATAAAGATATTTCAATCTTTTATGGCTTTTTATTTTTTAAAAACACATTTTTTCATTCTGAAAACGATATTAATTTTAGTTTTAACTTTTCCACATATGTGAATTTAATTTTCAAAAACTAAAATACATAATTTTAATCAGTTTGAATTTTTTTTAACAAGATCAAAATAATATTGGTGGAGAGTAACATTAGTATTTTATTTACGCAAGTTAAAGGGTCAATCAAGTAAATACGAGTAAATATATTATAATAATAATATAAAACCACTATGACACAACTCTTAAAAGAATTGGATGGGTAATGGATGACAAATACAACCCATGGGATGAAAAATTGTCCTTTGGGATCCTCTTGGAATTGATAATGATATTTATAACATTTAATTTCATGTAATGAAAAAATTTCTAAAATTGGACTCTTATTATTTAAAAAATTTTAATATGGGGTTATATATTCTATATATTCGACTATAAGTATTCATTGGAAAGGTGAAAATATTTCCTACCTCATGAAAATTTATTTGATATTTTTTTGAAATTAATTAGAAAAATTTACTAATGACGCAAAGATGACGTAGTAATTAATTAATTAATTATTGTATAGAATAACAGATTTTCTAAATATAAAATTAAATATTCTATTACATAATCTATTTAGTAAAGGGATTTTATGGATATTTTTTACCTATTGGTGATTAGTAAAAAGATTTTTTTCGATCTTATATTGCTGTTAGGATATTTTTTAAATGTCAACTAATGAATAGTGTCTGAATTGGAACTATTGGTATTTTACAATATAATGTAGTTTATTAGAAGATATAAATTTCCTAAAAATATATGATTCATAAAAATAATTATTATAAGTCCTAATATTCTATAAATGAGCCTTTTTTATCTTTTGACATGTTATGGTAATCACATTAACCCAAAAATTGAAAATAACATGATTTGATGATAAGATTGAAAAATGTAAAATAAGCATTAAACCCAAAAGGTAAGGATTAAAATATATATAAACCTTTAATATTTTTAATTGGATGATTTTTATTCAACCCAAAATAATATTATTTTAGAAATAATATATTCTGGGACCATTTAGAATTGAAATTGAATTTATACTAATTTAATATTTTAAGACTTTACTAGGGTGCCCTTCCCCTATCCTATAAAAAGGTAAAATAAATTATCTAATAATCATAATTCAGTAACCCTTGGGATCATCCACTCCCTAACAAAACCTCATCCTAGAATCCCTGAACGTATTCTTCTGGATTATATGAGGAATAACACACATTTTAGAGGTTATAAGGTGTTTTTCAATAGAGACCAACAAAAGATGAGTTATTCGTTTTTTAAGTGTTTATATTATATTTCTTCATCCAGTACAGTTAAATATCCTCTAAAAATGAGATAATAACTAAAATATACCCAATGTACTGAGATTTTATTTTGTTAATATAATCACCTAAATCCATCTCCACATCTATTTAATGTGAATGGAATTCATCGTTTGTGCATATGTGTAAACTAACACCTCCACCAACCGATCAATATCGTTCTCCATATCCATCTCTAATGAATATTTAAAATAATGTAATTAATTTTCATATTTGATATTAATGAAATATTAATTATTATAAGATATAATACATAAATTAACTTGTTACTATCATGAAACAATATATAACGTAGTCTGTGTGTACGTGTAAACTATCACCTCCACGATGCGTTGTGACTCATTTATATTCATTATATCCCATGTATGATATTTATATAAAAGTATATTTAAAATATAAAAATAATATTGTTTATTTCATAATTATTATATAAAGATAAAATAATACTAAACATATTTCCATAATGATCAATGAAAAATTGAAAATTTTACTAATGCGTATGTACACATTACTATTTCCATTATTATTACATTGTTAATTTTTAATAACCAAAAATCGTGGTTCTATATAAGGGTATGACTTATGTATAATCATTATAATAATTTCTTGAATATTATTCTATATATGATTTACATATGACCACATAGACTAGTGACATAAAATATTGTTCATATTCGTCTCAAGTACCGAATATTGACAAAACATCCTATACGAACGTAAATTATTATGTAATATTAATAACATGGAAATAAGTGATATAAAATAAATTATAAAATTGAAAATATTTCCGAATAAATCAAAATTTAACCTATGTTTATTATTCAATATGAAGAAGGAACATACATGACGAGTCGAAGATATGGTAAGGGAAATCATTTAAATAACCATTCATTGTGGAATTTCTTGATAAAATGTACCTTTTTTCTTTTATAATTTGTATATAAAGCATATATGACATTTAATATCCATATAGTATAAATAATAATGTTAGTAACTGTTTTGGAAAATGTATTAATTCATGATGAGTAATATTCAAATGTTCAAAGTGGTATGGGACACATTAAACGTTTAATGATTTAATTATGAAGTCATTGTCTTCATTATATTGATTTATATATTTATTTATATGGAAATAAAATGAAAATAAAAGACATTTTATGCCTATCTTTAATTTCATTCGACGTTCTTAAAAGAAATATTTTTATATTAATCATTATGTTTTCTTTATAAAATGAAAAGGTAATGTTTTTATGTTATGCAGCGATAATGATTTCTTTGTCACTATAACTATTATTTGATATTTGGATTCCCCAATAATCCATTAATTTTTTTAAAAAATTAAATAACTTATACCATTTTTTAAATGATTTGGTACTGAAAATTATTTTAATTGTGGATTTATTTTTTCAATATCTTAAAATTATTTCTTTTGATTGTAAATGTAGTTTGATTAGTGAAAAGTTGATAATTACACTCTTTTATGTATTATGATTATATATTTCCACTTATAAATTTGATGAGTGGATACATGATAAACCAACGATGGATAGTACCTTGATAAATCATGGATTATAGGTTTCGTTATTACCATAAATGAATTGGGTATGGAAGTTGGTCATATAGCTATTCTATTTCGTGATATGTAAGGAAGTCGATTGTATGGTTATTCAATTTAATCATGATTAGGTCCCAAGTAACCTATATATATTATATTCATTTTATGGTAATATTTTGGTTAAAAATGGTATGTAATGATATTATATTCATTTTTGTGCAATTATTTCTTTTTTAAGGTGAAAAATATTAAATTATGATTAAGTATTCATGGTTTACTTGCTATCGCAAGACAAAGAGTCTTTCTTATTTATATATCCCTTACTGATCTTTTTATTCTAATTCCATGATTTCAATTTTTTTTTAACAGTTTTTATGGAATAATAGAGTCAAGGAAGGTACCAAGGAAAATTTATGTTTTTTAAACATGAAAAGAAGACATGTTTATTTTACAAGTGTTTTTTATGAAAAAACATGGCTGGTGAGTATAAGTGACTACTCTATATTTTTTATCTTTTTAGGTATAAGTTTTAAGCTATTTCTATAAATCTATAAACCTAAAAATATCATTGAGGTGAATTTATTCAATTTATTGACTTTTCTCATTATTAAGTAATATATAAGGAAGGATCCATATTGCTAATATGAGAGGTTAGTTTTGATAAATATTAAGGTTCGTGTGTTATTTAAGCATAAGTGAAACGTGGTATATAACCAGAATGTTTATAATATTTGAAAGAGTCATAGTTATTTTAGATAAATTGAATTTTTTTTAGATAACATGAGTAATTATACCATAGTTTCTATTTTCCTAATGAGATAGTATATGATTATTTTGTTGATGTACTCACACTAACATAATTGGTTTTAGTAAATGGTTGGATCTGATTGGAACTATTATAACAATGGATGTAAAGGAAATATTTTTGGCTCTATAAATAAGAATACAAATAAAATGGGTGCCACAATGATAACTCTCATGGATATTATAAAACAACTATTAGGATTCATGATTAACCAGTTGAACATTGGTGATTTTTCCCAGCCATCATATATGAGAGAAATTAATCCCTATAGATGTTTTGTTAATAATGATTCTAAATTTTTGTATATTAAATGACATATGTGTCATGGTTATGGAGAGAAACACCTAGGAATTTTTTTTAAATGGATGGAAAGATGTTATAGATGTGGAAATGTGGGTTATAATTCAATAACCTACTGATGAAAAAAGAAGCATTTAGTTGACTCAATAATAGGGAAAATTTTCATTTCGAGTTACCAATTAAATGTTTGAAATGTAGGGAGTATAGTAATTATGAAAATAGCTTTCCTATGAAGATAGTTCGGGAATGGAATAATCTGGAACATATAAGTATATGTTTACAAATACCTAATTCCATTCTAATTGAAGATGTGGAAATTGGAAATTACATGTTGAAGTTATGGATCATTTCATGACTCATTTTTTAACATTATTGAATCATTGGACACGATTTAAGTTTTTGTTTTTTGAAAATATGTATTATGGAATTATAAATAAAATCCTGGTTTTGGTAACATGAAGAATTTGGAATGATTAAGAATTCTTTGCGGAATGGGTTTATAAGTTATGGTATATTGTAGGATGATGACATATTTAAAAGAATTATTTCTCTTTTGATGATGAAATTAATTTGAAATGATTTTTATATTTTGTGTAAAATTGATGTTTGTTATTTGAAACTGTAATTCAATGAAGATTTATATTTTTTTGGATATTAATATAACAAATGGATAACTTTTAGGTTTCATATGAACTTATAATTTTTAGGTGATTAGGATTATTACATTTCGGGATTCAAAATGACCGATATGATATAACTATGAGGTTAAAACATGTTATAGACATTTTTATGATTTTAAAACATTTTGGATAATTTAATAAGAGTGATATAGTTTTTGAAAAAGGAAAACCCATCAGATGGGTGTAAAACCATTGCACCTGGCAAGGAAGCATTAATTGAATCCACAAACGAAGGGTGATATGGGTGTATTGCCTACCACTATCTTACATGAATTCCCTGGTTAGTATGAAGATTAATTTTTAGTTAAATTTGATAATGGAATAAGAATAGGTTGAATTTTGGAATTTATGTTTCATCAAATAGAAATCCTTAGTATTTGATAATGATTTGGGGATTATGTGATAACTGTTATTTTTGAATACATTCACTATTTTGGGAAATTTATATAAATAAGGTAAATAGAATACTATGGGATTTTAACCAAGGAGATATTGTTGAATTATATTTTGGAAAAATTTATTATTTTATTGTGGAATTATATAGATTTAGGTTATTTACGAAAATGATTAAACTAACTTGGAAATTTTGTGATTAGGGTAATTACTTTTGGTTATAAAACATCAAGAGTAACAGATATTAATTGGAGATACAAGTTAAAATTTATTTTCAAGGACTATGTGATCAAATCCATCTTAATTTTGGATTTAAATATTAGTTTGGATTATTTTAAGGAATTTTAGGGATAGTTATTAGTTCAATTTTCTCTATTGAATATTGGGTTTTATAGTTGAATTTTGATTATTACAAGTAGTTTTTATCCATACAATGGTTTATTATTTTTAGAGAATTATTTATCCAATCCAAACCATATTCACATAGGTTAATATTTCAATATATTGTAAATAAATAGTTATTAAATTTTGGAATATTATATTCTCTATAAGTTGATTTTATAGTTTCATGAATAAATAAAATCCTCTTAAATAAACACCATTTTGGAAAAAAGATGTGTTTTTGGTGGAATTTTATAAAAGGATGATACTCTACTTATTATGTATGTTTTGTTCCATATTATCTAAGTATTTGTTATACATTAATGATAAAACATTATAAAGATGATTCAAAGACCAATTTTTTTTAATTTTTCTACTACGAATCCTGAAAATATAACATCTCACATGTTTTTGTTTTTATGATTTTTAAAATTCTTCTGATCACGTTTTCTATCACTCTCCATCATAACATGATGTGTTTTTATCTCCCTTATCCATGTCTTCCTACGTGGAATCCATGTAATTTTTATCTCATCTGTTCAATATAGAACACATTATTTCATTTTAATAAGAGATTTTATTAACTATTTTTCTAATGCGGGATTTCAATGATTTAATTTTTAATTGTGAAAACCTAGTTTTTGAGCACAAATTAAAAATTTTGAGAATGCAGTTTCTAAAATGGGAGAAGGATGTAACATCCTTGTTAAATATGAAATAAGGAATATATATATATATATATATTAATATATATTAATAAGATATTAATGTTTCATAAAATGGTATGCTTTGTGTAATAGCGTAACTGACATTCAATAATGGGTTTATCAGAAATCAACAGAAGACAACTTATATCGAACTATAATATTTTTATGAGGTCATTTTACTTCCTTTTGAGGGAGAAACCATTTTAAATACATTTTTCCACTCTTATATGATATATTTTAAATAATACACTTCTTATTTAGAGTTAAAAAGAATTATTTATTTGAATCTTTTTTATTTTTTTCTTCAAAAACTATTATTTTAATGAATTGCGAAAAATACTACAATTAAATTCAAAACTGAATTTTGTCTAATTTATTATATTTATTTTATTATCATTTGAATTGGTTTTAAATTGTATTTAGATAATTTTTTTATCATTTAATACAATTTTGGTCATTGGATGTAATTTTATATTTAAATTTGATATAAAAACTTGTCAATTATTTGAGGGTTTTTATTTTTTAAAAACTCATTTTCTCATTCCGACGATGAGATTAATTTTATAAATAATTTTTTCAATTCTGTGAAATGAATTTTTAGAAACATACATATATGTTTGTAATATGTGTAATTTCTTTAATAAGATAAAAATAATGTTTGGTGTATAATAACATTAGTATTTTATTCACCACAATCAAATGGTAAATAAGTTAAATAAGGGTAAAATAAAAATATAATAACACAAAATACCCCAATACATGTCCTAATATTACTGTATGAGTTATTTATGATAAAGAAAACCTTTGGAATAAAATATTTTCCTTTGTGAGCCTCATGGGTGTGATAATGAAATTTATAATAGATATTTTAATGTAAAGGGAAAATATCATAAACACAAGTCTTATTACTAAAAAAATATTAATATGGTGTTATATAATTGATATATAAGACCATAATTAGTCATTGTAATTATAAAAACTTTACCTACATCATTATAATTTATTAATAATTTATATATATTATATAATTAAATTTTATTATGACAAAATTATGATGTAGTAATTTTTTAATTAATGAAAGAATAAAAAAAAGATTTTGTAAATAATAAAATAAATATTATATGAAATAATTTACTTCATCCATGAATTATATATTAATGATATATTTAAAATCTTTTTTATTCTTTAAAAGAGTTTTTTTAACATATCTTTTTGGTAGGATATTTTTTATAATTCAACAATTGAATAGTATCATAATTGACATTATTCTTATTTTAAAATAAAAAACTATTTATTAAATGTTATATAATTCCAAAGTATATATGATTAGTCCTAATGGTTATGATAAGTCTTTAAATTTCATAATAGATACATTGGTTTATCTTTTTCATTTTATGATAATTTTAGTAACCCACAAAGTGTAAATAGTCTCATATCACGATATGATTACAAATAGTAAAATATGTGTAAGAAATTGTGTGGATTTTAAAATACTCATAACAGTTAATTTTTATGTGGTTGATGTGTATTCAACCAAAATTAATCATATTTTCGAATTAAATTATTTTGGTACCATTTGAAAGGAAAATAAAATTTATATTAATTAAATACTTTTATAGTTTCCAAGGGTTCACCACACCACTCTTATAAAAAGGTAACCACTCTTGTCTAATAGTTACACTTCCTGAACCCTTTTTTTCAGGAAATATTAGGAAAATAACCTTCCTATAATCCCTCCCCTAATTCTTGAGGAACTATTTTAGGTATAACACCCTTCTTAGAGGTGTTAAGGTGCTCTTAATAGGTGATTAACTGAAGAAGATATATCGTTTTTAAGTGTCTCTATATTATTTCATATTCCACATCCTATAAATTTTATATAACCATGATGAGATAAAAAATCAATTATCCGCAATATATTGAGATTTTATTATGTTAATATAATCACTAATATCCATCCCCACTTCCATTAAGTATTAGTGTAATCAATATAACGTTTAAATAGGTGAAATATCACCTCCACAAACCGATCTAATTCATTTTTCAGAACTGTATATCATGACTAGTTATAATAACGGAATTAATTTTCATATATGATATAGATGAAATATTAATTATTATAATATATAATACTTCTATAACTTTCATACCTCCAGGCACATAAAATTAATGATTTCCTTCGTGCGTACATGTGAACTATCACCTCCCTGAAGTAATGTTACTCATTTTTATTCATATAATAACTTTTATGATATAAATAATTATATTCAGAAGATTAATATAATATTTTTTATGATATGATCATTCTATAATGATAAATTAATACTTATCTTCATTCCATGATGATTAATGAAAATGGAAAATGATACTCATGTGTTGGTACAACTTACCATCTCCATGATTATAACATTGTTCAATTTTCATAACCATGCATCACATATATATTTAAGGGTATAATTTAAGTTCAATAATTATAATAATTTCTTGAATATTATTCTATAGAATATTTACTTTTGACAACAAGGGCTAGTGACATCAATGTGTGTTCATTTTCAACTCAAGTATAGAATATCCACAAATCATATGATATGAACATAAAGAATTATGTACTTTTTAAGACATTGTAACAAGTGATATAAAAAAATAAACCCTAAAAACGTTATCAATATTGTAGAAATTAACCTGTGTTTTTTATTTATGAAGAACATTCAACATATGTGACAAGTTGAACTTAAGGTACGAGACTTCATCTCAATGTCCTTCCATTGATGCATTTCATGATAATATAAACTTTTATTATTTTATAAGATTTATATACTGATTATATGACATTTCATATATATATTTGATCTATAAAAATGTTATTTAATGTTTAGGTAAATATTTTAATACATGGAAATTATAATTTAAATGTTAAAATTGGAATGTGACACCTTGAACATTTAATGATTTAATTCTCAACACATTTTTTAATGATATTAATTTATATGTTTATTTATATGGATATAGAATAATTATACAGGGAATTTTATATCTATATTGAATATCAAAAAATGCTTTCAAAATGGATATTTTTTTTTCGAATCATTTCACTTTCTTTAAAAAATGAAAAATGAAATTTTCTTAACGCATGTGGGGAGAATGACATCTCTATCATCATTAGCATTATTTTATATTTTCCTTCTTCTATAAGCCTTAATGTTTTTTTAATAGGAAAAAAATCTGTTATTCAATTTTTCTGGTGTTTTGGTTTTAAAAATGTATTTGAATGTGGAACATTTATTTCAATATCTTTTAATGATTTCCTGTTTTTGCAAAGAAAATTTTATTAGTGAAATATTGATAATTGAAATATTTTATGTGTTATGATTATATAATGAATCTAATAAATTTGATAGGTGGTTATTTGATAAAACAAATACAGGTGGATATGTGATAATCCACGGTTGGGTGGTTTTGCGATAAACCATGGATGGGTTGTTATGTTATAACCTCTAATATATTGGGTATAGAAGTAGGTCGTATAACTATTCCAATTAGTGATATATTTCGAAGTCGACAGTATGGTTCTTTCATTTAAGTATGATTATTTCCCAAGTTACCTTTTTATCTTATATGTATTTTCTAAGGGTTTTTGTTAATTTTTTGATAACAACAACAACAACAATCAATTTTCATAAATTCAATGATGTGTAATCAATACTTCTTAATGGTGAAAAGTAATACATTATGATAATGATATCATGGATTGCATTTATTTATCATGAATAATATTTTTCCTTCAATGTATAAACCTAATGGATCTTTTAAGGATTATCTATTGTTTTTAAATTATTTAAATTGGATTTTATGACTTATAGAGTTTAGGATAGGATCAAGGAAATCTGTTTCTATTGAAACATGAAACGAAACAATGTTTCTTTTTTAAAAGTTCATGTTTTATGAAAAAATGTATAGTGAGTAAAAGTTTATAATTTATAATATTTAAGTTGTTACATTTGAGTTATGACCTAATTACCTAAAGCTGTAAAATTAAAAATATAATTGATTTAAATTAATGTCAAATTATTTACTTATCTCAAGATTAAGTAATGATTAAAGTTGGGAACTTAGAATATAGCCCCAAACATTTTCCATTTTTTGAGAAAGATTATATCCATTACCTTAATTTTTTATCAATAATATTGTTGATCATAAGGAAATGATATCAAATATTTATAAAATGATTAAAATAATGATTCTACCATCTATTTTCACTTTTACGGAATTAGATGATGACCTATGATGTTATGAATGATATCGAAATCCACATAATTTATGTTGTATTTTTATAAGTAAAAATAATTCCTGGAAAATATGACATTAAGTTAAAAAATATAGTAGTAGTCAACTTTTTAGTGATTTATTTTAATATTATTTATTATCGTGGAGTTATATACATTCGATGGAATAATTAATATATTTATAATTCCCCCAAATAAATCAATATCATTGTTTTAATGTGGGATTTGAATAATTCAAATGATCATTCATGATATTAATGAATTATTAGAACCATAATAAAATATTATGATCACTATTCTAGAATAAAAAACCTATATACATATCACCAAATTATTCTTATTATCGACCTTAGTTGTAGTGATATTATATTCCCTTTATTTATCTATTGGCCATGGATTTTTGTATAATTAATTTTCATTTAAAATATTATATTAGATCGTTGGATAGAATAATTATATAATTCTATGCATTCACAAAACTATGTAGTTGGTCATGTTTTGATCTCATCATTTTTTGCATTTATTGAATTATTTGGAATCATTATATTTCATTGGAATTAAATAAAAATATTCAACCTATTACAAACATAAAAAATATCATGGTTCACATTAGATATTTAACATAATTATACTTCCCTAATTTTTTATTCCATGTATTTTATGTTTTACATTATTCATGTCGGTTTTCAGTTGGTCAAAAAAATATCACTCTAAATTTTTTATCTCCTACCACAACAGTATTAAGAGAGTTTAAAATATATTTAAGGACATAACGAGAACAATATACAATACTTTCATGACTATTAAATTTTGAAATAGTTTAGGATTTTCAATTATTTTCCATTAATCCCCAAGTGAAGATGGTAACAAAACAATCAATGTAGAAGATAAATTTGTTCCCATACCTTCCATTACAATTAATGTTTTCATAAAAAATATTGATATAATCAGATTTATTATTAATTTCTAAAGTAATTCCATCTCTATTTTTAAATAGTTTGTTATTGGAAAATATTTATTGAAAAATAATTTTAGGCACCACAATGATTATATTAGTGTGTTTTCTCTTTGGGACTTGTGTTCTCAATCAGGGCCCATCAAAGAGTATATTTCATTTATATATGATATAAATTTATTAAAACATTGTCACATTATATTCATTTTTGGGAATATATTATTATCTAAATAGAGATAATCCATTATTATTTTTGAGGGAATATGATTATTCACCAAATTTAGAAGGGATTTCCATATAAAAGACTACATCAAAAAATTAAATTCATTGGAGAAGTCAGGTTGTTCTATAAGATTAATTTTATGATTCATAACATGAGATAGTTGAATTACCACTATAGTTAAGTTCCCATATCCTACTACAATAATATTTTGGTTTCAGATTAGGGTGATCATCACATTTCTTATCTTATTGGTTTTTTGAATTATTAATATTATATTCCTCTAGGATATAAAATAACAGTGAAATTATTAATGAGATAATTAATAATTATAATAATAATGTTGATAAAACATTAACATTGAAATAATAACTTATAAATAAAACTTATATCCCTGTTTATTGGTCTATATAATTCACTCTATGTACCCATTGTAGATTTTAAATATATTTTTATACTATTAATTTTTTTAAATTATTTTACATTGTATGTAAATGGTATTTGAATTTAAAAATACATATCCCCAATTTTGTTTTAAAAAATTTTATAGTAAGATATCATTTCATGCATAGGAAATGTACAAGTTAATACTCAATTATCACATTTGGGCTTACTGTCCATAGCTATATTTATGCCAGTGCCAAATTAAATTTTATTATCCAGAAAGTGATGAAATTTCATTTAAACAAATCAATATATAAATCACCAAACATCATGGATGTATTCATACACATAGAAGATTAACAATGGGTTTTAGTGATAAGTTCATTTAAAAATCCCAAAAAATAGTTGTACACTATCCTGATTGAATCAATAGTTATCCATGTTTAGTACACATATTATTAATAATTTTTTAAAATAAATTTCCAATTAAGAAAACTTATGGATCAAGTTGGAAACTGACATTAAAATAAATATAACCTAAAACATCGATATGAATCTAAAATTATTATTATTTTGTAATCCCTATAATGATATCCTAAATAATTTTGAAGTCCTAATAATTTATGTAATTAATTTCGGAAGTCCTAAATATAATTTTTATGACAAAAATATTAATAATGGAAGAATCCTGATAGAAATTATAAAATATGAATCAAAATTCATAACCTTATATCATATATTATAAGACACATCTGTAATTATTTTTAAAAATGGAATTAATAAGATTAAATCAAAGGAACATTGATTGAATGTAATTTGCAGACTACATCCAGCAAAGAGTAATTTTATTTTAATTATAACAATTATTAAAACATCATATGATTGATATGGTCCATTCATGAATTATTTTTACTCTATATTCCAATAAAAAACATCTAATGCTAAATGACATTATCCACTGAATTAGATAAATATCACCACTTAACAGAATGATTATTTATCCATATGGGTCCCATATAATAAAATTATACACATGGATACGGTATAATAAAAATTCATTAAATTCAAATTTGTTACATAACCATGTCAAAGAATAATAAATAATCAAATATCATAACAAGTTCCTTTAAAAAATTTATTAATTCATACAATTATAATTATACATACATATTTTGGAATATGAAATTAAAATTAATTCGATGTGAATTGGTGTAACTGTAAACATCTTCTCATACCACTAAATTTCTGGTTTAAGATGATTAAGGTGTTTAATGAAGTATACATGTTTTATAAATAGAGGTTTTTGTTTCTTCAAAATGAAAGAATTCGTTCATGATGTGGACATTTACTTATGGATAAGAGTTTGTTATTCATGGACTATGTGCATTTTGTTTCACAGATTGTTTTTGGGGGAAGAATTTTTTCTAGAATCAATTCATAATGTAAAATTTTAATTCATAGTGTTAAGTCATTAGGGATGAGGTTCTATTAATTTTGGAATATATTTTATATACATGTAATTTATGACATAATTTAGTTTCACATTTGTAACATCCATGTCAAACTAATTTTCATGATGTGATGCTCAAATTAATAATATGAATATAGTGAATAGTTGGCTATTTTTATATATCAGATCATCCAAAAAATATATTAATCATCAATTATTCCCCTTTTATTTTGGTGAAGGATATGTGCCATATATTTTCTTCTTATCCTTACATATTTGGTGGATTTATTGGTTTTTAATTTTTTTATTCAAGTATCTGTGTTGTATTCTTCTCTCTAACTCCATAAATTATTTTGATCTTATCATGGTAATTTGAATAGGTAATTTTTTTAGTCTTCGGTGTGTTTATGATATTTTTCTATGACCCCCTTACGTATTTTATATTTTTATATGGTTTTCTATCATTTTTTTTAGGTTATTACCCCTTCTCCATGTTGTCTGTATCGAGCCAAAAACCATATTTTTGTTAGGGTTCCTTTCTGTCTCCCTATTTATCTGCATGTCTGAGAATTTTAGGATATTATTCCAAATTATATGGATGATTTTAGGGGTCTATTAATAAAAATAATAAATTGATTAATCTAGAAATTGGGGATGAATAAGTTTTCACTATAAATGTGGTTTTCTATGTAATACACATATTAAATAATGATATCAAATAAGTTAATCCCCTTAAAGTAATTTATATACGTTGAAATTGTTTTCCTTAGATGCCATGATTTTTTAACGTAATGTGGTATATTGTTTCTTCATGGTAGTTCCAACATTATTTGTGATATGGTTGGGGCATTAATGTGATGGGGTCAGAATGAGGTCCAGTATGTGAGGTTTTTTGGTAGTTTTGTGTTGGGGTTGGTGAGATGGGTAGTCATGATTTGTAGTTTTGATGTACCTTGGTGATGTATAATGGTGATGTGAAAAATATTTGATGTTATTTCATAATATGTATTGTATTTTATGCGATGTATGTGTAGTGGTTGCGATGAATGGTTGATGTGATGTGACAACATTGGGACATGATGTGTTTTAGATGTGGATGTTGTATAGGATGGGTGAGTTGTTATATGGACAAGTTGTATTAGTTTCCAGTTTAAATATGAAATATAATTTTAATATGGACATTAAATTTCATAGGATGGATATGAATAAAAATGAAAAAGATTATATATGTGGTAATTTGATAAATTAATCTAAATGTTAAATGAATAGGATTTGTAAATATAAGTGAAATAGAATAATAAAAATCAATTTCTGGATACTCACTAAAGTAAGAAAATGATGGAAACTATAATTTAATGTTATAGTGTGTGGAAATGTATATGGTCAGTTGTTATTGTTAAAATAGTTATCAAGATATATATGGTTGGATACCCCCTCTTCCCTATTATCCCATTAGTATTACTGATACATATTGGCAGCTAGATTAACTAGTAGTGACATAACCTAAAATTTGGTGGGGTCATGTGTGGTATGAGGAGTGACTGGTGTTTATTTTCCTCACATTAAGGTTAAAAAATTCTTGGATACATTATGTTATGTACTAGGTGATATTGTATGAGATATATTATCATGGAATAAGTTTCTTCATCTGATATTTGATTTGATGGATCTGTATATTTTTTGTTTAATGTTTTGGGATGATGGATGATGTAATTAGAAGTTGATAGTCCTTACATTGGTGGGGTTGGAAGGAATGAATTTTAACCCATTTCATAGATGGATGCCTCTGATATGTGATATTTATAGAATGGATCATATTATATTATTTCTGAAATGATGGAGTGAGAGATGAAAATTAATGGGGATGTTATATAATGATAAATTCTTATGTGTTAACAATATGTTACATGTTGAATGAATGGTTTAGTGTATTAAAATTATTAGTATGGGATTGGGAAGTTAACCTAGTTAGGTGATTTTTTATATTATTTGTTTTATTATCTCTCATTATGATCTATTCGTGTGTGAACATGAGACCTACTGTGTGATTCCACATATTATATTAGTATGCTAACTAGCAGTGTATAAATTTTTTTTCATGATTCCATGAGGATATTGGGGATATATATAGTCAATTATAGATTGGGGTTTTGATATGATGTTGAGAATAAATAGTAAGATATTTAATTTTTTATTTTAACATGGGTAATATTATTTTGGGATATCTTCAATGATCATTTATTATCTCTCTTCCTCAATTTTATTTACTACGATGATTAACTCTATCAGCAGGGGTCAAAAATTATTGGTTTCAAAGGTTTTTTTGAGTGTTTGGACGTTTCGTTGAGTTAAATGATGCGTGGATTTCATGGATTTCTGGGGAAATAATTATAGTTGATCATTTTGAATTCAATAGGAAAGGGGGATGAGCTAGGAAATGAGATATTACATTCCCTCAGAAACTGTGTTTATTGAATTAAAAGTGATGTAGTCCAATTACAATGGTAGATACCATGTAGAGTTACATGAATCATGATAGATTATATTCATGCTTAAAATGGGTTAATGAGGTAAATTGTAATTAATTTATAAAATAAATATGTGAAATAATTCCATGAAACCATGAATATGCTTCACCCTCTATATTCATGAATGGATCATGGTATTCCCCTATAAATATATTTGGTAGTGGGGGGTTAACTGGAAGATCTTGTTGATTGTACAGGGATCCACATGAAAGTGGAAGAAGTGGAATTTAATATGTCATTGGGTGATGTATGAAATATATTATTGTAAATTAAAGAAGTTGAGTATAATATTTGCAGATGTAGGACAGGATATAGGGGTTCTAGATCTCTTTTTTTCTAATTCATGTCCAATAATATTATTGGACTCCATTAGATGATAGGAAGATGTGGGTTGCTACATGTCAGTGGTGGACACTATATCATGGTTACCTCATTGAAAAAGATTTATTGTGTCAATAAATTCATTAATAGTTCCATAATAATTACTATAAATGAAAAAAAAATGATATGTATAAATAGTTTCCATCCCTTGACAAATGTGACTAACTATACAAGAGTTTTTTATCATGTTCAAGGACCTCTTTTGATTGACCCGTGATGTATGTCAAAATTATATTTCAAGAGCCAAATGTTTATAAGAGGATTTGATCCAATTGATCTGGTGTGATATACCATTGATTAACATTTCAACATATTTAGAGTTGATGAATAAAGAATAGTTTATCTATTGGATGACATCAATCAGATTTGATTATAGAGATAGCAACTATTAGGGAATCTCAAAGAGTATAACAACTAAAATATAGGGTACCAATTATTGGGGAACTAACTGTAATAAGATCTTTCTCATCTCTCTATGGAATGTTTCTTATATGCATCAATCTGTGGATTTTGGTTTTAATATTATATTTTCATTGTAGTGGGGAGAGGATAGATAATTCTACGATCGGTTTTCACCCTTATCAAAAATATAGTTTCATATCAGAATTCATGTATCTTTTTTGGATATTAAATTTCCTACAAGACAATTTCTATTGAAGTGACTAATGATGATTTTGTAACTACCAAAGGTATATTTGTTTAATGGGTATGAATTTTGACATTTCCCATTCATTGGATCCAAATCCATATTCTGGTCTTGGTGGAAAAAAAGAGTATATTTGGACCTGGGCATGGTTATATACACATGATAGAGAAACTCTCAGTGCACATGGTGTTATCTACACCAATTAGCGGTAAAACAACATTGTTTTATGTGTTCAAAAGATGTGAAATAGTAATGAGAAAACACATATCATATAATTATTTTTACATGGTATGGATATATTAATATAATTTATTCCCTAGAATTGAAATATGATTTCAAATTAAATTATCCATTCAATTATTCCATGATATATTTGGAATTTACGATAGGATGCACAGTGAGATGTGTTCATTGGGGAGAAAGGTTAATCAATTTAAGAAATTCATGTTGAGATTTTATTATCAATTAAAATATTTTAAAGTCGAAAAATAGTTTTTATATATTTTATAAATTTGGATTACTTCAAGTATATTTTTATATGATGTTTACAAATATATCCCCCTCCCCCAATGCTATGGTGATTTCATGATAGAGTTTCAATAATGAATAAAATAACTTGAAATAGAAATGTGTAGAATGTTTCCTACAAATTTAAAATAGTAGATTCTGTATGTAGAATATCTACTTCTTAGGGTTTTTATTTAATACATTATTTCCCCTTGAGGTGATATAATTATGTTCTTATTATAGGAAGATGCTAGTCTGAGGTTGTGCG
This sequence comes from Viscum album, assembly GCA_963277665.1. Taxonomy (NCBI): domain Eukaryota; kingdom Viridiplantae; phylum Streptophyta; class Magnoliopsida; order Santalales; family Viscaceae; genus Viscum; species Viscum album. Next base: position 411,554,705 of record OY728123.1, on the reverse strand, counting down.
TAGACTTCTAGAGGTTTATTCAAGCAATAATCCTGTACGATTACCCTCATCTAAGGAAAAATTATCTATTTAGCCATCTAAATGGAGGAATTTATTTTTTTAAAACTTAATTTCTATCTATACATTACTTGATGTTGATGAAATTTGGGTATATACTGTAGACTAAAATCTATTTTAGGAATGGGAAATTCATGTATGTGGTCTTTTTTCGATTCCAAGAACATGGTAGATAAGGTTATGGGGCTCATAAACACCATCTTACATTATTTTATGGATTATTTTTTCATCATGTACATTTATGAAAAATTTATCTACTATATTTTAGAGGAGGATAATGTAGAGTATCTCAATGTTATCTTTTAGGTCCCTCAACACCACAAGAAATATTAGTATATGAATTACTAATATTATTGGACAAGATAAGTTCATTACCATAGGAATGTGGTGCCTCATTAGGGTGTTTTCATATAGATTTCAATGAACATTTAAATAGATAGTTGGGATGAAAAAATTAATTTGTATATTTTTGTAGTTTTCCATGTTTTTCTATTTTTCATCATAGTATTGTGCCTAATATCACATCGGTTATAGCCCCAAAAATATAACTGAATATAAAGGAAAATACATTTTTTTGGAATGATCAGTTCATGGTTGTTTTCGGTTACTTAAAGATAATACTTTTCATTAATTATTTTTCCCCCGTGGTGATTCTTATGTTTTATTTTTTCTCTGAATCTTCTCATATACAATTATTATGTGTAATTATGTAGGAAAATTAAATTATCACTTATGGTTAAGGTAACTTATATTCCCCAGATCATAAATATGATACCCATGATTTTGATCCATTGTATATTTTTTTGGCCATATGGGTATATGGAATTTCCATATATGTGTGTTAATTATAGTATTCATGAGCCCCATATACCTAAAATATGATCATTATCGATTATATTTGTATCTAGCATAGTTAGAGTTTATCATGTTCCATAAAGATTATTAATTTATGATCACTTACACCCTAGTTATGGGATTTTTATTCCAATTTAGTATGTCAAAAGTCTTGATATGATGTATCTCGTAAGTCTAAAAAATTCTAGAAATTGATTATGGACCATGTGTTATGTATCATGATGTTGAGGGTGTAAGTTGTGGAATTTCTTTTATTCACTATATGATTATAGATTCATATATAATTTAGTATATAGAGGAGTCGTAAAGGGGGATCTCTGATATATTGATGAATTGTTTTGGTCTTCTCCGTGAAGATTACCCCATGGTGTTCTGATGGGATACTAAGAATCTAGAATTGTTTTAGGTGAGACTTTTTGTTAAGTGGGTGAAATATTTTTTAGTTACCCATTATTTCAATAGAACACAATTTTTGGTCCATCCTGAGGATTATAGGATGTATCATGGATTGTGGTATCCACATTGGTTGTTTAGGATGAACGTATCAGTGGTAGAGATTGTGGTTATGTGTCTAGTTTCATAGAGGTTCAAAGAGCACCAATATATTCTTGGAGATTATTTGTATCCCATGAATGGTCCTAAATGGAAATATGAGGATAGTTTTATGTATTTCATCAATGTGGTACCCTAGGCTCTGGTATAATGTGATGCAGTTTGGGTGAATAGGGATGGACGAGTGATGTCATATGATATCCTAGGGATTTGTGAGATGAGTGTCTTGGATTTATTATTGAGATTATATTTTTGTGATATAGTTATCATGCATGGATTGTAGTGTACCATCATATATGATAGAGATATTAATTTTATTTTTTTATATTGGTTATTTCGACAATGGTTCATATCCCTCTTTTCCTTACAACTGTCATTCACCATAAAATGTATTGGTAGATAGGGTAGACCATCCGGATTCTATATAACTTTTTGCGGATTGTAATCATAGATGTTTGTGGATCATGGGTAATGAAACTCCATTTAGTTGAGTGTACATAAAAATATAATTATTTTTTATCCCTTGGAATCCCTCCATTTTATGTTCTTTAGGTGGTCTTGTATTTCTCCATTATATTGAATGGGGGATGAATATTCAGTAGTTTAGAGTCCTTATATAGTTATATTATTGACCGAGGAGATTTAGTTGGACCAAGATATTATTAGGGTAGGGAAGGACTGTTAGAGTGCGTATTCTGGTATGAGGCTTGACATTCATGTAAATACCTCAAACAATTCAATAATGTGAAGTAACTATAATTAAATATTCTTATAAAAATTAAGAATAAATAATATGAGTATAGGTATATCCTACGAATACCACTACCACTAAATAGATATAATTTTTAGGCATTTTTTCACTAATCTATAAGGCTACTCGCTTTTTAAAGTATTAGTTATTTATCATGGTTACAAGTTTTGTTATTATTTTACTATCCACTATTTGCCAAGATTATGTTTACCATATTATATAATATAATTTATTATGATTAAAACTATTGAGTAAATTTAATCATATTCAATTCAAATATGTTGTAGAATTTAATTTTCAATAAAACCTGTTGATGGTTTTAATACACGAGTTTTCATTAATGAATTTTTATCAAGAATAAAAAGATCTTATAATAAATATACTAAATTACTAATAATAAAAAGAGTTTTAAATCATATTTATATAATTATCTTCAATAAATTCCATTTATATAATTTAGATTTTGGGGTAATTTTATTTAGTTAATGTTGAGTAATATTATGCACGTTAAGCAGTTTTTAGAAAAAACATATTATCATTTCAAAAAATAATCATATTTTAATTTTTTTTTATTTTGATTTAAATTAAATTAATAGGGTGAAATTTTAAAAAAATATTAACTATTATTTTAAAAAAATAAAATAAATAATTTTAGTTTTAAATTACTAATTTTTTTGTATTAAAATATTTTTTTTCAAAACAAAATTTAAATATACACAATAAAAAATATATTTTTTGAGAAATACCAAAATTTATATGTGATTTAATATAAATATCGAGGTTAAAAAATAATTATATATTTATAAAATGAAATTTATAAAGTTTCATGAATAATATAACTAATATTCTCTTTGATAATAATAAAAATCATATAATGAAGAATGTATACTTCTTCGAAGAATAAATATAAATATTAAAACAAATAGTAGTACATATTCCTGAGGAATTTTAGAAATTGTTTAAAAATTTATAACTATTTCAAAATTTAGTTATTTCTATTCAAACAATTAAATTTAATGTCCATTTTATAGTTTTCATACTTAAATAATAATATATAGTTTGGGTTACATGTTGTGTGACGCATACATTATCAAACACATTTTTTTATTTTAAAAACTGAGGTAGTCGCATTATCCTCCTTGATGAATTTCACCATTGATATTTTATTTTAAAAAATAACATGGTTACAGATATGGGAAATTATGTGTTATATCCTATTATGACTCCCATGTTTCTTTATCAAACTTGTGGCTTCATGGAAAAATTTTGACAAAATTAGTTTAATTGATCAATGTACCATTTTATATTAAATATAATACACTCCATATGTTCTCAACATGGGAATTGTGTTCCCCCGTTGAAATCACCTTTTGATTTACTGAATGTTAGGGTTCTTGTATTTAATTCATCAAGAGAGATAAGTGGAAGTAATAATGTACATGAGATAAGTTAGGATGAAGTTTTGGTCGATATGAAACCACTCTTATGTGGTCAATTATCGAAATGGGGATTATGTATGTTGCAATAAGAATTCCATTCATTTAAAACACCATAAGACTTATCCATGGTGAAAATTTGAAGAATACATTTTCTTTTACCTCGATATACTGGTTTCATTAACGATTATCTCCATATTTTTTTTGAAATTTCTATTATTTAATATGAAGATGAATGTTCAGTACATTTTCTATAATATAATAGAAAATATATGTTATCATCATCATCTCTCAAAATTCACCCTAGCATTTTTGATACTCACACTAAATCCAATTCAGCAATATACAGTTCCATTTGAATTTTTGAATGGATGATTTTATACCAGAACGCTATATGGGGATGTTATTGATCCTAAAATTAATATAAATCAATTTTAAAATATCTCAACATATCATCTAGTATAATGATTTTCTCGTAGAATTTTCTTCCATCTATGGGTGACATGCAGTGCGGAAAAATGATTTTATATCCAACAATTTATGAACAATTCCCTAAATCCATGATGAATACATTGGAGATTGATTAAATATAACATGAAGTGGAATAATAATAAGTAATTACACATCCATTATTTATATCATATTTTGTTTTACAATTTAAAATTTTTCATAGATAATAGAGAAATGTACCAAATTTTTATGATGATCAACTACCACCCATATGGCGTTATTTCATTAGGGAAATATCTTGAGTGATACAATAAAATCCATTGTCTATTTACATATTTCCATACGATTATAGGATATATCTACACAATTCCATTATTATTATATTGTTCATCCTTAATGAAGTGGATAAATGTTTATCAGGATAAAAATTATGAAATATACCTCCCTATGTTATCACACCTTATGTTTTTTGTTTAATTATATGTACATATTAATGCTTCTTTGATTAATAGAGAAGGTAGACCAATTTTTATCGTCCATAATCATCCTTATTAGCATTGTTTGGGGAATCATTTCCTAGAATTGAACCCTTTTACCAAATCTTCAATTAAATTTTAAATACAAAATATTCTCTATGTTATTTTGTAGAACATCATCAACATTCATGGAATACATGATCCTCTCATGAATGGATGTTCATTAAGTCAATTGAGAGTGGTTAGATAATGATCATTTTATTTTACTCATATCTATCATTTCAATGTATATGATGATTTCATATTGCCCATTCACATCATTGATAAAATTTATGTATCATTTCTACATAGATCATCATCTACATTGATTTATATCCTAGGACAATAATAGATTGAGTATTCATATTCCCTGATAATCTATATTTAGTTTCAATTTCTCATGTTATTATTCTTCATTATAATTATATATTTCATTCTCCAGTTTTACATATATATTTTACACTTCTCCCAATATAGTTAATGTGTATATATCATCAAGGAAATGATTATCGTAGTTAAAGCTATATCATTTTTTTGGATATTTATACTCATGAAAAATTTAATACCATGATTCATATTATATTAATTTATTATTATACATAGTAAAAATCATAGAAAATTCTTTTAATAACTGTTTTATACCAAAAAAATATCAATATATGTGAAACATGTGTACTCCTACAAAAATAATCCTCATTTTCAAATCTTTTATGATCATTTCATATTAACCGTTATAGTCAATTTTTTCTACATTCTACATTATATAGGATTAATTGTTACTAAATCATAATAGGTTTCATAAAAATGATCTTTAATATCAATCTAGTCCACTAAATTTTATAGGTTCTATTACATATGGTGGTTGATGCCACTTGTCAGGCAATATTTTCATAGAAGGTTCTAATAGTATCACTTTTTTATGAAATATTCCCAAATAATTATAGTTCCTCCAAAAATATGTCATATTTGTTTTACTTTTTATATAAATTATTATTTCACAAATCCATTACTATAGTATTCAAATTCATCACATTCTCACTCTTTTATTAGAGAAAATAAAAATATTTTCTATAAAAGGACTATCAGAAATATTTTGATGTATTCTGTAATGTTATTATTTATATGGTCTATAAATATCTCTTGAGTATTAATTATTAAAAAACAAATGTGAACACAATGTTTTTATAAATTTATAAATGCTAATTTTGGTAATAATTTTCTATTTTTACATTAATTATTGGTATCATGACCAATGTTTTATCATTGATATGTACTTGGACCCATTAGTGAACCCTTTTGTGAAACTCTTGGGTACATAAAACCTTTATCTAGATTTTCATTTAAATTTTTTTAGATATTATAAATAAATAATAGACAGTATATAAGGATATTTTATATGGGAAAAAAATACATTTATATTTTTTACTAATAATTCAAAAATATTATTCAAGAAGGAGCCCTAGAAAATATTTTCGAAATAAATTTTTATAGTGATTCACAATGAGTATCTCTCATAGAATGATTACATATTTTTTATAAATCATATGTGGTAGATATTTTTTCACATAAGTCAATAATAAAAATATATCAAATTCTAGTAGCATTGAATAATCATACTCATTCTATAACATGTATTGAATCATAGGATAATTCAGGATATGATGGATGATTTAATTCCCTATAATCTTTCTATCGGATCGGGAAAATAAACACAATTCATTTCATGAATAATGTCAAATTATAAAAATTTTGTATCACATGTTTTAGTGAGATTTTCAACCAATAATTATAAGTGTTAGATTATTTATATTCTTCAAATGAAATAATTTACTGCTGCATAATATTATTTGATAACTAATATTTCTTGTTTTATGATTTATTTTGAATTTTTCATCTAAAATTGAATGATATAAAATAATTTTTACATCCAAAATAAAATATTACATTCACAATTTTTTAATGAATAACTAGTGTAAAAATAACCAAATAATTTTTTAGGATCCTCCACTACTTATGTGATTTCATATGAATTTAACTCAACTATAATAAATTGACTTTTTATTCATTGGTTCTCATTGATATCCCCTAGCATTGTGAATTTGATCAGATAGTTTCTGTGTTCCCTACTGTTGTAACATAAAAAAATAGGATTATTCTTGGATAGAAAATTTGTTTCATCCATCAGATTGGTGGGTTTATCCTATCAACAATAATGAGTTAGGTACCTTTAACCCCCAAAACTAAATAACTTCTATTTCCTCATTGTGTAATTTCTAAGATGATTCATCCCAAAATTTGTATATGTGGGTTGTTGGAAATTTATTCTATGGTTTTACTTTTCCATTATATAACCATTATTATAATATATTTCCACATATTATCCTCACAAGAATCATGATATTATCGGATCTCCATTCTTACGATCAATGAACATCAGACCGTAAAATTGTTTATATAAAATTTTAGAATTTCCAAATTTTTTAATATACATTTCAGAAACCACCAATGATGATATAAATATTATCCTCTCTAGAGATGATGATGTTGGATTTATATCGTTCATGCCTCATAAGATTTAATCCTAGTTCCCAAAATAATTCTAATTTTTTTCTTGTGGTTAATTCAATAACTCATTATTTTTTCATAGATTGTAAGGAAATTATTTTTTAGAAAATATTTCTAGAATAGCTTTCACTCAAACCCATTGATATCCTTATCATGATTCATAATTTTTATCAATATCGACAATTTATCAGCTTCTCCCACCATATGATAAACAAAAAACACAAAATTAGCTTCCTATTAGTATTGATGGTTATTGATATTTTTTTATGGTATTTATACATTTTTCTACAATTTATGGATAATAAGAACTAATGAATATGGGATGATTTTTTAGATAATTGGATCATTTATAGAACTCTCTTTTTGGTGCTGTTTCAGGAATTCCGCATAAATAATTTTTATATTATAATTTTATTTTTCTAGGAATGTATTTTCACTATGTTATCAAATATTACTTCAATTTGATTGAAAATCACATTTTCTAGTCATTTCATTACCCCTAAATTGAATTTTGAAATAGTTTCTCTTGTTTCTAGTTTTTTACTAACAAAAGTGAAAAATGGGATGATAATTTTTGGACAATTAATATCATATATGATAACCTTTCAACATTGGAGATATAAATCATAAATGAATTGTATTCCATAGCATGTGAATTTATAGGTCTCAAAATATGTTATCTGTAATCTATTTCATAATCTTAAATTATTAAGTAATTTATTTGAATTCATAATGTTTTGTAATGAGTTAATGAATTTTGAAAACATATTCACATGGTGTGACACACAAGGCTCACATTAAGTTCCATGGGAATGTACTAGGTAGTATTCTATTACAGATGAACCCTATATTTTCAATGTTAATATGCAAAGATAGGTATCTGACAAAACCACTTAATCTTATTCTATCCTTCAATGGATGAAATTTTCTAGAAACCACTCTCTTTATACTTTACTATGATTACAATTTATTTTTCTATAAATAAACTTATAATTCGATTTATCCACAATGTTCTCAATGTTATTTTCTCATATATGATACCAAATATGATTTAACCATTTATATTATACCAACTATACAAACCCAAAAAAATTACAAATATTATTAAATAGGATAACCTAGGGAATTCATATATGAAAAGAGGTGAGTTATATTCATTATAAGGGAATGAATAGTATTATGAAGTATAACTTGTTATTCAAATATGTAAAATGATATTATAAAATGTGAATATATAGATATATTAAAATGGGATATGGATATAAATGAAATTGAATAATATTGAAGAATAATAAGTATGGTAGAAACATAAATCCTAGAATAAACATAGGTTATGGATAACAATTTTTAAAATATGACATGGTGTAAAAAGACTAATAATATATTATATTTACACCCTACTCCTATATTTGGGGTATCGTTAGGCTCAACCAATACCAAATTCATTCGATAGGTAAATAATTTTCTCCCCATACATAAAATTCAGATTATCTACATGGTTATGTGTTCCTTACAAGGAAAATAATCATACGATATTAAAAAAGAATTCATCTAATGAAATTGGTTTCATAATATTGTCTTATAATATAATTAAATGGTATTTATTAATGAAGAGAATCAAGATATGGTCCTATGGAATCTATTGTACCACAAATAGAACTTGGAATAATATAGGTATTTTTTGAAACATTTTTATTCAATTTAAAATCATTCAATATCATTATACCTAGATATACTGTGAGTTTCTATGGAGTGTCCACAAGACGATGAAAAGGGTGGTTTAGAGAGATTCCTTACCATAATCTAGATTTGTCATCTATTTTATTTATAATCATGAATATTAAATTTTGGATAATTATATAATTTAATATGTAATTTTTTTAATATTATTTATAATTTTATTTTATTCATTAAAATTTCAAATTAAATTAATTATTCATTTAGGTTCATGTCATTTGTTTTGATAATTTTCATGTCATGTGTCCAAAATCACATTGGAATGTGACCCAATGTCAATGTGTTTATTAATTAACTATCTACATAATAATATTCACGATATAATTACAATTAAAATAGATAATTTATACCTTTAAACAAAATAATGAATGATGCTTTTCCAAAATGAACTATATTGAAATCATGGAGATGGTAGGTCATCCCAACACAAGAGTAACATATCAAATTTTCAACGATTATGATTAAAATATGGTGGGTGTTAGAATATTATTTTCAAGATGATCATTTATGATAAATAAAAATTTATTAAATTTAATACACATACATATAACATTCATGTGACATAGTAAATAATGAATCACGTTTCTTAGCATGCTGATAGTACAGCAGAAACCAGAATGAAATTTTTATTTTAAATGGACGAAAATGTTAGAATGTATATAATATATTAATTTTAATCAATTTATAATATTTAATTATTATCATATAAAAAAATTATATACATTTTCATTAATATCATTTAGATAAGATGAAGGAAAACAAATTTTATAGGATTTTGAGGAGGTTGTACAACGTATAAAGGAAAGATATCTTTATTTCCAATTTGATAGAAGATGTGACTGATGAATATTATTCCATAAAATTAATAAATATAATATTATATAGGAGATAGTGGTATATTTTTTATTAAATATAATGCGAAAAAATAAATGTATAAATAAAGTCAAAAGAAAGTGCTCAGTGTAGAAGATTTCCTTCTTTTAGAAGAAAATTTTTTGAATATCATTTTAGGGGTCATATGGTCGGGCTAATTAAAAATATTAAATCTCTTGAATATTTTTGATTATATTTGGGAGATACATGTTCTAATTTATCACAAGATAAATTGATTTATATTTTTTAATAAATTATACAGTGGGTAACATTTTATAATGGGGAAGGAGTGAAATTCATGAAAATACCAGAAAACTATTCAATAATGTAAATTCACTATCTGAAAATGTTCATATATAATTGGGAAAAATTTATTTTAAGAGATATAGAGTTGGTAATAAAATTAAAAAATAAAAAATAAACATTTTTAAAAAAATTATTTTATTTACAGGTAATGATACTCAATTTTGACAATTTTAAATTTTTACAATGTTAACTATTTTTATTAATATTTTAACTAATAAATATAAGAAAGACTTATGCATTCCAAATTTTATAATATAACTATTTATCATTCCAACTAATCAATAAAATTTATCAAATAGAAATGATATAAATGGGAGAATGTATTATAAAATAAAAACCATAGATGCCTTAAAAATGGGTTCTCATGAAATAAATTTAAAAAAAATAGATATATTATAAAAACTGTATGAAATGTAATTAAAATTAATTGAGAGTATATATTTCCTATATATATATATAATTTCTACATTTAATTTAATAATTTCACCAATATGGTATATTTTAATGATTGAAAATGGGGACAAATTATGCAATTAATTGTAATTTTATGAAAATCATACTTCTTAAGACTAAAAATAATCTAACATTAAAATATAGAATAAATATTGTTGAAATATAATTAATTGTTTAAATATAACTCAAAAATGTATAATTTATTTTTGGATGAAATTAATTGAATTCTAGGACTATTGAATTTCATACTTTATTATATATAAATAAAAACTCTATAAATAACACTTATTTTTTATATTTACTAAAAAATAAATATTTTCCCTAAAAATGGAAAATGATACACTATGTTAATATCAAAATAATTATTTAAAAATTTATTTCACTTTTATAATATTAAATTAAGAAAACTTCGATAAAAATAGTTATAATAGTTTCTTATGAAAAGAAATATATATCATTTTAATTATAGAATATTTATTTTTTATTAATAAATTTATTTATTAAAAACGGTTATTTCTATATTAATAAATTTTTATGGATTTATTAAACGAAAAATTCTACATATAATAAGGTATGTGACCTTATCCATGTCCATTAATTTAATGTCCTGGTAATACATGTTTTATTTAAATGATCGCATATTGTTTGGGTTTAGTGTTTTGTGTCGAGTATTTTGTTGAACATAATTTTTCATTTTGGAAACCTAGGTTATTAAAAATAAGGTTTTTAGGATAGATTACCTGATAACATAAAACATATTTTTTCCTACTATCATGTGTTGTTTATATTTTTCAACGACCAATTTCATTTTGATGACATGATGTATGATCCACGTTGTTGAAGGAGATTTTTATATCATCTTTCATTGTATTATGTTTTATAGATTCATGTACATAGAGAGGGTTAATCAATTTCCTAATAAATTAATCTTATTTTTATGACTAGCATTATAACCATTAAGGCAAGTTGGTGCCTCCAAAATTGGTTGATTTATTTATATGGATAGTGGTTTTTCATGATTTGTGTGTTCACAGTGGTGTTTCATAATCTTTGAGTATGTATTTTACATTATATTATTTTGTGGAAAGAATTGATTTTATAATGGTTATATGGAAGGGGTTGTTTTGTGTCAAGAGTGATCTTTGGTAACGTGGTTATACAGGGTGCTATGTGGGAACTATTTTTCTATTTTTTTGGTTGGTGAAAGCGTTTTAAGTGTAATGAAATCCATGAGAGGTATCTCATGGGATGGTTGATCAGACACTTTCATTTTTTTTTATTTGTGTTTTTTATTATATGGAGTCGCTTTTTTATGATTCATCTAATTTTTAATAAAATTTAAATGTTTATTATGAATTCCAGAAGTGAATATAGAATTCAAAAAATGAAATTATTTGGGGTGATACATGAGGAATATTAATTGATGTTTGAGATAAGATTAATTATTTTCTTAAAATAGTTTCATGGCCTAAATATTAAGGATTCATGAAAATTCATGGCATGAATTTCTAAGTCATAATGTGAATGTGTTGACATGCATATTGTTTATAAATTTCATATGGTAAAAAATTATACCATTTGAATGTCCATACCCATTGTGTTTTGGAGAACCATTTCCGCCTATGATATAACATTCATCACATAAACAAATATATTTAACAATATATTCTAGAGGTTGTTTTTAGTGATATATGGTGAGTATCTCTCTTTTTCACCTTGGTAACTTTTACCATGATTCCATAAATATTTTTAGTGGAGATTTTTTTGTTTGATCTGTCTTTGTGTTGAAATTTTTTATTTTCATAGTGCATCTCTGGTTATTCAAAGGTGTCATAGAGTGAATTTGGTTTTTGAATTGTTTCTATATTACCTTTTATTATGTAGTGAGCATATAAGGATCTCTGAGGTTTGGGATCCTTCTTTTATCCCTATTTATCTTCATGTTAGGGGTTTAATGTTTTTTATTCTATTGTGGGGATAGAGAGGGATTAATTAATAAAATAATTTTTTTCTTATCAATATTTTATTGGGATAGGGATGAATCACATGTTCGTTCTGTATTGATGATTTTATTGATGAGATTATGTGTACATGTTTCCATTGTATAAAGTCATGTATTTTGGGATCCCTTATTATGATGTAACTGATTATTATGTGACTCATTCAATGTTGAACGCAATTATCAACAAGAATGAAAATTATATGAACATATATAATTCTAGTGAATTTTTTTAAAATATAAATCCAACATGATATATAATTTCCATGTTAAATAATGAGGTGAAATAATTTAAACCCCATGACCTATTTTTTAAAATTTTAAGTGTGATTATTTTCATTGGTTTTGATTTTTTTATTTCATTGTCTAACATGAGATATTTTTAGGTGATGTTTATCACCATATAGGATGTGAGATGTATGGGATAGTGATATAATAGTGTTTTCAGGGGAATCATCGTTGTATGTTGTGTTGAAGCTATGTGGTGTACTGTTAAATATGTTTTAACATATGATATAGTATTTATGTAATGTTTGGATGTGTAGTGGGGATTTGAGGATCTTGTGATGTGTGTTGGTATTTTACAGTGGTTATGTGTGTTGGTTTTTCATAGCATTAGATATGTTTGATTCTTAAGATGGTTTGTTTTTTGGGGTGTAATGGATTAGATGTTGTAGTTTGATAACATTGGTTATTGTGTGAAATGGGATAGCTATATTGTAGTGTGGTTATATTATTTTCCTGGTATCCATGGAATAAAATTGTAATGGTAAAATGAAATATTATTAGATAGAAATTAATAATAATGGGGTTCTTTTTATGTGATAATTTCTCTAATAAAAATAGTTTGGTAATTAATGGTATGTATAAATATTAAAAACTTTTTCTATGAAATGGGTATTTGTTTATAATAAAGAAATATAGAAAATGTGGGAACATATAATTAATAGTTGGTCTATGATTTCATCATTGGTGGTTTTGCGGTATGATGCATATAGTGTTAGAAATGATTATGAAAGTTTTTTTGTGACTATGTATTGGTACAGATATTTATTATTGTCAAATTTATATGAACTAATATGTTGGGTATTGGGTTATTTATCATACATATAATTTTATTAATTTTTTCTGGCCCCCAAGTTTTTTATAAAAATACTATAACAAGAAATATTTTGTGACTATTTGATTAACAAAAAACCTAAATATTGATCAGATAAATGGATAACATCATTATTTTCCTCACTATTTATTTTGTAGTGATAATATGGGTTGGGGTTAGATATTTCCATACAGTGATGTGATGACATATGTGGTGTTGTTGTTTCATCCCAGGAAGAGGGAATTTGGTTTATTACCTCAACATTACTGGTAAACCCCTGACCAAATTTTGGGATGTAACATCCTTGGATTCTCAGTGAGATATTTTATGGGATGAAACAAATTTTAGTGATTTAGATTTCTAGTGATGGAGCATGTGTAATTGGTTGAGATGTGATGCGAGGATGTCTGATTCATGAAATAGATACCAGAAATTACGATGACAATGTAGGAATGTGTTAATATCAACCAACATTTTATATGGATGTCAATGTGATCATATATGTATAATATAATAATGTACATGACATTTGAAGTTGGGAAATCTGAATTAAATATCGTTGGAAAATTTTAAGTAAGGATCCATAACTCTATTTTTACACTATATTTCTATTTTTAATCTGTTTATTGTTGAGTGTTCTGTGGTGAGTCAATGATTGGTTAGTTATACAATTTAATTTATTGTTTATTATATTGTTTTTCTAATATTTTATTGGAAATATATTATCTAAATTTCAATCCTGACCATGGGCATGATCCTATAGAGTATACTTGTATCCTCTCTCTACACATATAATATTTTTATGGTTTCAATGGGGACATTTGTATAGACCCAAACTTTTACACATAAACATTTAATTTTAATAGACTAATATTCATACATATCATAATGATCAATACTAAAAAAATTATATCTTATTCCATTAGGAACATGTTTAAATTAAAAAATTATTCATAACTGAACTACATCATCTCCCACTAAGTTCATAATAAATATCCCTCTATATAGAAATATCATGTTTCAAACATTTCCTTAAGAATGAGAGAAGATAAATATATGTAAATTTGATATTATATTATCATTATGGGTGAATAGGGGAGATATCAACATAACATTTGAATAAGGGAATGAGAAAATGATAATAAAATTTTAAAAATCACCAAATTCATATATATATATATCACCAAAATTACTCCCCTAATAAATCAGGGTATCTTATAAGACATGAATAATAATGGAATAAAAGAAAATATTCCACGATAGAAACACCTTGGTATAAGGAATATTTTTTTTTCAAGCACATATCCCTATAAAACATTATGTCAATGCTCTAGACAATGAAATTCAAAAAATGTAACGCTTTGTATAACCAATAATAAAATAGTATCAAGATGTGTATAATCTATTATGTAAAATGTTTTCATTGTGTCATAACCCCTTGTGCTCCCATCATGATCGTAGAACATTAATCATCTCCCAATTAATTTTTGGGAGAGATGGTTCTCACCCAAAACTATTAATAACATGACCATCATCATTGGTTATAACACAACATCTATCACATAATAAAAACCATACATATGTGTACAATATAATAATAATATATTCATCACATTATTACATATGAAAGTAATTGTGTTTAATAAATCATTCCACAATATTATTAACCATTGGAAGGAAATGTGTCTCATAATTACCTCATCAATTCATTTTAGCACAACCTATGAAAAATTAATGGGTTTCCTAAACATCTCTTCATCATTGTAAAAAACAATATAGAAAAAATATGTTGTAATCATGGGATAATATACCCTTTAATAGTTAATTTACATCAGTGAATTTTAGCATGAATATAATGTTATTTTTAAAGAAGTATCACATGTAAAATTTCATTCAGAAAATAAAATTTCAATGAAAAAAACCATTTTATGATATAAATAAACAAAATATTGAATAAATTATATTCATGGGAAAAAATATTTATATCCTGTAAGGGAATACATAGAAATAATATTAAACATTTCATTTAGAAAATATGATTTCCACTTTGAAAAAAATAATTCTAAAACATAAAACATTTTCTTGTAATTTTTAATTAAAAATAATCTTTGAAACTTATAAGATAACATTTAAATCATTTAGTATTCATGATGGTTTGAAATACTTTACACAATAGAAAAATATTAGAGTCAAATTATTTTAAAATAAAAAGATATGTTGTATTAAAATGACATGATGAGTCATTTTATACTCTTTAATAAATGTAAAAATTGATAAAAATGACTTTTAAAAGTCATTGAGAATCGTTAAAAAATAGGAAAATATTCTTGGAAAACATTGACAGGCAATAAAAAATGGATTTTGACCAAAGGGAGAAATAAAGTCTTTTTTCCTTAAAATTTTTAAATAATGTCTATAATAAGGGAATAAAATGAAGTGAAAACATTTATTATTATGAAATAGCCTTTGGATAATAAATGTTATAAATTTCATGAGATATGGATCAAAATATTTCATCATCGAAATCAAAATCATAAGAAATCATGATGGGAAATTAGATGACGACATAAAACTTTTTCAACTTTGGAAACATTATAATCATAATCCATATTTAATAATAATATCAAAATAGAAATTAAATATAATGAATATAATGGTATACATGATATAATGTATAAATGAAATTGTATATACATATCATTAAAAAGATATGTTCCTAATATAATATATGTCCCAAATAAGAATATTGAGAGAAATATACCTTAACACTTTGTTATTATTCAAAATCATAAGTCCCAATAAAGGAAAATTTCCATTATAACATTAAATATCTGGAAAAAAAATTGAATGTAATTAGAACTAATTTTAATGGGGAAGTACATACATCATATATAAGAAATAGCTGGTGAATAATGAATATGTCTCCTAGAAATAAAATAATGACTTCAAATCCCTTACCTTGTGTATCGACTTCCATTTTACACATTCTAATCACCTATATAATAAGTATTAGTTGATTATAAATATTTTTTTAAAAAAAATATATTTATTTATTTAGTAAAATATATGACATATTTATGAATGATTTTTCCTATTTTTTTAATTAATTTTTTAAAAATAATTTTCAGGTAATAACATATTTTTCAGTGAATGGTGATTCTATTTTCACATTAATTGAAATGAAACAATGAAAATAATAATTTTTTATTTCAGGGGTTTTGTTTTGGAATTTATATCACATATATTAAATTAATATACCATTATTATCATGCATGGAAAGCATTAGTGAAAACAAATTACATCACTCTGTGAGGTGATAGTCCACCGCACACATGATCAGCGTTATCATATCCCATATTGAATGGATTTTAATAATTTATACAACATATATTTATCACATAGGTATAATAAATTTTCAAATATCATATATATTCATTAAATCTATTATTTTTACAATCCATTTAAAACAGAAATGAAAATAAAATTAAATCTATTTTGCAAGTGGTAGCCTGTCGTACCCATGCGAGATGATACTGTTATTTAATTGGTTGTAATGTATTAAGGTATATGTGGTATTATAATTACATAGTTATAATAAAATAAAATGTTTATTCTATAAAAAAATTGAATCATTTTAAACTTCCATTAAATTTGGTGTTAGAAAATGAATAACATTTATTCGTTGTGTGGTAGTCTGCTGCAAAAAATGGTCAAAGATTTAATTGGTGGAAATTTAAGTATAAGTTTAAATAAGAACCATTTTTAAATAAAGTTAATAAAGCTATGAATAATTAATTTTAAGTGAAAATTCAAATTAACTATCAATAAAATAATTAAATCAGTTTTTTTGAATTATTTTACTTATATATATATATATATTTTAATTTTAATAAATATTTATAGACTAATACTATATTCTTTATCAACATGATATAAGAATAAATCCAATTTTACTCTTTAAAGCTATATTTTGTTTCTAAAATATGGTTTCATTACAATTTTTATTGGTATTCAAAAATGTTATTAGTATACATTTTTTAACATTATTTTAATAAATAATCCTTCTGTTTTAAATATCAAGGTATATATTATACTATAGTAAATTTTTTAGAATTTTATGAACAATAATTCATTTAGGTCAATAGTGAAATATTCATGTATTTATTAAAAAAATATTTTTCAATCAGTGAATTTACCAAACAATTACATTAATAAAATTTAAAATGTAAATTTATTTCAATTTTATATCTATTAATTATTTGCTTCATCTCAATAAATTTACTAAGGGATTTTAATGTTAAATAATTTTCCAAATTTGGTGGTTTTCTCTTCTGAATATCTATTTTTCCCCTTTGTTTATGTGTTTCATTTAAAGATAAAATTTTAAAAATATGAGAATAAAAATTTTAAGAATATATTAACAATATTTAATCCTCAAAATATATATTATATTATATTTTAAACTTAATTTTTTGTTAAAATTATAAATTAAAATTAAAAATATTAATTACAATTGTATTTTTTATGATGAGTTACCATGTGTTAAACTAAAAATATAATGGGAATGGATTCTTATAATCATAAAAACCTATTTTATAGACTTATAAAAACAATAAAACCTCAATTGTTGTGTAAGAAACTATATTTTAGCATTTTTGAGAGTAATAATACTTGGTACAATTTATTCTTTTATCAAATTCCATATGTGTGAGGCCTCTCGCTTATATTATATAGTCATAATTCATGAATAACACTCTTTCATTGAAAATTTATATAATTGAAAATGTATTCATAAAATATTTTGATATTAGATTATAACAACCATAACATTTTAGTCATCCAAAAATTGAATCACATAATTTTGAAAATGTAAGGATAGTTTTTTCCCATTATTTCCTCATGTTCCCACATAGAATCCTCGAGTTAGGGTATTTACCAAAAAGAATTATAATTCGAGTTGAATTATTTCATATAACATTCTTTGTGTGATATATAATATTCATTGTATGGTCAAATTATAAAACAACATATTCAATAGGTAAGGCCTCTAAGGTTCGTACACATGATGGATTATTTATGTAGATCCTCAATTGATAAACAGGGAACACATCCTGAACATGAATAATATTCAATGGAAGAATTGATTAATGGTATACCATAGTGATATAATCATGAATGTAAAAGTTATTGATATATTATGGTATTATCATTATAATATATCATAGTAATAATTTCATCCTTTTTTAAATCATTAAATTAATTCCACATCATCTCTTACTCCAAAAAATTAAGATTTAAATTTTATACCTAAAGAAATAATGAACCAATAGATCCATAATAGAATGATAATTAACTTTTTATATCTATTTTTGTAATAAAAAAAATATTTTGCATCGTTTATTCATTGTTAGTAAATATTTACATGGTTATTTGATAAAATAATTTCATAAAACACTTCAAAAGTTCAACAAAACCACTCCATATATCATTTACTGTATAAACCTTAAAAAATAAAAAAAATTAAATAAGGACACTAAATATATAAAAATAAAATAAAAATTAATCCCCAAAATTTCATTATGTTGAAACTATGGGTTACATAAAAAAAATTAATACCTTAATTATATATTTTTGGAAGCATAACTAATTCATGAATTACCATAAAAATTAATATAAAGACACATAATTCATCATTAAATAAATAAAACCATATTTATAAATTATATTAAATAAAATACGAAAATGTTTTAAACTACATCAATGATAACTTATAAAAATATGTCAAAAATATCTTTAGTTAGCTCAAAGATCATCAATAACATCTATTTTACTTTATAAATTTCAATCAACACATTATCCCAGTATAATTATCTCAACATAAAGTATATTTTATGGGATTTCATTCACATAATCACTTATTTTTAATAAAATATTATCATTACATTAAATAACATTTCAAGATCATTGTATCTATTTAATGTATTCCTAAAATTTGATAATGAAAAAAGTATACATAAAATTTTGTACATATTTTTAATTCATTAATTAAAATCCCAAAATACTTCAATCATTATAAATCATTCTAAATATGTTCAAAAGTATTCACCATATTATTCCTCAATAGATACGTCATTTCATATGTCATTTATAGTGTCATAATTATAAAGAACAAAAAATGTTACTTATACCACCTTTATGATCCTATTACTGAGATTTAACATTAGGACATTGATTTTTAAAATCCACATAAATAAAATTTAACCATTGATGATTCCAATGGTCAAAAATTATTCCCATCCATTTTGTAAACTGAACATTTCATTTTTCCTCTGAAAACACTTAGTCTCCATACATATTTTATAAACATGAAACATATCCTCAATAATTTAAGACATTACCAACTTTTTATATTCCACAATTTTTCACACATGTGAATATGAATATTTTTTCCTGTCTTATCTCTATCACATATACTCTCAAAAAACTCTATAATTCTCTTCATTGATTAGTCCATGAGTTGGTTAAGGTGAATTTAATAAAAAATATATCATTAAAACTAATTATTACTAATTAAAGTATCCTTCAATCAAGTCATCATCCCATCTAGCTGATGATGATCACATTTTAATTCCATTCAACCTTATCCCAATTCCATTTGGTTCATTCCATGAACTAAAAAACTAATATTGTTAGAAACATTCATCAAAATGGAAAACATATAATCATAGGAAGTCACTGAAATGATGTACATATCATGATATATTTTTTCAATATAGGACACCTGATGATGGATATAGGTAATTAAAGGTATATATTAAAATCAATCATGATGTTTCCAATAGATTCTATGAATTTAAAAAGAACATTCACTTGAATTATAAAATCAGGTGATTAGTGAAGATCATATTCACGGACTATATAATTCTAATGCCGAGAAAGACATTCCATTTTAAGAGTTATTTACCATTGTAAATAATATCTAGAGTGGGATTTAATTTAATGTAAGCTAATTTCTCTATCTATTACCAATATTCCGATATATTTTCATATACTTTGAATTACACAAACAATTATCCTCATAAATATCCATACAGTTGTTAATATATTTTTTTCATCCTAGTTTTCAAAGTTAATGTAAACCTTTCTTTGATAAAATTAATTTAGACCAAAAAATATCATATTAAATATTGCTTCTTAATAGGTGAATATTAATTATATATCAAATAAGTGAACACAAAAATCATGTAGTTCTTATTGCATTAGAAATAAATACATAAAAACATGTTCATAATTGAACTAAAACATCTCCCACAATGATCCACGTAACTAGACCCCTTCATACACATAGAATAAAAAATAAAAATTTTAATTAATAGGGGAAATGATACAAAATAATTGGCCATCTTATATTCTCATTAATGGTCAAAAATGAAGATATCAACATAACATGAGCATAACTGTTTAAAAACAAGAGTATAAAATTTGAAAAATTAAACACTTTATATTATAGATCATAAAAATAAGTCATCCAATAACTTATTGATGTTCATAAGATATTAATAATAATGTAATTGAAAAATATAATCCATGATAGAATATCATTGGCATAAGATATAGTGTTTCGGAAAAAATAATATCCATGAAATCCAAATTACAGGGATACCTACCAAGACATTCATTACATGTTATTCATGGGAGAAACACCTACATATTATTGTTGGTATAACCCCCATGTACCCTCTATGTTCATAGTTAATTTATCACAACCTTATCCATTGGTTGAATATATAGGTTCCACACATCATCAGTTATAAAATACCTCAATACGTTGTTATAGTTTTAACATATTCAAATAATGAAACCATACATTGGAAGTCCATAACATAATAAAAATTTAAACGCATTAAAATCCAAGAAAATATATCAATTTCAAAAAAAATACTTATTATAATAACTTATTGTTTGGACATGTGTTTCATAATTGTCTCATCAGTTCATTAAAGCATAACACAAATAAAAGTAATGGGATTCATAAAAAATATTAATTATTAATGAAAATGATACATTGAATGAATAAATATGCTATCAATTTATAATATTCCAAGGAATTATTAATTGGTATCAAAGGATGTAATATTAAATCAAAGATGATTTTGAAGGAAAAATAACTTGCATCCTTTTTTAAGAAAAAAACATTCTTTTCAAAATAACATTAGTCACGTTTGAAGTTAATAAAAATGTGGTTGTAATACATTCAATAGAAAATAATAATGAAAATATATAATATAATAATTAATATCATTTAATACATTTCATAGGAAAAAAATAATTTCTACATTGACACAAACATTAGAAACTAAATTGTCTTTGAAAATAAACAAAATTTCCAATATCACTTAAAATATATATTTGAATATTTGAATCACTAAGTGTAAATGATGGTGTGAAATGTAATAATTTTAAAAATAATGATTCCTTGAATATTTAATGTAAAATCGAAACCTGAAATATTTTTGAAAACAACATGAATATTACATTTCAAACATTTAATAAATATTAAATAATTGGAAAATTAATTCAAAAAAAACAAATGTATCCTTAATAATATTTTGAAGATTTTTAACACATGCATATAGATGGAAAAGGTTTTTTGAAAGAATAGATAATCTAAATAGTTTTTCATTAATATCATTCTGTTTAAATCATGAGTACATAAAGAGAGAAAAACATAATTGAAAACATAAATTTTCTTGAGATATTAAATTGAGAATAATGGTAATTATTTTCTAGATATATGGATAATAATATTTCATCATCAAAATCGTAATCATAATTATCATAATGAATAACTAGATTATAATATCAACCCTTTATGACATTTTTATAATTTGAATCATAAGAACCATTAAATAATAACATCAAAAAGCATTAAATTTTTTTATCAGAAGAATATTCATTAAAAAACATGTAAATGTTGTTTTATATCATATTTATAAATGAAGATATGTTCATAACATAATGTAAATCCCAAGCCTAAAAAATTGAGAAAAATCATTATCGCTTCAAATATATTTTCATTCATATTAAAAAAAATAAGTAATAACACCAATTATAACATTAAAAAATATAATAATATTTATATTAATTATATAATATTCCATTAGCGATTTATTTACACCACACAAAACAATTGGTGAATATGTCATACTACTATAAGAAAATAATAGATTCTTATAACCACATAATATTAGTCTCAAATTTATTGGTATATGTTTTTGAAATAATTAATAATATATAAAATTATTTTATATGTATGTTAAAAAATAAAAATATTATATATAATTTCCAATTTAATTTTATTATGACCTTATTTGACCATTTATTGACATTCCCTGTTAAAAATAATGTTTCGGGAAAACAACATAGTTTCTAATCAATGATTTGATGTTAATTTTTTTTCATATTTCATTTTTCGTGGTACCATAATATAATGAATTTTCAAATTTATATAATTATAATATTTATTTATTATATTTGTATTTTTAATAATCCATACATTTTATAGATAGAAAATAATAAACTTTGTTTATAAAAATAGTAGGTTAAATGTACTCATTAACATTGATTCCATTTTCCCAATTGATGAATGAAGGATATGTCAAAAAAATATTGAATTTAATAAATAAATTTTATTTTATATATATCACACATGTTAACTAAATATTTCATTGTTACCTTCCATTATAAGGTATAGTGAATAATTAATCACATCGCTTCACAAGATTGTAGTATGATGTACTAATAATCAACGTTATCAAATACCGATGAATTAGAATATAAGTAGGTATATTTGATACAATTATTCTATATATATAATTATATTTAATTTTAACCTTTATTAATTTAATATATCATTATTATCATCCATAAAAAATAAAAGGGAAACATCTAATATAAGTTCGAGAGGTTGTATTCTTCCGTACAAACGTGAAACATTAATATTTTCAATGGTTTTTGATATAATATTCAGATATTGTACTATAACTATATTGTTTTTTTAATATCATAAATATATTTTTTATATATAATAATTATATATATATCATCATTTTATTTTTTTAGAGGTGGTTATGGAAAATAAAAAACAATGGTTCGCGAGGCAGTATTCTGTCGTACATCATCTGTACAGTTTTTTATACCATTTGATAGAATACAATGTTCATATTTATTATTAAATTGAAATAATGAATATTATTTATAGGGGACATAATATTTTCATTATTTTATATTATATGGTTTTTTATTTAATGAGTTATAAGAATAAATAAAAATAATCTATGTAAAAAAATTAAACCCATATATCTGATAAACAACAGGCTTTCGAATATAAAATTACCAAAATATTAAAATAGAATTATATAAAAAATTTAGTTTGAATCGATTCAATTGATATAAATGGGGTAAATTTATTTATATTTACCTACTTTTAAATAAAAAAATTAAAATAAAATTTAGATTTCAAATACTTTGAATGATATGTCAGTTTTCTAATAAAAACAATAATCTTCCACTGTTCTCTAAGAAACAATTTTTAAAAAAATTATAAAAAAAATAAATTATTGTTTATATATTATGATATAAAAAATAAAGTTTAATTTTCCAAATAAATATTCCAAATTTGAAAAAAATAATAATTTTTAAATAAGTTTCCAAAACATGAAAAACTATTTTTTAGAAAAATAATGTTTTTAATCATACAACTGGATGAATTATTATATAATAGTTTTAAGACACATAATATGATTATTATGTATTTTATTATATATAAGATATATACATTTCATTAAAAATAATTCATTTAATTTTATTTTTTAAATTTTTTGATGTAAAATGCATTTTTTTCATTGAATTATAATTTCTCAGAAAAATATTCCCATATTTTCAAATAGTTCTTATTATATTTTACAAAGAAAATAACCATAAAATTAATTTTATTTTTATTTTCAAGCCATATATTTTAACAATAAATTTAATACTATTTTTATGCATCATTCTAACTGCTAAGAGATAAATATCATATTAAATTTGAAACTATTAATTGTATTTTAAAATTTTTTAAACCATATTTTTTCTATAGAAAATGATATAAAATAAGATAAATTAATAGTGAAAAAAATCTTAATTTATCATGGCGGTAAATCATTTTTTATGATATAAACAATAATAATTTAGTATTTGGATAAGATTTTTATTTATTGTTCTAGGACATGTATTTTTTTATTTTTTACATGAATATGTTTATATTTATTCATTGAAATCATTCAAAAATTACGGGGTTTTTAGGTTTAAAATTATATTTTATGATATATTTTCTTGGTGGGTTTTTATCATATATCCTTGTTGTGTTTCATTATATTGGGAAAAGGATTCTATATTTTAGATTTTGTATATCATCGATGCTTGTCACTAACCAAGGCCTTTTAGTGGTAGTAATCTTAAGTAATTAACTCTCTACATTCATTAGTATACATTGAAGAATAAATATGGGGTTATTGATTCATTACAAATGATTCTATAAAATGGTGAGGGTATTTGTTTTGAATTATTATTTGTTATTTCATTTTTATTAAATAATGTCGGAGAATCAACATAGAGGGTATGGTCATAATAATAATGAAAAACTAAAAATTGGATAAAATGGGTATTCTAAAATAAAATGTGTTATTTTATAAAAATTTGATTGTTCAAAACATTTTATTTAGTGTCCCATTAAATAAGTTATGAAACCAAGTAGTTGTGTTTTCTCAAGATTTCTTAATGAGTGAGATTGAGAAGAAGGACACAAATACATTTATATACCCAAAAAATAAGTTTTAATCCATATGGGTATATATATATGTGTGATTTAGATATAAAATATTATATAATTCATCTAAAATAATAAATTCCTAATTTGAGGTAATGATTGAGAATTCATAACCCATTGAAAATATTTTAGTTTAAATAGATCTTTTACAATTGGTCCAGGAACAGTTTTCACATACACATAACATCCTAAATAATCAATATAGACTAGTTTGTTTTATAATGAAGTACATTTTCAGACAAAATTTAATTATAGTAATTTTACTATGTTCATGTCTAATCATTTCATTGAGATTTATTGTTTAGTTGTGTTGTTCTAAGGGTGTTTGTTTTGTGTTTCAATGTTTAGATCACCAATGTATTATTTTTAGGATCATATTAAGTGTTACAAAAAATAAAAAAATTAATGGAAAATATAATTACATTCATATAAGGATTTATGTGGTTTTAATTATCTATATGATTCCAGAAATACAAATGCTTCACTTAATACAATTGTTATCATTATATTGAATGTTCATTTTTCTAGTTTTATCTACCACCATAAACTACATTGATTTTATTCAATGAAATGATTATTAACAAATTATTTATGTAAAATATGATATAATATAAAATATATAATTATATTTAACAATACTAATATTTATATAAATTTCTATGAGGGCGGTGAGTAAAAATGTATAATGTTCTCGAAGTAGTATGTGAATTAGTAAAAATGTGGTAATCATTTTTTTTAAAACTAGGGATTAATGGTATGTACTTAATTAACACAGACAATATAAAATAAATGTATATGTGATACTTAAAAAATTATTCCAAAATGGCTGGAGTTTTTTGATGGAAACTAGGCAGAAAAATTATTTAGATATGGTTGAGGGGTTTACCTTCTCCATTAGATAACTAAATTCGGGTAGCCACTATAAGTACAATAGATTTTTAATTTTATGTGAAAAAGGGTTCTAGTTAGGTTATAGAGTGATGATGAGTTGTTTGGGAGGTGTTAGTGTATTCTACATATCATAAGTACATTTTATGGGTGTTTAATGCAATGTATCAAGACAATATACGATGATGAATCTTGTTATAATATAATAAATACATTTTTTAGATGTTTGATACAATGGATTATTATATGATCAAATATGAAATAAATCGTGTGTTGATATTTTAATGTTAAATACAATGTTTTAACTATTTCACTATTCCCTAAAAATTATTTTTTTGTAAAAAATAAATAAAATAAATTCATATTACCGATTATTAAATTTGTTGATTCTTAAATAGAATCATTTTTATTAAAAAAAAATTCCAAAAATGGTAAACATTGTTTTTAATTAAAATATGTAAATTTTTCAAAACCAAAAAAATTTAATATTAGCATTACAATACAGAACCAGTAGATAATTACATAGTGTCCCATTAAATTATACAATCATTATAATAAAACATCGTGTTAATTATTATTTTTTGATAAATATAAAAAAAACTTCAAAATCAGTTTTTTAAAATTTAACATTTATGTTTTTCTAAATATAATTATTCTATATTTTTCAATTTTTAAACTTATTATTTACATATATCATGTCATTAAAAATCAATATTTTCATTCTACAGTATAACTAAATATTATTTTTCAGTTTCATAAGATATTATACTATACTAATGGTTATGTTACTATCACTAATAAAATGATTACTATTAATCCATTTAGATTACTATTTAAGAATTAATTTTTGTAGTGGTCATATGGGTTTCCAATATTAAATAAATTTATCAGGGTTCAATCATGACTTATAAACTATTTTCCTCTCAATGTTATATATATTTTATTTTTAACAAATAATATCATTTTAAAAAAAATCATTTAAGCGTGTTTTTCATGAATTTAAATATTCTAGTCGAAAAGGCATTTCCAAAGTTTATTTTAAAATATATTTTATTTTTTATTTCAGTGTGATTTAATTTTTGACAAATTATTTTGTTTTATATATTCAATAAATGTAATGTAATAAACAATTTATTCAATTTTTTTTTTAACATTTTTATAATTTTCTCAATATTAAAATGTGTTACTAAATATCATAGATTTATATAATTAAATGAAAATTTTCATTGTTAAAATTATGTTTCTTTACATCCTATTTCAAAAAAAACATTTACTGTTCTAATATAAATTTTTTAGCATTATTGTTGATTTTATTATGTCATTGGAATTGTTTGAAAGAAGTATTATATAATTTGGATTAAAAATTTAATTTAGAAAAATAAAACTTTATGGACACTATAAAACTCCTCAGTATTATAATTTCTTTTACTCAAGTAGATCCGATATAACGTTTTTGGGATATAGAATTAAATTAAGTCAATTTTAATGAAACATCCAGAGATTTGGCACTCTCTCACCCATTCATATATTTTGGGTAATGAGAGCTCAATCACTCCTCGTCATATGTTGAAGGATTCAAAATAGAAGTGTTGTTGTGACAGGCATATTCTGGATACTATAACCATAGTAAGAAGTGTCATAGTAGTATAAAAAATTCATAATAAAATTGAAAAAATAAAAGTAACTACATAGAGGATAAACTCAAAAAATACAACTAAATATTCCAATAAAAAAATACGGAATAATATAATGACACATTAAAATATAAAAAAAATCCAAGTGTCATTGCCCTCCATAAAAAGACACCCTTCCATGGATATATATAAATAAACGGAGATAATGACCAATGATTCCCAACCCTAGTAGGTCTCAAGGTGTAGAACAACACCAAGGGAATAAAAATCTCACAAATTTAATTTCATTACCCATTTATAGTAAACATGACCCACAAATCTGATGTACCTACCCTAGAATAACTCCATGAAATTTATAAAAGAAAAGCAATACCATCCAACATGAATGATTAAAATAAAAATGTTATAAATACAATGAAAACTCAAAAGTAAATAGAAAATTAATGATAAAGAAGTGAATCAATATCTATCTAAATGTTCGTACTAGTAAGTCCCAAAAAAGTATATGATTTCTTCCAAGAAAACCTAATGTTTTTATGTAAATAGTGTGAGCATACAAGTATATTAGTTGGAAAACCAAAGTATCTCACACATAAGTGAGAGAAGAATAATAATTATTCCATGGGAAGAACAATGATCCAACAACACATATTAAGGTATAATAACCATTCCCACCTCAAAAAAACATACTCACAATGTTACATAGGTTATGTAAATTAATATAGTAATCATATCGATGACAGGGTACCCCACACCACTTTCCCACTCAGTAGATGCTCTCACACCTAAAGAGAAGACGTACTAGCACTCCCACATCTTTTGAAAGAACCAAATCACAACATGGCCACACACACCTGGTCCATATACCACACCATATCATGATCACACACTTCTGGGCCATAGAACACATCACATCCTTCCTGCACACATCTATGCCACGTAGCACATCACATCCCATACCGTAGATACCTAATAAGCACAACACATATCATATTAAAGAAACCTGGAAGACACAACTCATCTACACACACAAATTCCACCCAAAGCACAACCCAGCCAAAGATACATGGACTATCACAGCCTATAAAAAGGAGTAGGGAAGAGAGCTTGTCCATCCATCCATCCTCATACATGGATCTTTGGCAGGGGAAACCCCTCCCCTTGATAATGTGGGTGTTCGACACATACTGATTTACTGGGGTGGGATTCTTATTGAAATAAAAAAGTTAAATAAATACACACACACAAATATATAATCCCAGCCTCTCAATACAAACATATGGTTTTTCCACAAAAAAACCAACTCACGATACCACGTCTATTACTACCTCTAAATGAATTTATGAGTTTCAGAAATAGTCCCTTCAAATGTAAATGAAATAATGTTTCTTCAAAATTCTCCTTTACTAAAAACACATTGATTTAATTATTTATCATTGACCAAATTCTCATTCTCTATTAATAATTAATTTATATATCCCATAACTACCTGACCACCTAACAAAGACATTCCATGATAGGAAACACTACCAAAGTCATATTATAATGTGAAGATCCATATAAAATAACATATATTCATATTCTGATCCATTTAACACCAATTTATAATTTTACCTACATCGATCCATAGATAAGAGGTGAATATTTATACATGATACTCTTGGAGAAACACTACGCGAATTACACACACCAACAAATTCCATAATCATTATTCAATTTCATTCTTCCTAATCTATCTCCTCAATAGAGAAAACCCCCAAATCCTAGCCACACCTAAAAAACATCTCATTACAACTATAATATAACCATCACAAACATTCTTAGAAGTGCTAGTGCATAAAACTTCTCATCCGTTCCACAAAGAAAATTTTCTCAACATGAGATTCCGTTACACAACTTGAACCACCCCATACCACACATCCTTTCTCACAACTAGAAAAAAACAAATACCACACAAGGCACAATTTATATATTAAATTTTCTTTCTTTATTCAATACTATGTCTTAATTCTAGGGTTATAATAGAAGGTTTGATCGTAGGGAATCCAATTATTTGGAGGGTAAATGTTATTAATAATTTCATATATAAATAGTATTTCAAAAGAAGATCAACAACAAGAATTCACAAGACATCACAGGTGAGAAAAAATGACCCCAATAGTAATGATTTTTATAAGGACTATATATTATATATATTAATATATCAAAAAGAAAAATATTAATTAAAAAAACATTCATTAATTTTTCAAAGCCAATATTCATTGATATTAAAGTTGATTCAATTATTTTGTTAGTCTAAAATAAACAATGTTCTAAACAAACATTTATACACCATCCCCGCATAATGTAAATATATATGAGAGATGAAGGAAAACTGCTTGGAATAAGAAGAGATCATCACTTCCCTAATGAACCAAAGTTAGGGGTGCACATACAGTAGGAAAATTCTCCAGGGAAAATTTGATCCAAAGCATAAAATACACAAACATTAATCCATGGGGAAAAAATGTTCTTACAATGTCTCACCCTAAGAAAAATATAAAACAAACATGGAACAGAAGATCTTGTATTTTGGAATGCTAGATCCAAAATAAATTGGGGAAATCATTTTTAATCCATTAGTTTTGGTTGTAGACCAAGACCACACAATATGAAAAATAAGTGGAAGTATACCATTTTTAGGAAATAGTTACAATTCAAAACAACACCAAAAATATTAAATTTTTAATTTCTTTCATTTTACAACAAATAAAAAATTAATGATCTGAAACTAGAAACATAGATAAATTCTATAATTATAAAAATAAGTTAAAAAAGAGACACCAATAGAGGAGTCACTGGTACGAGATGTTGATGTGAGTCATCGGTGCAAGCTACCATCGTGAACTACTAGTGTTAGTCCCTAGTGTGATCTACCATCACAACCTATCAGTCTGAGTCATTATTCTGTCTCACCACTACGACTCACCACTATGACTCACCATTGCAATCTAAAAATGGGAAAATAGTAAATCAGGTAATGTCTTGAAATTACTAATCATGACCACAAAAACACATGAAACACTAGATTTTCATAATTTAATTGATCGTAGGGGTCTTGTCAATTAGTCTGATAACACTAAAACAACTCTCTCCCTCAAGAATTCCAAGCCAACCCCCTGAATAAAGAGGGGTCCAAACAACCATCCTGCGAGAAACCACCTAAGTATTCCGATTCAGTTTAAATACTTCTAATAACCAAACATATCAATGTTCAATGATAAACCACCATGTCTTGTTTGAAATATGGAGTAGAAAACACCACATCCAATAACACCTCCTCGTAAATCTACTAACCTGGTGACCAAAAAACACACCATACAAGTAGAACAACCAAACTATCCCAATCTGAGGAATCATTAAATTCCATCTTCTATGTCAAGTTAATATCCAATCTCTGTGGAACGGACTCTCCCACATAGGTTTAATCACAAATCAATTAATTAATCTCAATTTGTAATTGGATCCTGCACTCTTTATATGTCGGAGATTTAATCGCACATTATGGTACTAGGAAACAACTCATCTCATAGTACACAAAGATCAAATATTATATCACAAGAAAAATATAATATTGAAAGATTAAAATGAACCTTAGGTACTGGGCACACATCAGTATTTGTCTTTAATATGTACACTCCTCCAGGCTTCCATGCCTCCACAACATGAAAACTAAAGGAATGTTCCACCCCCATGGAACCTTCTCCTCATGATCATGGATCTCTATCAGCCATTCCACATATGTCACATCATCTTCAATATCCATCCCTCTCTATTCAATGACATGAGATTCATCAGGAATATATAGGCGAAGATGAGGTATTTTAATGACTTTGGGGATCCTCTCCAACCATGGTGGAATTTCCAACTTGTATGCACCTCGTCAACTCATTATAATAGCTTAAAGGGTCCAACAAACATGGGAGGGATATTTATATCATTTATGAACATCTACTGCAGATCTAGAGGGGAAACCATAATGAATTATTGGTCCCCAACATCAAAATTCAAATTCCACCTCTTTTGATCAATAAATAACTTATGTTGGTCCTTAATAACTTTCATCCAATCACGGACATGCTGAACCTTCTCTGTCATGCTCTCCACCACCTTGGGAATAATAATAGCTTTCTCCCCAACTTCTACCTTGCACAAATGTTAAGGATATAGTCTCCCAAACAAGACTTCAAATGGAACCATTCTAATAGAACATTGATAATTTCTATTATAAGGAAAATCTACCAAGATCATGTGGAATAACCTTGAACTTAGAATGTTCATGATGCACGTTCTCGTCAACTCCTCCTGTGTCTAGATATTCTTTTCTGTCTACTAATCAGTATGTGGGTGGATGGCAGTGCTACGGTGTAATTCAGAACCAAAAGCATTATGTAATCCCCTCCAGAGTGGTCAGGTAAAAGGAGTATCTCAATCTAAGACAATAGTTCTCATAACACCATGAAATCATACCATCTAATATATATACCACATTGACAAGGAATCCACTACACCTAAATCCTCAATCACTATGAAGTGGGATTATTTAGAAAACTAATCAACTTTCACCTATATAGCATCATAGGCTCCCTGAGACCAATGTAACCTTATGATTAGATTTATTTAGATGTCTTCCCATCTCATCTTAGGGATATAAAAAGGCTGAAAAACCTAAATGGGAACATATTGATCATCATTTTCCAGCTACCAGACCAAGAATCTTTCCACAAACACAGCTACATATTGCTTCATCATGGGGAACCAAAACTGCATCCTCATGCCATGGTATACCATGGAAACTTCTAGGTGTATCACTAATGTTCAACTATGTAATTCATAAAGGCCTCCCTCATTCATCTCCACTAGAATAAACAACCTTCCATGGACTAAAATCTGTTTTCGACCATCCTCTGACAATCTATCTATAGTGTCAGCATGGAAAATGCGATAATGCAGCACATCTTTCTATGAGTCTCCCCACTAAGTGTAAACTCCCACAAATTCAATGTAAATTTATCAAATTTTTTAGTTTTTTACGAGTCTGTTAAAATTTACTGCGTGTGATATCGATGCCCGGTGTGCATGAAATTAATTTCTGGTCATTTTTTAAGGTAACATCAATAATGCGCGGGTGGTTTTTTCTAACTTTTGAACTAATACTTAGATGAAAAATACATGGGCTCCATCGAATCTAAAGCATCTATATTCACATAGTTGAGTCATCCCTTCTACTGTAGTTGCTCAAGAGAAAAAAGATAGTTTTTTGTGACTTTTTAAGGAGAAATAAAATAATATGTAATTGTTATTTTATTTCTTTTTCTTTTTGCTTCCATCTGCTGAGTGGTGGTGGTAGGGACTACGGAGGAGGTCAGACCTTTAAATATGGGGTGTTAATTGCACGACTTCACTTTAGTTGCGTAACATCCCCTTATTTAAATTAATGAGGAACATTAATAACATCAATTAATGAACCTCATTAATTCCTTGGCTCATTACACACCCTTTATCACCACTATTTATATGGAGGATGGGTTTAGTTTTTAGAACAACTCATCAAGAGAGGAACACCTGATAAATTGATGACATGCCTTCCACTGATGGATAATGGAGGACTAACGATGCCTTTTGTAGGATCGATCCAAAGGTTGACGGATAACAAAAACAACACACATGAACCTTATAATTTGTCTGAAATACCCTCAAATGTGGATGCGCAACAATCTATGACCGGTGAACATCACTCGCAGTCCACAGGGGAGTGTGGCGCCGCTCGGAGACATAACAGTCAGACATGCGATTGGAAATGGCCGCCCGTAGAGGTGGAGATGGGGTGCTGTCGTGCACCACGTTGAAGAAGATGTGACAAAGGTAGGTGACACATGTGCCACGGGTCCCACATACCACTTGGAGCCACTGATCGAAGAGGCTAAATAGCTCATTTGATTCATTTGGTAGGTGGGCCGCATGCCCGTAGGCTAGGATAGTCCCCGGCCCAATGGGCTGGGTCGGACTGGACCCGGGCCCATAAACTTTTAAAGGGCCATAACATGTGAACCAAATGTTTGTTTGATGACCCGTCTATGGAGCCAGGATCTGTGGATTGAGACGGTCCCTTTTGAGATAATCCACAAGTGTTTTGGAGAATGTTTTTGTATGGTTTGGTTGGATCGACTCTGAATCCAACCGGGCACTCATCACTAAAATTCCATCAAATAACAGACCAAGTATACGATTGAAGTACCGTCTATAGAATTAGGACACTTATTACAAGGAGTTTCTTTGGAGATACTAAAGTTTTGGTTTTAAAGAGTTTGACATGTGTCCTAGGTTGGATAATACTTGAATCCAACCAGTCCCTTTTTATAAATGTGCTCATACCTCACAGACCTGGCATCTGATCGACGCGCCCTTTTTCACGTTGGGACCCCTATGAGAGGGTGTTCCCATGGGTATGTTTTTGAGGGACATCGTACAGGATGAAATATTACTGATGGCTTGAGGTGTAGAGTCTTCTGAAGATCATGAGTGCTTTGTGCGGGAATCCTGTGGCTGGCTGTGACATGAAGAAGAAGAGAAACCAATATGGGTCAACATCAGAAAATCCAGAGTGGGATGATCTAGATATATGACAAAAAACTCATACCAATATTAGACCATCAATTATGGATCAGAACCAGAGACCAATACGGGTCAGCACAAGCGACCAATACTGGTCAGCACCAGCGAAGAATACAGGTCCTCACCAACGATCAATATGTGTTAGCATCTAGTGACCAATACGGGTCAACATACAGTGACCTATATAGGTCAGGAGGAGAGTTATTATGGATCGGATGATCTGGCTTTATAACTAGTCTTCCTTATCCCAATAACACTAAAGTTATACTGTTAGAGTGATTTTTTCTATTCTTTTTGATTTATGATTTAGATAACTCTTGTGATATTACCTTTGTGGTATTTCTTGTGATGTTTTCCTTCGTGGATTACTGAGAGACATACAGGGGCCTATGGGTCCCTACTGGGTCCCTACTGGGTATTTTTATACTCACCCCAGCATGGGCTCCGCCTGTTCATGTGGGTCTGGTGAAGACTACTGATGCTCTGAGGTAGACTTTGGAGGTTCAGGATTTGGTGGATCTTGGAATGATGGGAGAAATATAGATCCACCTCAGCGACATCAGACATATAGAAAATACCTTTGAGGTAGAGCTCCTAGGCAGATTCGACAACTATTTATTTTTTTCAGTTTCAAGGGATTTTATTCTGACCCACTATTTTCAATTTACATATGTACTAGTGGTTTTACTTTACTCATGTGGTTATACCATTCAATTTTTTCTGTTTACTTCAGTTTCCCGTTTAGAGGATCTACGGATCTATACTGTAACGCCTTCCCTATTCGGGGAAATCCATCAGGTGCTAGTCACCAACCCCTGGCCAATTGAAGGTGGGCTTGGGGTAGTAACGTCTGGGCCCCATTGTACGGGTCATGACAAAGTGGTTTCAGAGGGAATTTGGTTCTACCGTAATAACTAAGAGTATAATTTTAATGAGTCAATGGTGTATAATTTCTCGAGATCAGTTTTTAGTATAGGGTTTCTAGTGTTGGTTCAGCATTCGATGTATCCATACACCAGGACCCTAAATTATGTTTTCTAACTCGTTTCATGAAAACACTGGTTGCTAGTGTTTTCAAAAGTTTTCTTGATCATTATTGAGTCGGATCACTTGGTATAACATATGGACCATGGAACATTTGTCTCTTTGAGGATACTTCGAAAAAGATAACTAGCCAGGATTTCAAATAGATATTGGGACCGTGGCCCACCGAGCGATGAGGCGTCGGTATAGGGACCACTAACGGTGATGGATCCTTTGGGGGGTGTACCAGCAACACCACCACTGGTTGAGTTACAGATTCTACCACTGGATCATGCAGACTAGCTGAGCACATTGCATGAGTTCCAAAGACATAGGCCTTCATGGTTTCGAGGCGAGATGAACCCTCATGAAGCAGAGGACAGGTTTGATGCGGTTTTGTGGGTCTCTCTCTTAGTAGATACACCCACCAAGAACCTGGAGATCCTGGCTTCTAGACTTATTCAGTGCTCGGCAAGATGATGGTGGAGATTGATGCTCCAGGTGCATGAGGAGATGACCCTCACCTGGTTGGACATTGAGACCCTTTCGGGGCGGATTTTTTGCCAGCGGCACTATGCGTTGTGCATATTTTGGAGTTGTTTCTTCTGTAGTAGGTCATACAGACTATGGCTCAGTACACGACGAGATTTAATGACCTCTCCTAAAACTCCACTGTCATCATAAGAGATCCTTACATCAGGGCCTAGACCATCGAGCAGGGGATCCGACTAGAGATCAGAGATCCGACAAATTCTCTCAACATTCCAACTCTAGCTGGGGTGCTAGAGCGATCTCTGTTAATGGAGAGTTTCCTTGATGAACATGCACCCATAGTGAGAGCCCCTACCAGATGAGAGGTAGCAGTGTCATCTACAACTGGTATAGGACAAGTGATTCAGAAGCCCCAGTGGGCTACACCTTACAGAGGGTGACCCATGGATGCAATGTAAGAGGTGCACAGATCAAGAGGATGAGGGAGCTACCATCGAGGCATGGTCTCTTATTCTTGTAGGGGACATGTTTACTGAGCTCATTACTATACGAATCCCCTATGCAGATGATCAACAAATGGTGGAGGGGCCACCGAGGTAGCATTAGCAGGAGGATCATGAGTGTCAGCCAGGTTGCAGATGAGGAAAGGGAGTATTTAGTGTAGTGGGAGTTGGTCAGTGTCACCAGAAAAAACAACCATCACACCCAGGTGGTCCGCCACGAGCTCAGGGAGTTAGTGGATGAGGACAGTCCCAACTACAGGCAATAGAGGCTAACGATCAGGACGTCCCTGATATGATACAAGGTACAATATTTATCATCTCTACTTTTGAAGTAGTGATTATCGACACATATTCTATCAATTCATTCCTTGTCGCAGACTTAGTTCGGGACTCTGAGATTCCGACTATGCTTTTAGCTCTCCCTTCCTGTAGGGATAATCTTACAAGAGGAGATTCAGTGGTCACACACTTGTGCCGACAGTGTTATATTACTCTTGGAGGAGAATGTTTCAGATGGGATCTTATAGTTTCGGTTTGGAATCCCTATGATGTCATTCTAGGCATGGACTGGCTATCAGCATTTCACACACAAATTGACTGCTCGAGACGTATAGTGTGATGTGTGCATAGAGATGGAGGCCAGTTTTCCTTTGTTTGTAAGAAGGATAATAGAGTAGAACGAGATGAACCTGAACTCAGGAGGGTGAAACTGATAACATATTAGTTGTCTTGCATGACCTTCGATACAATGGATGAGGTGAGTCCACACTTCCCAATGGTGGTGGACGAGTAAGAGGACTACATTACTAAAGAGTTCCCAATACTACATTCTCATAGAGAGGTAGACTTCCTCATTTACTTGTTCCAGGGAATAGAACTGACATCTACACTAGCATATCGGATGGCCCCTACGGAGCTCCAGGAGATGAGGGCATGGTTGGAGGTATTACAAATGATGGGATTTGTAAGGCCCGACGTTTCTCCACGGGCATCACCGGTGTTGTTTTCAAATAAGAATGACGAAATTTTGAGGTTATGCATGGACTTACGGTGCCTAAAGTAGGGGACCTTGAAGAAAAAGTATCCCTTATAGAGAATTGATATCTGTTTGATCAGTTGAGAGGAGCAAGGTGGATCTTGAAGATTGACCTTAGATTAAACTGTCCCCAGCTCAGGGTACGAGACAGGGATGTACCGAAGACAACCATCAGATGTCGGTATGGACATTATGAGTTCTTGTTATGAATTTCAACATGACCTGTGCTCCAATAGTGTCAATGGGGTGATGAACAGGATCATCCAGCCATACCTCGATCACTTTGTGGTGGTCTTCATCGATGACATCTTGGTGTACTCAGCATTCATGGAAGATCAAATTGTACACTTGAGGAAAGTTCTGGACGCACTCCAGGAGCACCAGCAATATAGGAAGCTATCAAATGGTGAGTTCTAGATATTGAAGGTCCACTTCTTAGGACACGTAATATCATAGGCTGGTGTTGTAGTGGTTCTAGAAATTATCGAGGCAGTAATTATTTGGGAGCCACCCAGAAATGTTGCTGAGGTGTGGAGCTTCCATGGAATAGCAGGCTACTATCATAGGTTCATACCTGATTTCTCCAGAGTAGCAGCACATATGAATTCCTTTATGAATAATGGGAATCCCTTTATATGGTCAGAGACATTCTTGTAGATATTTCAATAGCTGAGCCAAATATTGACCAGTGATCACATCCAGAGGTTGCCGGAAGGGGGCACTGACTACGTGGTTGACTGTGATGCTTCAGGGATGATACTCAGTTGCATCCTAATGTTAGATGATTTAGTGATTACTTATGTCTCATGATAGATGAGGCCTGATGAGAATAATTATACAACTCATAATTTGGAGATGGAAGTAGTAGTCTTCTCAATGAAGATGTGGTGACACTACTTGATGGGGAGCAGTTCATTGTTTCCACAAACCACTAGAGTATTAGATATATCTTAACATAGAATGATCTAAATCTGAGATAGTGATGTTGTCTAGAGTTCGTTATGAACTATGACTTCGTTATAGTCTATACTCATGGGAATGGGAATGAATTGGTATATGCACTTATCTGGAGATTGAATTTGCAGCTACTAAACGAGGCTTTAGAGCAGGTACGCTTGCTTCATATATCCTACATGGATAGGGATGATAATGTATTCATCCAGTCGATGGTAGTTTCCCCTCCCCTCCATCAGCGAGTCTGGAAGGTGCATCTCGGAGACAACAGCTTCGAGACTGCACGAGCATAGATATCCTCAGGCCATGCACCTGAAAGATATAATTAAGGTGGGGAGAATACCATCCTTATATGAGGGTGTAAATTTTTAATAGTGGTTCTATGAGATGAGGTGCTAAGGGATTTCCACACACCCCATTGAAAGTACATCCAGGCATGATGAAGATGTATTAGGACCTATGGCCTCTGTACTGGGGGCCAGCGATGAAGAAAGTTATGGCGGATTTTGTTCCTAGATTCCTCACTTTACAGCAAGAGAAGTACGAGTACAAGGTACCAGTAGGCTTGAAAAAACCCCTTGAGATACCATATTATAAGTTATAAGGGACATTTATGGACTTCATTACGGGGTTACAACCTATATCCAGAGGGAACGATACCATCTAGGTGATCGTTGACTGACTCACCCAGTCGGCCCGCATCTTTAGTATTCGAGATAAGAGTTCGGTAGAGAGCTTGGGATGTCTCTACATTTAGTAGATCATGCGACTTTAGGAGGTTCCTTCATCGATAGTCTCAGAAAGTGACACACACTTAACATCTCGGTAGAGGAGAAGATTACATGAGGCTTTTAGGAATCAGCTTTCTTTAAGCACAACCTTTCACCTGCAGACAGATTGTCAGACTGAGCATACCATCCAGACCATGGAGGACATGATTCATGCATGTGCCTCATATTTTGTTCATAGTTGGGAGGACCACCTACCCATGGTGGAGTTCACGTACAACAACAGATTTCACTCCACCATTGGAATGGCCCCTTTTGAGGCATTGTACGGATGACCGAGAAGATCACCCTTGTGATGGAAAGATCAAAGAGAGCCATCAATCGTGGGTCTATGGATGGTACAGGATGCCACTGAGAAGGTGAAGGTCATTCGAGATCATATGAAGATTGCATATAGAAGACAGCAGTCCTATGCATATAGGCTAACAAGAACATTTGACATCCTGGAGGGGGACCATTTATTCTTGCAAGTCTCCCCTCATTGGCGACAACATAGATTTGGATGAGGCGACAATCTCTCACTGAGGTTTATCAAACCATTCTTGATATATCAGAGGATTTGAAAGGTGGTGTACTGCTTGGCACTTCCACCGCATTTGGAGAGGGTGCACGATGTCTTTATCATATCCCAGCTGAGAAGACATATGCATGACCCATCACATTTCATAGACCATGGAGACCTGGAGATAGAAAACATGGCATATTTTTTGGAGTACCCGGTGGAGATATATGATTGATAGGAGTGGATCCTTTATGTGTGGTCAATACCTATGGTGTGCATTTTGTGGCAGCATGAGAATATCTAGGAGAGCACATGGGAGAGAGAGAGGCTCATATGGGTGCCCATTACCTGCCATTGTTTGGGTAGCTATGTTTGGATTTAAAGGACGTAAATCCCCATGGTGGGGAGAATGTAAAGACCAAAAAATTGCATGTAAAATTTTTATATAATTATTTCGGATTTTTACGAGTCATTGACAATTTGACGGTGCATGATTCTGGGGCCCGGTGTGCCCAAAATGCATTTATGAATATTTTTTAGGTACATTCAGTAAACGTGCGGGCAACATTTTCTATATTATGAACCGGTTCTCTGATTTAAAATTGGAGGGAACCGTTGAATCCACAGTTCCATGATTCTTTAAAGGTAAGCTTCAATTTGACCATATTTGATTGGGAGAAAAATATATTTTTTGTACTTTTTAAAGAAAAATAAAATAACATGTAATTTTTATTTTATTTATTTTTATTTTTCCTACCACCTGTTGAGCGGTGGTGGAGGGGACCAAGGAGGTGGTCAGACATTTAAATATGGGGTGTTAATTTCATGGTTACACTTTGGTTGTGTACCCACCCCTTACGTTAATTAATGAGGCACATTAATTACGTCAATTAATGAGGCACATTAATTACCTCAATTAATGAGGCACATTAATTACATCAATTAATGAACCTCATTAATTCCTCAGTTTGTTACACTCCATTTACCCCCTCTATTTATACTGATCTTGGGTTTCTTTTTTGGCACCAGTTCATCAAGTGTGGGACCCATGATGATGTGATGCCACACCTTCCACTGACGGAGAATGGAGGATTGACAAGACCCATTGTAGGATCGATCCGAAAGATGACAGATGACGAATGCTAATGCATGTGAACCTTCTCCTTTGTCTTCCATAACCTCAAACGTGGATGCACCGCCATTCGCGATGTCCCCAATGAATCACGAGGCATGGGTTGTCTTTAGTTCAATAATTCCCCTCGGTTCTATTCCTCATTATTTTATTTGTGGGAGGTTGTTGTGGGGGTTTTGAACAGGGTTCGACATTTTTAAAATTTGATGAAAAATTACCTCCCTCTTGTTATAACGCTAATATAGAGGGCGGGGGGAAAACAAACAAGTCCTAAACCCTCCACCACATGTTTTTTTTGTTGTGTTCTATGAGGAATCTTTTCTAAATTCGACAGAAACATGATAGAGAGGCTCGCGATGGGACGACGATAGTCCAGGAAGCACGTAGGAAAATAAGGGAATAGAAACGGAGCTCCGGAGCATTGCCAGAGAACCACAGATGCTCCGTCGGTGTAGCACTGGTGTGGCGGTACCTATGAATAGCACTGGTGGCAGAACAAATTTCTAGCGATCGGCGCCTGTAGAGGCGGAGGTGACATGTCGCGTCGAAGGTAGGGGAACCCGTGTCCTGTGGGTCCCGCAAACTACATGGCAGTGCAACGTGGTGAAGCTGATTGAAGGGCTCCTTTGAGTCGTTCGGCATGAGGACCATGCGCCCCATGCTGGCTGCTCTAGCAGGTCAGGCCGTGTCTCCTGGGGGGCATGCCTGTCGCGGCCCAGCCCAACTGGGTCGGCCCAGTCCCATTTGGGCCAGGCCGGTTTGAGCCAGGCAGGTTCGGGCGAGGCCAGGTAAGACCCAGACCGGGTCGGGTGAACCGAACTGGGTCGGCCCAGGCTAGAACAAGTCGTCCTAGGCTAGGTTGGTTCGGCACATGCCGGGTTGGTTCGGCCCAGGCTGGGTCGATCCGACTGGGTTGGACCAGACCTGGACCCCTCTCAAGCCAATAAATGCTTAAAGGGCCATAAGTTGTGAACCATACATCTGTTTGACAAACCATCTACAACGCTGGGATCCGTGGATTGAGACAGCACCTTTTGAGATAATCCCCGAGAGTTTTGGAGAATGATGGAGTATGGCTGGGTTGAATCGACTTTGAATCAAACCGGACCCTCGACACTAAAATACCAATATCTAACAGACCGGTCGTCTGATCGATGCGTTGTCTGGTGCATAAGGACTGTTCTGACAAGGCGGTCCTTTGGAGATACTATAGGAGAGTTTTGACGGAGTTTGACATGCATCTTGGGTTGGATTATATGTGAATCCAACTGGTCCCTTTTTACAAAAGTGCCCATACCTCATAGACCAGGCATCCGATCAATGCGTCGTATGTCACATAGGGACCCTTATGATGGGGTGGTCCCATATGTATGATTTTTGTAGGACTTTGTGCTGGTTTAAATATGACTGATGGATTGAGGAACAGTGTCTTCCAGAGAATAGGCCTGCTTCTTGCGGGAAACCAGTGGTTGGCTGTGACATGATGAAGAAGAGCGACCAATATGGGTCAGCATCAGAATATCCAGAGTGGGATGATCCAGCTGCACAACTAATCATCCCTACCTCTATACTAGCGACCAATACAGGTCATCCCCAAAGACCAATACGGGTCATCACCAGCGACAAATACGGGTCAGCACTGGCGACCAATATGGGTTAGCACCAGTGACCAATACGGGTCAGCACTGGCGACCAACACAGGTCAGCATCAAGCAACCTATACGAGTCAGCATAAAGTGACCTATACAGGACATCATTATAGTTACTACGGATAGGATGGTCGGGATTCACGACTAGTCATCCCTATCCAGTAAACATTAAGTTATACCGTTAGAGTGAACTATCATTTTTGTACTTCATGCATCGTGATTTAGATCATGCTTGTGATATTACCTTTTTGGTATTTCTTATGATTTCTTCTTTCATGGATTACTGAAAGTCCTTTGTGGTTCTCAGGGTCCCAAATAGGTATTTTTATACTCACCCCTGCACGGGCTTTACCCATACATGTTTTTCTAGTGCAGACTATTGACTCTCTGAGGCAGACATGAGAGGTTTAGGACTTAGTGGATCTTGGAGCGATGGGAGAAGTCGAGATCATCTTCTTGAACATCAGACTTATAGCTACCACCCTAAAGGTAGATCTCCAGGGTAGATGCGACAGCTGTTTACATTCTTTTAAGTTTCTAGGTCGTGTATTCCGTCCCACAATTTTTAGTTAACAATTTCACATGTGGTTGTACTTTACTCTCATGGTTATATCATACTTTTATTAGAATTTAACTTTAGTTACCCCTTTTTAGGGTGTGCCAATATCTAAGGCAATACCTTCCCTAATTGGGCTCTATTGGACGGGTCATGACAATAAGAGTCCTCCACTTTCTATATTAGAAAATATTACACCATATTCTAAAACAAACATTCTATCCCACCATCCACGCTTTCATCTAAGTTAATGTTTTGAAACCCCATTATTTCCTTCAATGTTACTAAATATTCCAAAACAACATATTTTTATGTCCTCCTGATAAAATAACCATCCCTGACATTCCAATTTACTGAGGAGTTGGGGATCTCAAAATCATAGTCCTAAAGAAACTCAATCCACCACTAATGTTTCGAGTTGAGATCGTACTGAGAAAATATATACCTCAAACTCTTATGATCAGTGAAGACCGAAAAGAAATCACCAATTAGGTATTTTATCTACAACATCTTTATAAACACGACCACAGATAGATCTTGATCATGGGTCTAATAGTTACATTCTTGGGGACGTAACGGCCTAAACCTATAAGAGATCACTGCCCATTTTTTCATCAAGATGCATCCCATGTTAATAGAAGATCCATCACAAAACAACATCAATGTCACCCCTTTATCTTGAAACTGGTGTATTGGAGCACTGGCCAACATCCACATCATATAGATGAATGTGACCTTGAACTACTTGATACAAAAATTGAATGTCCCTTCCTTGTAAAAGATATCAATGGGGAAACAAATCAAGAGAAATCTTGTGAAAACCTTTAGTAATAGATCGAAAGACCATTGAAACATTGTACCTCTCCCACATTCATGGGTAATGGCCAATAATCAATCACTTCAAACATTGATGGGTCAACTACCACACCCTTTTGTGACACCACATGCCCATGGAAATTCACCTCCCGTGTCTATAACGTACAGTTGGACAAATTTTTGTAGATCATGTGATGTCGAAGGACCATTAAGATATTTTTTAGATTCTCATCATGATCCTCCTATATCATTTAGTATGTCAATATTTTAGTGAAGAATTATATGATGAAATATATGAAGTACTAAAATAATATGGAGTTCATATTCCCCATGAACGTGGTTATATTTTTTCGAACACCGAACATCAAAACTAAAAACTCAACGTTCCCGTACCTTTTTCTAAATGTAATGTTCTAGATATATTCCTCCTTCAACCTCAACTGATGATATCAAAACCACATATCAATCATAGAAAACCAAATATCCCCTCTTAGCAGGACAAAATGATCTTCTACCCTCAAAAGAGGTTAATGGTTCATAGTCATTACCAGGATCAACCATAGGTAATTTATACACAACCTCGTTCCACCATCCTCCATCATTGAGAAAAAACAATAGAGAAAAACCTGGATAAACATGTGTCCTCTTAAATCCTTTCTTCATTGGGTCATCTATCTAGATCCTCAACTCCAATGACTCATAAGGTGATATCTGAAAAGGATCCATCAATATCGGATAAGCACTACGTAGGTAGTTTATCCGGAACTCAAAGTCATATCAAGGGGGTTAAGTCACAACCTCATC
Source organism: Viscum album (assembly GCA_963277665.1). Taxonomy (NCBI): domain Eukaryota; kingdom Viridiplantae; phylum Streptophyta; class Magnoliopsida; order Santalales; family Viscaceae; genus Viscum; species Viscum album. Next base: position 411,509,760 of record OY728123.1, on the reverse strand, counting down.
AAGGGATACCATCTCAGAAATCCCAAAAAATAAGGGAACCTTCACCATATCAGTTCCACTAATTCAAATGGAAACTTGGTCAATAATGAACGAAGCAGATCTACACAGCGACTACCCACCTAACAACTCTTCTCTCCAAATGAAAGACACATGTTGGTTATCCATATTTAAAAAAAGGAATATCCTCTAAAATAATTATATAGAAGAACAAATGGAATAAAAATAGTCAATGACAAGAATTAAATCATATGTTTTCATCTATAGTTAGATGAGATCGCAATGGGACTGATGTGTCCCATAATCAGTAAACATCCTCAGCACACATCAAACATACTGGTATGTACTTCTACTTGAATACTCAACTCAAGAGGTGTACGGGAAGCCTCTATACATCTATTCATTTATAATGGTCTATAAAGGGTGTAAAAAATGAGTTAGAATCTACCAAATCAAGAAAAGATGAATACTGTGTACAAAACGATATGATTGTACTTCGAATGATCTATGATCCTACTCAAACTCCTACCTCTACTGTGTATAACCAACCACACCCAACTCCTCTAACCCTCTGTTGAAGACCACCTACAAGACCACACCATGGTCTAGGTCCCTGAGGTCAGCCTCTACAAGATCCATCCCCCATCAGTGGAGAATAAACCAATTTTCCCAATAGTGGAAACAACCCAGATGAAAACTACTACTGATCCTGGAATTGAACCTACCCACCTCCATCATAATGATCTCGAATGGCCACTATACAATGATTCTCAATTTGTTCTTGAACCCAAAAAAAACATTTTTACAAATCCCATAAGAATGGAATGAGGACCAAAATGTCAAAATAGAAATTGTTGTGGTTGAATGTACACCAGTCAAAATTTTGAAGGCCCTAGAACCCAAGACATGTTACTGGTGACCATTAATATCAAAGAAATATGAAGGATCCCCTCTCACTACAGATATCCTCATTAGTGAATCCTATCAACCTTGTATTCCTTCTTTTGAACCTCCATCTACGTTGGCAATGAAATTGGAGTCACAACCTACTGGATAGATGGACCAAGGGGATCCTCTAGGCATTATATATGAGACTCCTCATACAGAAATAAATTTTGGACGAAATGGATAAGATCATTGAAAATTATCACAAGCACCCATAACAATATAATCCCTTTCTAAAGGGAGTGTATCACTTACCTCTTATCAGCCACCATAGTTGATGAATGTAATTCTTCTTGGAACTCCTTCTTGAAATCATCCGTTATATAATCAACCTCTTTCTTTTCCACCTAGTATGACATCCACCACTAATATGTAATTCCATACATTTGACTTAGTTCAAAAGGAACCAAGTACTCCATTGGAGCCCAAATAAAACTGACTGTGATCTCAATCTCCATGAGGCAACTATCAATCTTCATGTTTGGAACACTACCTTTATATATTCAAAAGGTCTACTGGTGGGAAGCACATAATTTTCTCTACCACTGTACATCGTCTGACACTGGACCAGTCCTCTGTTGATCGACTGTATTGGCCTATAGAGCTTCTAATTTCCTAGCCACACATTGAAGACAACAGGGTTCCATATCAACAAAGGTAAATAATGAATTCTTATCACCAGGTATTATAAAAAAAAATTATGATTCATGTTAACTTATTAAAACTCATTTTTACCCATATTAAATACACCAAAACAACCTAATTTAGAAAATAAAACACATCATTATGATTTCTATTCCATTACAAGGTTCTATAACCAAATTATGGTGTACCCTCACTATGTTTTTTCTTAGGGTCGGAGTCCTTGCATCAGAACTTGGGGGCCCTAAAATCTAATGTCTCATCCAGTCTTCCCAAGTCTATGTCATGAACCAAGCTCACCTAACACTATTTCCCTACCAAACCGTGAAATCTTAAATTTTCATAACGAAAAACTCCACCCAATCTTTCAACCATCACCTATGATACTATTTTGTCACAAACCACTCCCTCTAATGATATCCCTCCTGGGCTAGAAATGAAAAATATGAGATATGGACCCTAGAGTTCGACCTCTAGTAGTCCTTGGGGTGGCGACAAACACCATGGGTATAAAAGTCCCACAAAACAGGATTCATTATCCTTTTATACTAAACATGATTTGTTGATAAGTTTTATCAACCCCAAAAAAACTCTTGGAATATATAAAATAAACCAAAACTATCCCTCCTGAATGTTTAAAATAAAACACTTACAAATAAAATGAAAACACCAAATTATATATAAAAATAACGATAATACAGTTCCTTAGTTTTTTTCCAAATGTCTGAGATAGTAAGGTCCATCATGGTCCATGAAATCCTCCTGTAACAATAAATAAATTTTTTATACGTTGGTTGAGAATGCAAGTATACTCAGCTGGAAAACCAATGTCTCTGATGAATAAGTGAGGGAAGCATAATAATTATCCTATGAGAAAATAGTAGAACCAATATCACCAAAAAAGATATACTAACCATCCCAACCTCACTAAGGTAGAATAACAAAGTAACTCAAGCTAAGTAGAGTAATGTAGTCAGGAAATCAATAAAAGGGTACCCACGCTAATTTCCCTCTGATTAGCTGCTCTGACACCCTAATGACAAATATCCTGGTGCTCCCACCTATTCCAAATGAACCACATCACAACCCGGACACAGACACCTAAGAAAAATGACACATCATATCCCTTTCTCACATACCTGGGTCTGATACCACATCACATCTCACCCACACACACCTGGTCCACATACCACATCACTTCCCATCTTGAAGAAGCCAATTATTCAAATCACTTCTTATTCCAAATACACATGCGAATGAAAACCCACATGCACACACCTGGGCCTCACGAACCACAACAAGCTCAAAAAAACATGGGATATCACTGCCAAGAAGGAGTAGGGATGATATGATGTTTGACCATCCATCTTCCCATAGAGATGATTGGGAAGGATATCATCCCCCATTGAAATGGGGTGTTCGGAACACAGTACTCAACTAGTGTGTGGTGTGTATAGGAATATTAAAGGAAAATAAAGATGTATATGTATACTAAAAAACATTCAAACCCAACATATTGGTTCATCCACCAACAACATACTCATGATACCACCTCTAATTCTACCTATAAATTCATTTATTAATATCATTTAAAGTCACTTCAGATTTGGATAAATTTAAGAGGCTTCCCAAAGAACTTTTTCTTAGCACCCCTTCATTTCATTTTATAGCATTAACAAAATTATCATTCTCCATTAACAATTCAATTATTTATCACATAACTACCTTGGAAAATACTAAACAAATTTCCAAAATAAGAAACATTAAAATATTCATCTACTCATGAATAGATAAATATAAACTAATTTATCATAACATTACTCTCTATTTAACACCCATTCATAACATTACATACATTGATCCCAAGAAAGTGGGAGATGATTTATGAATTCTACTCATGGAAAAAATCTAACTGAATTACCCATAACATCCACTATAATCATCATTCTTCAGTGTCATTCTGCATATTCCATCTCCTCAATTGAGAAAACACTCAACTCATAGCCACACCCAACAACACATATCAACACATCTTCAAGACACCCATCACAACCATTCTGGGGAGACCTATAGCATAGAACTACTCATCAAATCCACAATAAAAGAATATCTCAACCTAATATTCCATTACACCACCCGATCCACCCCACAAAACATAGTTGTTCTCCCCACTGCAGCAACTCAAAAACCACACATGGAAAAATTTCAATATTTAGTAAGGTATACCTTATTCGAGTTTGAGTGTTAATTAAGGAGTTATCATAAAAGGTTTGATCAGGGGGAATCAAATTATTATGTAGGTATATGATTGTAAAAAAAATTATGCATAAATATTCATTAAAAATATTTTCAACACATATAAATAAGAATTATTCATATATGTACCAACAAAAACCCCAAACGGTCATGATTTTTTGATGGCCAATGGCCATACAGATCAATTTATCAAAATGGGATCAATAAACATCAGAACATGTATCACTTTTTCTCAAAACCTATATATTTATTTGAAAGATGATTTAATTATCTTTGTTAATATGAAATCAAATATGTTCTCTAAAAATATCGATACACCCACCCCACATGATGCATTGATAAAAGAGAGACAAAGGAAACCTACAAGGAAGAAGATGCTATCATCAATTCCTTAATATGCCAAAGTAGGGGGTGAAATGTAGTAGAAAAATTCTATAGGGAAAATATGATCCAAAGGCTATATAAAAAAAAGAAACCATGTGGAAGAAAGTTTTGGGGAATGTGTCACACCAACAGAAATGGAAGATTCACAAGGAAGATAAGATCTCAACTTGTGTAATGATAGATCCTAAATCAATGTGATAAAAAAATTTAAAAAATCAATTAAAGGAGGATCTTGAACAAGAACATGTTTTTTTGAATTCTAATAGACTCTTGATGTTTTAATATGATAAATAGGATTTTATATGTCTCAAAAGTCTATTAAATATGGTATTAAATTTATTTTATGTGAAATAAAATGTTAAAGGGATAAAATTGAAAGAACTAGATATATTCTCGAATTTATAAGAACTATTGAAAGAGTCACTGGTGGATGAGTCTTTGGTGTTAGATACACATGAAAAGATACTATTTTGAATCGCTAGTGTGAGCTACCTATGCGAGATAATGGTTTGAGTCATTGCTTTGAGCTATCATTCATGACCAACCAGTGTGAGTCATTGGTGAGAGATATGATTGTGACCTACTAGTGTGATTCACCACTACAACTCACATCATCAATATTCCATTTCCAGTAACCATTTAAAATCTAGAAATACATTCTATTATTGAAGTGTGTCACCTTGACCTACAAAACATTTCAGACACTGTATTTTCACAATGTAATCGGCAGAATAGGTATGGGCCATGACAAAATAATGGAACAATAATATAAAGGGACTATAAACTTAAATAAAAGACTCAAATTCATAGGTTTTTAACCCCACATCTATCCCAACACATATCAATCATCAATATATAAAAAATAAATCTACTCCATGATCATTTCTATTTATCCAAACGTATTTCAACAGAATCTGCTTCGGTACCAAATGGAGGCCCAAATTTAGTGTGAGTATATATTTATATATTTACCCCACCATGTCTAACCTAATCCATTCTAATTATAATAATAAGAAATAAAACGATATAGAGGTGTATTAGTTAAATGAAAAATATAAAAAATACAAAAAAAAAGAATACTTTAACACTATTCCATAATTTCTCCGAGAATGTATTATGACAACGCGAACCAAAACTATATAACCAGTATAAAATAGTATTCTTTCGTTCCATTCCATAATATATCTAAGCATGTGTTTTGACCATTCCAACCACACTATATAACTATGGTATAGTTACAAAGATCAATCTAGGTCAATTCCCCATAAGCATTACATTATTTACGGTTAATTCCCTATAAGCATTATAGCATGCTGTTATTCATAGCATGCACTATGAATGAATTACATCATGGGATTGGGCCAAGACTGATCAATAGAAGAATTTATAGATATATGATTTAATGTTATATGGATGAGCCCAATATATGAGCATTTCATTATAGAACACATATCATATCAAAATTCATGGATATCACAATATCACATCATATTGATGAATGGTTCATTATGAAAATTACCATGTACCTTTAACCTTCTATTTAAAATTTATTTAAAATTGATTAAAAACAATTTTAACAATCAATAGACAATAATTTAGGGATTTTATAACATGAAATCTCCCTAGGCCACATGTCATGATAACATATTTTATGACATTTTCAAAATTCAATTATAATAATGGTTCACACAGTGCATTTGTATCTATAATCCAGTTAAAAATAAATTTGAATCGAAAGTACTGTAAAGAATAATTTCATTTTATTATATAATTAATTTGGGCACATGGAATAATAATAAAATTATAAAATTTAATATAAATGGAAATTATCAAACTATTAGGTTGAGATTTAGACGCACAAATTTAAAAGATGATCCAACAATGCTTCAAACAACTAACACCCATGAGGATGAAGGTGAAAATGATTTCTAAGAGGTTCCTAGATCAAAATAGATGAAAATCAAATCAAAAAATGAAATTGGAGAACATATTTTACTAAATATATTGGATAATAATGAATATAGGGATGAAACATAACCAAAAAAACTTACAAAGGATTGATCATAGTATCGAAAAATCTCAAAGGGTTTTTGGAACAACAAATTCACATGAAGAATGCCCTCTGGTCAAGAGGAGAGGAGCTGAAGTGAATTATATTGAAAAGAATCCACATAAAATGATTAAAACAATAGTATGGGAATTTACATTATGTGTAAAATGAATACATTTCAGGTAAATGTGTTTAATGGAAATCACAAAAAAAACCAAAACCGTTTATTTTTTTATTAAAATAGTAACTAAATTCATGTGGTGCAATCACATTACTTGTTGTTTAAATGTTTGGCAGTTGATTTTTCATCACAATTTCCTTTTAAAAAAACTAATTCTCTTTAATAGTTTCTCACCTCCGCAAAACTAATTAATTAATTAACCCAGTTTTGAACTACAATCCATTAATTCAAGAAAAAATACATCTCCAAACTATAGGTCATTTCCTCCAACAGAGACTCTCTGTATCTGAACATGATTCATCCACCAAGGATCAATCTAAAAATTAAAAGACACATATACATGGAAACATATGGGATCTTACAACCTCCCCACAATATCATATTTCATACCTGAGCTTCTCTATGTTTATAAATGAGGTATCTACTGAAATGTCTAGACACTATGATCACATATCAAACTACCTCTACTTGGACTCCTCTTTAACTCACCCATTCTTCCAGTTCACTCAAACCAATGGTATAGTCTTACCCTGATGATATTTCCCACTTTGATCCACAATAGGTATTAGATTCTCCTAAAGGGATGTATATTCAAAAAGAACAATGTGTGACGCATCTATCACATGGTATGGGTATGAGTGATATACACATGGTTGCGACATGTGGAAGATGTCACGCATGGTACTGTAGCACTACAAAATGTCTAAAAAACTTTCCAATGGACCAAAAATCTGACTATTTAAAATGGCTTGACAAACCTGGATGTTATATATCTCTATATGCTAATACAGAGCTACCAAAACTGTGGTTATAACCAAAGGACAACATTACATGCCACCACAAACTATAGAGTTTATCTCTGAAGTTTAGCATATGATTTCTCCCTAATCTACGCGGTCACCAACCACTTTCTGGTAAACTAAACATGTTATGATGTCTCCATCATAAGATATGTTCCAACATGTGATTACTCACTTTCCTTAGGTCAATAATGGAGGGAAGGGGGAGGCCTACCAAAAAGAACTCAAAATGAGCCCTTTTAATCGATTTTTGGTATCTATTGTTATATGAAATCTCAACAACTTGAATATTTTTCTTATATGATGCAATAAGATCCAAATTACGACCTCATAACATATCCTCCAAAACATGAATAGTCTATATAGAGTAACCATCAACGTATGTATGATAGGTACTTCTTAAAATTTTCTCATGAACAAAGGTCATTCTCAAGTCCCTTCTAGAATTGTGATGTGAAATGAGGTTCCCTCTATGAAACCGAACTCTTTGGAACACCATGAAACCAAACCTCCTCACACGTGTAACTATTCCACTAATCATACACTGTGAAGGATTCCATAATATTTAAGGAGTATGACAACACATTCAGTTGATCCGGAAAAACCCATAGAAAATTATTCTTACAAGTCATCATGAATAGTCCTATAAACATTCTCTTGTGACATCAAACTATTTTCGACTCTTGAATGTGTAATTGTAGAGAAATCCAAGCTGGCCTCTAATGCTCAACTTTCACCTACTGACAAATGAAGCATATATCCAGGAAGCTTTCCACATACTTCTTAATTACTAACCACAATAATTATCATTGGATAACATGATACATATTTTTTAAACCAATATATATCACCAATCGTGATGCATTAAAATCCCTCATGATCTCCCCATGAATCCTATTTCAAACTATACTTGGACGAGAAAATGAAGTTAATATATATTGCAATATAATATCCTAATGGTGAATCCCCACCATATAATTTGTCTCTAATAACTATTCCTTCCATATCAAAAAAATCCCAAAATTAATATGGTCTACAATTTTTGGTATTAATGATTTTTATTCAGAGATACTCTCCCATGTGATTCCTAAACATCCTAATGAGTTTCTATAATGATGGAAATTATCTGAAAATTTTCAAATAACTCACATTATACATATGTATTTTTACATTCGGATAAAATCATCAGCAACAAAATTTTCCTTTCATTGTGTTTCTGCCAATTAAATTTCTATACATGACAATTACTCAACCTAACTCCTTGTTTGAATGTTCATGTATCACTGAGAAAGGTTTTACATGACACTCTTGTGATCTTTGTAGACCAAAATCATCTAACACATTAGATATTTTATCCATCATATCTTCACATTTAACAATGCATCTAACTATATATTATTTTTAGGTTAATTCCTCTCATGCAGTCTCAACATCCTGGATCCATAATCAACCACATAATCCTACTATAGTTGAACTAATCTGTGTCCAACACTGGATGTTTCACAGTGCACAATATATAATTTACCTATCATAGGTAATGTGTGGATTGTTTTTGATATCATACTACCATTATGATCCAATAAATCTCTCTCACAATCTTCTTACCAAGCAAACCCCGCCCCTTTATTGGGAATCCCAGATACTGTTGTTACCCAATAAAATAACTCATGGATAAAACACCATTAGTATCCTATTAATAACATAAAGATCATAATTTTAAATATTATCAGGGGATGATATCATGAAACAATATATTTGACATTCTTTAGGTCCACTAATACTAGAATGATAATATACTTAATGGGATTAGAGTAAGATATAATCATTGAAAACCAATTTCATATGATCCAAAAATGGATGAAATATATGATTCATAAAGGTCATGAATCCGACATGAATATTCCTCAACCCAAATAGTATCGCAAAAAATTCATTCAAACCATACCTACTCCTAAATTTACTCTGAGATATGTCCAATAGTCTCCCCAATAAATAATGATCTCATGATCTTAATTTAATATTAGATATGATCATATAATCACCCATCTATTTGAAAACCCATTATTGCATGGAAAAGGATATAGGTTCTTGACAATTATCTCGTTCATCCTCTAATAATCCCCAAATAATCACAATGATTCATCATCCTTTATTATGAATATAACTATAAAACCACATGGAAATATAAATGGTCATATAAATACCTTATATTCCATATCATCAAACTAAACATTCATCTCATGAAGCTCTACTAGTGAAATTATAAATGGAGGGATAAAAGTTTCCTCTTTTCTAGGTACAAAATTGACTGTGAACTCAATCCCTATTTCTGGTGGTAATCCATATAACTCAAAATGAAAAGAATCCCAAAAATTTTGTACCACTAGAGGAAAATAATCTGGCTACATTCCACTATTATCTAGAGTATGATCATAGATTGGGACTATGAGACAATCTTGAGATGGGATGGTAACTCACCTTCTATAATATTAGATATGATCCTCATTTATAACTAAAAAATTCAATTCAAGAATCAAGTCAATGCCTATAATTTCCAACACAATTATTCCCTAATATAAAATGTGAAAACCAATATATAGAAAAAAACACCTTACGACATTGGATATTTTATGACCATAATCCCAATGGTTTGCCGATGGTTAAAATAGAATGTTCAATTTCCAAATTTGTGGAAGAAATGTATTCAAATCATTACGATAGAAAGAAATGTGATGTAACATTATGAAAAAACATAATCTATGGTATAATATACTATAATCGTACCTATTATGGTATATGGTCTTGTAGCCACGTTAGCCATAGTAGTTTGCATGACATCAAACATACTTTTCCAACTTCCATGGGATATAGTCAGAATACCCATAGTAATTTTAGTTTATTTATACTATTGGTAATTCACATGGGTACCATGTATCCTACCAAGACCTAAAAACATTTGGAACTCTAGATACAACCCTATTTTGGGACAGTTGGGCCCATTACTAACTTCTGTGCACGTCCTAATTCTCATAAACTAGTCTGTTGTGGAATCTTATCACTCAACCTTAGAAGGTGACATATCCTTCCACAAATATGACAATTAGTTGTGGGGTAAATACAATATTGGATATTGTGACCAAACATTCCGCACTGGTAGAACCCTAAGTGAACACAATATTGATATCTTTTTCCACATCATGACGGTTCTTCCCAACAATGCATTCATGGAAACTTTCATCACTAGATTTCATACTAATATAAGAAGAACTCCTAGATCTATGTATTGAAATATAATGTCCACTACTTGGGGCCACTATTATATTCCCTTTCTTGATAAGTTCCAGATTCATCAAGTCTTCAATTTTTCTTGAATGGAAAATATTTACCTACAACCAGATCTCATAAAAAATAAAATCCTAGAAACATCATTCCCTAGAGATTTCATCATCTTTAAATGATGGCCCAAAGTGTTGTGGTTTGGAAAAAGGTCCAAATTAATCTAGTACTGAAAAAAACTGCCACATAAAATTCATAAACTCCCAATCATTTTTATCCCTCACTGTTTTGGGATAGAACTGGATCAGAAACATCATCTTTATTTCCTTTCAAGAATGCACATCCTGCATCCCATAATCCACTAGAATATCATACCAACTATTCATTGGTCCAAGAATAATATACACAAAAATATTCACCCTCTATTCTATGGGTTTCATGAGATATCAGATGATTTTATAGATTGAATCCATCTAGAACTCCCTTTCATGTGGTCCCCCATCCCATATAAACAGAGGAGGATTTATCATTTTAAACTCTCATATCACCTCATAAATTAATTTAACTGTATGAAAATTATCCCATTCCATGGATAACATGACCCTCAAGAAGATTTTATAATGATGAAAATCCATTAGCTTATCGAGAGCAATAGGAATATCATATTCCACAGCATTGAGAACACGTGGATTTCTGGTATCCTAACACATGAGTTGAATATGATGATGAGTCATTTTCGCTAAATTATAATCACACACCTTATAAACATGCTCATTAACATTCCCTGTCACATCCTAGTTTCTTTTCAACCTATCACAAATTGTAAAAAACTGAAATGAAAACCTAATCCTCTGATAAAACATAATAACATCCCCAAATATATAACTCTATCATATTTTCGGAAGGAATTAGTTATGAGACCACAAGAGTACCTCCTCATATGTAAGATACTAATTACTAGGAGTAAGGGATTTTAAATGTAGTGGGGAGACAATAACACCAATTATTATTTTCATAGAAGTAGAAACAAAAAATATGAGGTAAATAATCAAGGTTAAGGAATAGTGCAAGAAAGAAAAAATATCCAAAAGAATAATCCAAAGTAAGGAATAATTTAATAATGTTTTGTGACAAAACTATATGACATGATATAAAAAGAAGAACTGGAACAATCCAATAAAATACTCAATGTCTGGTGTCCCAGACCCCACAGCAGTACAATATCCTAAATCCAATACATCATCTAACAAGAAATCAACTACAATGTCCTTTACCCATTTCCAATCCTACATCCACATATTTGGCATAGGTACCAAATAAAGGCATGAATAGGGTTTCAGTTTGACTCAATATGTTGAAAATGTTGCTTATAAAATAAACATGTCTGATATGAGGTTTATGAAATAAATAGATAATCTTATATCTTAATAAATTCAATAATTTATTAAAAAATATAAAAACAAGCTTCATCATCATTCCATAATATCTATGATCATGTCTTACGACCATGCTAATGACAAACATATAACCAAGCTAAAATTACCTTCTTTTTCATTGCACAGTAATATCGTAGATAATTTATTATGAACATTCCTTCCAAAAATATATAACCATGGTATAATAACAAACATCAATACACATCAATTCCCTATAATAATAAAGACATTTCATATCGATGCCCTATAAGAATTATAACATGAGACAGATTGTAGCCAACTATCTATAAGTATTACAACATTTGATTAGGCTGATCTTTTCCAATATCAGAATTGCAGTATTTAAGGGTTCATGTTCTGGGAAGGATCCCAATATATAATAATTTCATCATGGAAAATAATAGATTTAAAACATTATGGATATCATAATATTTCATAATATATCAAAGTGTGTAATCATGTAAACTACCATTTCTCTATTATGACACTTGCAAATTAATTCAAAATTTATTAAAAAATATGTGAATAATTAAAAATCCTGAATTTAGGGATTTTATAAAATGAAATCATCCATAACTCACATGTCCTGATAAACATTATTTATGTCCTTTACAGATTAAATTATAATTATGGGTCAGTCACCCCATGTGTAGCTATAATCCGATTAAAGAAAACATTAAACTAAAGGACTTTAAATAATTATTTGATTAGTTTATTTATATAATTTGGATGCACAAAACTATGGAGAAATAAAAATATTTACTAAAAATTACAAATATCAAAACATAGGGTTATGAATTAGACACCTACCATAAACTAATGATCCTACAATGCTTCCAATGGACAACGACCTTTAAGATGAAGGTTTAGATGATTTCAAAGAGGTTCCTCGATCGGAATTGATCAAGATCAAAACCAACAACACAATTGGTCAATTGTTTCCACCCTAAATGTTTGAGAATAAGTAAGAAACTAATTAAACCTATCCAAGAATGAATTACTAAAGATTTCTCACATAATCATCATGTCTAGAAGTTATTTTGGCACCCCAAAATTGACAATATAATTCACTAGTGTTTAGAGGAGATTATAAGTAGCATATTATAATGGAAATCAGGCATACATCCTGATCAAAATAGTGGGCTGATCATTAACATGACATGTAATGCATTTACAAATCATGTAAATGTTATTAATTGACATCTTCGGAAAACCCATCCACAAAATATTTTTATATTATAACCTTCAAATAAATACACATTGGGTAATCCGTTTACGTGAACTGAATTTTTTTAGTTAATTATTTGGAACAATTATCTTTTAAACAATTGGAACATCTTAAAAAATTTCTCAACTCTCGAAAAAAATAATAAATACTTATCCCATTTACACCCAGGAAATATTAATCAAAACAAGCATACATCCCAAAACCATAGGTCGTTCTCTCCAATGAACACTATCTGTCATTGAACAAGCCTCATCCAACATGGTTCAAACAATAACATCAATGATATCCATACATGAAAAATGGGATCTTATAATGAACATGAACAAAAAAAAATTACGAATAATTGAATATAATTATAATATCCATGTTTTTCATATATAAATTTGTAATTTGGAAATATTTTATAATTTTCCACACATTATTGATCAGAGATTAACTGTTAAAGTTATTAATATAATGATATCAAATTCATAGATGTAAATAATTATAGTATATGTGGTGGTGTTTAAAGATGTTATGTACCCAGTTTGACACTATCAAGGGACATGATTTATATAATCAAATTCTCTTTAAAATCTATTATAATGGATTTATTATATTATTTAATTAGGTTATAAAATTTTAAATTACCCAACCTAATGAATCCTAGATTGATCAAATACTGATATAGGTTGAATTGAAATACAATTTAATTACTTATTGGGGAATTAAATTTTTGGTTTAATTTTTGAGGTAATTATTTTAAATTAATTTTTGTGGTATTAATCACATATGATTAATTATATTTTTTACCAATATATTAATTATGATGTTACATGGATACTAATGGAATTCATAGAAAACAAAAATTACATCACAATGATAATTTTAATGTATTAATAACAATGGTGAGAAAATATCAATATTATTCAACACCAATGATCAAGAATTACTATAAACAATAAGGAAATATTCTAATTTCATAGTAATCCAATTACGATAATGATTGGTTCTCATTAATTTTAAGGTGTATACAATGATTGGGGAATGAACATTAGGAATCATAAACATAAAAAAATGGATGAGGACCCATGGGGAGCAGTATAAAAAAATTTGATGACGTTCCATGGGTGAAATTAAAGGGAAAATATCAATATGTTGTTTTATTAAAAATTATGCAATTTATTAACTATATAAGATGCAGTTATGGGTTTATTACTCATACCAATGATATAAATGTAGAAAAATAATATAGAAATATATCACAAGTTATTTGAATCACAAAGATATCCTGAAATAATCTTTGTAATATGTGATAATTAAAATTTCACAAAGACAAATTGTATTTTATTTGGGGTTAATGGGAGAAATAAACATTCATTGAGTTTAAATTATATATTTTCCTACAAATATTATTGGTTTGAATACCATCCTCGATAGTCCAAACAAAAATAAAATTAATATATATTTGCATGAGAATATATCTATTGAAATGGAAGGTAGAAATAGGTGGCAATGAATTTTGATATATATTGAAAGAAAATTTATATTTTTACTAATACTGTAGAAATGATAAAATTCAAATACTATATATTTTTAACAAATAAAATTAATTTATTCATTAAAATCATAACCATATAAAATTTTCTATTATGTGATTAATATTAATTAAAAATATATTAATGATATATTATATCATTATGATTTTTTGAATTTTTATTCAAATAATTTGTTTTTAGGAGAATATTAAGAAAAATATTTAATAAAACAAGAAATTATATGTCACTATCATTATAAAAACAAGAAAATGAATAATATAAATCATTTTAATTGATGATATAAGTTTTTAGGTAAAAAAATTATCTTTAAAAATTATAATATAAATTTATACAAACTATGTTTAACATTTATGAACATTATTATTGTTTTCAAATATTAAATATTTTTTCTCATTACTTTAATGTAAATACTATTTTGTTATAATTTGGATTTGAATTAAATTGAATGATATATGACTTTTATTTTATTTAGAATAAAATAATATATAACATGAAAACTAAAAGCATCGATACATTTATCTTATATATAATTT
Organism: Viscum album; assembly: GCA_963277665.1. Lineage (NCBI taxonomy): Eukaryota > Viridiplantae > Streptophyta > Magnoliopsida > Santalales > Viscaceae > Viscum > Viscum album. The sequence goes on along the minus strand of OY728123.1, from coordinate 411,494,494 downwards.
GTTTTTTCTCAAAACATAATTCTTCTAAAAAATTGTTTCTATATGTTACATGTACCAAAGAAAAATTTTAAATTTATTAAATTGTGAAATGTTATATTGTAAAAAAATTAAAATATTAATTAAGCAATAATCAAATTATATATAAGGGTATAGTATATTTTTAATAATTTAGAGAACATTACTTTGAAAAAATAAGTGACCATGATAAAATAAAAATTGGTAAAAATGAAAAAAAAATTAAAGTAAATAACATAAAAATGTGTACAAAATGTGTTAAAATGAAAGTTTGTAATATTTTAAACAATATATAATCCCTAAATAAATTAATAATTTTTTTTGTTTTTTTTGGACATGGGAATCATGTTCACCATTCATATTAATTATAAATAATTTTAATATTGTCATTATCACTACCTATTAAAGGGATGTCTATCGACCCCCTCACGACCACCCTAAAAATAGGGGTCCCAATTCTATCTATATTATTTTATAAAATCTTAAATCAAATTCCATATCATTGATCCTAAAATAAGAAGTTATTTTCTGATGACCTCTATTCCTATGATATTTTCAAATGGAAATCACATGTCTATTAATGAAGTACTTTTTTTGATAACATCACTTATTATACTTCTAAAATTTTAAAAAATAATTTTCTAAGTAATAATAATTGGAGGTATTATACATTTAATACAATATTATTTTAATTTATTGAAATAATTTTCTACCACCTTTTCCTGTTTCAATTATGAATACAAGAACTAGCATTCATTCATTTTGTGGTATTCTTTGTCCCTGAAGTGATGTCTCAAATTTTTTAAAGACACGTCTCTTCTCGAGAGGAAGGGATATTAAAAGATATAATTTTTTCATATATATCGTCATTATGATGATAAAATTGCAATCCACCTTATTCAACTCCCATTCATTAGGAATTTATGATGTAAAACATTCATTATATAGACTACCACCTCCAAAAAAATTAAATAATCTTATTTTCATCTAGTTTCACTATTTTTTAATAAAATATCATAAAATATTATTCTCATATAAAACCATCAAATTTATACCATCAAATTTATTTATTAATTATATTATCGAATATTTAATATGAATTTAATCAATAAAAATCCATTAATTATTATATGACCCTTTTTTAGTCAATCAAACATCCTAAATAAAAAATTATATAGATTAATAAAATGGTTGATTATAAGAACATAACTTGTTTTCATATATGATAAATATTATTTAATTAATTTTTTTATTTTTTTAAAAAAAATTTACAATATTTACCGATTTCATTAATTAAGATACCATAATCCATTTGATAAAAAATGAAACTTGGCCATCATATATTTTATATTTATAGATGGTGATATGAAAATCTGAATAAGAAAAATTATATTGTTATAAATTATTTATAAAAATATATTTATGTACCATTTTTTACTCGTAAATATCATAAATTATGAAAAGATGAATAAAAACACACTTGTTAAAAACAAATTAAAAAGCTTAATATTAAATACAACTAATATTAAAAATAAGTAATACCTAAATTATATAAATTTTTTTAATATATATGAAATATTTTTATAAAATTATATGTATATTGAATAAGTGATTAAATATGAATGTTAGAATATTATAAAAATTAATGTTCCCTAATGTGAATTATACATAGAGAGGAAACATGTTTGTGTTTTCTTGTCTCAAATTTTCACTAATTGTTACATATTTATATATATATATAACTAATATGAAAAGGTGTATCTACTAAAAATTTAATTTTTTATCATCTACCTCTCATTATCCATTTTGTTACAAACTTATTCAAAAAATATTTCTATGATGCCATTTTTATTTTAATATTTCTACATTTTTAGGTGTTCCATTGTCTCATTTTGAAATTTGTTAGTCATTATTTATATTCCACCCAATCATTTAATTTAAAAATGTATTCAATGTCCTATTACCATCATGTATAATGTGTATAAATATGTTTTTTATATTTCAATTTATTGTTTTTTCTATCATGATATATCTACTTTTAAATTATTATTAAGGAACAAAGATTCATAAAAAAAGTTAAATAATTTCGATATGATTAATATTTACTACTTTATCTCCTTCAATTTTTCATATATTAAAAAAATACCATAGAAATCCATATAATTTTTTTTATTATTTGGGATTAATATGATTCTATGAAAATTGATGGTGCATGATTTCGAGGCCTAGTGTCCCTGGAAAGATTTTTTGAATTTTATTATGGCACGATCAGTAAACAGGTCCAACCCAGGTAGGTTCGAACTCGAATGGTTCAACCCACGTGTGGGTCGGGCCAGTAGGCGGGCCGAGCCGCCGCACCCCATCCCAACAGGGCCAACCCAGGCAGGTTAGGACCAGGATGGGTCGGACCCATATGGGGTCCAGCAGACCCGAACTGGGTCGGGACGACCGGGTTAGACCGGACTAGGACCCTCTCGGTCCTACATACACTTAAAAGTTCGTATCTTGAAAACCCTACGTCTATTTGATGAACCATCTTTGGCATCAATATCCTTGGAGAGAAATGGTCCTTTTTATATACTCCATGAGTGTTTTGGATAATGTCAAAGTAAGACTAGGTTTGATCGACCCCAAATCCAACTGGGCTCTCGGCACAAAAATGCCAATAACATACAGACTGGGCATCTGGTTGATGTGTCGTCTATTGTGTTGAAAACCATAATACAAGACGAATCATTATGTAACTTCTACGTGGGAATTCATGCCGGTTGAAAAATGATCTGTGGCATGATGATTTGTTTCCCTCAGAAACAAGTGTACTATGAGTAGGAATCCAATAGTTGGATGAGATGTGATGAATGATGATTGATTCTGGGTGAATCAGCACAGAGCGATTATGTGTGAATAAATAGCTAGCACCCAACGATTATGTGTCAATGAGAACGCATCGATTCTGTGTGAATCATCACTGAGCAATTCTATTGGAATCAGCACCATCCATTTTGTGTGAATCAGCAGCCTGTGATTCTATGTGAATCATCATATAGCAATTTTTTGTGATTCAGCACATTTTATGTTATGTGAATCAGTACCTACTGATTCTGTGTGAATTAGTGCCTACTGATTCTGTGTGAATCAATACCATGAAATTCTGTGTGAATCAGCACCCAGTGATTATGTGTGAATCAAAACCTATTAATCATGTGTGGGTATTGAGGGGGTTAGTACCTATTGATCCTTTGTGGGCCAGCAATAATTCCTCTTGAAAATGTAAGATGATCCAGCCTTACGACTAATCATCTATTCTACTTTACTGATTTATACCTGGTTTGAGCTGTTTCTATTACTTTTTTTCATTGTGATTGAGATCATGCTTGTGGTTTTCCTTTTTGGAAATATGAGATCCCTTTGGGGGTCTTAGGATCCCCACTGAATATTGTTATACTCACATTCATGTTCTTCACCTGCACAATGTTGGGTCTTATATAGTTGATGGATAGATTTGACTAAGACTCAGGGAGCTAGGACTTGAAGGTGGACATCAGTGATGGTTGACGTGAAGAGATGTTGAGACAATCTGTACCTACCCTTCATGTATCATCCCTAATGGAAGATTTTAGGAGATTATTTCTTTTTTATTTTTAATTTTATCTTTCTTTTGGGATTGTATTCGGGCCCCTTTACATTCAATACAAACTTTTACTTCTGATGTTTACTAAGATATTTAAATTGTTGTGTACCTAGTCTCGGTGTTTGTAAATTTTTAAGGGTATTGCTTTTCTGTTTTAGGCTTACACCTATCCAGTGCTAGTCGCCATCCCCTGGCCAATAGAAGTTGGGCGTGGGGTAGACACGGCATGAGCCCTAGGGGATGGGTCGTGAAAATGTGGTATCAAAGGAGTCAGTTTTACCGAAGAACTAGGACTTTGATCTTTCCAATGGAGAAATATTGTTATGTGTTTTGAGTGTGGTTCTCAGTTCATGGAGTCTAGTGTTGGTGCGGTGGCCGATGTATCCATACACTAGGACTCTGAATTCTGATTTCCGACTCGGTGCACAAAAACATTGATTGTATGTGTTTTGGAAATGTTTTACTTTTGATCTCATATAATCCAGCTCACCAAGTATAAATTATTGACTGTGGAACATGTGTTTCTTTTAAGGATTCCAACACAAAGACACCCATCCAGGATTCCCGAGAGTGTACACTATGATGGACTAATGAGAGATGAGGCTTCGGTGCAGGGCCCTATTACTGTGTTAGAACCTTCAGGTGGTATTCCAACAGCACCACCACCCATTGGGAAGCAGTTCCCACCAGCCCAACTAACTGATGCTTCTTGCCGATTGAGCACATTCCATGAGTTCAACTAGTAGAGACCTATGAGTATTCAAGGTGATACAATTCCTCAGGCAGCTGAGGACTGGATGGAGGCTGTGTCTAGAGTTATCCGCCTAGTTGGGACACTTGCTGTGAAGATGGTGATCCTAGAAACTAGTCTTTTCTTCGGACAACATGATGATGGTGGAGCCCGACGCTCCAGTTACATGACAAGGTGACCCTCACCTATAGGGACATTGAGAGCCTCTTCAGGGCAGAGTTCTTTACAGTGATTATACACTTTGTTCGTTTCTTTGAACCACTACACTTACAATAGGGAAGCTTATCAGTGTCCCAGTAGTCGGCGAGATTCACTGACCTCCACGCTACTCCACAGACATGGTGTGGGACCCATTCTTCAAGGCCCAAATCGTTGAGTAGAGTCTCTGATGGGAGATCAGAGCGTCAAGGAAATATCTCAATATCTTGATGCGGGATAGAGTGTTCGAGCAAGCATTACTAGAGGAGAGATTCTTATATGAGTAGGCACCGACGGTGAGAGCCACCAGCAGAATACAGGTAGCCGAGTCATCTGCAGCAAGTAGTAGGCATATGATGCATAGGTTCAAGCGGATCAAACCTTCTAGAGGGAGAACCTAGGATGTAGGGTCGGAAGTCTAGAGCTCACAAGGCAGAGAGGTTCAGAATGGAATAATACTATTCTTTCACATGTGGCGGGCAGAGCCACACGGCTCACGACTACTCGACTTATTGTACCGATGATCCGCAGATGGTAGAAAAACCACTGAGGTAGTGGCCAAGGTTCGAGTGAGGAGGTCCGCAGGGCGGTGGATGTGTTAGAGGAGAAATTCATACAGCAGTTGGTGGAAGAAGGTTTTAGATTGTACCACCACTACCACCCCCTGGTGGTCCACCCCAACCACAGGGAGAAGGTGGATAGGGGTGAGCTTAGCTACAAGCGGCAGAGGCATACGACCACGGTGCTACAGAGATGATTATTGGTACGATTTGTGTCAAATAAAACATATATGTAGCAATTATAGACATAGGTGCCAGTCACTCTTTTGTTTCCATGACACTTTTTCGGAGCTCAGATATTTAGATAGAGGCGTTGGCTTGGTCCTTACGATTAGAGATACCTATGGGAGGGGATTTGACAATAATGAAACATGGTAGATTATTTATTCTCACTATTGGAGGTTAAATATTCTGCTGGGATTGCCTAGTAGCAATGTCGCTGCCTTACGACATCATCATGGGTATGGACTGGCTATCTACAGTCCATGCTCAGATTGAAGGTTTTAGGCACAAAGTGCGGTGGGTCTGTGAGGATGGTATTGGGTTTTCCTTCACCAGTGAGAAGGAAACCATTGATGCACAAGATGTACTTTCTCAAAAGAGGGTGTATCTGACCACTCAACATTTGTGTAGCCTCAACCTCGGAGCATTTGACGTGAGGAGTCCAAGACATACTATAGTGGTGGATGATAATAAGGTTTTCTTTCCTGATAATGTTCTGAGACTACACCCTCATAGAGAGGTAGACTATTAAATCAACATGTACCCAGGGACAACAATGATATCTAAAAAAGAATATCAGATGTCTCCAGCGGAGCTTTTTGAGTTGTGAATACAGCGGGAGGAATTTTAGAGGAAGTGGATCATAATGTCTAGTTTTTTTTCATATGATTCCCCAATTTTGTTTTCCAAGAAGGAGGAAGGAAGCGTGATGCATTGTGTGGAATATCATCACCTGAACTAGGTGACCATGAAGAACAAGTATCCTCTTCCAAGGATCAATGATCGCTTCGACCTGTAGAAGAGAGCCCAACGGTTTTTGATGATAGACCTCAGATGATGTTATCATCAGCTAAAGGTATGAGATGAGGATGTATCAAAGACAACCTTCAGATCTCGGCATGGTCATTATTTGTTTTTGGTGATGCCTTTCAACATGACCATTTCTTTTTATGTGTTAATGGGGATCATGAACAGGTTCTTTTAGCCTTACCTCGATCACTTTGGGGTGGTCATTATTGACGACATCTTGATATACTCAGTGTTGGAGGAGGAGCATGCCACAAACCTGTAGATAGTTTTGGATAATCTATGAGAGCCCCAGTTTTTGGGAAAGCTCTCGAAATGTTAGTTCTAGATATAATAATTAAACTTCCTCGGGCATGTTATCTCAAAGGTTTCAGTTGTAGTGAATCTGACGAAGTTAGAGGCAGTGCTTTCTTGGGAGCCACCCAAAAGTGCAACTGAGGTACTGAGTTTTTTGGGATTCTATGGGTACTAACATAGATTGTTACCTAACTTCCCCAGCATAGTGGCCCCCTTTTCAGCTTTGATGAATATGGGTCTACCTTTCTTGTGGATGGAAATTTACTAGTTGAGTATTCATGAGTTGAGGCATAGGATGAAGGGTTCCCCCATCTTGAGGCTATCAGAATATGGTGTTGCTTATATAGTCTAATATGACGCATCATGGAAAGGACTATGTTGTGGAATGTTGTAGTTGTGAGAATTGATCACCTACGGCTCACAGCAATTGAGATAGAATGAGCCTAACTACTCTACCGATGAACAGGAGTTAGCAGCAGTGGTCTTTGTACTGAAGATGTGGTGGAACTATTTGATGGGTGATTTTTTTACTGACTACTCTGTTCACAAGAGTCTCAGGTAAATCATTTCTCAGAACGACCTGATCCTGAGACAATGATGATGGGTATAGAACATCCTGGACTACAGTGTTGATATATTTTACACTATTGGGAAGGGAAATGTAGTTGAATATGCACTCAGTAGGAGGTCTGGTCTACAGATTTTGAGTGAGTCGATAGAGCAGCTAGCTGCATTGCAGTTATCCTTCTTGGATAGTGATGGATAAGATTGCCTCTAGTGTTTATATATCACTCCCCCACTTCTTTAACGTGTTCGGGAGGCTCATATTGAATAGGTAGACATCAAGGCTCGACGTTCTCATATAAACTCATGACATGATCCTGATGGATTTTCTGAAGGTGGGGAGAACATCTTCCTCTTCAGAGGGCCCACCATGGTACCACTGATGCTACAAGATTAGGTGTTTGGGGAGTTCCATAAATCCCCTCTAGAAGTACATCCTGGAGTGGAAAAGATGTACTAGGAACCTTGATGTCAGTACAGGTTGCCCAGTATGATGAATGCAGTGGCAGAGTTTGTATCCCGATGCCTCACATGTCAGCAAGTGAATGTCAACCATCAGCTACTAGAAGGCTTAGCCCTTCCACATGAGGTATCATAGTGGAGGTGGGATGATTTATCAGTGGACATTGTGAAGGGGATACCACATATGTCTAGGGGACACAATTCCATCTGGGTGATCATCGACTGACTCCCCATGTCGGCCCACTACCTACCCATCCAAGTGCATAGATCAGTAGAGAGCTTGTGACGTCTCTACATATATGAGATTTTACAACTTCATGGGGTTCCATTGAAGATCTTCTCATATCACGACTCTCGTTTTAAATCCCACTGGTGGAAGGGATTGCATTACATGTTTGGGACTCAGCTACGCTTGAGTACCACCTTCACCCTCAGATGGATGGTCAGAAGGAACGGACCATACAGACACTTGAGGACATGCTTCATGTTTGTGTCCTCAATTTTGGACATAGTTGCGAGGACCAACTTCCACTGGAGAAATTCTCATACAACCACAGTTATCAATCCACCATCGCAATGGCTCTATTTGAGGCTCTGTATAGGCGACCTTGAAAACCAACCCTTTATTGGACAGACCCAGGGGAGTCAGAACTCATGGGTCTAGAGTTGTTACAAGCTACCATGGAGAAGGTGTAGATCATATGGGAGTGGATGAAGACTTCACAGAGCTGACAGAAGTTTTATCCTGACAGGAGACAGTGACCCTTATAGTTCGAGGAGGGGGAGAAATTTTTTCATACGAGTCTCACCCCGGTGAGGATTACAGATGTTTGGCCAGGGTGGAAAGTTATCTCTAAGGTTCATCAGACTGATCCAGATCCACAGCAGAGTAGGTGAGGTGGCATACCATCTAGCTCTTCCCCCATAGATTCACCATGTGCATAATGTTTTCTATGTGTCACAGCAAAGGAGGTAAGTGCATGATCCATCACACATTATCGATTGGGGCACGATGGACATCGACTTTGGGCTGAGATTTGCGGAGTTCCCATTAAAGATATAGGATCAATAGGAGTGAGTACATCATGGGATGTCTCTACCTCTAGTGTGAGTTCGTTGGCAGTAAAAGAATCTCCAAGAGAGCACATTGGAGTGGGAGGCTCAGATATGTGCTCAATATGCCCTTTTTTCCATGTTCTGTTGTAGATTTTGGGGATAAAAATCCCTAAGGTGGTCATAAAGTAAATACCCAATAATTCCTTGTATATTTTTTTAATTATTTAGGATTAATACGAGTCTGAAAAAACTGATGGTGCATGATTCCAAGGACCACTGTTCATTGAATGAATTATTTTTTAAGGTATGTTTAGTAACATTATGGGTGGTGTTTTATATCTTCTAAAACATTACTTGGATTAAAAATCTGATGGAAGTGTTGAATCTATAGCACCAGGATTCACTTAAGAGAGGCTCAACTTCAACCTCAATAGGTCAGGTGAAAAAGTTAGATTTTTTGACTTTTAACACCTCCACAGAATGGGGCACGGGAAGCGCTTCCCATTATCATCACTAAACAGAAAGAGCTGATAAAGGGGAATTCCTTTATCAGCACCATCTAAAAGCACTAATAAAGGTATCTCTTTATCAGCACTAAAAAAGCGCTGATAAATCGGGGTTTTATCAGTGCTTTTATTTTAGAGCTGATAAAACATACCTTTATCAGCGCTTTTAACGAGCGCTGATAAAGGTTCCATTGGTTTTTATTTAAGAACCCTAACAGTCCATCCTCTCTCGCACGCGGTCAAGCTTTCGTGGAAGCTAAACCAGGCCCCTCATCCCCTGCAACCTCCTCCTCCTCCTCCTCCTCCTTGTCCTTACTCTTCCTCGTCCTCCTCCTCTGCTGCCTGCGCCCCCACTCCCGCTGCCTCTGTCGTCGCTGGCGCTGCCTCCACTGCCGCTGCCGTGACCGCTTCCGCCTCTGCCACCACCATTGCCTCCGCCATCGCCACTACATTCTCCTCCGGCGCTGCCTCCTCCACCACCACAACCATTATTGATATTCATATTTAGGTAATTTTTTAATACTACTTGAATTGAATGTGTGAAATCCTTACATGAGGTGTTATTTCAAGAGTCAATGGATGATATAGTTTATAACAGTTTTGGATTCATGGTCCTTACATATTATAGAATTATGGAGGAGCACTAGAGACCTGTGTGGTTGTTTTAGCCATTAAACATTCCAGTATAGAAGTGGTATTATATTTTCATAAATTTTTTATTGGTTTGACAAAAACTCCTTTCAAGAAAGTTGTGATTTGGGTGGATGTTGATCAACTCAAAAAATATGTGAACTTCATTCATATTAATGAGGTGATGAAAGTGGAACAATTCACAGACTTGTATGTTTTAGATTTTTTGAGACATCATGAGGTTCTCTCTATAATTGTTTTAGAAAGTGATCTTAGGTTGAAATCTAGGTTTTGGAAATCATGATAGGTTTCGCTAGATTTCTTGGGTAAATTATGAACACATTATCATATATAAGTGGATATATATATAGAGAGTGAAGTCAATGTTATAGAGGTTACTCTCCAGAATCATGCACATGATTTCATTGGATATTGGGAAATGAATTTTCCTTTTGTTGTTTTCCCCTATAACAATTATTATCAGGATGTGATAAAGACGGATCCCTACATTTCATTATATGGGAATCCATATAGATATCACTAGTACTGGGAAGAGTTGGAGGAATGGTCCATAGTTTGTTCGAGTGTTGTTAAAGAGATGAAAGAGATGGTGTAGTTGATCTAGAAGAATTTAATCATTACACAGAGTCATAAGAAATTCAATATGAACCATCGGAATCAACTACTGGTGTTTTAGGTTAGTGATTAGGTCTTTATCGTAGTTTCACATCACTTGGGACATCAGTGGCTAGGTTATCAATGTCTGTTTGAACCGAGTAATGGGATAAACATAGTGATTTTTGGTCACTAGGTAGTATTTCTTATTGGTTTCAGTTACCATCTAGTTTTATATCTATCCATGATGTGTTTAATATTTTCCATTTGAGTAGGTATATACTAGATCATTTACTTGTGATTAGACGGGGGATGTTGATCTTGATCCTGATAATTCTTTGGTTCCCCATCCAATTCAGATTATGAATCTGGAGTATAAGGTACTACATGATTAAACGACCTCGAGTCTAGTTAATGTGGTAGTTCAGACAATATATCCATGATACATGGGGTAATGACTCGTTGATGAGGTAGTAGTGTCCTTCTTCATTAGAGGATACATGATCTTGAGGGATTTCTGGGGGAAAATCATTTATGGTCGGGAGATTATAAAGTCTCATTACATTTTATGTGAGGTATATTTTAACATTTTATTGTATTTTTTTGTTGAGGAATGCTGAGAAAGGATTTGGAGGACACATGCATTGGTAAATTTAGTGATATTTAGGGAATTTTTAGAAACAAAACATCATTTTTACTATATTCTGAGAAATTACATGACTTGTATATAGAGTACATGACATGTAATGACTGCCAAAAAATGACACATTAATTTGATGCACAATGTGACAATTTTACAAACTTTGTAATGGTTACATATCATTTAAATAAAAAATATATTGTTTTAAATAAAAAGTGACTTTTTTAGTGTATCTAAGTCAAGAGGATTACACAACGCGTAAATGTATTACATGTAGTATCAATGTCACAGAAAATGTTTTTTTGGGATCTATAGAGTTCTTGAGGCTTCATAATTTTTACAAAATTATCCTGTTGGATATATATTTATCCCAATGATATTTTGTGTCACTCCCTCCCATCTAGTTCACAATAATCTATGCTTGATCACTATTACGCTTGGATTTCTTTTCTCTAGTTATGTGATCCTTCTGATTCCTATTTGGATTTGTTTGCACCTATGGTTTGGATAAAAATTAGTGATCAGGTAGTGATTTCTATTAATAAATATAAATTTATTTTCATGCATTGTCTTTTGGGGTTTGTGGGATGTGGTAAATGGTGTACTCAGTTTTAGATTATTTTATTCTCATGGGTTTCCCCTATTTTATGTTTTCTTTTCAGTTGGAAATATCCTCTGTTCTGTGCCTCTCCTCTACCATGAATGCACCTCTAATGTGTTCTTAACGACACCTTCATGGTGGGTTTTCTCTTGTTCCTCATAGGTTTCCTCTTGTTCTCATGTTATTACTGTTTGATGTTGATGGTTATAATGTGAAATGTACGGGCTAAACGCCCCACTGAAAATCGTGGCTGTTGGTAGTCCTTGATTGCGCACTAAATGAATTGAATGTTGGTTGGTTCTTGTTTAACATTAGAATATAATAATTGGTAATTTATGTATACTTGACTTATGAATGAACACCCCAGGATGATAAAACTTCTGTGATAACCCCTGAATTAACAAACAAAATTGAATAACGGATGATTTTTAAAATCTAAAATTTTGATTGTTTGGATTGTATGGTGTTGTGATTATGATCACGATTGTGTTTTTGTATGGTGTTGCGGTTGTTGGAATGATTGATATGCTATTTGTTTTCCATGTTGTAGTTATTCCACCATTAAATATCAATCCAAAATTTATCCATTTCAATGGCACCACCAACTTGTTACTAGTGAAATTCCACTGAATCCTAGAAAACCACTTCTAGAGGACTCTAGGAGACACTTTAAAATACATGGTATGTAGTCTTGTAAAATAGAACATGCTTCACCATACATGTATTTCATATAGATTTTAATTCCATCAAACATTTATCTCCAAAATTTAAACCACATGACTAATCTTCTTACTCAATCTTGGAATAAGTTTCATTTTTAATGTTACATCTCATGTGAACCAAGGTCACACACAATGTATCTCCAAGAAATATACTTCAGCATGAAATAATGTACATGTCATGAAATAATGGTAGAACCATATGACATGTGTTTTACATCACTCGCACCATGTATAGACACCATAGAAACTTGATGTGTACAGAATATACACCCCTAGTGGTAATGTAAGGACTACACACCGTGTATTCCACAAAAATGTGATTCATAGAAGGTGAGGTGACTCAATATGTATCTAAAGTACACGCCTTTAGCTCAATTTGTTCTAAATGTCATGTATTTTCAACGGCATCATTCAGTATTTGTAAGACTAACTTGGAATAAATTTTATATATGTCAGATTAATTCAAGAATCTTATACATACATGATGTTCACCCTACTGGACACACCATATATAATTATTTCAAATGAGATTAAAGGAATTTGTACCATGATTTTTTTTATAAAACCCAAACAATGCTACCAGATTAATTAAAATATAATATTAGGCATGTTAGAGATTAAACCCATAAAGACGATGAATATGAATAATGAATTGATGAATGCCAATCCGTTGAAAAAACAGTATGAATATGGCGTGCAAGATTTTATCAAGTTTGCATAAGATCATGTAAGTAACCCTTCTCAAATCCTTTGTCTGTGTTTACGCTTTTGTTATTCATGATAAATTAGTCTAGAGGAGTTGGAAGAACACCAGATCTGTCACGGAATAGATCTAAGTTATACATGTTGGAATAAACACAGGGAAAAAATTAATGTAGGTAGTGGCTCAGATAACACGACATTTTTTGGATCATCTGATATGAATAGAAGCGTGAACAGTGAAGATGATCGAATGGAGGGTCTGATTACAAATGTGAATGATGATGAAGATCGTATAGAGAAAATGATAAGGACAGTTGAAGATGAACTTTTTGATTGACCAAAATTGTTTGAGAAGTTAAAGAGTTGTGAAAAAACGCCATTGTATGCTGGTTGCACTAAATATACAGAATTGTCATCCATATTGAATCTGTATAATTTGAATGCAGGAAACGGGTGGAGTGACGCCAGTTTTACGAAACTACTTGATCTTCGGAATGACATGCTCCTAGAATATAATGAACTCCCAATCCGAACATGCGATTCCAAATGAATAATATGATCGATGGGTATGATCTCTGAAAGAATACATGCCTACTCAAATGACTGTATATTGTTTCTAAAGGACCCAAAATCTCTTAAAGAATACCCAAAGTGTGGTGCTTCTCGATACAAGAAAGATGATTCTAGTCCTATGAAAGTTTTATGGTACTTTCCAATCATTCCTAGGTATAGGCGCCTATATATAAGTGAGGATACTATAGGAAAATTGACATGGCATGCTGATACAAGAATTAAAGATGGGAAACTATGTCACCCGGCAGACTCTTTTTAGTGGAATAGAATTGATCACATGTATCCTGAATTTGGGAACGAGTCGAGAATCCTTCGTCTGGATTTATCTATAAATGGGGTGAATCATTTTTGTTTTAAAATAAGTAGTCACAGTACATGGCCGGTTATGTCGGTAAACTATAACTTACCACCTTGGTTATGCATGAAATGAAAATACATCATGTTATCTATGGTTATATGAGGACCAAAACAACCGAGTAATGATATTGATGTTTATTTGGCCCCGTTGATCGAGGATTTAAAAATATTGTGGATTCAGGTGTTACGTTGTATGATGCTTAGAAAAATGAATATTTCACTTTGAAATCCATGTTGTACGGGATGATAAATGACTTTCCTGCTTATGGATATTTTTCACGATATAGCATTAAAGGAACTCAAGGGTGTCCCATTTGCGAATAAGGTACACAGTCAATTAGGTTGAAACATTCATCGAAAACCGTGTTTCTAGGACATCCTAGATTTCTACCATGACGACATAAGTATCGATATTGGACGACATAATTCGATGGAAGTTTAGAAGAACATATAGCATCATCTCTACTTACAGGGGATCAATTGTTCGAGAATGTAAAAGATTTGGACACTACTTTGGGTAAATCATTTTCAAAAAACCTTACGAAAACTGGTTGGAAAAAGAGATCAGTTTTATTTGAATTACTATACTAGAATTGCATGTATGTCATACATTTACTTGATATTATACATGTTGAAAAACAAAATGTATGTGATAGAGTCAACGGCACGTTGCTAAATGCACCAGGAAAAAAAAGGATGGAATTAAGGCTAGATTGGACGTGGTTGATATGGGAATATGAGAAGGGTTGGCACCAGTGAAGGGTGAAAAATGAACATTTCTTCCTCTTGCTGCTTAAACTCTTTCCAGGCAGGAGAGATATCAGTTTTGAAACTTCTTGAATGATGTAAAGGTTCTATAGGTGTATTCATCAAATATCAAGAACATCATGTCAATGGGAGATTTAAAATTAAAGGGTCTGAAATCACATGACTTCCATGTTTTGATTCAAGATCCAATTCCTATAGATTTATGTTGCATTTTTTCCAAGAATGTCTTTCATACATTAACGAAGCTCTGTTTCTTCTTCAAAGCTATATGTAGAAAAATTATAGACCTGGCGAAATTTCCAACTATGGAAAGAGAAATTGCCATCATATTATGTGAATTTGAAATGTTCTTCCTGTCGACATTTTTCGATTTGATGGTTCATTTGATGGTTCATTTGGTGAGAGAGATTCGACTATGTGGTCATATACATTATAGATGGATGTACCCCATTGAACGGTATATGAAGATTTTGAAATGGTATGTCAAAAACCGAAGTCTGTCAGAGGGTTGTATTGCGGAGCAATATATTGTTGAGGAAGCCGTTGAATTTTGTACCAAATACATGTCTGGTGTGGAAATCATTGGCCTACCGAAATCTCGTCACCCTGAGCGGCTTGAGGGTGAAGGAATTTCTAGAAGAGAGGCTATCACAATCAATATTATAGATCGGGATCATGACAACCTTTACGTTTTTCATAACAGTTTTGACGTTGACCCATTTGATCAAACCCACAAATAAATTCTTAGGCATTTGAATCCTTCTAGGGATGAAAAATGGATATCAGACACACATAATAGACAGTTTATAGGATGGTTTCAAGACCATATTTTTAAGCAGTAAGATGAAAATCCAAACTCAATTTCAGAACGACATCGATGGCTAGCCGGAGGAGAAAGTGTGTATGTATTATCTTAAAATTCTTATGCAGTTAATGGTTATACATTCTATACTAATGAACATGATGAAGAAAGCACCATACAGAATAGTGGGCTTACACTTGTGGCTAAGGCGATTCATGTTCCCGGTGCTATGGACAAAAATCTAATTTATGCGAATATGTCATATATTGGCATCATCAAACGAATATGGGAGTTAGATTATACAAATTTCAAAGTGCCGATTTTTTAATGCAAGTGGGTTGATAATAAGTGTGAAGTTAAAACAAATGAATTAGGATTCGTGAAAGTTTATTTTAGTAAGGAAGGGGAGAAAGACGAACCATTTATAATAACATAACAGGTAGTACAAGTATTTTATGTTCCAGACCCCGCAAACTGAAATTGGTCAATTGTTCTGTTATCGACCAAAACAACAGAAGGGTCAGATTAAAGTTCAATGGAGGTTGACCCTTTTATAGAGACTTCAAAATAATTTCACAGTGGTCCAATGTAGATGGCATTTTGTATGTCAGAGGGGACCGTAATGAATGGATTTACATAGTCGATAGAGGAGTCAAATATCTTCAGCCTTTAAATAAATAAATAGAGTACAATAATCAGGTTATTTGTTTATTGTAATATACATTGTGTTACGTTATGTAATTATCTGTTTTCTAATGTTTTTATGTAATCTAAATTAAATATTAAACCACTTTGCAGATAATGACTTATGAACCTGCTGATGTGCCCAATCCCATGGCACAAAAGGTCTCTCAAGCAGTAGTTGGTGGTCCCACTACAGAGCAACAACAGGTTTCTCAACCAGATGTTGGTGGTCCCAGTGCAGAGCAACAATAGGTTTCTCAACCTGTTGTTGCCGGTCCTAGTGCTGATGTACAACAGGTTTCTCAACCTATTGTTTTTGGTCCTTGTGTCGATGCTAGCGCTCTAGGGGAACATATTGATTCTACTTGTGAGGAAATGGTAGGAAATGAAACCCTGAAAGCGCAAAAAAGACTTGAGCATCGTAGTTTGATAGTGTTAGCCAAAATCCTTTAGGCAAAATCAAAAGGCATCAAATTTGAGGTGGGTTTGAATAAGAGAGGCCAACATGTTAACCCCAACAGAGCCATCTTTAGTAGCTACATTGGAATCGTCACTCGAAAATGTGTGTCGATTGATGTACAGTCATGGCACCATGTTGTCACCGGGCTGAAGAAACTAATGTTGGAAGAGACTATGGTAACATTATGATATTATTTTTTTAATTTATAAAAATAAAAAAAAAATCCAATACATTTATTTACTCTTCATCATCCATTGCAGAGTGCATTTATAGTAGATTCCTCGCACAAGGAATATGTATTAAGAGTTGCAGGAAGGATTCATAGAGGTTTCTGCATAATTTTAATGATATATAATCTTAAAGATGCATAAGGGAAAATCAAGACGCACCCACCTCCTCTTTACGCACACTTGATATCCCAAGGAGCGTGGGATGTGTTTAGCAACCGTCGTGGGGAGAAGACTTTTCAAGTACATTGTGTGGGGTAATATGTTGTTTAACGTTTTCTTGTATTCAACACTTTTAATGACAGTTTTATATTTATGAAACAAAAACTGATTTCTGAAATTAAAAAATGTGCAACATAACCAGCGTACCCTTACCGTAAAGAAAGGATGGGGTACGCTGCACTTGAGAAAAAATTGGTACGTCTTTTAAATCTACACTACTTCTTGTATGTGACATAAAAAAAACACCATAACCATGTTTCTCTGTTTATTTTCAGATTGATGAATCGAAATCGAAATCCATATCCAACCCATTCCATGTTCTATGGAAGGAGGCTTGTGTAAATAAAGAGGGGATATTGATAGATGAAAAAACACAAAAAGTGTGATAGACATGTGTAAGTATGAATTAATATAAATTTGGTTTGCTTTAAATCGCTATTACATTACAATAACTACTTATTTTTCAATCTTTTATATCTGACATAGTAACAATAATCAATAACAATGACAACATATGTAGACAGACATTCAGCAGCCTTAAAGTAGCCAGAACAGTATGACCACGTCAGAGGTACGGGTTTTGGGGTGACACCCCGAACATATTTTCAAAAACAAAAACAAGATGAGGATCAAAATAAAAAAAATGTAAAAGCTGCAAGAACAATTATCTATTTTTAAAAAAGAATTACAGTACCAGAGAGAGACGATAGAAAATTTGATGGGGGAGAGGAAAAGAAAATAAACAACTCAACAACAACCTGTGCGTGACGATCCTGACCCACCCCCACCAGCATTGAGGAAAGCCATTCCCCTAAAAAACTTGACTTAGATGAGGAAATCAATGTTTTAATAATTTTTTCTGTGAAATTTGATTTACATAGACACTGATACCTTTCCTGTACTAATATTCCACAGGGTGAAAATGACTATGATTTATATCCATCGACTCCCACCTATCACCTTGTAGCAAGGGCTACAGTGTACAATATGCAAAATGACAAGCTACACTACTGACAGCTTCCAAAAGATCATCTCAGAGTGTCAATTAACGTAGCTAATGAGCCGAGTTCTAAGCTAACTATTCCAAATGATGATGACGACATTCATACGGTTGAATGAGCTATTGGAACATTCTTCGCATGGCCGAAAGTTCTTGTAAAAAAACATGTTGACAAAAAGGTATCCATCTCTAATTCATTTTTCAAGATGGACCTTTAACATTTAATGAAAAAAGTTCTAAACCGATGAATGTTATTATAGAATGACAAAGACTGTGGGGTGAAATGAAATATCAGCTCAAAAATATCTCAAGGATCAACCGACTGATTGAAACAGTCTACTGAGATCACCTTCACCCCACCCATTCTATATCCACAGTTAATATCATTGCAGTCTCACGTGGATACAATGTTGAAATACGGAAATACTCACACAGTTGATTTTGAAAAAAATATGTATGTAGAGGAAAAATCATATTTCATTAGTGCTGAAAATGTAAATGAACTCTTGAGGTATGAATGTCTAGGCGCCTCAGTTATAAATGTATACATGAGGTATTTTTCAGGATTTGATTTTACAAAAGCTGATATACTCTGATAATTATTACTAAATACATTTTACATTTGTCGCAGGCATATATATGAAAACAATTAAAGGGATTTCCCCATAAACAAAAATTTGGACTCGTTAGTCCTCACATCACCTATTCAAAAGATGAAATAGATTCTCATACGGAGGCTAAAATAATATCATCCCTTCTCAAATCGTTTGAAAATAAAATTACAGATGACAGACTCTTTTTAATACCAATGATGCAGGGGTAAAACTCTAAAATTTAATCATATCAACTGTATTTTCATTTCTTTATTTACTTATTCCTTTCTGAATTTTTAAGAACCATTGGATGCTGATTGCAGTCAATTTGGATACTCCAATGATTTATTTTCTGGATTCAATGCATGGATATCCAGCAAACCGACCACGCATGATGGTGTTTGTTAATTTTTAACACACTAGATTCAATATTTTAAAACTAAACATCTAGTTATACAATTTATGTTATATTTTAATGAGGATTATGTTATGATAGGGTGGTGCATCAATATCTTCTAATGCATGGAATGAATCCAGGGCCTAAGGATATGAACACCTATAAGATCTAAAACTGGAAGAGTATCATGGTATATATAATAACATTTCACTATCCAAACACATATCAAAACAAATTACTTATCATTGTCGATGATTCTGCAGTGTCCAAAACAAACAAATGGAAAGGATTGTGGTTGTTATGTTTGTAAATTTATGAAAGATATCATATTTCATCAACAAACTAGCACCCCCGATGAGGTATTTTCGAAAAAAATTACGAGTTCATTTAAAATATTTATTAATCCTTTGTGTATTTATATTTTTTCAGTACTACCATGACTGTTGCAAAAACTCATATTCAGAAGATGATATAGATGTGTTTATAAATGAATGGGCCGCATACTTTATAGAAAATTGTACACAAATAGGATAAAGGAGAATACCTACTAATTAATTTATCTACATATGATCATTGATTGTAACGCCCCGACCCCAGTTACCCAGAGTCGGTGAATTATTACATAACAATGGCATGATCACAAAAGATCAAATCTCGATAGACAGATTATTTTAGTAGAATTGGAATCCCTAGATACATTCATAAGGATTACAATACATCATAAAGTGAAAACGACAACAACATAGTCTCCGTAGTCCACACTCATATCCCCTAATACTATCCCTACAGGTCATTCAAAAAATACTTCTTCACATCCTGGGAAAAATAAAACATAGAAAGGGGTGAGCCCAAATTCCTAGTAAGGATAAAAATATAGCCAAAACATTCATAACGGCTAGTTTGATTGGTTGTGGTGTGTGTTAGAACTTGAAGTTGCATACAACACACACTACTTTATTATTCAAAGAGAAGCGTATCGTGGAACCATGGGGTGTTTAATTCTCCCCTCCTTCAAATAATTTAGTCCTAAAAATTTCTATAATACTACCACATGAAAATACTTGGGTGGTTCTTCATCATGAGTTCCTCAAGTTCCCACGTTTCCTCTTCCATCTTATGGTTTCTCCATATAACTATTACCAGATGAGTTGTCTGGTTTCCCAGCACTTGTTCTCTCGTATAAAGAACCCTAATGGGCTCTTCGCAATAAGAAATATCAGGTTCCAGGTCTAATTCCTCATAGGTGAGTACATGCATTGGGTCAGGTATGTATTTCCTCAATATTGATACGTGGAAGACATCATGAACTTTGGAGAGACTTTGCGGCATTGCCAAACGGTAAGCTACAACCCTAATTCGTTCTATAATTTCGAATGGTCCGAAGTACCTGGGACTCAATTTACCTTTCTTACCGAAACGTATAACTCCCTTCCATGGAGATACAGTCCAGAAAACATGATCTCCTACCTGAAATTCCATATCCTTATTTCAGTTATCGGCATAGCTTTTCATCCTACTTTGAGCTTCTTTGAGGTGGTTTTGGATTACCTTTACCTATTCTATCGTTTCCTCCACCAGTTCTGGGCCTACAAGTTTTCTTTCACCAACGTCATCCCAACAGGTTGGTGTGAGACATCCATTTCTGTATAACGCTTAATATGGTTCCATCCGAATACTTTAATGGAAGCTATTGTTATAGTAAAATTCTACCATAGGTAAATATTGATCCCACATACCCTGAAGGTCAAGTGAGCAGGATCTCAACTTGTCTTCTAAGGTCTGAATAGTCCGTTCTGATTTTCCATCTGTTTGAGGGTGGTAGGCAGTGCTCAAATGAAGTTCAGTATCTAAGTCCTTCTAAAGAATCTTCCAGAATCTTGAAGTAAAATGGGGATCACGATCAAAAACAATCGATAGGGGTACCCCATGAAGTCCCACAACTTTATTAATTTATATTCTTTCTAGACATTCAAGTGGTAGATTATCTCTTATAGCATGAAAATGTGCTGATTTGGTAAGACGATCAACAATGACCCATATAGCATCGTTCCTTCTAGGAGTCTTTGGTGGTCCCATGACAAAGCCCATCGTGATATTATCCCATTTCCACTCAGTTATGTGAAAAGGTTTCATGACTCCTCCAGGCAGTTGCCTTCTAACTTTCACTTATTGACAAACCATTCATCTTGACATAAATTCAGCAATCTCCCTCTTCATGTTGTCCCACCAAAAATGTTCTTTCAAATATCTATACATTTTGGTGCTCCCATGGTGTATAGAGAAATTTTAACTATGAGAATCATCCAACAATTCCATTTTTAGATCAGGTATATCGGGAACACAATGTCTCTTCCCAAATTTCAAAATTCCTTATTCATACAAAACGTCACTCAATCTTCCATCATTGACTACTTTAATCTTATTTTGGAAATTATTCATCATCAGTCTGAGAACTCTTAATCCTTTCTAGTAAAGATGGTTTGGAAATCATTTGAAAAGGTATTGATGTTTCACCTTCAATGGTAATTCCCATATCCATCTTCACTTGATCCCTGAAAATATGATCCCTTTCAATTCTCATCATGTTCAAAACTCCATGATCATTTCTACTCAAAGAATCCACCAGCTTATTTTCCTTCCCCGGGTGGTAGTGTGTCGTGAAATCATAATCCTTGAGTAGTTCAATCCATTGCCTTTGCCTTATGTTGAGTTCTTTCTGTGAGAAAATATACTTCAAACTCCTGTGATTAGTATAAATCTAACACTTTTCCCCATAGAGATAGTGTCTCCAAATCTTCAAAGAAAAAATTACAGCATCTAACTCAAGACCATGAGTAGGATAGTTTTTCTCATTAATTTTTAGTTGTCGTGATGCATAGGCAATAACACTATCATTCTACATAAGGACACAACCAAGTCCTTTCTTTGAAGCATCACTATAAATAACAAACCCATCATTCCCCGATGGTAGTGTCAATATAGGAGAATTGACTAATCTTCTCTTAAGTTCTTCAAAAAATTCTTCACACTCTTTTGTGTAAACAAAATTAACCCATTTACGTGTGAGCTTTGTTAGTGGGATATCCAATCGAGAAATGTTCTGGAAGAAACGCCGATAATAACCTGCTAAGCTAATAAAACTGCGTACCTCAGTTGTACTCGTCGGTGGAGGCCATTCTTGTATTACCTTTTTCTTTGAAGGATCAACAAAGATTCCATCTTTAGAGACAATATGGATAAGAAAATAAATCTCATGAAGCCAAAATTCACACTTTCTAAACTTCCTAGATAATTCATGTCTTCTTAGAGTCATTAGGATATTGTGCAAGTGATTTTCCTGATCTTCTTAGCTTTTGTAGTATACCAAGATAACATAAATATACCACCACAAAATCATTAGATATTCCTTGAAAAATCTATTCATCAGATCCATGAATACGGAGGGTGCATTAGTCATCCCAAAAAGAATTAGTGTAAACTCGTAATGCCCATACCCAGTTCGAAATGTTGTCTTTAGAATTTCTTCCTTCTTCACACACAACTAATGGTATCCGAATTGATGTTCAATCTCTGAAAAGTACTGAGCTCCATGCATTTTGTCAAATAAATCATCAATGTGATGTAGGGGATACTTGTTCGTTATTGTTATAGCATTGATCTCCCTGTAGTCAATACATAACCTCATAGATCCATCTTTCTTTTTAAAAAAAAGAACAGGGGATCCCCATGGAGAAACAATAGGGTGAATAAATCCTTTATTAATCAATTCCTCTAGTTGTTTCTTTAGTTCAACGAATTCCACAATGTCCATTCTATAAGGGGTCTTCGATATAGGCCTTGATCCAGGAATTAAATCACTGGAAAACTCAACTTCTTGTTTTGGAGGATGTCTAGGTAAATCTTCCGGAAACACATCTACATATTCATTCACAATAGGTACATCCTCTATTTGAACATTCCTTTCCTCACCCATAGTAATTTCATTCTCTTCCTCCCCAATAATTGAATTTAGTTGAGCTATTGTGGGTGGATCTAGTTAAGAATTAGGTGGTGACAATTCTGCTCTAAAGATAAGGTGTTCCTTATCATCATCATTAAAAATCGTAACCTCCTTCTTCTTACAATAAATATTCACATAATGGTCCGAAAGGCAATCCATATCGAGGATTATATCAAACTCAATCATGGGTATGGCGATGAGATCCTTAGATAATGAAAATTTATATGCCCTAATGGGAACGGATCCACAGAACATTGAAGCATTGATTCTTCGCTTAGGAGTTCAAACTGACAACTCCCTTGTTAAATCAAATTTAAAATATCTAATTTTTTTAGAAAACTAGGAAGATATGAAACAATGTGATGATCCAGAATCAAATAATGCATTTTCAAAACTTAAGGAAACTATTAAATTACCTGCCACCACGTCTTTCGGAGCTTCTACCTCAGTAGTAGTGATAGCATAAGCTTGTCCTTGATCCCTTGGCCTTTTCTAAGGTAAGTTCCCCAGACTCTTAGGACATTCATTTGCATAATTCCCCATCTCTCTGTAGTTATAGCACTGAACATCGGTATCTATGTTCTTCCCCTTGCAATCACGAGCTTGGTGGAATTTTTCACCACACTAGTAATAGACTCCCATTCCCTTCAAGCAAGTACCAGGGTGTTTCTTCCCACATTTACTACAGGATTGATATTCATCTTTTCCCTTCTTCCCCTTATTTCCATTCCTAGATTGATCATAAGATATCTTATTCTCTTTATTTTCTTTAAAATCATAAGACTGAGAGAATTCTTTTTCTATATTGATAGCTCATGAGACAATATCTTCGTACAACGAGAAGGTTTGTGAGACTGATGCTCGATGAAGAAATGATTTTAACCCATCAAAGAAATGATCAATATTACTTCTTGGGTTACATATTTAATCTATAGAATACCTTTCTAAACATATAATGTTAGCCTCATACTTTGAGATGTTCTCATCCTCCTTTTGTCTCAGACTTAGAAATTGTCTTTCCATATCTGCTCGATGGTCATGAGGAAAGTATGTTTCTAAAAATAGATCTTTGAACTCCCTCCATTCCATATTTGATAATTCATCATCTTCCTTTATGTTTTGAATCAATAACTGTAACGCCCCGACCCCAGCTGCCCAGAGTCGGTGCATTAATTACATAACATTGGCCTGATCACAAGAAAGATCAAATCCCGAAAGACCGATTGGTTTAGTAGCCTTGGAAACACTAGATATAATCATAAAGTTTTACATTACATTTCAAAGTGAAAAACTACTACAACAACAAAGTCTTCATATCCACACTATTAACCCCTCATAATATCCCTGCAAGTCATTCATAATTTACTTCTTCACTACCTGGGAAAAATAAAACATAGAAAAGGGGTGAGCTCAAATGCCCAGTAAGGATAACAATATAGCGGAAACTTTCATCAATAATAATAAACATTTAAGGCAATGTATAACTAAAACAAAAGCCTTTTAAACATGAACTTTCAACATGGTATGGAATAAATAAAATGAAATAATTCCATTTACTTATTCACATGGATATTCCACTAATCGAATAATCACATGCAAAAATAAATAACCACTTTCATAATGTTGGAATGCATAATGTCAGACTATCATAACCACATAGCCAAGGCCTCGTGCCAAGACTACAAATAAGATTTTGTCAAGGCCTTGTGCCAAGACACTAGTTTGTCTCATGAGACCTACCGATGCATCGAGGAGCTATAGCGGGCTCCACCCGTCACTTATTAAGTCCAATGCATTCCCATATGAAAAGGTATAAACATGACATAAACATTCGTATTAAAACTAGCATACGAAATGTCAATAATTTCACCATAAACTATGAATGGTATAAAAATAGCACATCCACAGTCAAACATATCACAAAACCTTCAATACAATAAAGAAGTTTTGTATCATAATAAATCAACTTCAAATAATCTTAAAATCCATCAAAGGATGTTGACATAGATGAAATCAAAATTCTTTTTAAAGAAGTATCTCCTTTTATTTTGAAATCATTTAAGATCCATATAAAATAAAACATTTTCTTTGAAAATATTCTTATAAGCTTGTATGTAAAGCTTCGACAATTTTATAACGGCGGAAAATAACCGCACCCGCCGTATAAGTTAAAAAAAACATTCTTACCTCAATTCCGTCGAAAAGGTTAAAAAGGACCTTGTTTTGAAAACGACGGAAAGATTCCTTTATAAAACTCTTATAAAAAGTCAAACAAGGGTATAAATGACTTTAACCCATATTCTTGTAAATAGTAAAAATGTTTTGAAATACATTTCGAAGAAACATGGATGTTGATGATAAAGAGATCCCAGTAGATTATTACGTATAATACAACCTCGGATAATGAAGAGATTGTGAAATAACCCTTACCTTGTACTTTTCCTTGGTTGGGGTAGGTTAACCTCCTGTATAATGGTGAAATAATTGTTATTAAATTATACAAGAATCATATATATTAATATGATATCATATATGATCTTTTAGCATTGATTTGTTAATAATATCTTAGAATTATCGTCGTTTCGGGTGTTAACTTACTCATTTTCTTTATATGTTTTGTTACATAAGACATGTTTGTAAAGGATAGGTTGTATATTATTCATATCCAGAATGATATCAAGTCGTTAAACATCATTTTTAAATCATAAAATGATAATTACGCTTTAATGGTTACGATGGAGAATGAATCTCATCGCGTTCGTGGAGACGGTAGTCCGTACGTACGCACGAGCGAAAATATCATTCTTTTGATATTAAAATAATATATAAATGGATGGTATATCATATATACAGAATCATTAACATGTTATATTTATTATTTACATGAGTTACACATCATTATTATACCCATCCAAATAATATTATATTGAATAACAATTACACCACGACGTGGAGACGGTAAGCCGTACGTACGCACGTATGGTGAAATGTTATTCAAAGGGTGGATAGAATACTGAATATGGTTGTACCATATTTATAATAACATCACAGTATATGTGAGATACTGGAGTTATTATTTCAGAATGGTAAGAACAAAGGAAGAAGAAGTGGAAGAAGAAATGAACTTAGAAAAGGGTGGTGAAATCATTACCTCTTCTTCGGGTTCTTCCTTTTGATTTGATCAAAAGGGCTCCTTAGGTTGGCTTTCTGATCAAACTAAGGCCTCTAGGTTGTATTGAGGGATGTTGGGAGAGTATTTGGGCAGAGTTTGGCCGAGCCAAAAGGCTTTAGAGGTGTGAAGAAATGAGAAGGAGGAGTGCCCTTTTATAAGAGGGGTGAGGGGCACCTTTGGAAAAGTTAGCAATATTAATTTATAATAAATTCATATTCGGTTTCTAAAGGCTCCAAAGTTGACTATTCAAAGGATGAGGTGGGGATAGGTCGAAAAAAACTCATCCAATAGAATTTAGACAGGTTTGGGTACTTATATTAACCTTATCTTTAAGTATTAACTCTAAGTTAATTAGTTTCACTTTTACAATGTCTCTTTGTATTTTTATATATTATGGTTAATAAACTTACTATATACATCCAAGCGACCCCCAAGTGGTCCATTAATGAGGAACCTATCATAATATAAGTCTCTTGGCCGAACCTTAGATTTTTAGGAATTTAATATCAATTAATAATATAATATTTGTTTTAAGAACTCTTTTATGTCAATTTTGACACTATTCAATAGTTGATTTTTTTGAAACTCCTAACAGATTGATTACTTCGAACAAAGTAAATTACATCAATCCTAATATATCATATTATCATAGAAAATTAGTTTAATTCATTAAAAGTTTCATATTATAATTATTTGGGTATTTATAAGATCAATTATTTTTATTTTTCACTATTTTAGTAATTACTGCATCATCATTGTGTCATAAATAAAATACATTATATAATGTCTAAAAATTATAAATAAAATATCATTATGTAGGAAATCTTTTTAGCTTTCTAATGAATATTTATAATCGAAAAGCCAACATGTATAACCCTATGTAAAAATTGTTCTTCTAAAAGATGTAAGCTTATGCCATTTTTATTTTTATTTTAACTTTATTAATATAAAGTGTCCCTACCACATACAAGTGGCTCCAAGGGGTCCCCAAATTGACCAAAGGATGCCCATGGTCGGGTATGTGTCCACCAATAAGGTTAGGACACGTTTTAGGGTAATTTTTTATTATTATAATATTATTTTTTTAACCCTTATTTACCGGATTTACCCTTTAACCATGGTAAATAAAATATTTACCACAGTAACTACTCAAAATGTCTAAAAATAAAAGTTACCTATTTACACAATTTGAACATCCTGATTCCAAATATGGAATCCATTTTCCTAAATTCAAAACACAGAAGTGGCAGAAATTAATTTAAAATTAATTCCCGCTGTCAAAACAAAAAAGCGTGTTTTTAAGAGATAATAACTATCAAAAGATTGACACTTGTTTATGTTCGGTTTAATTGTAAAATTATGTCGAATGATAAACATTAAATTGAATGGTAAAAATATATTCTAAATATACTTTAAAACCACTCAAATTCATAATTTATCACTATTAATTATTTTGATTAAAAAAGTTGTTTTTAATTAAAATTTAGAAATTTTCACTATTCATCAAAATATGAAAGTTATCCGAAATGTACCAAAATTTCACCCTAGGCTAATTTTGATATTCCGAATCCAAAAATGAAGTCCATTTTGAAATATAGAATATATATGATTTCAAAAATTAGGTATTACTATTCACAACGGCTAGTTTAATTAGTTGTGGTGTGTGTTAGAACTCGAGGTTGCGTACAACACACGCTATCGCATTATTCAAAGGGAAACGTACCGTAGAAGCTTGGGGTGTTACATTCTCCCCTCCTTCAAATAATTGCGTCCTCGCAATTTCTAGGGTATTACTGCATAAAAAGACTCGGGTGGTTCTTCATCATAAGTTCCTCGGGTTCCCACGTTGCCTCTTCCATCTTATGATTCCTCCACAAAACTTTTACCAGACGCGTCATCCGGTTTCTCAGCACATGTTCTCTCGTATCAAGAATCTTGATGGGCTCTTCGCAATAGGAAAGATCGGGTTCCAGTTCTAATTCCTCATAGGTGATTACATGTGTTGGGTCAGGCATGTATTTCCTCAACAGAGATACGTGGAACACATCGTGAACTTTGGAGAGACTTGGCGGCATTGCCAATCGGTAAGCTACAGCCCCAATTCGTTCTAGAATTTCGAAAGGTCCGATGTACCTGGGACTCAATTTACCTTTCTTACCAAAACGTATGACTCCCTTCCATGGAGATACCTTCAGGAAAACATGATCACCGACTTGAAATTCCAAATCCTTCCTTCGATTATCGGCATAGCTCTTCTGCCTACTTTGAGCTGCTTTAATGTGATTTTGGATTACCTTCACCTTTTCCACCGTTTCCTCCACCAGTTCTGGGCCTACAAGTTTTCTTTCACCAACGTCATCCCAACAGGTTGGTGTACGACATCTCTTTCCATATAACGCTTCATATGGTGCCATCTGTATACTCGAATGGAAGCTATTGTTATAGGAAAATTCTACCAGAGGTAAATATTGATCCCACATACCCTGAAAATCAAGTGAGCAAGATCTCAACATGTCTTCTAAGGTTTGAATAGTCCGTTCTGATTGTCCGTCTGTCTGAGGGTGGTAAGCAGTGCTCAAATGAAGTTCAGTATCTAGGGATTTCTGAAGACTTTTCCAAAATCTTGAAGTAAAACGGGGATCACGATCAGAAACAATCGATAGGGGTACTCCATGAAGTCTCACAACTTCATTAATATATAGTCTTGCTAGACGTTCCAGGGGTAGATCTTCTCTTATAGCAAGAAAATGTGCTGACTTGGTAAGACGATCAACAATAACCCATATTGCATCGTTCCTTCTAGGAGTCTTTGGTAGCCCCATGACAAAGTCCATCGTAATATTGTCCCATTTCCACTCCGGTATGGGAAGAGGTTGCATGACTCCTCCAGGCTGTTGCCTTCCAGCTTTCACTTGTTGACAAACCATACATCTTGACACAAAATCAGCAATCTCCCTCTTCATGTTGTCCCACCAAAAATGTTCCTTCAAATCTCTATACATTTTGGTGCTCCCAGGGTGTATAGAGAAATTGGAACTATAAGCATCATCCAGCAATTCCCTTTTTAGATCAGGTATATTGGGAACACAAAGTCTCTTCCCGAATTTCAAAATTCCACCTTCATACGCAAAGTCTCTCAATCTCCCATCATTCACAGCTTTAATCTTCTTCTGAAATTCTTCATCATCGGTCTGAGAACTCTTAATCCTTTCTAGTAAAGATGGTTTGGCAACCATTTGAAAAAGCATTGATGTTTCACCTTCCCTGGTTATTCCCATGTCCATCTTCACTAGATCCATGAAAATTGGATCCCTTTCAATTCTCATCATGTTCAGAACTCCATGGTCTTTTCTGCTCAAAGCATCTGCCACCTTGTTTGCCTTCCCCGGGTGGTAGTGTATCGTACAATCATAATCCTTGAGTAATTCAAGCCATCTCCTTTGCCTCATGTTGAGTTCTTTTTGTGAGAAAATATACTTCAAACTCTTGTGATCAGTATAAATCTCACATTTTTCACCATAGAGGTAGTGCCTCCATATCTTCAAAGCAAAGATCACAGCTGCTAACTCAAGATCATGAGTAGGATAGTTTTGTTCATGAATTTTCAACTGTCGTGATGCATAGGCAATAACTCTATCATTCTGCATAAGGACACAGCCAAGTCCTTTCTTCGATGCATCACTATAAATAACGAACCCATCATTCCCCGATGGTAGAGTCAATATAGGAGCATTGACTAATCTTCTCTTCAGTTCTTCGAAACATTCTTCACACTCTTTTGTCCAAACAAATTTAACCCCTTTACGTGTGAGCTTCGTTAATGGGTTAGCCAATCGGGCAAAATTCTGGACGAAACGTCGATAATAACCTGCCAAACCAATAAAACTACGTGCCTCAGTTATACTCGTTGGTGCTGGCCATTCTTGGATTGCCTTGGTCTTAGAAAGATCAACAGAGATTCCATCTTTAGAGACAATATGGCCAAGAAAAGAAATCTCCTGAAGCCAGAATTCACACTTGCTAAACATTCCATATAATTCATGCCTCCTCAGAGTCTTCAAGATAATGCGCAAGTGATTTTCATGATCTTCGTAGGTTTTGGAGTATACCAAGATATCATCAATAAATACCACCACAAATTCATCGAGATACTCCTTGAAAACTCTATTCATCAGATCCATGAATACAGAGGGTGCATTAGTCAATCCAAACGGCATTACAGTAAACTCGTAATGCCCGTACCTGGTTCGAAATGCTGTCTTCGGAATGTATTCCTTCTTTACACACAACTGATGGTATCCAGATCGAAGGTCAATCTTTGAAAAGTATTGAGCTCCATGCAGTTGGTCAAATAAATCATCAATATGAGGTAGGGGATACTTGTTCTTTATCGTTATAGCATTGATCTCCCTGTAGTCGATACATAACCTCATAGATCCATCTTTCTTTTTAACAAAAAGAACAGGGGCTCCCCATGGAGAAACACTAGGGAGAATAAATCCCTTATTACTCAATTCCTCTAGTTGTTTCTTTAGTTCGACTAGCTCTACAGTGGCCATTCTATAAGGGGTCTTCGATATAGGCCTTGATCCAGGAATCAAATCAATAGAAAACTCAACTTCTCGTTCTGGAGGATGTCCAGGTAAATCTTCCGGAAATACATCTACAAATTCTTTCACAATAGGTACATCTTCTATTTGAACATTCCTTTCCTCACCGACAGTTATTTCAGTCTCTTCCTCCCCGATAATTGAATTAAGTTGAGCTACATGGGGTGGATCTAAATAAGAATTAGGTGGTGACGATTCTGCTCTAAAAATAAGGTGTTCTTTATCATTATCATCAAGAATCGTAACCTCTTTCTTCTTACAATAAATCTTCGCATCATAGTCCGAAAGCCAGTCCATACCGAGGATTATATCAAACTCAATCATAGGTATGACGATGAAATCAGCAGATAAAGAAAATTTATGTGCTCTAATGGGGACTGATTCACAAAACATTGTTGCAACGATACTTCCCTTAGGAGTTTTAACTGACAACTCCCTTATTAAATCAAATTGGAAATATCTAATTTTCTTAGCAAACTGGGAAGATATGAAACAATGCGATGATCCAGAATCAAATAATGCATTTGCTAAACTTGAGGAAACCATTAAATTACCTGCCACCACGTCTTTCGGAGCTTCTACCTCAGCAGTAGTGATAGCATAAGCCTGGCCTTGATCCCTTGGCCTTTTCTGAGGTAAGTTCTCCTGACGCTTAGGACATGCATTTCCATAATGCCCCATCTCCCTGCAATTGTAGCACTGAACGTTGGTAGCTTCCTTCTTCCCCTTGCAATCATGAGCTTGGTGGCCTTTTTCACCACACTTGTAACAGACTCCCATTCCCTTCAGGCAAGCACCGGGGTGTTTCTTCCCGCACTTACCACAAGATGGATATTCAACCTTTCCCTTCTTCCCCTTATTTCCATTCCCAGATTGATCAGCAGGTCTCTTCTTCTCTTGCTTTGCTTTAAAGTCATAAGACTTAGAGAATTCCTTTTCGGTCTTGATAGCACATGAGACAATGTCTTCGTACGATGAAAAGGATTGTGAGACTAATGCTCGACGGAGAAATGGTTTTAACCCATCAAAGAAACGATCAATCTTACTTCTTGGGTTGCGAATATAATCACCAGCATACCTCGCTAACCTTGTAAAGTTAGCCTCATACTTTGTGACATTATCATCCTCCTTTTGTCTCAGACTCAGAAATTGCCTTTCCATATCTGCTCGATGGTCGCGAGGAAAGTATTTTTCTAAAAACAGATCTTTGAACTCCCTCCATTCCATGTTTGATACTTCATCATCTTCCTTCATGTTTTGAATCAATGACCACCATTGATCAGCATCTCCAGTGAGGCGGTAAACTGCCATGGTAACTTTTTCCCTTTCACTACTCCCCAAAGCCTGAAATATTTTCTCTAGGGAAAATATCCATTGCTCAGCTACTGAGGGATTTGTACTTCCATTGAACGTTGGTGGTTGTTGTCTCATGAATCGATCTAACATTGATCCTCCACGCTGCGGATCAGGGTGCTCCATACGGGTAAGGTTATTATTCATAACCTGAGTAAGTTGTCCCAGTACGGTGATTAGCTGATCAGCACCAGTTGCATCACCAGCCCCACTATAATTATCTTGAGCAGGAGGGCAATCCCTACATGGAGTGCGTGCATTGATACGGTTTCCATTTCTTCCACTAGGCGCCATTTCTAAACAATGGCATAAACTAGATCAGTTTATGAATCAAAATACATAATCCCATACTTATAAAACACTTAACATAAATTGAACTATCTATGGATATAATCCATAATCATAAATATGTTTTCTTTGAGGAAGTATATACTCATAAACCCTTCATAATGATTTGTAAAGAAAGTGAGAGTTATCCTAAGCATATCCCCCGGGAGTGTCGTAACCAAGAGTGCAGCAAGGCCCGTTGTCGTGCAGCAGTTCCCGTTCGAGTCTAGCTCAAAGCGGTGTTTTCGGGTTTTACCCCTAGGTACATCTGTGCCAGAGCCGCCTCTACCTGCTCGTATCCAGACAGGGATGTATTGCTCGCAAAACTCACAAAGTCTCTACAATACCAAAATTCTAGGAAGTTCTTCTATACTAATCCTCAAAGTTCATCTTAGGTCTACGTGCTCTAATCAGAGTTTATCTAAATCTAGCTTCCAAGGTTTGTACTAAACTTCCTCTGATACCAACTGTAACGCCCCGACCCCAGCTGCCCAGAGTCGGTGCATTAATTACATAACATTGGCATGATCACAAGAAAGATCAAATCCCGAAAGACCGATTGGTTTAGTAGCCTTGGAAACAATAGATATAATCATAAAGTTTTACATTACATTTCAAAGTGAAAAACTACTACAACAACAAAGTCTTCATATCCACACTATTAACCCCTCATAGTATCCCTGCAAGTCATTCATAATTTACTTCTTCACTACCTGGGAAAAATAAAACATAGAAAAGGGGTGAGCTCAAATGCCCAGTAAGGATAACAATATAGCGGAAACTTTCATCAATAAGAATAAACATTTAAGGCAATGTATAACTAAATCAAAAGCCTTTTAAACATGAACTTTCAACATGGTATGGCATAAATAAAATGAAATAATGCCATTTACTTATTCACATGGATATTCCACTAATCGAATAATCACATGCAAAAATAAATAACCACTTTCATAATGTTGGAATGCATAATGCCAGACTATCATAACCACATAGCCAAGGCCTCGTGCCAAGACTACAAATAAGATTTTGTCAAGGCCTTGTGCCAAGACACTAGTTTGTCTCATGAGACCTACCGATGCATCGAGGAGCTATAGCGGGCTCCACCCGTCACTTATTAAGTCCAATGCATTCCCATATGAAAAGGTTTAAACATGACATAAACATTCGTATTAAAACTAGCATACGAAATGTCAATAATTTCACCATAAACTATGAATGGTATAAAAATAGCACATCCACAGTCAAACATATCACAAAACCTTCAATACAATAAAGAAGTTTTGTATCATAATAAATCAACTTCAAATAATCTTAAAATCCATCAAAGGATGTTGACATAGATGAAATCAAAATTCTTTTTAAAGAAGTATCTCCTTTTATTTTGAAATCATTTAAGATCCATATAAAATAAAACATTTTCTTTGAAAATATTCTTATAAGCTTGTATGTAAAGCTTCGACAATTTTATAACGGCGGAAAATAACCGCACCCGCCGTATAAGTTAAAAAAAACATTCTTACCTCAATTCCGTCGAAAAGGTTAAAAAGGACCTTGTTTTGAAAACGACGGAAAGATTCCTTTATAAAACTCTTATAAAAAGTCAAACAAGGGTATAAATGACTTTAACCCATATTCTTGTAAATAGTAAAAATGTTTTGAAATACATTTCGAAGAAACATGGATGTTGATGATAAAGAGATCCCAGTAGATTATTACGTATAATACAACCTCGGATAATGAAGAGATTGTGAAATAACCCTTACCTTGTACTTTTCCTTGGTTGGGGTAGGTTAACCTCCTGTATAATGGTGAAATAATTGTTATTAAATTATACAAGAATCATATATATTAATATGATATCATATATGATCTTTTAACATTGATTTGTTAATAATATCTTAGAATTATCGTCGTTTCGGGTGTTAACTTACTCATTTTCTTTATATGTTTTGTTACATAAGACATGTTTGTAAAGGATAGGTTGTATATTATTCATATCCAGAATGATATCAAGTCGTTAAACATCATTTTTAAATCATAAAATGATAATTACGCTTTAATGGTTACGATGGAGAATGAATCTCATCGCGTTCGTGGAGACGGTAGTCCGTACGTACGCACGAGCAAAAATATCATTCTTTTGATATTAAAATAATATATAAATGGATGGTATATCATATATACAGAATCATTGACATGTTATATTTATTATTTACATGAGTTACACATCATTATTATACCCATCCAAATAATATTATATTGAATAACAATTACACCACGACGTGGAGACGGTAAGCCGTACGTACGCACGTATGGTGACATGTTATTCAAAGGGTGGATAGAATACTGAATATGATTGTACCATATTTATAATAACATCACAGTATATGTGAGATACTGGAGTTATTATTTCAGAATGGTAAGAACAAAGGAAGAAGAAGTGGAAGAAGAAATGAACTTAGAAAAGGGTGGTGAAATCATTACCTCTTCTTCGGGTTCTTCCTTTTGATTTGATCAAAAGGGCTCCTTAGGTTGGCTTTCTGATCAAACTAAGGCCTCTAGGTTGTATTGAGGGATGTTGGGAGAGTATTTGGGCAGAGTTTGGCCGAGCCAAAAGGCTTTAGAGGTGTGAAGAAATGAGAAGGAGGAGTGCCCTTTTATAAGAGGGGTGAGGGGCACCTTTGGAAAAGTTAGAAATATTAATTTATAATAAATTCATATTCGGTTTCTAAAGGCTCCAAAGTTGACTATTCAAAGGCTGAGGTGGGGATAGGTCGAAAACAACTCATCCAATAGAATTTAGACAGGTTTGGGTACTTATATTAACCTTATCTTTAAGTATTAACTCTAAGTTAATTAGTTTCACTTTTACAATGTCTCTTTGTATTTTTATATATTATGGTTAATAAACTTACTATATACATCCAAGCGACCCCCAAGTGGTCCATTAATGAGGAACCTATCATAATATAAGTCTCTTGGCCGAACCTTAGATTTTTAGGAATTTAATATCAATTAATAATATAATATTTGTTTTAAGAACTCTTTTATGTCAATTTTGACACTATTCAATAGTTGATTTTTGTGAAACTCCTAACAGATTGATTACTTCGAACAAAGTCAATTAAAGCAATCCTAATATATCATATTATCATATAAAATTAGTTTAATTCATTAAAAGTTTCATATTATAATTATTTGGGTATTTATAAGATCAATTATTTTTATTTTTCACTATTTTAGTAATTACTGCCTCATCATTGTGTCATAAATAAAATAAATTATATAATGTCTAAAAATTATAAATAAAATATCATTATGTAGGAAATCGTTTTAGCTTTCTAATGAATATTTATAATCGAAAATCGAACATGTATAACCCTATGTAAAAATTGTTCTTCTAAAAGATGTAAGCTTATGCCATTTTTATTTTTATTTTAACTTTATTAATATAAAGTGTCCCTACCACATACAAGTGGCTCCAAGGGGTCCCCAAATTGACCAAAGGATGCCCATGGTCGGGTATGTGTCCACCAATAAGGTTAGGACACGTTTTAGGGTAATTTTTTATTATTATAATATTATTTTGTTAACCCTTATTTACCAGATTTACCCTTTAACCATGGTAAATAAAATATTTACCACAGTAACTACTCAAAATGTCTAAAAATAAAAGTTACCTATTTACACAATTTGAACATCCTGATTCCAAATATGGAATCCATTTTCCTAAATTCAAAACACAGAAGTGGCAGAAATTAATTTAAAATTAATTCCTGCTGTCAAAACAAAAAGCGTGTTTTTAAGAGATAATAACTATCAAAAGATTGACACTTGTTTATGTTCGGTTTAATTGTAAAATTATGTCCAATGATAAACATTAAATTGAATGGTAAAAATATATTCTAAATATACTTTAAAACCACTCAAATTCATAATTTATCACTATTAATTATTTTGATTAAAAAAGTTGTTTTTAATTAAAATTTAGAAATTTTCACTATTCATCAAAATATGAAAGTTATCCGAAATGTACCAAAATTTCACCCTAGGCTAATTTTGATATTCCGAATCCAAAAATGAAGTCCATTTTGAAATATAGAATATATATGATTTCAAAAATTAGGTATTACTATTCACAACGGCTAGTTTAATTAGTTGTGGTGTGTGTTAGAACTCGAGGTTGCGTACAACACACGCTATCGCATTATTCAAAGGGAAACGTACCGTAGAAGCTTGGGGTGTTACAATAACCACCATTTATCTGCATCTCCTGTGAGGCGGTAAAATGTCATGATAACTTTTTCCCATTCACTACTCCCCAAAGCCTGAAATATTTTCTCTAGGGAACTTATTCATTGCTCAGCTACCAATGGATATTTACTCCCATTGAATATTGGTGGTTTTTGCCTCATGAAGCGATGTAAAATTGATCCTCCATGTTTCGGATTAGGGAGCTCCATATGGTTAAGGTTATTATTCATAACCTGAGTGAGTTGTCCCAGTATGTTGATTAGCTGATCAGCACCAGTTGCATCACCATCTCCACTATAATTATCTTGAGCTGGAGAGAAATCCCTACATGGAGTGCGTTCATTGATAGAGTTTCCATTTCTTACACAAGGCACCATTTCTAAACAATGGAATAAACTATGTTAGTTTTTGAATCAAAATACATAATTACAAACTTGTAAAACACTTAACAAAAATTGAACAATTTGTGGATATAATCCATAATAATACAAATGTTTTATTTGAGGAAGTATAAACTCATAAACCCTTAATAATGGTTTGTAATGAATAAGATAATTATCCTAAGAATTTCCCCCGGGAGTGTCGTAACCAAAAGTGCAGCAAGGCCCGTTGTCGTGCACCAGTTCTCGTTCGAGTCTATCTCAAAGACATGTTTTCGGGTTTTAACCCTAGGTACATCTGTGCCAGAGCCACCTCTATCTGCTCGTATCCAGATAGGGATTTATTGCTTGAAGAACTCACAAAATTTCTACAATACCAAAATTCTTGGAATTTCTTCTATACTAATCCTAAAAGTCTATCTCAGGGTTATGTGCTCTAATTAGAGTTTACCAAAATCTAGCTTCCAAGGTTTGTACTAAACTTTCTCTGATGTCAACTGTAACGCCCCGACCCCAGTTACCCAGAGTCGGTGCATTATTACATAACATTGGCATGATCACAAAAGATCAAATCTTGAAAGACCGATTAGTTTAGTAGCCTTGGAATCACTTGATACATTCATAAAGTTTAGATTAATTCATAAAGTGAAAACTACAACAACATAGTCTCTATAGTCCACACTCATATCCCCTCATACTATCCATGCATGTCATTCATAAAATACTTCTTCACATCCTGGGAAAAATAAAACATAGAAAGGGGTGAGCTCAAATTCCCAGTAAGGATAACAATATAGCAAAAACTTTCATAAATATGCATAAACATTTAAGGAAATTTATAACTAAAACAAAAGCCTTTTAAACTTTAACTTCAGCATAATATGGCAGAAATAAAATGAAATAATTCCATTCACTTATTCACATGGATATTCTACTAGTCGAATAATCACATGCAATATCAATAACCACTTTCATAATGATGGAATGCATAATGCCACACTATCATAACCACGTAGCCAAGGCCTCATTCCAAGAGTAAAAATAAGATTTTGTCAAGGGCTTATGCCAAGACACTAATTTGTATCATGAGACCTGCCGATGCATTGAGGAGCTATAGCGGGCTCCACCCGTCACTTATTAAGTCCAATGCATTCCTCATATAAACAGGTTTAAGCATAACATAATCATTCGTATTAAAACTTGCATATGAAATGTCAATACTTTCTTCATAAACCATGAATTGTATATAAATAACACATCCATAGTCAAATCTATCACAAAACCTTAAATATAATATACATGTTTTGTATCATAATAAATCCACTTATAATAATCTTAAAATCCATCAAAGGATGTTGACATAGATGAAATCAAAACTATT
Organism: Viscum album; assembly: GCA_963277665.1. NCBI lineage: Eukaryota > Viridiplantae > Streptophyta > Magnoliopsida > Santalales > Viscaceae > Viscum > Viscum album. Next base: position 411,455,952 of record OY728123.1, on the reverse strand, counting down.
TGAAGTAAATATATCTTTTTTGAAATCATTTAATAGTCACACATTTATAAAGGAAGTAATTTAAAAGAGATTTTTCAATCAAAGTTCCCCATACCACTTTGAAAATTTTTAAAAGAAATATCATTTCAAAATATTCATGTCCATGGACATTAATTAAAAAGATTTAGAAAGATAAATCTTTAAAACATTTAAAATCCTGATCTTGATAAATAGTACCTTTCCCAAATTCTTAAAATATTCATTTTGAAATAATTTAAAGTTAAAATAATTATAAAATAAAATATTTACAATCAAAATATTCTTATAATCTTTTAAGGGAAGCTTCGACGATTTTATAACGTCGGAATATAGCTGCACCCACCGTATAAGTAAAAAAACATTCTTACCTTAATTCTGTCGAAAAGGTTAAAAAAGACCTTCTTTGGAAAACGACGGAAATAATCATTTATAAACTTCTTATAAATAGTCAAACAAGGGTATTAATGACTTTAACCCCTATTCTATATAATAGTAAGAATGTTTTGAATTTTTTTTAAGAAACAAGGATGTGGATGATAAAGAGATCCTAGTAGATAATTACGTATAAACAACCTCGGACAATAACGAGATTGTGAAATAAACCCTAACCTTGTACATTTCCTTGGTTGATGGTAGGTTAAACTCCAGTATAATGGAGAAATAATTGTTATTAAATCATACAATAATCATATACATTAATATGATATCATATATGATCTTTTAACATTTCTTTGTTAATAATATCTTAGTATTATCGTCGTTTCTAATGTTAACTTACTTATTTTCTTTTATATGATTTGTTAAATAAGACGTGTTTGTTATGGATAGGTTGTATTTTATTAATATACTGAATGATATCAAGTCCTTAAACATTATTTTTAATAATAAAATGATAATTAGATGAGTATGTATATGATGGGGAATGAATCTCATCGCGTTCGTGGAGACGGTAGTCCGTACGTACACACGAGCGACAATATCATTATTTTGATATTAAAATAATATATAATTCAATGGTATACCATATATACAGAATCATTATCATGTTATATTTATTATTTACATGAATTACACATCATTATTATACCCATCCAAATAATAATGTTTTGAATAAAAATTACACCACGACATGGAGATGGTAAGTCGTACGTACGCATGTATGGTGACATGTCATTCAAAGGATTGATAGAATACTGAATATGGTTGTACCATATTTATAATATCATCACAGTATATAGAATATACTGGATTTATTATTTTAGAATGGGAATAACAAAGAAAGAAGAAGTTGAAGAAGAAAGGAACCTGAAAGAGGGTGGTGAAAACATTACCTCTTCTTCGGTTTCTACCTTTTGATTTGATCAAAAGGGCTCCATCGGATGGCTTTATGATCAAACTAAGGCCTCCAGGTCGAATTGAGGGAAGTTGAGAGAATATTTGGGAAGGTTTTGTCCTAGCCAAAAGGCTTTGATGGTGTTAATTATAGAGAAGGGTGAGTGCCTTTTTATAAGAGGGGTGAGGGTCACCTTTGGAAAAGCTAGAAATATTATTTTAAAATAAATTAATATTATATTTATAATGGAGAAAAAGTGGATTATTTAAATTTTAAGGTAGGTATAGTTTGAAAAAAATTCAAACAATAGATTTTAGACAGGTTTGGGTCATCATATTAACCTTATCTTTTAGTTTTAACTCTTAGTTAATTCGTTTGACACTTACCATGTCACTTTGTATTATCATATTATATAGTTAATAAAATTACTACATACATTCAAGAGACACCCAAGTGGTCTATTAATGATATACATATCATTATATAATTCTCTTTTCCGAACCTTAGGTTTTTAGGAATTTAATATCAATTAATAATATAATATTTGTTTTAAAAACTCTTTTATGTCAATTTTGACACTGTTTGGTATTTGATTTTTGTGAAAATCATAACAGCATAATTACTTCGAACCAACATAATTAAATCAGTAATAACATGTCATATTAACCTATAAAATTAGTTTAATTCATAAAAAGTCTCAAATTACATTTATTTGGATATTTATAATATCAATTATTTTAATATTTCTTTAATTAGGTATTTACTGCATCACAATTGTGTCATAAATAAATTAAATTATTTAATTTCTAAAAATTATAAATAAAATATCATTATGTAGGAAATATTTTTAGCTTTTTAATGAATATTTACAATCGAATTTATATTATTTATAACCCTATATTAAAAATGTTTTAGTAATTAAACCATGATTTTAGCTCTTTAAACTCTTCTTTGAATTAAATAATAATAAATGTCCTAATCTAAACCAAGTGGACCTAAATGATAATATTTTATTACTAAGGTTGTTTTTGGTCGAGATACACTTGTCCAATAGAATCAGTACATGTTTTAAGGTAATATTAATATAATTTTTACCCTTAATTACCTTATTTACTTTTAACCGTGGTAAATAAAAGTAAAAAGTTATTATTCACCGAAAATTATTTTTATCTTATTGAACCAAATTTTACTCCTTGATATTAACCGTGTCTCTCGGATTTTTGAAATTCCACCCACAGAAGCTATAAAATTATGTTTTATGTGAATTTGCAAATTCTCCTAGGAGATGGGTAAACGACGGTGAAAAGTTCAATAAAATAGTTATATGTCAAAAATTATTATAAACTGACTCAAATGAATTACATTGAACTTATATAGGTATTACATATCTATTTTGACCTAAAATAAATTTAAATAAAATAAATAATTATTTAAATAAAATGTCGTCTTTAACCAATAACTCAGTGTTTTTCACTATTCATCAAAAATTGAAAGTTTTCAGAAAAATACCAAAAATTCACCCTATGGTAATTTCGATATTCTGAATCCAAAAATGAAGTCCATTTTGAAAGAAAAAATTTATATAATTTCAAAAAGTGGTTATTACTATTCATAACGGCTAGTTTGATTGGTTCTGGTGTGTGTTAGAACTCGAAGTTGCGTACAACACATGCTACTGTATTATTCAAAGAGAAGCGTACCGTGGAAGCTTGGGGTGTTAAATTGATTATCCTCCAACCTTCATTGGGGAATAACATTGGATGATGAAGAAATGAGATGTTAGAGCTTATCGAGATACAATGAACACAATGACTTCCTTCAATCATTAGATAGCATGATATTTGATGAAAAATGATCCAATATCCGAGTAGGAATCTGAAATTTTATGTTTACACCATTGTTGATTAAATATTTTGAGCAGATCGATCCCTTCGATGGATATGTACCATTTGTGGATAGAAATTTCTCCGATGTATTGAAATCTTAATTAATTACTCAATGTTTTCTATCCTCGGATTCATATTATTGATCTTTGAAAAAATAAATATTGAAGTAGGCATTTTTCAGTTAGATATAGGGCCTAAATATAAATATTGTGGAAATTAAAGTAGAGGGATCAGATTCAACATGCAGAGATGGTATTTGAGAATCTGGAGAAAACCCGACTACACACTTGTACAAGGATGAACACACGGTGTGTAGTTGGGTCCATGTAGCCCCATGGACATGGTCCATAGGTGGCGTGGTACCAGACACCGTTTGGTTCCTCTCACACGTTGTGTACCCCTTGGTTCATTTTTAAGAAATTTCAATGTTCTGTATCTTGTTTGTTTGAACGTGTATTTGAGCACATGTGTTGTTGTTTGACATGAACAATTATTTCTAGGTAGATGCATGAGAAAATGGGTATCGTTGAGGGACTTTTGGAACTATTGGATACTATTCTTCCATGAATGAGTTGTAAGATGGATATCCCCTTACCCATTGTTGTCAAAGGCGCATGGCGTGATAAGGCACAAAGGCCGCTTGGGGATGCATGCGCCTTTAACAACCCTGCCCTTACCATCTCATTTGAGATTATTCTAACTAAGTATATATATATATTATCTGTATACATATATTGGATTTGGTTACTCTCTTACCATTTGAGGTGAAGATGTGTGGGGTATTCCACTGCCTTTTCAAAATCCGGCTATTATTCGCATGCTAGGTAATCTCGTAGGAAGGTATTTTTGTTCTGATTCTTAAATGGAAGCTGTGTGTCACCCAGTTAATCCTCGGGATTTTTGTGGAATTGTATGCTTCCCAGATACCTTTTGATCATGTATGGATTGAAATTGGAGGATTATAGGTGCAAATAGCAGGTGGTTTATGTGGACTGGACAGATTATTGTTCTATTTGTCACTGCTTGGGTCATTCAGTGACGGCTTGCAATAAGGGAGGGCCCTGGAACGACAACTAGTTGAGGACTGTAGAATGAAGGTTGTGGCCGGTCTTGGCTCTGTTCGAGGATAAAGAGATCTCTAGAGTAAGGCATTAGTGGTTGGTGCAAGGGCGGTACCTTTTCTGGAGGAATAAAGACTAGAAGGAAGTGGTAGGGAGGCTCAACCTATTGTGGTGGCTGATCAGAGGGAGGAGAGGAGGTCAGTAGAGAGTTGGTCGAGGATGGCCAGGGAGCTGTGGGAATTTATGGTAGGGTGAATGCCTTGGAAGGGCTGGTGCTGGTTAATGAAGGGGATCTCTTCGAGGAATACAGTGAGGGGGAGGTGAAACCAGTTCAACCTAAGATTAGGGGGGCTAGAGGTATTGATATATCATCCAGGCCTTTTATCCCTTTAAGCAACATGTTTTAACCATCATAAATCATTTATTATGATTGAGGTGGTTCACTTCCTAAATATCTCAGGGATTTTCTTCCCCTGGGAGATTATCTCCTAATAGGGATACCCATGTCACTCCATACTTACACAGTGCTTTTCTACTTAGATAGAAACAATATAAAGAAAGGACATTAAACTCTTACATAGTGTAAGACCCCTATTTGGGCACCATGTTCCTAGGGGGTGTCCAAACCCCATTCCCCTCCTTCCTTCCCCTTAGACCTGAGTAGATTATAGGTTGTTCGTCATTTCAAATCAATGTGGTATCTTCTCCTACATCTTCCTTACTTCTATAACTTCTTGCTCAAAGATTTTTATTCAATTTTTGGGGTTCTAGGTGTAATTATTATACCATAGTATGGATAAATCATTGTTCTTCATGTGACTTTTATATATGACTCTTAGAGCATGTCTCAAAATTTCATAAACTTGTAATCAATCATTATTTGATGCAGATTAGAATTTGTGGAAGATTTATTTATGTGTTTTAAAAAAATTAGGCTAAATTTGCCTTAAATTTAGTAATATAGATTGGGGATTTATTGTTTTCTAGGCTTAGGGGTGCGTCAGGAGTGGATCACACCTAGTTTCTCAGCATTCTGTCTTTGTTGGATTACAAGATGAGTTTAGCGCCTATTATACCATGCTGTATTTTTGGTTAAAATTAACTAATTATGTAATTTAATGTTGTTGGACATTAATACATGTGATCATGGACTCAGTTGTGGTTGTTATGAACTGAAAATTGTTTATTGGACTTCTGGTTGAGGTAAGGGAATTGACCTAATTGTGTCTCTTGGTTAATTGGTTATTTTATGTTTTGTGCCTCACTAGTATAATTCCATTTAGAAACCCCATTATTTTACACATATTATTTGATTATTTTTCACATAAACATACATTAATTACGTCCTAAATATCTTGAGGCCTAGTTTCTTTGTGTATTTTTCTACCTAGAAGAGATCAACAATAGCAACCTATCATCCTCCCTCTAGTCGCCTTCTCTTTTATAGTTTCTGAAGGTCTCTCTTATACATTGAAAATATAATTTTTTATATCCTCATTAGGTTAGGTAGTTTTTACGTCCTGTAAGAAGATTAGAAAGGTTTCTCACCATCATACCCTTTTATGGTTGGTCTACAATTAGGTGCTGAAAGAACTCTTCCTTCTATACGGGGTAGTCCTTACAAAAGGCATAAATGGAGTCATTTTCTAGTTGGGTACCCTGATCGAGTATATTTATAAGAAGGAGTCTATTCCAGAGGTAAATATAAATATATGTACGAGCATTATATCTGATTCCATAACTACTTGTTTAACAAAAGAGGTATTTCCCCTCTGATCCCAACTGAGCTCCCTAAGTCCTCCCTCTCATGCCGCTTGTCAGGAATAGAGTGAGGTGAATCCTGTAAGTGTGATAAGTGCTTCCCTTTATATTATCTAGGTATCTAGCTATGGAGGTCTTTCCCTACCCACCGATCTGAGTACTGAAATGATTGTGTAATAGTCCCGGTTCTTCTTTCTCTATGCTATCTTTTATAGGCATTCATTAGTTCATTTTCTTTTTTAGGACTTCTCCTCTAGTATCCACCACTCTTTTTATACAATTTCTTTTGGAAGAGAATTTTTTTTTAGTCTAATAGGATGTACATATTCCAAGATTAGCTAAAAGAAGGATGAAACCATAGTCTAGGTATAACTAGAGTGAGTCCTCCTCTACTATCTAGGCATCCTGGTAGTTTTCTAGAAGTCTAAGTAAATCGGGGTCCCGTTTCATGAGTGTTTTTCATTTCTTATATAGACTAACATGAGCGCATATATCTTGGGAATGTTCTTGGGTCCCCTATGTGTCATCATAGCCTAAAATCCTTATGAAAGTCCCCAAAATCAACAAACCATCCCACAAATATTTACCTACCCAAGTCATCACATCACAATGGGGAAGGAACTCTCGCTCTATAGTCATCTCTCCTAGACCTAGGAACTAATGAAAATAATTGTTGTAACAGGTAACAATTGACTTTTATTAATTTATTCTTTCATATTAATGTTTTATTTATTTCATTATTGTGTTAATAACATAATATTTGTTTTTTTAAGTTGGTGAAATCTTTTTCCTGAGTTCGAATTCTTTTTTCGGAAACAACCACCATGGACGACAATTTTTTAGAGCGGATGGATGTAAAAAGGATGGAACATCAATGTTTTTTAACTGTTTATTGGATAATAGTAATTTTAACCAAATTAAACAGTGTTTGAAATGTATATAGTAGTATGTGTTTTTGTATTCATGATTTCAAGTAAATGTATGTAGAATTTTTTTTCATCTATGCATTGTTTGTGGGTGATGTTTTTGCTGTGTGCAGGTGTGGTTTGTGTTGTGTGCAGGTTCTAAAATGTGTGAAGGTTCTGTGGAGGTTCTGGGCAGGTTTTGTGCAAGTTTTTGTTTTGCAAAGGATATTTGGCCTTTACCAGCACTAGTTAGGCATTGATAAATGGATAATATATCAGCTCTATTTTGAGCAGTGATAAAGGTAAATTTTAGCATCTATCAAAATATCGCAGATAAAGGAAGTGTTTATCAACTCTATTTTTAACGCTGATATATTATACATTTATTAGTGCTTAAAATAGTGCTAATAAATACTACCTTTATCAGCTCTTGCTTTGCGCTGATAAAGGAGCACTTTTATCAGTTCTTTTTTTATCACTGATAAAGGGGACCCCCTTTATCTTTGATGAGATTAATAGTGAATTTTTAACACTGTTAAAGGAGGTTTTTATCACTATGATAAGTCATATTTTTCGTAGTGTAAAGAATTAATAAAATAAAAAAATTGATATTTTATTTTATCCTACCACCACTTGAGCAGTGTGGCGGGGACCATAGAGCTTATTAGACATTTAATATGGGATATTAAATGCCCAATTACACCTTGGTTATGTAAGGACCCCTCCTATATATAATGTAACACATTAATTACGTCCATTAATGGACCTTTAATTGAGAGGAGATTAAATATCTAGAGGATCCTTGGTTTACATAAGATCGTGGGAAAAGGGAGTTTTTGGGGGGACATTGTGGGAGAACATTGATTAAGTTCTGACACTCAACCCTTCCAAAGAAGAAAAGTGGTATTGAGGGTGCCCATTAAGGAATCAATCCGTGATCTTCAAATGCTAGTGGCTTCATCGAGCAAGGAAACTTCTCCCTCCATTACTGCGACATCACCTCCATTTCGGAGGTAGGTGTTGTTATTTAATTCATGAAATTCCCATGATTATTTTCCTCATTCCAGAATTTGAGAACGGTTTTTTTGGTGGATTTGAATGGGGTTTAAATAATACCTATGGGGAGTTTTTTTTTATTTTTTCCACTTTTTTATGATTCTAACACAAGGGGGAACAAACAAGACCCCGACCTTGTGCCACGTTGGTTTGGTATCATTCTTCGGTGATGAACATCCAATATGACGACAACTCGAATCTTGGATGTGCGCAGTGACTCCGACATCACAAGAGGATCAATGGTAAGGACTTACTGGAAAATGAACCACCGAAGATCACCTGGTGGCTTGCGGAAGACCCTCTAGTTCCGCATCGGTGACTAGCGCTGGCGGCAATGGAGGCGGATGACGCTCGTTGACTGTGGAAGAGGGTAGTTCCACTCGGCACCACAGCAGACGGACATGTGGCCTACTCTCAGTCAGCCGCGTAGGAGGTAGGCAGCTTAACGTCGTGCGCCGTGGTGAACTAGGTCATGAAATTGAAGCTACATTGAAGGGAGGGACCTGCTCTCTGAGGGTCACACATACACCTAGGTGGCACCACGTGGCACCAGTATTTAAAGAGATGAAGGGCTTTTTGAGCTGTTCGGGAGGTGAACTGTGCGACCAATGTGCGGGTTGCACTAGCTGGAGTGACGAGCAGCCGCGGCCTAGCCCTGTTGGTGCTATCCGGGCAGGGTCAGACCCGGACCGGTTCAGGTTGGCCTAGGCTAGGTCGGTTTGGGTCATATCAGGCCCATATATGCTTAAAAGGATATATCTTGCTAACCGGACGACCGTTTGATAAAATGTCTATGATGCCGGGATCCTGGGAGAGAGATAGTTCTTTTGAAATACTCCAGGAGATATTTGGAGAAAGTTTATGTAAAGCCAGTTAGATTGAACCAGAATCCAACCAGGTGCTGGTCACTAAAATTACAATCACTTATAGGATAGGAGTCTGGTTGATGTGTCGTCTGTTGTGCTGGAACCCTTAAGACATGATGGATCATTGGATGACATCTACATGGGAGTTCGTTCCGGTTGAAATACAATAGATGGCATGAGGTGTGATTTCTCCAGAAAAACAAGCATACTAATGGAAGGAATTCTGTGGTTGGATGAGATGTGAATACTGAAGAGTTTGTCTATATTAATTAGCACTAAGTGATTCTTTGTGAATTAGCACCCACTAATTCTATGTGAATCAGTACCCAATGATTCTATGTGTATCATCACCGAGAAAATCTATAGGAATCAGCACTGAACAATTCTCTATAAATCAGCATCATGTGATTCAGTTTGAATGATCACATAGGGATTCTGTGTGAATCATAACTGGGCAATTCTGTGTGAATCAGCACCCATCAATTCTGTTGGAATTAGCACCCAGCGATTCTGTGTGAATCAACACCTATCGATTCGGTGTGGGTCATTAGAAGTGCCTCTAGACAGAGAAAGATGATATAGCCTTATTACTAATCATTTGTACTATTGTACTCAGTTATACGTGTTTTGATATGTTTCTATTGCATTGTGCTTTGGGATTGATAACATGTTTGTTAGTTTCCTTTGTGGAAATCTGATAGGCCTTCAGGGGTCTCAAGATCACTATTAGGTACTGTTATACTCACCCCTGCACGGGCTTCACCTGCACCTTGGTGTGTCTTATAAAGATGATGGGAATCCTTGACAGAGACTCAGGGAGGTATGACCTGATGGTGGACAGCGGTGACGGTTGATGTGGAGAGTTGTGGAGACGATCTGTACCTACCCTTCATGTAGGATCCCCGACGGATGATCTTAGAAGCTGTTTTCTATTTTATGTTGTATTGTATCTTTCAGTTGGACTTGCATTCCTGACTCTCTAATTTCAGTACACACATTTACTTCAGCTGTTTTACTATGCACTTTACGTCATTATGTACAAAGTTTGTGTGTTTGTATAGGTTTAATGGAAATTCCTTCCCATTTAAGGGATATGCCTTTCCGGTGCAAGTCACTAATCACTGGCCAACGGAAGGCGGGCATGGGGTAGTCACTGAATAGGTCCCGAGGGATGGGTCATCAAATATTATTAATGTATTACCATTTAAATACACACATTTTATTTGATATTAGATGATTTAACATTATAAAATCCATTAATGTCATCATCTTATATAATTATCCTATAATATAGTACAAAATTTTCAAACAATTACATTGATCTTTGAATATTATATATTTCTTTCTATTGATTGAATGGATTTTGCCTCGATTCTGTATGTCAATATAATTTTTTAAATATTGACTCCACATTATTCCACATGTTATATATATTGTTAGTTTCTGTTGTATTTATTCTGAAATCTATTATATGTTTTAATTATTTAAATATGAAGAATATGTATAATAAATATTTTAATAAATATTTTATTTATTACTAAGGAAACATGGTTATGAATTTTATTATTTATTCATGCTCAAATTTTCTTTAATATGATATTTTGGTACAGTTAATTTTGTTTACTCTCACTAATCATTGTTTTTCAACCATATTATGCAACCATTTTCCTTTTTAATTAAGGTATTTTTAAAAGATGATATCTATAATAGAATATCTTGTTTAAATACTTCTTGGAAGATATTAAAGATAAATTCTATATTATATAGTTCTATATATTATGAAAAAACATCCAACTAGTTGTTATTTTTATAGGATTTATTAGGCTATCATTTTAACTACATCTAAAAATCAAAATAACTAATGTTTTATAGAAGTGTATGTAATAAAATATTTTATTTCATTCAAGTAATTATAATGACATTATGATTGATATTATAATTATTGTATCTAATTCTCCTTATATAGTTTGTGTTTTCAGAATATGATCAGTGGATGTTAATAGGACTTCTGTATACACTATATGAAATATTGATGAAAAAAGATTTTATTTTCACCCATAAATTTATTATATTGTAATTATTTTGTAAAACATATTTCAGTAGAAATCAAAGCTATTCTATATAATCATTCAATATTATGTCAACAACCTAATTATTAGAAGGTATAAAATGTTTATTTTTTCCAAAAAATATAATTACGATATTTATCAAATAATTCAATATATATTTTATGAAACTAAAAAAAATAATTTATTGAAAATCATAACTTATGTGGCAATCATGTATAGAAAAAAAATAATTCTGAAAAATAATATTTAGTGGTTTAAAACAATGTTATTGAAACTAAATAAATATATATATGAAAATAACCTCACTGTATTGATATAATTTATTAGTTCATAAAGAGATAATGATATATTCTACAAATTAATTATGATATTTAATTCATAAATAATGTTCCTAAATTATATTTTGAATCTATCCTCCTTGTTGATTCAATTTTTTTTTAAATTCCTCAAATATTATAACTGATTACTCACACATAAAAAAAATATTGAAATATATTATATCCACATTAAAATGATTGATTGAAAAAGGAATGTTTTGTTTTTTGTAGGAATATATAAAATAATGGTAGTGTATCACCATGTAATTGTAATTTGGTGGATCTTTAATAAATTAATGCTGTTATGATAAAAAACCTTCTCATGATAAGAAATTACGAATTTAATTCAGATATTACATACATGAAATATTATAATTACTATAATCTCAACCAAATTGATTTCCATAAATCCATTTTTAATGAATATATATTATATTAAACATATTTTTTATAGCCTATAATTTTGAATAATTGAGTTATTGATTGAAAAAATTATTTACATTTTAGAATTTTTTTTGAAATATTCAATCAACAAGTTTTTTTTAATGTTATTTTTTATTTTTGGTCTATATATATTTTTTCTGATTATAGAATTATTTAATTATTTATAATGTATGTTGATTTCACAATACCCATCCATACATAGATTAATAATTTTTATTCTACAATATTTTCATTATAAACGATCATTTTGATGAAGGATATGTTTGATCAGGCCTAAATCATTTGTGTTCTAGCCAATATATATATATATATATATATATATATATATGATATTTCATCACAAGAGTTTTTATAAATGTATATATATATTTATAATGAATATCATTTTTACTCCATGAATGTATATATAACATTATTCTGTTCCTCATTGTATTGAAAATAAGAAAGGATATTATATGTCCTTATGTGACATCACCAATGGGCCAAATTCTATAAATAAATTCATATGGCTTCAATATAGTTTTGGGGGTAATTTTCCCTTTTGGAAATAAAAAAATCCATCCAAAAAACTGATAAAAAATCACTATAAAATGATCCATGATAACAATGTAAAACAACTAAAAGTAATAAAATTTATATCAAACCCAAACTACCCAATATACCATAGTAGAATACTACCAATATCAGATTACACCAGGAAAGACAAAACAATCAAATAAAAATGACTATAATGACATTAATCCAAAACCGAAACAATCTCCATTCCCTAAATCCAAAAATAGTCCAAGTATCATGATGCACCATAAAACAAGTGCGATATGTTTCCTTTTCTTATGAAATGATAAACAATATAAGAAAAAGCACCAAATTCTGAATGTGGTGGTGAGTAATGAAAATCAGGTGGCCTTCCCCAAATTAATTTCATACTCACAACACAAGGACAAAACATATTAGAAGGTTTATTTAAAATTTTATATCAAATAATTTAAAATAGTTAATATCAGAATATAAAAATAATTTTACCAAAATAAATCAACTTTTTAAGGAAGAGGCCAAATAAGTCATTTTAATGATCTCAATTACATGTTTTCATTATCCATTTCATTTTCACAGAACCCCACTTACATATTCAACCACACAACCATGAAACTTGGTGTTAACATTGACGTAGGAATAAAACATCAATACTCCATCCCATTTATGTTAGAACACCATGAACAGTATCCATCAAATTCTTTTCATTATTAACCATTCTAGAAAACAACATTACAAATAATCATTTTCAATACCTATTCAACAATTTCATTAAAACTAAACTTTTCTTGAAAACCATACCTACAACCCTTTTCAATAAAACTAACACTTTTATTGAAAAAACATTTCCAACCAAAAAATACAACAAATCCAATATTTTACAAAATTAACATTTCCCTAAATAAAAAAACATTTAACTATTTTTAAAATAATAAATTAAAAATCAATATAACTCTTTCACATTACCCTAAAAAATCCAATTCGCACAAATCCATAAACCTCCACTAGAGAATGTTTCCTTCATGAATTTTAGAAAAACATCATAATCTATATCATGAAAAAATTGAAATCAATCCATCTATTTTCCTCAATAAGATTCATGAGTGACTAAATTGACCACTATAATTATGGGGAAAATGATGAACACATTTAAAAAACCCACAATACGAGGTTTATAATCAAAAATCCCACTGTAGATATCTTCCACTTACTTCAATAAGGCCAAATATAACAATGATTTAACAAAAATTATTTTTATTTATACACATCATACATAATAAATGAAAATTTGTGAGATATAGAAGAATGACGATCAATGAAAACCCATGAAAAAGTACAACAACCAATGACTTACCATGGGTATAATCCACTACTGCCCCCATAAATTCCTCCGGATACCTTCCAATTCGATGGGGGGAAGCCTGTAAAAAATTTGGGAAGGAGAAAAAACATGTTTTAATTTAATTGGAGAAAATAAAAGTTTAATACTTAATCCCATCTCAGATCCTCTATTTTAGGATATTATTTTTATATCATTCTGGGATAGTATCATGGTTAGGAAACATTGTGAGAAAATTTTGCATTTAAAACTTCCTCAAGAAGGACCTCATAATTTGGCCCACATAGTTAGATAAACTATTTTCCAACCATGAAAAATCACATTGTTAAACTTTTAAAGGTTTATACTATGAGGTCACATCGTTTATGAACAATTTGTTCCAAACTGTGTTCCTTCCCTATATCCCATATCTTATTCTGGATGATTTCATATAGGAAATGATCTGGTTTCCTCTATCTAGGAACCAACCGTGAGACATCATAAAATAACCAAAAATAGTCCAAAATACATCCAAAAACACATAAAATTAACTTAAACACTATACATATTTAAAAATCATAAAGAAAAGGTTACTGAATTGAAATCAGGGTTTCCATATTCTCCCCACCATTGGCATTTCCATTTTTGGATTGTACAAAACCACTACTTTCCCAAATGAGTTTAGGACATTTCTCGATGAATTGTTTCTCCCATTCTATTTCCTCTTCATAAATCTTACCACATTTCCACAAAACCCTCACAAGATAGATTCTATTACCAAAAAATACTTTCTCTTTCCAATTAACAATATAAATTGTCAAATGAACCAATAACACATCAATCAATTTTTTATCATGATTATATTGAATAACATGTTAAGTATTATACTAATACCTTTAAAATTGATATACATGATACCCATTATGCACAAGACTAAAATATGGTGGAAATTCCATTTGATACACCATCTCACCAACCCAGTTAAGTATCTCAAAAGGTCCTATGTATGGAGGAGATAAAATTACTTACTTCCCAAATCAATGATGTCCATTAAATGGATTGATTGTTAAGAAACAATTATTAGTCAACTCAAACGAAAAACCCATAAAAGATGATAACCATAAGATTTCTGACAAATATGACACATCTTCATTCTATTTATGGTCAATTTTTACCAATATTGTATTGTGGACATGGATCTGACCAATCTATGAAGTCTCACATGTTTCGACATACAAAGTATCGAATTATAAGGATGCCCATACAATGATATAATTATATCCATATTTATCGATGACTAATATCATTTGTTATTTGAAAAATCCACTAATTTTATTTCCTCTTCTAATGATCCACTAAAATCCATAATAATAGAAAAAAACATGTCTTCCAAGTCTTGTATCATCTTGTTGAATATCCCATATATCTAAGGATGATACACTGTACTCATTGTCAAATTATTGCCATTGGATTTCTGTAAAGATCTCTAAAAATGAGAATTAATCCTTGGGTCTCATTCTATAACTATTGAAACCAGTACTCCATTTATCTTTCCCACATCTCATATAATAATTTTAGACTAGTCCTCCAACTATGAGACACGTGAATATGGATGAAATGGGCCGATATTGTGAGATGATCAACTATCACCCATATGGAATAATGTTTATGAATAATTCATACGAGACCTGTTGTAAAATACATGGGTATATGTTCCCATATCCAAACAAGAATAGGTAAATACAGAATCATACATGCTATTTGTTAATTCTCTTCCTCGACATGTGGACCAGTTAAACAGATAAAAAAACTATGTCACAATCATTTTCATACTTATCCGCCAAAATTATTCATTCAATTCATCATACATATTTTTTACTCTAGGATGATCAAACAAATCTTGAATGGTTGTAGGCATGAATTTTTTTCTTTAGAATCTTTATGTAAGACAATTTAATATTGAAACCACAAAACTAAACTCACTTATTGCTCCCAACCCCCAATTCTCCCCCCCATTGAGTTTTGACCATAAAGAAACACATTTTAAATTGGTTTGGGTTCCTATATAACTATATCCACCAAATTAGGAATGAATGACACATAAAATAATATCACGATTTCACATTGATCAATACATTCCATGTGTATATCATCTTGGATAAACATCAACAACCATTTTTTTGAAGATTCTATTTCCAACTAATCAAATTTATTTCATGTTAAAGCTTATACCACCAAATTTTCCTCACCCATTGTATATGTCAAATCAATTTAAAATTTTTGATGATACTCCACCAATAATATTTTTCATAGGTTAAAATATTTTTGTGAGAGAATTAGTTTCATGATCTAATGATCCATTGACACCTTAAATTTATCACCAAAGTGGTAATAACAATAGGTTATCAGAACATGGATAACAACCACTAACACCAAATTATTTGTTTGTAATTTAATCTCAATAAACAATTTTTGTTTTGATCTATAAGAAACCAAATGATATCCTTTCCTGAGAATACATCCCAGACCATATTCTGTTGCATCACAATATACCATGTACCCATGTCTTGATTCCAGCAATATCAAGATTGGATCAGATGTGGGGAGAAATTTTTATATTGAAATGACTTATGACATTCCTTTTTCCATTTGAATGGAACATTATTCCATGTTAAGTATTTCATTAGTGAAGTTATTCATGATAATTCATGAACAATGAATCAATAAAAAACATCATTTTCATTCAAACTGCATATCTGAAATACATTCTATGGTAGTTTCCATGATATAACAACCTCTATATTTTATGGATCAATAGAAACACCTCATTCATAAATTTACTGGCCAAGAAATCATTCTTATTGTTTCTAAAAGACATAGTTTGATAATTTCGAATATAACTGATGATCTATCAATACTACCAACACTATTTACAAGGTTTCTCCTACTCAAGCCTTGTCTAAGAATACATATATACGACATCCACAAACACCACCACAAAAGAATACTAATCAATTTGAAATATATTATTCATAAAATAAATTAATACCAATGGTTCATTCATAAGGCCAACAAAAATTTCCATATATTCGTAATGGCCTTATCTACTTTTGAACGCAATCTATGGAATATAGACTATTACACCCACAATTTGTGATATCTTTTCCACAATAAAATCTCAATGAACCACTAAGATGCACTAAATTGATCTAATAGATAATAAATGAGTGTGTGGGGATACCGATTCATTATCATAACGGGGATAATCTAATGATAATAGACATAAAGGTAAGGAGTTCAATATTAATTTTTGATAATACAAGACCAGTTCTACCCACTGAGATGCGGTCATCCGAATCATGACTTATATTTCTAGATATTAAAACATTACCTTCATCTATTATAATTATTTTGGTTAAATTAATTATGATGGAAGTAAATATGAATTAACCCTAATGAAGATTCATCATAATCTACACTAATCTTGTGAGTGGAAACCTAGAGAAATACTTAAGAAACACATCAAGAAATTGATCAATAATAACTAAAAAAGAATAACTACTAATATCTTCTATTTATGACATGGTCTAAAAATATACTATAATAGGATCATTGAATCTACTAGTTCCAACATTCCTATTTCACATGACATTATATTCAAGTCCTATTTAGAGATAGGCATCACACCATCAGTAGGCATGAAACTAACCATTCTAGTATTACTATTGATTTCATCCTTGAATATATTCAACTAATCAAATCCTATGATTATATCATTATAATTCATCACAAGAAGATATAAACCGCATATCATCTTAGTTCCAACAATAGTTATAGAACATTCTCTATAGAAAAATGTCCAACATTTATTTTTATCAAGATGTGTTTGTAGTTTTAACAAATATATAATCATCTCAACATTTATACATAGAAAATCAATATCTCATGATGAAATAAGGGAATAAGAATATCAAGTATCAAAAAATTCATTCTAAATGGTAGAAAAAAATCATACCACACACATTGATGGTCCAAATTGACCTTCCACAATCACTTTATCATCTAGATATAATTTTATGATCCCTACACTTTTTTTATTTCCCTGTTGAGATTTCACCTATTGTGGAGTCATGGTATACATTGAATCACCATGGATAGATCTATTATTTAGATGATTAGTATAATTAATCCCATTACATATCTAATAATTTTACTACATTTAAAAATAGTAACTACCCTAAACACCAACCATTGGATTACTATGATAATAGCATTAAATATTATAATCCTTTTACAATTATGAAATGATCTTGGGGATGCTGTAAAATCTCACTTATTGTGTTCCAAGGAACCACATTGAAAAAATATTGGTTTTATCTTAGGTACTACAAGAAGGAAGACCCATCCAGCTACTTGATTCTGAGATATCCATGTACCACGTAAATAGTGGTCCCGCTTTACCGTTCTCCCAACATTAGAGTTCACGACATTTCCTATAAGTATCAAACTTCTCCCTCAGCAAATATATATATGTATGTCCCCTTAAACCACCACCACTCTTTTATCCATATCGATATAATATATTATATAGAGAACAAAAATAATTGAGAGACTCTCCCTGCTTATCCATGATTCATCAATGTGCGCCTTCATATATGAACTAGCATATATTTTGGTTGAAAAATATAATAAATTCCCACATTTATCTACATAATATGGGACTCTAAGGAATTTTCAATGTTATTTAACTCTACTACAAGTAATTTTATGTGTATTTATTCATTTTCATTATAAAAACCTAGGGTTGTGACTTTAATCTAGACTATGCTACTTAGAATATCAATGAATTGTTTGAAATTGATTAAATTTATTGAAATAGATTGTGAAATTTGGGTTCCAATCATTTTAAAAACCTTTTTTGGTGATGGTTTGTGTATTTTTTTCAAATCATGGAATTATTGTGTAATGTAGGTTTATAAATTTTTTTAAAATTATGATTTTAATATTGTATTTTGATTCATTTTATGGAAAAATTCATTCAAAAAAAAGTATTTTTTTATTGAAATGGTTATGGTATGGTTATTGGGAATAAATTTTTTGGGTGTTCATATTGAATTATGATGCTTGGTTGAAAGGTGACATTTTTCTTAGTGTCGAAGTAGTTATAGAACCTAGAATTTAATTACCTAATAATGAATTTATACTTCATTGAGAGACCTCTCATGAGTATGGATGTGTCATAATGAGGAATTCATGTGTAGATGTGTGGATATGTTGATTGGAATGGGGTATTCCAAAGTGGAATTAATGAAATCGTTTTGGAATATTTTTTGGTTTTATTCCTAGGAAATTGGTGATGTTTGGTAAAACTATTTAACATTGAAACTTGTTTATACTTTGATATAATCTTTTTCAGCAATTATTTTATATAAAAAATATTATATATATGGGTTAAAATGTAATATCCTCGTGGCATGACTACAGATGTAATTGAGTAATGTCAATTTTGTTTCATTACTCACCCCATCATTGGCACTTTGGTTATCTTTAATATTTTGTTATTAATACATGGGAAAAGTTAATGTTTCATGAATCATAAAAAATAAATCGTGATACATGGGCTATTATGAAGATAGATCATGGATCATGTTTAGAGATTTTATTTTTCATTATAGTATATATATTTTGTCTTCTTTTATTTACATTTATATTTCAGTCATGCATTGTGGTACGTTGTTTTAGATTAATTTTTATAAATTAAATCTGATGGTGTCTTGCATTGTAATCATGAATAATATGGTGGTTGTTTAGTAATGTATTTTTGGGGTAGTTGTTTTATTTTTAAATAGAAAATTTTACTACGCATGTATTGAACCTCTTCGTCATTAATTTATAGCCTTTGGTATCATGGGTGTGTCTCTTAATTCCTAGTAAACTTCCACTACCTTTTCAAGCCTATGAGAATGGGCAGGACGATATAACTAGAATTAGTTATGTTCGATCAAAAATCTATTTCAAACTTGTCTTCATAGCATTGTATTTTTAAATATCATTATTGAATAATTATTCATTTACAAGGAATAGGTATATGGTCAGGGTTTTGAAATATTTCATACCTATTTCATTAACGGGGATCCTAGAAAGTATGTTGATAAATGGGAAATGAAATACAGAGCATAAAAAGATGTAACATTAATTTCATGAGAGACTTCATGTTACAAGATAGTTTAGGTCATATTTTTTTGAGATACCTATTGGATTTTGAATCTCAATGTCCTTATTTTTTCAAATGGGAAGAGAATTTCATTAATTAGAGGAATTACTTCGCACAATAATTACATATTTCACGGTATGTTATGATATATGATTTGTTTCAAATGTGATTATTTTAAAAATTCTGAAATGGTTTTCAAATGAGTTATTTTTTAAAAGATAATTGTTTTATTTTTTTTAATTGTATAATTTTAAAATTTAAGTATAGATTTCTCAAAAGTTTAAAATTTTGGAAGGCAATGTATGGATAGAATGATGTGAAAGAATTTAAAATTTTTATTACTTTAATTGATAGCGAGTGATACTTGTGGCATTACTCTATTTATTTAAAATATAACTCGTTATGTATCATAGAATCTAAATAGAATAATCTATGGAGAATGTGGTTTCACCTAAGAAAAAGGGGAACCAAGAACTAGTTAAAATTATTGTCCCAACATTTCTAGTTGTGGATCACGAGAACAATCCACTAATATTTAGAGGTTATTATAAAATAGATTTAGAAGTGGTTTGGATTAACATGATGAATCATACCTTTAATTTCATTGTCACACTAAAAGAGTTGAATTTCAAGATGGATACATATATGTTGTAAGACCATTCTTGTTAGTGATGATATTTAGTAGATCCAGCTAAATGAGAACAAGGTCTTTCATGGGAGGATTTTGATGATTTTCTCAATAATTTTTGTATCCTCACACATTCATAATTCGTGGAAAAAAATATAGTTCATCAGGTTAAAGAAGGAAAATATTTCATATTGTAGAGTCTGTAGTTGAATTCTTGATTTATGTGTGCTTCGCTCCCAAGGATGTAGCTAGAGCATCCTTGAATGTAGAAATGTCTGAATCGAGGTGGAGATAAGACATACTCTTGAATATTTCTATTCTCTTTATTATTGATAATATATATATATATATTTAGTATATAGATGTATGATAAATTGGACATCTCAGGTGTTATGGGGGGAAGAAGGATAATAATGCCTATGAGAAATGATGGGGTATCTAATTATTGAAGTATGTAGAAGAGGGAACACCATTTCCAAGGTGTATACATGAATCAAATTCAAACATATGGATCAGTGAATCATCATATAAGATAAATGAAAAATGTTGGGTGTTTAAAATTTGGTTTCCTTGACTACATGATGTGAGAGTGTACGAAACCACTAAGGGAAAGTTAGAATATAAATATGATGGGTACTTACAACACTATTTTCATAGTGATCAATGTTTGGTTGTCTAGGGAACATTTGAAGTGTAACAGGGGTAAACAGATTTGATAGGGGGAGGAAAAAATCAGTATTATCAATAGACTATAGATATCCTTAGTGTTTCTTGGAATTGAATGACTAATATAGCAGTGGAATCTCAATAGGGAAACAATGATAAATGTGTTGTGATGATGTAATTATATGGAGCATAGTACGTGATTGTGGATGACCAACTATGAAATTCTATAGTGAGAGGTATGATTCATTTGAATTCAACCCTTATGAAAGTGTTATTTGATACAATTACATCCCATTCCTTTATTTCATATTATGTTGTTTATTTTCTAATCATAAAATTTGAGATGATATCTTCAATGATAAAACATCAAACTCCTCTTGGTAAAGAGAGTGTCATGACTTTGTGTGTAGGGCAGGTTCTATAACAATTGAGGTACCTGAGCTACAAGGGATTCCACTATTCTTGAGATGGGTTTATTTGATACAGTCCTGGGTATGGATTGGTTGATAATGTTCATGGCCCATATTGATTTCTATACTATAGAGGCAAGTTTCACAACTGAAGATAGTGCAGAGCATATCTATTGAGGAGACCAGTATGTAACATCAGTTGTAATGAGCACGTTATCACTAGTAGCTGGAATGATATCATTCCCATTGGTAGCACTATATATGGCATCATTCAATGAGATCGATAAGAATATTTTTCTAGTAGTGTTTTGTTATATTGAAAATTTGATTATAGATATCTTATTAGACTTATATTGGTAAGATAAGGGTAGTCTCTGTTTGATCTTCAGAGATAGATCGTTGTGTGTTCACTCCTTCCCAGGAAGGGGTCTTCACAATGCGTGATTACCGCCGCACCATAGAAGCACTAGAGATTGTTGATACCTGGAATGACATCCTATGGTCTAACGTCATCCCATCAAAATTTAACTTCCTAGTGTGGAAGATCAGGAGCAGATCCATCCCCATGGACAAGAATGATAAATTATGCGGTGTCCTTAATGTGTCCAAATTTTCTTGTTGCAGAACTACCCTGGAGAAAAGTTCAAATCACCTCTTCCTCCAGGGTGATTGGGCATGGTCTTTATGGATCTTCATTGGGGAGTTCACTGGTTTCCTGGACGTCAACATGGAGGACCTCCCATCTCTTGACAGATGGTTCCATGGATCATGTGATAAGGCCCCAGAGAAACTAGCTCGTACCATGATACTATAGGCTGGTTGTCGGTGTATCCGGTAGGCTAGGAGCTTTCAGAGACACGAAGGGGTCCAGTCCTCTGGTAATTCTATCATCATCCGCATGGAGAATATCCTCTTTGACATGGGTTGTATCTCCAATAAGTGGCATGATGCCCCTTCTCTTCGTTGGATGCATCTGAGGCAGCAAGGCACCCAGGCAGTGGACACTAATGATAAAGGCCATTGGGTCCATTGGAACCCTCCATTCAGAGGTCTCAACTTGAACACCGATGGCTCTTGTAGTTTGGGAGTCTTTCAAGGGGGTGGGGTTGTCTGGGATGTGTAGTTCTTGATCTGGTTGGCCTTACCTTCTCATCTCGGCCAAGGTTCCTCTCTTCAGGCCGAAGCCAAGGCCTTGCTGCTAGGTCTTCATCTCTGCCAACAGGAAGGTATTTCCATTTATGAAGTTGAAACAGACTGAATAATTCAGCATGATGCCCTAAATAGTCTCTTCCCTGCTCATTGGTCTATTACCTATATTATCAGAAAATGTAGAGGTATGATCTACAACACACCTAAGGTGATGCACTCTTGTAGGGAAGGTAACCAAGTGCTGGACTATTTTTATTATTAGTAGTTCATTGCCCCAGATCCAGTTTGTTTACATAATTTTCATACTATCAATCCTGAACGGGTGAACATTATCAGGGGGGATTCCCCTGGCCTTCACTATTTCAGACCTCCTTAGGCCCCTTCTTGTTGATGGGTTGTGGGGTTGTGGTTGTGGTTTGTTTTCTTTTTTTTTAATAAAAATTGAAATGATGATGATGATGATAGAACGTCCTTTTGGGTTGCGCTGGTTTAGATCATGAAAAATGAAGATGTAACTCTATGGCTATGTTTAGATTATCATAATAACTACCAAGATACAATAAATAAACTATATGCACATACATACATTGATGATTTTTACAATAAATTGAGGGGTTCTTGGTGGTTCTATATATAAGGCCCCGGCATTAAACCTTACTTAATCTTGAGTTATTACAAGATTACACATTGAGGATCTTTTCAGGTTTAGAGTTTTAGAGAATTAGATCATAAAACTTGCATTACATTCCACATATAAACAAAGTGGTTACATAAAGATAGTATTCTTCTTTCCCATTAGTGGAAACATATTTAAAATAAAACATGGATTCTTTCTTTACACTTCCTTGACACTATCATCATATCATGTACCTTTCCCTTGACCTGTGAAAAACATTTCAAAAAAAATTGGGATGAGCATAAAAAGCTCAGTAAGGGATATAAAAATATGGAAAGGAAACATGGGTACCTATATACATAAGAATGAGATCATAAATTACCCATAAAACAGAAGAACATTAACATACCTCATCAAAACATGAATAAATCATAGAAATCATAAGACATAAAGGTAACTTGAGGCAGTCATAACATTCTTACGTAGGGAGTAACCCTCTTGGTTACGTTTGGAATACCCATCACAGTGTATTCCCTAAATATCTTCGGAGAAACCTTAATGTTTCACTCCTTCGTGTTACCCAATGCATTGGAGAGCTATATCGGGCTCACCCGCCCTTAGTTTATCCCGGAACCACCCGTTTTCATAATAATGCCCAAGAACCTCAACATAATCATATCACATAAAACATGCATAAAGGAAACATAACATTTCCACCTTTCAATCACAATATATCAATACAACACATTGATATAAAAATATTATGAGAACAATTTTCAATAGAAAAATAAAAGAAAAGTAAAACAATGTATTTATTTTTCTTTTAAAAAATGTATGGCTTGTAGAGGAAGCCGAAACTCAAATAATGGTCACGGCGGTGGAGAAGTCGTTGTCACCGCATACGTATGAAAAAAACATTCCCCTTTGTCTTTTAGTAAATGCTTCGTATAAAAAATATACCTTTTGAATAAACGTAAAAAGTCAAAGGGGTTTATACACCGTATAAAAGAAGGTTGTGTATAAAACAAAATATGCCTCAATGAAAGGAGATTGAGACGAAGTCCCATACCTCGGGTCCGACTTGACTCGATCGTTCTTTAATGTCCTGAATAATAAACTTGAGTTAATTTATACTTGTTTAAGAACCTTTTTCATGTTCATTATTCCTTTTATATCACTTATTGTCATGTCATGAACACTATGTAATTATTTAAGTTAATAACGGTCGTTTTAACGATCATTGGTACTTGAGTCAAAAATAAGCCCTTTATAATTACATGTTGTTCATGTATCCATTATATCCAGAATGGTATTCATGATGAAGATATCATATATGTCATATATATCCAGTACATTCATGCATTTATAATATTACATAATCATTTAGAGGTAAAAAATGAAATGCACCGTTCATGGAGACGGTAAGCCGTACGTACGCATGAACGCTACTTTCATTTCTATTTCATATTTTATAGAATGGAATAATCATGATATAAAGGTATATTATAATTCCAGTATAAAATCATATATAATATCATAGTTCCATCCTTTATACATCCCACATAAGGTATTTAACAAATCAACTCACTTTAAGGGGGCGGTAGTCCGCACTTCCTTAAATGAAGATATCGCGTTTACCCATAATGGAAACCATAAAGGTATACCCAAAATGAAAAATATAGAAGCTTAAGTAAAACATAAACATATTATATATCATTTATAAATATAGTGACATCTTAATGGCCACCTTTGAAGGTGTTAAAATAATGTTGAACAATCATCGTTTCAGGAGGCATAAATTCACCATCCACGGAAACAGTATGTTCGTTAACCATTAGATGTAGGTGTGTGTAACTGTAGCTCAAATCCTTATTATAACAAAATACTAGTATATTGAGGATATTGTAGTTGTTACAAAAGAAGAGAATAAAAAGAGTTTAGGGGGTTGGAGAAGCAAAATAAAACAAAAGGACTCAAAAGAAGGCATTACCTTAAAATCGGGTAACTCCCTTTGGTTTGAGCTCAAAGGCTTCCTTGGGAAGACTTCTTCCCAAAGTGAGGCTTCAAGGAGTAATAGAGGGAAGTGGAGAGACAAAATGGTCAGGGTTTGGCCGAGCCAAAGGCTTTGGGAGTGTGGGAAAAGAGGTAGAGGTGGGGGCCTTTTATAAGAGGAGAGGAGGGGCACTCTTGGAAAGTAAAGAAATATTACTTTATTTGAAAATGAGTTTCGTATTTAAATGGTCTCACATTGATATAATTCGAGGATAAGGTGATAAGGGTTCTAAATCTGCCCATCCAATAGGTTTTTGACATGTTTAGGTTTTAGATATTACATTATCTTTCCATTTTATTTAAATCCTTTATTAATGAGGTAATCGCTACATCATTATGATGTCATAAATAATTTAATTTATTTAATGTCTATAAATTATAAAAAAAATACTATGATGTAGTAAATCTTTTTATATTTCTAATGAATATGTATAATCAAAAATATGACTTGTATAACCCCATTTAAAAATTGTTTTCGTAAATCATATTATGTTTGTGTCATTTTTACTTTTACATTAAATAAAAAGTTATTTATGTAATTTCCAAACCAAAGTGGTTCCATGGGGTCCCCAAGTTGACCCATGGCTTGTCTTGGTCGGCCATGACACAACCAATGAGGGTAGGACATGTTTCAAGCTCATCTCATACTATTAAAACATTATTTTTACCTTAAACTACACTAATTACCACTAATCCCGATTAAAAACTTAATAAGTTACTATTCACGAAAAAAATATTTTAATCTCATTGAACCACATTTTACTTCTTAATGAAAACCATGTATGTCGGATTTTTTAAATTCAAAACACAATGATGTAAAAATTTCATTTAAACGGAAAATCAGTTTTTATAAGTACCACATAGTGGTTTCACTATTCATCAAAAATTGAAGTTTTTCAGAAAAATACCAAAACTTCACCCTAAGCTATATTTGATATTCTGAATAAAAAATGAAGTCTATTTTAAAAAATTCAAAACATATAAGTCACATTAATTAATTTAATAATTAATTCCCGCTGTCAGATCAAATAGCGTGTTTTATGAAACAATAAGTATCAAAAGATTGACACCAGTTTAAGTCCAATTTCAAAGTGAAATTGATTCCAATGACCACCATTGGATTAAATGGTAAAAATATATTCTAATTTCACTTCAAAACCAATTCAAAATATAATCTAATCATATAAATAAATTATATTAAAAAGAGGTTTTGAATTAAAATCCAACATTTTTCACTATTCATTAAAAAATGAACTTTATCCGAAAAATACCATAAATTCACACAAAGTAAATTTTGATGTCCCAATCATAAATAATGATTTTATTTTGACAAACATAGCTTATAAAATTTTCAAAAGATAGATTTAAAAAGGTTTTTCCATCAAAAGGCAGTAAAACATTCTTTTAAGAATATAAGTGTATTCCATGCTTAAGATTGGATTTATTTTCATTTTAAGCCTCTAAAACACTATCTAATTCATTAATAGACATAGATAAAAATATCTTTTATTCATTACTTACTTGGGATGTTAAATACTTCCCCCCTTTAGAAAATTGTGTCCCCGCAATTTATTTACTTGTCAAATAAATGGGGGTACTTATCCCTCATTGCATTTTCTGATTCCCATGTTGCCTCTTCCATCATGTGGTTTTTCCACAAAACCTTTACCTGCTTAATCACCTTATTCCGTAACACTTTCTCCCTGTGGTCAAGAATATGGACCGGTTTTTCCTCATAAGATAGGTTCTCTTCCAGCTGAACTACCTCTAGACTCAAAACGTGAGATGGATCTGGCATGTAATTTCTCAGCATCGAAACATGAAAAACATTGTGTTCCTGAGATAAACTCGGAGGTAAAGCCACTCGGTAAGCAACTGGTCCAACTCTCTCTAGAATTTCATATGGTCCAATAAACCTTGGACTCACCTTTCCTTTCTTACCAAATCTCATCACACTTTTCCAAGGAGAAACCTTGAGAAAAACATGATCACCTACCTCAAAAGAGATATCCTTCTTCCTGTTGTCCGCATAACTCTTCTGCCTACTCTAAGCTGTTCTCATGTGCTTCTGAATCAGCTAAACTTTTTCTACCATCTCTTCTACCAATTCTGGTCCCATCAACTTCCTTTCACCCACTTCATCCCAGAAAGCTGGAGTTCGACACCGCTTCCCATATAATGCCTGAAATGGTGCCATCTGTATACTGGAATGAAAACTGTTATTATATGAAAATTCAACCAAAGAAATATGTTGGTCCCAACTTCCCTGATAATCCATAGAGCAAGAACATATCATATCCTCCAATGTCTGAATTGTTTGTTCTGACTTCCCATCTAATTGAGGATGAATAGCTGTACTAAAATTTAATTCAGTACCCAACGACTTCTGAAGGCCTTTCCAAAAGTTATAAGTGAACCTGGGATCACGATCAGATACAATGGAGAGAGGAACTCCATGTAAACTGACTATCTCTTTAAGATACAAACGGGAAAGTTGATCTAGGGAAAAAGTATCTTGTATAGCAAGGAAATGAGCAGATTTAGTCAAGCGATCAACAATAACCCAGATTGCATTATTACCTCGAGATGTCTTCGGTAATCCCACAACAAAGTCCATGGATATATTCTCCCATTTCCACTCTGGCACTGGTAAAGGTTGAAGCATCCCTTTTGGTAACTTCCGCTCTGCTTTAACCTTTTGACATGTCAAACACTTCACAGTAAAATTAGCAATATCTCTTTTCATTCCATCCCACCAGTAAATCTCCCGCAGATCTCTGTACATCTTAGTACTGCCAGGATGCACTGAAAACGGAGAACTATGAGCTTCACATAACAACTCTCTCTTCAACTATGAATCACAAGGCACAAACAATCTCTTCCCAAATCTCAGAACGCAATCATTATCAATGTTGAATTCAGGCAACTTACCTTTATGAACTAGCTCTACCTTTTTCTACAACTCATTGTCTTGCTTCTGTGCTTTCTTGATTCTATCTGATAGAGATGATCTCACTGATACCTGAAACAAAACAGAAGAACTTCCTGCACCAACAACTTCTATGCCAAAGTTCATCAAATCTTTAACCAAAGGATCACGTTCTAAACGCAACATTGCTAACAGAGCATTACTTTTTCGACTCAAAGCATCAGCCACTTTATTTGATTTTCCCGGATGGTAATGAATTGTACAATCATAATCCTTGATTAATTTTATCCATCTCCTTTGTCTCATGTTCAATTCATTCTGAGTGAATATATACTTTAAAATTTTGTGATCAGTATATATTTCACACTTTACTCCATACAAATGATGCCTCCAATTTTTTAAAGCGAAAACAACAGCAGCTAATTCCAGAACATGTGTGGGGTAATTTTCCTCATGAGTCTTCAATTGTCATGAAGCATAAGCAATTACCTGGTCATTCTGCATTAGGACACAACCAAGTCCTTTCAATGAAGCATCACTGTATATAACAAACTCACCATTCCTGGAAGGTAGTTCCAAAACTAGATCATTCACCAATCTTCATTTCAATTCCTGAAAACAATCATCACATTCTTTTTTCCAGATACACTTAACACCCTTCTGAGTTATCTTAGTCATTGGACTAGATAACTGTGAAAACTTTCTAACAAACCTTTGGTAATAACCTTCCAAACCAAGAAAACTACGGATCTCGGTTACATTTTTGGGTCTTGGTCATTCTTCGACAACTTTTGTTTTAGTATGATCAACAGTTATGCCATCTTTTGAAACAATGTGACCCAGGAAAGAAATTTGTTGTAACCAAAACTCACACTTGCTGAATTTTCCATACAATTTTTTTTCTTTTAAGGTTTGAAAGATAACCCTTAAATGACTTTCATTCTCCTCTTTACTTTTAGAAAACACCAAAAATATCATCAATAAAAACAACCAATATTTTTCACCTAAGTCAACTGATCCATCACTACAACAAACTGTTTAGTTCTGATTCTGACCATCTCAGAATACTGATTTGAAAGGACATTTCCCTCTGTATGCCTTCCCAGAAAAGTTGTTCTATTTCCTCTATGAAAAACCATTCTTAGCACTGAAATATCTTAGGTGAAGCAACATGGTAATCCGTAAACGCTATATCATTTCAATCATATTATAATTTAACACTTTTCTAACTCCTAAAGTTGTCTAAACCGACCTTTGATACCAACTATAAGGCCCCAGCCTTAAACCTTACTTAATCTAGAGTTATTACAAGATTACACATTGAGGATCTTTTCGGGTTTAGAGTTTTAGAGAATTAGATCATAAAACTTTCATTACATTCCACATATAAACAAAGTGGTTACATAAATATAGTATTCTTCTTTCCCATCAATGGAAACATATTTAAAATAAAACATGGATTCTTTCTTGACACCTCCTTGACACTATCATCATATCATGTACCTTTCCCTTGACCAGTGAAAAACATTTCAAAAAAAACTTGGGATGAGCATAAAAAGCACAGTAAGGGATATAAAAATATGGAAAGGAAACATGGGTACATATATACATAAGAATGAGATCATACTTTACCCATAAAACATAAGAACTTTAACATAACTCATCAAAACATGAATAAATCATAGAAATCATAAGACATAAAGGTAACTTGAGGCATTCATAACATTCTTACGTAGGGAGTAACCCTCTTGGTTACGTTTGGAATACCCATCATAGTATATTCCCCAAATCTCTTCTAAGAAACCTTAACGTTTCACTCTTTCGCGTTACCCAATGCATTGGAGAGCTATATTGGGCTCACCCGCCCTTAGTTTATCACAGAACCACCCGTTTTCATAATAATGCCCAAGAACCTCAACATAATCATATCACATAAAACATGCATAAAGGAAACATAACATTTCCACCTTTCAATCACAATATATCAATACAACACATTGATATAAAAACATTATGAAAAAAAATTTCAATACCTAAATAAAAGAAAAGTAAAACATGGTATTTATTTTTCTTTTAAAAAAAGGTATGGCTTGTAGAGGAAGCCGAAACTCAAATAATGGTCACGGCGGCGGAGAAGTCGTTGTCGCAGCATACGTATGACAAAAACATTCCCTTTTGTCGTTTAGTAAATGCTTCATATAAAAAAGATTCCTTTTGAGTAAACGTAAAAAGTCAAAGGGGTTTATACACGGTATAAAGGAATGTTGTGTATAAAACAAAATATGCCTCAATGAAAGGAGATTGAGACGAAGTCCCATACCTCGGGTCCGACTTGACTCGATCGTTCTTTAATGTCCTGAATAATAAACTTGAGTTTATCATTACTTGTTTAAGAACCTTTTTCAAGTTCATTATTCCTTTTATATCACTTATTTTCATGTCATGAACACTATGTAATTATTTAAGTTAATAACGGTCGTTTTAACGATCATTGGTACTTGAGTAAAAAATAAGCCCTTTATAATTACATGTTGTTCATGTATCCATTATATCCAGAATGGTATTCATGATGTAGATATCATATATGTCATATATATCCAGTACATGCATGCATTTATTATATTACATAATCATTTAGAGGTAAGAAATGAAATGCACCGTTCATGGAGACGGTAAGCCGTACGTACGCATGAACGCTACATTCATTTCTATTTCGTATTTTATAGAATGGAATCATCATGATATAAAATTATATTATAATTCCAGTATAATATCATATATAATATCATAGTTCCATCCTTTATACGTCCCACATATGGTATTTAACGAATCAACTCACTTTAAGGGGGCGGTAGTTCGCACTTCCTTAAATGAAGATATTGCGTTTACCCATAATGGAAACCATAAAGGTATACCCAAAATGAAAAATACAGAAGCTTAAGTAAAACATAAACTAATTATATATCATATATAAATATAGTGACATCTTAATGGCCACCTTTGAAGGTGTTAAAAGAATGTTGAACAATCATCGTTTCGGGAGGCATAAATTCACCATCCACGGAAACAGTATGTTCGTTAACGATTAGATGTAGGTGGGTGTAAGTGTAGCTAAAATACTTTTTATAACAACATACTAGTATATTTAGGATACTGGATTTGTTAAAAAAGAAAAGAATAAAAAGATTTTAGGGGGTTGGAGAAGCAAAATAAAACAAAAGGACTCAAAAGAAGACATTACCTTAAAATCGGGTAACTCCCTTTGGTTTGAGCTCAAAGGCTTCCTTGGGAAGACTTCTACCCGAAGGGAGGCTTCAAGGAGTAAGAGAGGGAAGTGGAGAGACAAAATGGGCAGGGGTTGGCCGAGCCAAAGGCTTTGGGAGTGTGGGAAAAGAGGTAGAGGTGGGGGCCTTTTATAAGAGGAGAGGAGGGGCACTCTTAGAAAGTAAAGAAATAATACTTTATTTGAAAATGAGATTCGGATTTAAATGGTCCCACATTGATATAATTCTAGGATAAGGTGATAAGGGTTCGAAATCAACCCATCCAATAGGTTTTGGACATGTGTAGGTTTTATATATTACATTATCTTTCCATTTTATTTAAATCCATTATTAATGAGGTAATCGCTACATTATTATGATGTCATAAATAATTTAATTTATTTAATGTCTAAAAATTATAAAAAAATACTATGATGTTGTAAATCTTTTTAGATTTCTAATAAATATTTATAATAAAAAATATGACTTGTATAATCCCATTTAAAAATTGTTTTCGTAAAACATATTATGTTTGTGTCATTTTTACTTTTACATTAAACAAAAAGTTATTTATGTCATTTCCCAACCAAAGTGGTTCCATGGGGTCCCCAAGTTTACCCATGGCTTGTCTTGGTCGACCATGACACAACCAATGAGGGTAGGACATTTTTCAAACTCATCTCATACTATTAAAACATTATTTTTACCTTAAACTACACTAATTAGCACTAATCGCGATTAAAAACTTAATAAGTTACTATTCACCAAAAAATCATTTTAATCTCATTGAACCACATTTTACTTCTTAATGAAAACCATGTATGTCGGATTTTTGAATTTCAAAACACAATGATAGAAAAATTTCATTTAAACGAAAAATCAGTTTTTATAAGTACCACTTAGTGGTTTCACTATTCATCAAAAATTGAAGTTTTTCAGAAAAATACCAAAACTTCACCCTAAGATATATTTGATATTCTGAATACAAAAATGAATTCTATTTTACAAAATTCAAAACATATAAGTCACATTAATTAATTTAATAATTAATTCCCGCTGTCAGAGCAAATAGCATGTTTTTATGAAACAATAAGTATCAAAAGATTGACACCAGTTTAAGTCCAATTTCAAAGTGAAATTGATTCCAATGACCACCATTGGATTAAATGGTAAAAATATATTCTAATTTCACTTCAAAACCAATTCAAAAGATAATCTAATCATATAAATAAATTAGATTAAAAATAGGTTTTGAATTAAAATACAACAGTTTTCACTATTCATTAAAAAATGAACTTTATCCGAAAAATACCAAAAATTCACACAAAGTAAATTTTGATGTCCCAATCATAAATAATAATTTTATTTTGACAAATATAGCTTATAAAATTTTCAAAAGATAGATTTAAAAAGTTTTTTCCATCAAAAGGCAGTAAAACAATCTTTTAAGAATATTAGTGTATTCCATGTTTAAGATTGGATTTATTTTCATTTTAAGCCTCTAAAACACTATCTAATTCATTAATAGACATAGATAAAAATATCTATTATTAATTACTTACTTGGTATTTTACACTCTAAGATTGACATTCTATGAGGATATCACGAATGTCGAGTTAGGAATGTCGATATTCTAATAATAGCTTTCATAAAAAGATATGGCCATTATGAATTCGTGGAACTAACTATCTCTTTAATGAACTCGCAAGTGGTATTTATGGAATTCATTAAATAAATTTTTTATAAATGTATATATTTTTTCATGATTTTTTTATGTCGTATTGGTGTAATCACAGATAAGGGTTGTGTGTGAGAAATAATTAGTGACTGTGTTTGGAATCATGAGGGATTATTGGACACCTGAAAAAATATAAATGTGTTATTTTTTATATAAGATATATGATTTAATATATAAGTAATATCCTACTAATTTGTTTTTAAAGATAGAAAAATAAAATTGAGGATATGATCTCTTTGAATACATCAAAGAATGTCATTAGGATACTCATTTTTCTTGGATATTGGATTTGAATTATTGACTCTTTGTGTATGATTTTTCACAGCTATCATTTCATATGACATCTTTGTAATGGATAATGATTCAATTAAATTGTATAAGGAACTGGAGAAGTCTTTCTAAAATTTGAAATTTCTCATTACAGCAAAATAAAATTGTTTTCTATAGAATCAGAACAAAGGTACGTGGTGTATTTTTATTCTTTGGGATCATGGTTTGGGTTTGATATCATTCACATAGACCTTGAAGTTTCTTATGAATCATATAGTTATACATTGATAATATGAACTACCCACCAAATGATTTAGAGTT
This sequence comes from Viscum album, assembly GCA_963277665.1. Taxonomy (NCBI): domain Eukaryota; kingdom Viridiplantae; phylum Streptophyta; class Magnoliopsida; order Santalales; family Viscaceae; genus Viscum; species Viscum album. The sequence goes on along the minus strand of OY728123.1, from coordinate 411,422,128 downwards.
ATCTTCAATATTACATGATTTAAAGACAAGGATTCATTAACTTTTTAGTGATAAATTTACATTGTTATTTTGGATCATAGTATTTTAAAGGAAATTTTATCACAAAACATTATTAACCGAAGAGAGAATATGGTGGATGGAGGATCTACGTTTTTTTTACATTTAATTGATGTATACACTGGTAAAAATAAATTCAATAGCGTATGAATAAAGTAAAAATTCATATTCTCTATTGTAAAAATACGCTTCAGGTCAGTGACATATAATGTTAGTGTTTGAATAATTGATGTTGTAATGTGATGATTGTGGTGATGTTGTGGTTTTAATTCCCATTTTTTAGGTTCCTGATATTCTAAATATGGTTAAAGAGGCACAGCCGTCTAATTCAAAATGTGTGGTGATTTTGTCAAAACCTAATGGTTGGGAGACCATTCAAGAATAGAAACTGGATTGGACTTCAGTTTTTGAGTTGAGAAATCAGATGGTCATACATATTCATTTATAGGAACAACTTCTTCATGTTTACCACCATTCAATATCAGTTTCTCTTCATCTAATTAAGAAGATATATAAATCATTGAAAGCATGGATTCTATGGGTCGGTATGAAAATAAATTTGGTATAGTTTTTTTTTTATTTTTCACTCTTCAACAAGGTAAATTAGAGTATGAATGACCAGTAAGTATGTTTTAGTCTTTACATTTACCTATTTGAATGTGGGATAATATAACCACGTATTTTCCAGTAGATCTACCCTAAATGGTTTGGAAAACCAGATTCTATATGGGTGATATTAGATCAAATTGTAAATTCCTTTCATTTAATTAGAAATTTTGAAACTCATAAGGGGGGGGGACTAGTCAAAATATATATCCTAGAAGTGGTAATTAGGCACATCGTACCAGTTTTGGTCATTTCAGACAGATATCTAACGTCTACCTCTCATTTAACGAAATCCTTATAGATATCCCTTGGAGATCATTTAAATATGAGTACAATATAACATCCTCTAACATATAGGGATTCATAAAGTAAGATACATACATTGGATGACATGTTGTGGGATAATCTAATAGATTTTGTGGGATTATGGGAAGATCATGTTCTTTTACTGGATTTATCATAAAAAATAGTTATCACACCATGATAGTAATGGATCTGTTTGAAATAATATATCGGAATCCTTGTTATTATCAACATTGTTGGATAGAAATAGGAAAAACATCGCTATTGGGGCCAAATATTGTCCAATAGAAAATGGATAAGATTTAGTTGACCAAGAAAAAGATGGAGACGATACAAAGTCATCATAAAACATATGAGGATCATCATCAACAACTATTATCTTTTTCAATGACTGATCATGCGTTCTTGTGTCTCTCTACAAGGCATATAAATAATCATTTTGAGAAGTAGGTAAAACTATATAATTGATACATATGTCCTTTTTAGTTACTTTAATGAGTTGGGGAGGTAGAAATTTTCAGGGAATTTCCACAATGGTTCAGTACGGTACATAATTTGTTTCATGTATCTCAATTAAAAAACTATCAGCCTGATCCTAAACGTGTGATTTCATGAGATAATTTTGAAATAGAGTTGTATTCTTCGTGGGTACAGATCCTGGTTGAGATTGTAGATAGATAGGATATTGTATTGTGTGGTAAAAGCAAAGGTCTAGTAGGGGTTTTTTTGGAAAAAAGATTAGATTCAAGAAGATACCTGCGAATGAAAGAAGGAAATGAATCAATAAAAAACAAAAATCATTCAATGCACCAATTTTTATATACATTTTATAAAAGAAATATCAATGGTGTGGAAATTTTTTCACCTATATCTTCATTGATGTAACCCTTCCTTTAAGTATTTTATATTCAAAATGAATATGAGTAATGTTGGGGAGATTTTGGAAAACATTTGGAATGTTTTTGGGATTTTATAGAGGTTCACAGTTTGACCGTGTTTATATAAAATCTTGAATGATCTATAAGAAACCATTCATAGTGAAGAACAGGCTAAGGGGCAGGTTCTGGGGCGATGCACGATATGTCCAAAACACACAAGAGTCTAGTATAAACCAATTTTTTAGGAGCATATATTGTATAATGATCATTGGCATGGTCAATGCATAGTTAAGTAACCATGTATTCCAAACATGTATGGTCTCCCTTAATAAATAGGTATGAGCATGGTTTTCTCATGGCCTTTTTAATTTTGAATCTAAACTGCCTACAGGTGATAAGTAAGATACTTAGATTGAGGATCCAACACATTTTCTCCTCTAAATGCTTCATGTTTTTACTAAAAATTGACTGAACTCCATCTTTTCCCCCCTCAATTATTGGAGAACATATCCCCAATGAATTGGATGTGATCTGGAGGTATTTTAGGGTTCATTGAAGCTCTATTCTCGTTGTATGTCATTATTCTTACTAGTTTTGTAGATTTCATTACATCTACTTCTCATAATCTCCCATGATGATAGTTATACAACCATTGTGGGTAATTATTGTGTTTTGTTTGTGAAATATGTTCATATTTGGTCTTGTTGTTCAAAGGGGAGGCTACCTAAGGAGGTTTCGAAGAGTTTGAACCCTATTTTGTTTTATTTTTAGTGTTGTTCTTCATTTTCATCATTCAACCAGAGGTAGATGGATTTACTCTTGACTCCTATATTAATAACATGAAGTATTAGATTCAAATTTTTTAAATTTATTGAAATTTGTTATGAAAATTGTGAGTGAATCAAGATAGAAATTTTCTTTAGTGATTGTTTGTGGATTTGGGATAATTCATGGAAGGATTGTGCAATTTGATTTGATAAAAGTTTTTCAAATCATGATTTTCACATAGATTTCTAATTTGGTTGATGAGAAAAAAATTCAGTAAAATGGATATTTTATAGAGATGGTCTTCGAATGATTTTATTAGAATGGTTTTTTGTAATACATTTTGTGTTTTTATATATTAAATTATGAGGGCTCATTGAAATATGACATTCTTCTTAGTGTCAATGTTTCGATGAAACAAGGGATTTAATTACCTTTTAATGACATGGTATATCGATGAGAGACATCTCATGAGTATGGAATTTTCAAAATATTGAATGAATGTGTTGATATGTGGAAGTGTGGATTGTAATGGTGTATACCAAATTGAATTAATAAAATGGTTTTGGAACATTTTTTGGTTTCATTAATTAGAAATTGTTATTGTTTGAGAAATTTATTTTACATTGGAAGTTGTTTATATTTTGATATAAATTATTTAATATTTTTCTTGTACAGTTTTATATAAATAGGTTAACATGATTTATCCTAGTGGTATGAGTAGGTATGTTAATGGATGAAATATATTGAGTTTTATTTCTCAAACAAACATTAGAACTTTTTTTCTATTTTTGATGTTGTTTATTGAGACACGGGAAAATGTAAAGTATCTGACATACTTTGTAGTACATCATGAAAGTTGGTATTTTTTAGAGTTTGATCATGGATCATGTTTGGAGGCTATAGTTTTCAGTAGATTCATTTTTTTCCTCTGATGTTAAATTTCATATTGTATTCTACCGCTTTGGTACAATACTTTAGTTGGATTTATATAAATGAAATTTTTTCCTTGATTTTTTCCATGCATTGTATGATGGTTGTTTAATTATGGATTGATTGTTTAGTTGTTTAATTATAATATTGAAATATCATCTACCACATGTATTGAATCCATTATAATTTTATTTCCAATCATTAGAAACATGTGGATGTCACATAATGCAAAGTAACATTCCAATGCCTACTCAATCCAATGATAAAGGGTAGGAAGTTACTCTATTGTCCCCATTACATAGGATTTTTAATATAACCAATAAATTAAATTAAAAGTCATTAATGTGATGGCCAAAAGTATATTTCCATGGAAGTGATAATACTTTAAACCTGGTTCATTCATGTTTACTTATTATTTTAAATTTTTATAATATTTTATAAACATTTAAGTATTATCCGATTATTTAATTTTACATAATATCTTAATTTTTTGAGTAATTATCCTTTTTAAATCTTCATTTGACCCTATCGAAACTAAAAATACTGCCAATTTGTACATGAAAAGCATTGCCACTATGGATGATATTACTCGTTATTCATCAACTATTAACATATATAGTGTTGAAAAAGGATATTATGAATATATATGATAATTTTTATATAACTATAACTGAATAAATATAAATAATTATTTATGTTTTGATGAAACAAATTGTCTATACTATTCTAGACACACATGAGAAGACCGCTTATAGGTCTTAGGTGGCATTCACTGTGTCTCTATTCTATTGACCAGAGAATCGACATGAAGAAAAATATAATGAAAAAATTTCGCTAATAAAATATATTTTAAAAAACCATAAAATATAGTATGAAACCACATTTCATCAGATTTCAGTGAAATAAAATTAATAAAAAAATAATATACACTCAATTTATAAAATATATTCAATTATAATCCTTCTTATAACAAAACCTCCCTCCCAATAAAAATACACATTTCATTATTCATTAATTGATCTTAAAATATAATTCAGAAATTATTAATTAAAAAATTTAAAAGGTAAGAAATCATGTAAAACAAAAAATCTTCAATTTTTTAAAAAAAATGTGAAGTAAAATAAAAAAACAAACCTAAAGAATTTATCCAATGTGACTAGGGTCACTCTCCTTCAACCAAAGATAAAATCATAACTAGTATAAAAATGTAACTAATATTCCATTTTGTGGAACACCTCTATACCAAAACCAGAAAATATAATAGATACATAATCTATAATCACAATTTCAGTTTACTATAGTAGTGATTATAAAAATGCACATTGGTATGAACCATAGATTACATGTATTGAATTATCAAAAATTATCCTTAAGAATGGGTTGAAAATCATATTAGAAAAGAGGGATATCTCCCATTAGTATATAATTGAAAATTTCACATTTATCTCACTGAGGAAAATCCCATTTCATTTTATTGAATGAAAAAAAATCTCATTAATATAATTCAACATGAAACAACATCTTTTTGAACAAAATTCATTATTAAATTCAATTATTATAGACACTTTATAATTAATATTTTTCAACAATCCTAGAATGAATTTTTTTTATATAAATTTAAATTCCTAATTCATATATATAACATACAAGACAAATTTAAATAATAAAATATTAGTTAAAAACTTAAATGAACCTTAAAAATAGAGTTTTAATTAATACAACTGTATTAGGAATGATCTAATAATATGTATATGTTCAAGGTGAGTTATAATAATTTTGTGAGGAGACCCTAGATATGCCTGGTTAAAACCCATCTATAGATTTATGAATGTATTATTTTTATCTGTAACTAATAGAGTACCTTCATCTTTATTCTTGGATGGAACACCCCTATAGAGTTTTAATACAATAGATTATCTTATCCTTATAATCATGAAAATGTTGTAATCTTATCTCCCCATTCATCAATATAAATTGGCTCCCATGTTGATAATTGTTAATGAATGTGACTAAGATATTAAAAACATCTCAATCATGAATAAACATAATATAAATTAATTCATTTAAAAATTCCCTATGTACTCCATTTTGTAAATACTATATAAATAAAAAATTTAAATTGAAACATAATTAGATGTCAGTTTTCTTCTATTGATTGTGAAAGTTATCATTAGAACCATTTCAATAGGAAACTATACTATTGTATTGGAAGCTAGTACTAGTAACTATGGAAGAAATTTATTCCTTTAAATCCATTTAAAAACTATTGGGGTCATTATAAAAAATAGTAATTCTAAGCACTTTAGATTTTTGAATTATTATTTTACAAATTTTATAAATAATTTATATATTATTGGTTACATACTACACTGAGCATAACTTGCATTACCTGAAACATCAAGTTTAAATGAATCATTAATTTATTTTAAAATAGTATTATATAATTATAATAACATAGTGATTTAAAGGATGGTTTTAAGATAATTATCTATATTTTGAAATTAATAGGTTTTCATATATATATAATATTAATTCCTTGGAGACCAATTCATTCCAAACGAGTATAAACACTATTAGAAAATAAATGAATATTTTCATCAAAACCTAAATTCATGAGATAAATAATTTTCAAAAAATAAATTAATAATAATAATTTTCTAAGTTATTTTAAGGAAATTTATACATTATATATTTAGTAAAATTTTAACATTCATCTTATGTGTTTTCTAAACAATAGATAAAAATGAATGCAATTTGATACTAAAATTTTTTTCCAACAAAGATTTTATATTGCCTCTTGCATAGTTATTTGGAAACTAATTGTATTAACATTATTAAAATATTTTAAATAAAATTACGGTCATTTTATAAATAGTCATGTTAATATTATAAATTGGTGAATATTTTTTCATTTTATGATATGTTAAATTGTTTATGATTAGTCAAGAATACTAGTATTTATTATGAATTTTTTATTTTTAAATAATTTTTGAAATGTAAAAATGTTTTAAAAATTTATTAAAATAAAAATAACTTCATTTACACACACATATATAAATATATATCAAATTTAGTTCACCTAAATAATTTTAAAATTTAATTTCCATATAAAATATTTGTAATCATTTTAATTTGTTCTCCTTGGAAACCAAACTTCTCATAAAATATGTAGGATTAATTTTAAATAAAATTATCACCTTATTTGAATGGAATTTTAAATAATGGATTAATTATTTTTAATAATCATAAAAAAAATAATTTATAATTTTATAAACATTATTTCTGAAAAAAAATGAAGAGTTAACAAAATAAAAAATAATAATGTGGTTATTGAAAAAATGAGTTTACTGGGGAAATGAAATAAAATGATAATCATTTAATGTGACAATAAACTTGTTATAAGTCAATTTATCTTTTATATGATGACATAATATCATATGGTATTGATAAATTTCCATTTTTATTTATTTTTTAGTGGTGAAAAACATGGGTAAACCCTTTTCATTTAAAAAATAACATGTTTTCCAATCAACTCACCTATTAATGGCCACCCATCTCCTCTCCTATTGACACATAAAAAACCATAATTTTAGCTAATAACATCCCATGTCACCTCATAAATTATATAATATCATCATAGAACATAATTTGGTAATAACTCTAACCTAAGAAGACATTTGGGGAAAACAAAACGACGTTTTCTAAACAATAAGTAACATTAATTTTAATGATTTTAATTTATTTTCTAAAAATAGAAACTAAAAGTCATGGTAAAAAAGGATTTAATAAATTAACCTATATATTCAATATAAATATATGTTTTTATGATCATTTAATATCTTAAATCCTTCTTTAATTCCTTTAAATGGGTTACAAAATCATCTTTTGTCTGAACAAAGAACTATTGAATCCGGAACTTATGTTAGTAATCATCCATCAACTACAGCAACATATGTTTATAAAGTTGTATATATGATTTATATATTATATTTATGAAATTATAATGCTTATTTAATCCATATATCACATTATATATCTTTTTTTCCATTCCATTTTAATACAATAACATCATTCAGGTCAACAGCAAAGTAACCCCTTGGAAAGATATTTGAGTCATTGACATTTTTCTTGTAGCATATTAAGGATGTGTTTAAATAAAATATTTGATATATACGACCTAAAAGTGATTATATAATTTTAATATATTATTTTCCTTTATTTCAATCTTTCTATTGGAAAAATGGAAACAACATTAAGGCTTACATATATAGTACCATCTCTAGGAATGGAGAATTTCATTTTCCAACTCTACCAATTGTTGACCACTAAAAATAAATAATTACAAAAAATAAATTATGTTTAGATAATTCTATAACTCCATATGTTGATTGAAAAATTATAAAATTTTTGGAACCCAGGAATACCCAATCCAAAACTTTATGAAAAACAAATATGTTATTACCTGAAACGAGACTTCAATATAGAATTGTTAATTACTAGTTCAAAAATTGTCACAAAATTATATAAAGTTTAATATATGTTTAAATAGTTTAATAACAATTTATAATATTCATATATGTTTATCATAAATATGTTTTATATGAGTAATAATGAATTCATGACTTATGGTAATGTATTTCCATCTCACTTTTATTTTTTTATCACACACATCGCATATTCACCACATATTTCTTCTATATAGTATTTATAATTACCATTAATTAATTTTATTATGAGTATAATTTTAGTTTTGGGGATTTACATTTAGTTATAAAGATATATATATATATATATATATATGGAAAGGGGTAAATTTTTTAATTGGGTACAATGTTGAAAGGGATTTATGTGTTTTATATCATGTTATTCATTCATGGGTATTGCAATTCGATGTTACTTGTTTAGTAAGAGTTTTATTGTGACATCCTCATTTATAAAAAATTGATTTTTATTATTCTTCCATTTATTAAGTCATAATATATTTCTCTGAATTATCCAATGAAAATTATCATCCTCTATTTATGTTAAGAGGATACATATTTACTATTCTTTTTCCGCTCTTTATGTAATTAATATATTAGACCAATGTTTTTTTAAATATTCTTTTTTGATATCATGGGTGTAAATTACTATTATTAAAAAACTATGTATTCTATTAATGTTTAAATAAATTTATTTACATTAGAAAATTGATTAATTAATGAAATTTTACATATTTTTTTCCTTTTAAAAAAATTGAAAAGCATGTTCATATTGTTTTCAAAGATATTTTTGTATAGTTTTACCAAAAATGTAGAAAGAATATTTTTTAATGTGTAAAACTTTAATTTTATATTCCATTTAATGACCAAATAATTATTTCTATGTGTACATTATAATTTTAAATGATTATTTTCAATGGACTAAAATTTCAAAATGTTTTATTAATTTTTTAAAACATTATTCTCAGAAAAGAATGAATATATTACTCAGGAAATATATTAATTTTTTTAAAATATTAATTTATATGTTTTTAAGATTAATTTTGAAAAAACGGATTGTGAATATATAATATGTTTTAAAATTTTACTTTCAATATGTAAAGGGTAGAATCCCCATGAAATGAAAAAATTTGATATTCAAAATTATTTTTAATCTATGATTATATATTTTGATGTTACTTATGATTTAATTGGGATAACATTTAATGATACCATGACTTATTATTTCTATTGGTGGTTAACTATTGTTGTTATTAAATTTTTTTTATACTCATTTATCTTTCATTTGTTATTCTAGATAGATTTTGATAATTTTTTTTGTTTTAAATATTAATATTTTACGTTAAAAGTGTATTTCCCAATGAAATTTCCCATTTAAACTATCAATATTAATATCCATCTATTAAAAAACTTTTTTATGTCATGTATGCTTTTCTGGAGATAATGTTGATGATACTATCCCTAATATTCCATTATAGAACAAATTTTTATATTGATGAAATTTTTAGGAACCCCATTTATTTATTTTGTGTTATTCTATGGTGAATTGATGAAATGTTTGGGAAACAAGTTTTCCTGAATAATGTTGTGCTTTGATGGTATGATGAAAGATTTATTTTTTTGAGGAACAAATAAATATGGTTCTCATTATGACCTAGGTTGGACCTATATCTACCTCCAATTCATTAGGTAATGATTTTTATATCATTACATAATAATGAAAAAACATAATGGGTTTATACACTATGGGAATGATGTGAGTCCTTGTCTAATATGGGAAACATGTTCATCTCGATCAATAGTAGGAAAGAGGTTATATGTCCTAATCCACATTGTTATTCTCTTGTTAGTTAACCATGAAATAGAAAATAGTTTTCTATATTTTTGTCATTCAAACAATAAATCAAATGAGTGTATCGTTCATGATTTACTTTTAATTATTTCTCAATAGTATTGTCATGGTATTCTGAAATGATAATGATTTATGAAATGAATCTTGTTTATGAACTATGCTTTCTTTGGTATAAACATTTTATGTCACAATCATTATTACAACCCTTATTCTTATATTATGTTGTCATTTGATTAGATATTGATATATAATATGATTATAATTAATATACACTTAACCACATTATTAATGATGTTTCATTCCTCATTTTATGAAGATTAGTGTATGTAGAATATTCCCAAGAGGATTAATATTTCATAATATAATTGTTAGAGATATTAAAAACATTAAAAATAAAAATATGTCTCGTTTTATAGTAACCAATGATACTAAAATATTATGGTCATCCTATATGTGTTTATGAAATGTATTGAATATTATTATAAAATTATGTTCTATTTATTTATGAAATTTATGGGCCATAATATTAATATTCAAAATGAGTTTTTATTCACTCTATATGAAAGATATATTTATAATCATTATTGAAATTTATTTTATTTTCAATGAAGAATCCATAAATTCCAATGTTTTAAACAAAATATTCCTCTCAAAAAAAATATATATAAATTATCCTAAAAAGAAATACATAATAAAGAATATATATATATGGTTATCAATTCCCAAGAATACATATATGATTATTCTAATGGTATATAAAGGGAAAACAATAGTTTAACAGTATTTTTGACAATAAAATCATTTCATTATCCTTTTAAAACAATCAAACGTCCAAAATTGGAAACAATAAAACTTTATTCTCAAAAATAAATTTATATAAATTATTATGGGAAATCATGATTTGAACAAACTAACATTTTTTTTAAAAAATCCACATAAGCCATTTAAATAAATTTAAAGGAGACACACTTTTCTATAAAACATCATAGGAATAGAAAATAAAATTTTTCAATGAAATCACTAGCCTATTAGAAATTGAATATAAATTTATAAAACCAATCCCAATAAATAAATACCTTAAAATAAATTTTGATATAAAAAATATTCCATGGAAGGATTTGGAAAGGAAATGGATGTAATAACATTCCTAGATCATGAAAAGATGATGATAAAACCAAAAATTAACAATAAAATTGGTCTTGACAGTATATTTTCCATAATATAAAATGGACTCGTAATGAATTAAAAACCAATACCCAATAGTTTTATTAAAATAATGATAATTGTTAATAAGGGGTATGAAATCATTAAGTATGGTCTTGTGGATGTGGAGGGAGAATAGGTTATCCTATATAGAATGAATCCCACTTAAAATCTATAGGAAGAACACAAGAAAATGTAGGCTATATGAAGGATGAAGTTTCATTTTTGTTCCCTCATTGATGTATGGTGGTAGTGTTGGTCATGAGTGGTGAGATACGAAAGCTAATTATTAGGGGTATTTTTAGCCAAATTCAAGAAAGTAATATTTTGAGAAACCAGGGATCCAAAATGTTTTATAAATGGTACACCATAGCTACACCAACCATCCAACCTTCACTAAAAAACGCTAAAATTATTAGGGTTTTCTACATTATTTGGGATTCCATGTACTATAGTATCTTATATTTAATTAGATACAATAAATAATTTATATGAATTGGTCCAGAAAAAAAATCTCCTATAATAAACTTAAGACAATTAAATTTTAATAAAAAATACTAAAAATGACATGAAACATAGATCCACAAGTAATTACCACATAACTATGTATGGATATTGAATGTGAATATTGTTGTAATCCTACCCACCATTTAAATATTTATATAGAATTATTAATCTACATGATTAATAACTTATAAATACCATAACCAAGGAAAAAATATATTCAAACTAATATGACATGAATGAATCAACTAAAAAAATCGTAATCCCTAATCTCTATGAGAAGAACATGAACATCCCTAAATCATCAAAAACATATTGTTCCAAAATTTCAATCAACATAAAAACATAGTCAATTATGGGAGATATTATTTAAGAAATAAAATAAAGAGATCATGTAATTTATCAAAAAACACCAAGAAAAACTCTTTAATGAATTCAAAAACCAATACCATAAAACTAAATAAGAATGAATGGCTAAGAAAAAAAACATCAATCCTTATTAATTCATTACTAATGAAAGGAATGACCCAAATATTTCTTCTTGAACTCATAATGAGACGGACCATATTACTTAACAATATCCTATAAATGAGGGAAATTCATGGAATATGGAATAAACAAGAGACAATACTCATTATGAGTAATAATAGATCTTCATCCAGGTCTATATAGAAACAAGGTTTCCCTTAGAAAACAAATTCAATTCATCATATAGGTACATATCACTAAAAATTTATTCAATTGTAACTTAATTATAAAAAAATGTTGATTATAATATGTAATTTTAACACATTAAATAAGCCAATGATCTTCCAATCACTATATACATACTGAAAAAAACATAACCACAAATATAACCACATAAAACCATTACTAAAACATAATATACCATATTATTAACCTAAAATTTCTTAAGGACAACCAATGTCATATTATCAATTTTTATAGAAACATTACTCTAAAATAATTTATAATGTAGATATATTACATAACAAATATCAAATCCAGACTAAAACATCAAATTAGAAAGATATAAATTTGAGCCATAATATGGAATATCATTACCTAAAATGTATCAAAATCCATTTTATAAATCAAATAAAAAATCCTTCAATATAATTATAATTCTCTAAAATAATTATTGAATACAAAATTATATTCAATTAAACTACTTAAAAAATTTCAAGATAATTAAATATAAAATCATAATCTATCAATTTTGGATATTATTTTCTGAAATATCTTGTTCAAAAAAATAGTTGATAATTCTTAATACTAATATAATTTTCCTTTTAAAATATACATTCTCACTAATTAAAACATACCATAAATTAATATTTAAATAAAAAACATTAAAAATCAAAAAAGTAGAACGTTTCATTTATAATGTCTTGGCCACATGGTTTAGTAAACAATGTACCAATTTAGAACCAAAACGATATGTCATATAGAACAATACATATGTGATACATATTGTAATATATCATATCATAAATATTAACATTATGATATTTCATCAATCATTTTCATAAAAAAAATTTATAAATCCATTAAAGATGATAGAAAATATAAAAATACATTGGAAAAAAATATAAACCAAAATTCAAGACTCAAAACCTCATTTACCATGATAACATGAGGTGTTGATTAAGCAATAGAATTAAAGACACATTTTTTAACAATATATCACATTTTAATAGCCCTAAATCCAACATACCAAGATCAAAATAATTAAGAAGTGTAGATTTAATATAAATTTTCCAAAAACCAACTCTTGATAAACATTAATTGAACAACTGAGCCATAATGTGACAATTTTCAAGGGAAATTCTAGTTTTTCTTCAGCTAGTAATAAGATAATGTGAATTTAAAATATTTTATTAAGAATAATTTAAATGTATTAAATAATTAATATTTTAGAGGAAATTTTATGATGTCCCCTCTATTATCTATATGTTCTATCAAAAAATGATATAAAATAATTAATGTAATGGAATTTAATAAATTAATAAAATGAAATCTATACGAACCACTGAGACTCTTTTTAATTGAAAATATACATTTATTCCCTATTCATAACACTATAAATATAATTTTTCATCCATTATAGGAAAATAATTAATATTCAACATATCATAAATAAAAATCAAACAATAATTATAGTGCCACTAATGGGGGAAAAATAAATCAATATACATGTAAAACAATCCCATGATGTCCTAGTTCAAACACTGTAATCTGTCTTTATAACATAATCTTAGAGCTGATAGATGAAATTGGGGTTTTCGGTTAAACTACACTGAGTAATAATTTTAATATACAACAATCACAATATCAACATCAATAGAGTTTGGTGAGTAAGGAAACGTAATATCCAACCAAGTAGGTAATAAACAAATATTACATGATACATAATTCCCAAAATAGGCTCTAAGAACTAATATGGAAGAACTAGTAAGCAAAATGTCTTCCACCAATGATTATATTAAATTTTATCCTACAATCAAATCATTATTAAATCATAATTTCAATGTTATAATTGAAACAAATTCACATAATAATCATTTCCAATGCCTCCACCTCTTTATAAGAATAATATGGAATTTTAATGAAATTTGAAAAGCCTAATTATAATTGAATCTTTTCAATACTATTTTGATAAAAATAAATGACTAATTTATATTAATAATAATATATATTTCACAATGAATTAAAATAGTGTAAAGATAAAATCATTAAGGAATAATGAAAAATAACTACAAAAAATAGAGATAAAAATAAATATATATAATGTGAATGAAAATGAATGAAGAACGTATTAATGGATTCTCTTAAATATCATATAATTATAGTCCATGTAATCCAAATAATTAAATAAAATTTTACCATCCATCAATAAGATTACTGGGATCCCAATATTATAATAATGGTGGTACATGAGGTATCTTCCACATAAACATTTCTCTTGGATTAAAACAATAAATACCATTTAAAGGAACACCTCCTTATAAAACACCATGATAAACCCATCTATAAAATAAACCATAAAATATAATGATTTAAATATGTGAGATTGATTTAATAAATGTGTAATAATATCAACAAAACTATTTCTTATGGCCAATATGGACCTTTCATATGCAACTAGAATTATTTTTATATGGAATGAAATATTATATTTAAATCCATTTCAAATCATAAGTGAAAAATCAATCTTTTTCATGATGTGATAAATATTCCTTTAATAATGTTTTAGTAAATAAATATGTAAATAATTTGTTAATATAATATTTAGAGAAAAAGATGTCATTCATAAATACTAGTATATAAAAAATGAATAAAATGAAAATTATCTATAAATAAATATATATTCCCATAGATATATATTTTCATAGATTTATATGTGTGTGTATTCACTTACATTGATATAAGAATCACTATTAATAAGATTTTTAAAAATAAAAAATGTAAGAAATTAGGGTCACACATCAATGAATAATTCTTTCAATAATCATCCTTCATATATAAAAATGAGAAAAAACTTAAGATAAATATTTAATCAAAAAACCTTATTTAATATATTGTCATCTTAAAATCATTTTATATCTTATATTCTTGTTAAAATTGAACTAGATCATTTTATTAAATAATATATTTTAAAAAAAATCAAAACATTGGCATAATATATGAAAATACCATTCTGAAAACAAATCTTTAAGAAAATATGATTTCAAAATAAATTTCTATATTTAATGAACATGAGTAATTAATTAAAATTTAATTTATAAAATATCATTAATTAAATATAATGTTATTTAGTGTAATCTGATATAGAGATATACCTAAAATATGAATCAATTTAGAAAAAAACTATAATAATAATATAATATTGGCATAAGATGATATCACACTCCCTTCAAATTTAAATGAAAAATATTCAAAACAAAAAACCCATATTGTTTATCACCATTGGTGAATATATGTTATGGGTGTAGAGGAATATCACGATATATGAATATAATAAATGAAAAAGAAAAATAGATACCCTATATTGAAGAAATAATTGAAAAAATACATGTAATAACTATTTAAATTTTATAGAAGATATAGGAAGGACTAATGTAAGGGGGTGAAACTGTGTATTTTTCGAGCCACATGACCATTAGTATTCAAACATTTATTGATTATGGTGTAAATAGTTTTCAATTGTTAATATTTTTTTAAAAATTACCAAAATAACATAGTTTATACACTATTTTCAAAAGTTTACACTAACCATTCATCCATAAATATACAAATATGGAGCTCTCAGTGTTTCGATTCATGGTATGGAAACCATTTTCCAACCCAATAAAATATTTTTATTAAACTTTTCTGTCTATTGAATGTTTAGTATCATTGTTTGTACTAACATTCCTTCCACCATGAATTGGGGTTGTAGCATCAAAAGAATCAATAATTTTTCCACATCAGCTTGAAGGTAATGGAATATAATTACTACTAATTTATATACATATATATATTATGTTTTTTAGAATTATTGTTAGTTTTTGAGAAAAATTTATTCTATCTCGTATTTCCCTAAATTTAGAATTTCTTCAAGTGTAAATGTTTACAAGTCCTTTTATGAACCATTATATTCTATTTTTCATGATCTATGTACATGATATGATATAAAAATTTATTCTATATAAAAATAATATAATTGTGTATTTATTTTTAATTATTACATGATGGTCTAATGACATCTTATTTCCATAATTAAGAAAACAAATTTATTTATCAATTATGAATAAAAAACAATAAAATGACTGATATAATCATAACTGATATATAAGAAAAAAAATTAAATTGGTATTAAATTAAAAACTAATACAATGATAATTGCTTTATCATGAACCTAATTTTAATTCATAAAAATTAGTAATATAATTTTACTATTTTTTAATGTATTATATATACATGACTAGTAAGTAATTGAGGTCTGTGATAATTCCTTATATCATTTTTTATATGATTTAAACTATTTATATTTTATATCCATATACTTATAAATTATTCAAAATGTTCATATTTATATTACAATCTTATTTAAGGGTAATTTTTAATAACAATCTAATTTAATTTAATAATATAAAAAATGATTCATTTAGGCATTTTATGTACTGGTAATTTTTGTTTTATTCACAGACTAGTAAAAGGAATTGTTTTGTAATGAATTGAAGATAAATTATATTTTATAAAATCTTAACTATTATTAGTTATCTTTGTAACTATAAATTAATATATGGTTTTTCAATGATAATAATATTCCCATTTTTCTGGGTGTTTCTATGTTTGAAACTATTTATTATTAAAAATGATATTTCTCTTCATTTTTTTAGTAACTGAAAATATTTTTCATTATTGGATAAAATACGATATTTTTATTGTGTTAGAATGGAGATGCATGTTTTTTTAATCATATAATTTATTTATATTTTATTTGTTAATGGTTTGTTTTCATATATTACCTTAAATTTTGTTGATAATTATTTTTTCTCTAAATAAGAGCTACTGAAATTTTCAATGAATGTTATTCCCCTATAATAGAGAATGAGAGAGGTATTGTTCAGACAATTTAACAAGATTTTGATATATGATTTATTTTAATTACAATAATTTTGAGGTTCCTAATATTTATATCATGAGGTAAGGTATAGAGTTTACCAATAAGGGGAAATATTTTTCCTCAAAATTTTTGATGTTATATTTTTTCAAAAAACTATTTTAGGCATTCTAATTCTTCTTAATCTAATAAAATTAATCTAGTTTGAACAAAAATAAATCTATAAATTTTGAAATGGAAATATTTCATTTTTTCATGAGTGACATTCTAATTATTTCTTCTTAATTTTTATAAATGGAATTATCAGTTTGGGTTTTCAGTACTACTAAATGGAATGACCACTTTACTTTATGTTTACATCCCTTACAATTATTTTTTCTTATATTCCCAAAATATCAAAATAAATCAATGATAATAAGGTTTTATATAGATTATATGTTGTTAAATAGTGGGAAAAATATAATAATAATGATTATTAATGAATAAAGAAAGATTTTATTAATATAATGACTTTAATTATGGAAAATATATACAATGTGTGGAGATGTCTACATCATAGTGTAATTTATTTATTAGATATCTAAAAATATAAGCCTAAAATATACGATAAATATAAAGTAAAATATGCTCTTTTATACAAATAATTAATTGATTATTATGATATGGTTTGTTATATACACTATATTAAAACTTGAATATCAATATAAAATTATCTATAATCACAATTCATGTTCTCATGATTCATAAATAAATATTATTATAGATTAAAACTATTCATCACTGAAATTATTTTTAAGAGTGTTCTACGCCTACATTTAGGACATATATCCAATGTCACTATATAAAATATATATCATATATACAAGAAGTATATCATAATGTACATGTAGTATATAAAAAAAATTAATGCCCATGGAAGGAAATCATTTAACAAAATTAAACTTCTATCCCACAACATTATTCATTGAAATTCATAATTTTAATGAATTAAAAGCCTTCAATTTAAATATATATAAATCCATTATGTTCTAAAAAATATTTTTTTTCAAATTTAATTGATTTCATACATAAATTTATCCTAATAAAACAATTGCTTTCTCATTTTTTGAAAAATTTTAGAAGAAAAGAAATTCGAAATTACCATATTTTTCATTTATGTCATCACATTATTCTTATTTTGTTAGGAACAATCACTTACATAGAAAATTAATATCATTTAATATCAAACATTTTAATCCATGTTGATGAATGAAAACTATAATTCACACTAAAAACAAAATATGATTATTTTTCATCATAATTGTAATGAACTCTTAGCATCCCCAATAAAAAATATGTTTTTTCTGTCTCATAATCCCCTTATAATTAAAATTTTCTGTTTCTATAACATAGAATACTATAAAAATTACTAAACAATAAACTCATTTAATTGATCACATTAGTATATAGATGATATGATTTGAGTTTTAGAGACATCAATGTTTAGTGTCATTTATTCCCTTGAATGTTCATACATTATAGTATGTGGAATGCTTTGGTTGTAATGCAATTCTTATGTTATTATTTTGTCTATCAGAGCTGGTTCTGAACATTGTCTATGAAAGATAATGTATTAGTGGATTAATTGGTTGGAATATCTACCCTCAGTGGAATACATTTTCACTAAGGTTTGTTGGGACGCCAGCTCAATTGATGAAACTCTTGTCAAACTAAAATGTAATGGAAATATCATGGAAGGGTCTAATAACGTTACTAATTTGTTTCGCCTATTCTTTAAAGGTAGATATGCAAATTACATATTTTTAGTCACTTATAAATTAAAAATTATTTAAATTCTATATTACAACAAATCTTTTTGAATGGTATCACATTGAGCTAAAAAACATAACAACATCCAAATGTCATTGAATAGCTATTTTAAAATTCCATTAAATAAAAATTCACAATGATTATTTTCCCTTTTAATTTCACATTTTTCTATTAAAAATGGAAATTTTATTATATAATTATTATGAAATATATTTTATCAATTGATAACATAGAAAAGATGAATAATGAAGATTCATTTACTCAATAATAATATATTAAAACAAAATCATTAATTCACTAACCAAATATTATGAATGTTTTTTAAATTATATTAATTTCTTAGGATGGGTGATCTCAAACTCATTCTATTCCAAAATTAAAAATAAATGAGAACATAATTGATCATATGAAAATAATTTTTATACATTCGTGTAGTAATTGAATCAAAAATAATAACACAATAATTTTACATATTTTGATAAAATAACCCATTTTAAATTCTCTAATTCATCTATTTTTATGTGCTAAAACTATTAGATTTTAACATTTTATTAAATCATATTTTTTAAAAGTATCTATATTTATTGAAGAATATTTTTATTATATTTTCCCTTATCAATTTTATATTATTTATTAATATTTTCATAGTCTAATATTTATCATAATAATGGTTTTATCCTTATAGGATTAATTCTTGTTCTTCATATATCTATTTACATTACATGTTGTGATATTTTATAATCATTTATAAATTTTTGTGTTTATAAAGATACATTTCAATTTATTTTGGTTATTGATAGAAATATGGATTGTTTTACTATTATTATCAATATTCATCCATTAGTTGCAAAATTAATGTAATGAATTTTTAGTATTTAACAATATTTCAACATGTCATATTTATCACTTATAAAAAATTAAAATGAAAAAGGTCATTTTTTTCTTATATCCATGAATAATTTATCAGCATTTAATTGAAATATGATAGGTTCGTACTATCTAGTTCATTAACCACATATAATGCTTTATTTTTATTATCTATATTATACTTATTTTATATTTCATGAGTTTACCTAAAATCTTCTTATGCTTTATATGATAACACATTTTGGATATAAAATTAATTATTCCATGATATATCATGAAATCCTAATCATTATCATCTCAAAAAATATTAATAGAGAAATATTACACATATATACAATGTTAATACAAAGTATTTTTTTTCAATGATTTATTAATTTTTTATGCCTATTAAATTTAATATTTTATATTTCATGATTTAGAATCCTCAAATATTTTCCATAAATTTATAGTTAAAAAATTTCATCCTTAGAAAATGAAATTTTTTTGATTTTATTATGTTTCTTATTCTAAGGGAAATTCTATGATGGTATATCAATATCTTAATATTATTATTTATTTTAAATGAGACAATTCATAAAACGTAAAATTTCATAATAGATGAAAAACAGCAACAGTATCATAACATGTTATCTACATAAACTATTTACTACAATTCAGTCGATCTAGGACAAGATCTCAAAACATTTCATATATATATATATATTCATGTTACAAATTATTCACATTTTTCTTTATTATATATAGATATTACACCATTCATATATTTTTTATAAAATATTTTTTTATTTCAATAAAAATAAATATGGTGGATGTACCATTACCCATTTAATATTTCTTCAAAATTTAGTGCATTTTATTTGATGGAAATGAATATAAATCATCTTCATCTAGAGAAGAAGACTTCACACCCCCCCCCCTAAATGGCACGAAGGCCTTCATTTTTATTTATTTTTTATCACCCCCCTTTCATGGGATGAGGGGGAAACCTTACAAGGCCCGGAGGCTCAGAGATTACATGGCCCATAGGATTAAAAGATTACATGACCGAAGGACTTAGGGAATTAGACCAAACTATCTACAAGGAACTGCCCCTCCCTAGCATCTGCATCATGATAGTATCTCTCCACCTTCACATGGACATCTGGTTAGGCTTCTTGTGCAAGTACATGCTAGTCCCGGTGGCATAGTCGTACCCTCTCATTTTGAAAAATCCATTTGGGTTTGCTCTGGTGACTGTACCTTCTCTGAATCCTCTTATAGGGCTTCTCCTTTTTTTGTAGTGTGTTTGGGTTAACTACACGTGGCCCAAAGTCCTTAAAGGTGGCTCGAAAGCCCTACTGACCCGAAGGGTTGGGTGGCCTGAAAGCCTTGAGGACTCCAAGCTCAAACCAGTGGCCCAAGGTGAGTAGTTACATCTACAACAGTACCGAACAATACCTACTACAGTAACTGCTACAGTGTCCGCTACAGTGCTCACATTGTATATAGTCCTGCTACAGTACTTGTACTTTGTATATTCTATTATAGAGCCCACACAGTCTACAGTACTTCTACAGTACAAAAATATGCCTCTAATTGGTTTTGAACCTGGGTCATGTGTATGCACTCATGGATACCTCACCAACTAGGCTGAGGCTCATGTGCACTTCACATCCGACATCATAATAATGTTACAAATTAAACTTTCATTTAATTGACTAATTTTATGTTTTTCCATAACATATAATTCAACAAACTATATCTATCAGTCTATGTAAAAGATCATTCATAATTTTTCTAATAAGAATAAAAATTAAATCTACTTGAGAAATACAGAATTGTTTTTTTCTTTTCATTAGTCAGGGACACTTTTCATGATGGTTTTTCACTCTCTGTAATATTAATTTCATTCTTGATCAATAAAATCATTTTGAAGTTATTATATGAATTTCATTCTAAGTAATTTTTTTATTCATACACCAAAATTTTAATATATTTTTCCTTATCATCTTTATTCACGTAAATATTAATAAATTGATAATAACATTCTGCTCGGACAATAAAAGTTCTATACAAAGGAAGAGTAAATATGAGAACATCCTTTCATTAAAAACATTATAAATTCCTATTTCAATATTTCAAATCCCATTTATTGAATGAATTTATGTGAATGTTTGTCAGAAAAATCTAAATCAACAATAATAAAATATTAAGTATCTAACTAATATTTCAAAATATTTGATGTATATTATGGAAACAAATTCATTTGATTATAATATTAGAGGTCAATAGAAAACATTAATGGTTTCACCAATGGTACTCAATGATTTTCAGACGGGGTAAAATGGTGGTTTCAAATACATTAAAACTCATAAACCATTCAGTATTTATCACATACTATTTTGATAAAATCCATATTTCTAGTAATATTTATTCTATAGTACCAATAAATTTTATGAAAAAATTTATTGTTTAGTTATTTCAATTTACATTCACTAAAAAAAGAAGAACACAATGATTTTCAACATTTACTTATATGATTATATGCCTATATTAATAGAATTTCATTGACTTTTCAATTTTCTTGTTATTCCCATGAAAAAAATGGAATTTCAATAGTAAGGATCAATATATTTATGCTTACTACACAAATGATTCCTAATGAATAATATATCCTCCAATGAACAGTATGATATTTTATCAATGAAAAAATAGAAAACATTTACTTAAATCAACTAAAGTATTTGATGTTTCTATTAGATTATTATCAAACCATCATATTTTTTATAAATAAAATATTATAATTTAGTAATTTTATGTTTCCTATAGACCAATATTATCACTATCCTATATAAAAACTAATCATTTAAATGAGTAGAGGAATATTTATTTCGTGTATGAAAAAAATAATCTATAGAAATAAATTGAAAAAATCATAACGAAACATATTCCAAATTAAACATTGGATTAATAATATAACGTGATTAATTTAAAGTCTTGTGTTTTTGAACTAGGTTTAAATACGATGGTTTTCAAAAAAAATCCATTTATCGACTGGAAGGTTTTGAAACTTAGCTCCGAAATATTATTCCGTGTGTTGGAACAATTAATGTTGTTGTATTTTGGACATCAGTGAATACCCGATAATTTTCACGGGTGTCCCAATAATTTGTGAGATCACCAGATCTGAAAAATTTCACTTCAATGGAACAATTAATAGTTAAATGGAGGTTTTTTAATAATTTTTATTATTAAAAAATTTATTTTATTGCTGTAAAGTGCGAGTTTTATTTAACTAAATTATTTTTAGATAATTAATTAAATAAATGAGATATAGTTTTTGTTTAATTAAATCTGGTTAGAGAGAATTAAAATATTTTTTAGTGTTAATGAAGTATTGGGGTTTTCCAAATAGGGGTTTAAAATAATTAATTATAAGGATAATTAAAATTTTATTTTTTTTATTATTCTTAACTAAATATATTAGATTAATTGGGTATTAATTAGATGATTGGGGGAGGTGATTGAAAGGAGGAGGCACACTGTATGAGTAGCATGACCCACACTGGTCCCCTTATGAGGTGCACTACACACCTTCAACCAGGCTCTACTTTGTATGACAAATCCTTCTGGTGTCTTCATGACTTTTTTCCACCTTGTCATAGTGAGTTTTCCTGCACATATTTCGTGATTCGCATCGGACATTTGACTCATCTCTTTCCTTGTTTTCTCGGCTGAAACCTTAATGTTCGGGTTTAATTGGTTTTCCATGTTTATTTGATTCTAAGGTTGTTCATGGTGCTCTTCTGTACCATTTATTAAGTATTTCAACTTCCGATGCAAAGGGATAAGAGATTCAGCCTAGTTTTGGTTCATTATCACCCTATTCGGGTAATGTTTTTGTATCATTGATTGGTACTGCATTATTTTTTCTGGTGTATAATAATTTATCTGACTCCCTATTATTGAGGTGTCGGTGGATAGGCCTTATTGCACTAGTTTTGGTCTCCTGTTTTTGATTTGGTAAATTCTTTATTATGTTCTAGTGTGGGAACATATGTAAATACACATATTGGAAAATATGTAGGAATATATACATATTTATAAGTCATTTTCATGTGATTATGTGCCGTGTGAAATTGGATTCCACTAAATAAATCAAATGGATGCATAATTAATCAGGTTCCACCCCTAGGTAGGTTCCATTTTCCATGTCCTCAATTTTATAAAATCCATAATAAAATTCTTAGTGTACTTTTATTACAAATTTAATCCATGTAGAGAAGTAATTATATCGAATGCCACTTATTGGGAATTTATCATATTTAATGATTTAAAATGATAAATATAGTAAGTGTTTAGTGTGATAAGTAATACTTGGATTTTTTAATAAACCACTTTGATCGAGGTGTGCTTCCTTCAAACCAAATAAGTGGTGGTATTTTTATATCATTTTTTCGTTTTGTTTGAGTTTTCGATATATCTTTTTGATAGCACTGATATATGATAGGTTGATGCCATGGAATTAATATTTGATGGTTGAATTAATCATGGGATAATGACGCTTTTGAATAATGTAAATTAATTGATGAATTAATTCAGCGATATTGACCTTGTTGAACATACTAATTAATATTTAATTAATTAAATAGAAATGCTGTGAAAATTTTATATTTATAAAAATTAAATAATTTTAATAGTAATTTTGAATAAATTGACAACAGTAATGGTGAATTAATTATGTGATTTTTTATTAATTGATTAACATAATTAATTGTGGAAATTAATTATAGAGTGTTGATATTTGGATTTAGTTAAATAAAATTTAAGAAAAATTAATTATGGGATGTGGATTTTTTGTAGATTAATCAATTGATGAATTAATTAATGGTTATGCGTTCTTAGTTAATTGTTCTACTAACTAATAATTTTAATATATTTAACTACTAGATTCTATTAGTAAGTGATTAAGGATAATTTATTGGAAAATTAATTATTGTGTTTTTTTATTAAAGAATTTGGATAATTAAATGTTCTATAAATTATCAGGGTTATTTTCATGGGGTTATGAATGATTAATTGTTAATTAACATTTAAATATTGTGATGTTCAGTGACTAGATAATTGTAGAATTATTTTATGTGAGTTTTATGTGTTTAATTAGTTTATGAATTAATTTAAGGATTTGAATAATTAATTTATGAATTACTTAATGTATGGTTTTGGGATGTTAGACATGTAGTTCTGCACCAATGATAAATATATATGTAAGATTGTTAAATGGGTTTTGTGGCTGAGAATGATGCACAAAATGCACATGAGGTGAAAGACATGGCGTTCTACACCCATCTTTCATGAAAATATTCTTTTATAGGATATGGACTAATGCTCCAAATATCTATGGGTTGTGATATGAGGACTGATGCTCCAAATACACATAATAGTGATAGATAGGACGTTCTACACCCATTAAATGACATTGTATTGTCGGTCAACTTGAACATACATAAACTAAATAAAATATTTAATGAAATCTTGTGTGATGTAGTTATTTTTGATTGAATATGGAAAATGCTTCAGTCCCCAGCACGACCGAGGCTGGTATTGATATACGGGTGTCTAGGGGAACCCAGAGATTTATGTAGTTAATTAATAAATATCAATTAATGAGGATTATATAATTTGTGTAGGAATGAATAATTTATTATTAAAAATGAATGTGTGATGATTATTTTTTATGCATGACAAATGTATAATACAAGTTTAGACACCGACTGAGTGTTGAAGAAGGTACATGGGTATATAATTACATTGCACTACTTAAATTATTTACACACGCTTTCACATAGTTTAAATTATTTATTGAATGTCTGTATTTTTGGTAGACACCAGTTTTCCTGACCAACTATAATATATATCTCACACCCTACTTAGGCTGCCATTTCGCTAGGGTGCCTGAGTATATTCTATTTGGTAGATAGATTGTTTTATTTGCAGATACATGAGATATTGTAGGAGAGGACTGAGCGGAATCATGGGATGCTCCACGAGATCTCCCTCAGAGATTTTAGACAATTTTTATTTATATCTTTATTTATATGTAAATAATGTTATATTTTTTATAACTTTTATAGTTCTACAATCGTAACATGTATGGATTGTATAAAATTGGAGTTGTCCATTTGGTTTTATACAAGATTTATAGAATTATGTCTTCCACATAATTATCATTTATAAGACTACTTCAACTATTTATTCTTTTTATCTATTATTATACTCTGATATGAGGGTATAGTCTCCCGACTGAATACCCATAGACCCTTGATGTTAGTCGGAAGCCTCTAGTATATGGGGAGACACGCTTCAGTTCATGTGGTGACTGGTCCGGCCATCAGTTCTGGGGTGAGACGGTTCGGGACGTTAAAAAGTGGTATCAGAGTGATTCATTTCCTTTGTCTAACTATTTGGGGGTCTGTAGTGAGGATACTAGGAATGTGTCAAAACATAGGATAATAGCCGTTCTGGGGACTGATCACCCCGCGTATGGTAAATTACAAAGTGGATAGGGATGGGAATTGATTTTAATATTATTCATGGTTATAGTTGATGTGATTTCACCTTGAGAGACTGGTATATTTTCCACTGGTTATTGATTTTGAGAATTTTAAAAAATTTATTTAGCCGGATATGACATGAAATTTTCTAACATGAATCATCTTAAGCACATAGAGATTAACATTCCATGCAGGTTACATTCCATGTAGTTTCCATAGAAGCATCCATTCTTATTTGGATTGTGTGCCTTGGTTGAAATTCTATGTTTTGATCTCCTTTAGCAAACCTCTATAGATACCATGATTCAGTGATAGATTTAACATGATTATGTGATTATATTCCATACTACCTCATTTATTAGCATGTTCTATTGTTGTTCCATGCTTCTTTGTTATATCATGGTGTTTTGTTACTACTTATGATAACATGCTAGAGATGATTTGATGTGTAAAACGGTTGTTATAGTTTAAATGTCAATTGAAGGTTGATTTTGATAAATGGTAGCCAAATGCCTGTGATTAGGTGTCTGGGAACCTTATCGATTGGTAGTGGGCACCCTTGGGTGTGAATCTTATATAACCATAGTAAGTTTGAAAACTGTTATATAAGTAAAACTGATGAGTTTTTACTGAAATGAACTATTGTTGGGTTTCTTTTGAAGAACTCAGTTAGAATAAATGGGACCCTCGAAGGTTTCCATTTTGTTGAAATAAATTTTAGAAATAAATTTCCTATTTATATTTTGATAAAACTATATACAAATGTCTAAATAGGATGTTTCTTATACCATGTATACTTTTCATATGGGGAGTTGATTGAAAACCAAGTGACTTGTTGTGAAAAATTACTTTTGTGTTTATTAAAATTCATACAAATGATTAAAGGTGGAAATGAATTAATTCAAATTAATGAAATGAAAAAGTGATTTTGGACCTCATGATTTCGGTTTTATGTGGCCAAGAGAGTGGGTTGACATTTATTTTTTGTAAGGGGATAACCCATGGTAGGTAGTACCCTTAAAATGTTCTATTCTAGTAATTTATGTTTGTCCCACTGATGAGGTGGACTTCTGGGGACTCAGGTGTTATGGAACGCTGATAGATTTAAGTTACATCTTTTATGATCAATTTTTGACATGGTGATCATGGTTTGGGGAATGTCGTACGCATGCATTATGGTGTTATTAAATAGAATAATCGTGAGTGTCTTCTCATTTGTTTCAACTTCATGGATAAACATAAGTTGGAGAATTTCACATAGATTTTGGTAAATGTGTTGGCAGTTGATGCCGATCATTTTGAACAGAGTTGTCTGGTAGTATTTTGATAGATCTTTTTAGAGACATTGGTTTTCTCTTAGTGTGCTCTTTCGAATGCGATGATCATGTCCTCATTCTTGACCTCATGATGTAGACACTAATATAGTTTCAGTCTTACACCATGCTAATGTTTAAAATGTTGTTCGGATTGATGAGTGGTTGTTATCTTCGTTGTATGGGAGATGTATTGTTTCATTGGGATACTCCATTATTCATGTTTGGGCACATTATTATTTTTTTTAAAATATCTTTTTGATGTCTTGACATGGTAATGTCACTAAAGGTCTGGTATTGACTTTAGTGTACGTGCAGTTGGTGTTATAATAATTTTAAAAGGCATTTCATGACTTTAAGAGTGTGTGCGGGTTTTGGGATTGTAAAGTATTTCATGGAAATCATGTGGAACCAGTTTCTATTGTTTGATAAACATTCGACCTTTTCCATCATTGTGGTCCTTATAATGACTTCAAATGTAATATCTATTTTGGTGAGATTTGGC
Source organism: Viscum album (assembly GCA_963277665.1). Taxonomy (NCBI): domain Eukaryota; kingdom Viridiplantae; phylum Streptophyta; class Magnoliopsida; order Santalales; family Viscaceae; genus Viscum; species Viscum album. Next base: position 411,393,911 of record OY728123.1, on the reverse strand, counting down.
TCGGGTTTTTAAGAATCAAGCATTTGGAAATATGTTTTGATTAGTGTTGTGTTTGGTGTTTGGAAATATAATGTCTTTGTTTGCAATGAATCATTTCGACCATGGTAGGTTAGACGTTATTATAGTATTTTCCAATGACATCTCGGGGATGAGAATTTTTTAGGGTGGGAATATTGTAAAGTCCTGTGTTTTTTTACCAGGATTAAATACAATGGATATCAATATTTTTCCATTTATCATTTTGTCGGTTTTTAAACCGAGCTTTAGAAAAGTGTTCTGTGTGTTAGAACACATAATGGTGTTGTTTCTATACTTGGGTTAATTCTGGATAATTCTCATGGGTTTCCTAATAAGTCTCGGGAGCACTAGATCTGAAAAGTTCCACCTCAATGGATCTACAAGGGCAGTGCATTGTTGTCTTCCAACCTGTATAACTTACCTAGTTTAATATTTCATTTATTTTAATTAAGTAATAGTAAATGGGAGATTTTGGGTTTCAATAAAATAATGTAATAATAATAATAAAAACAACAACAATAATAATATTATTATTATGGTGTCATAAATTATTTAGATATTAAAATATTTTAATTGGATGATTAATGAGGTGTAATAGTTTTGTGAACATAATGTGGTCGTCGAGTATCTCAAAGAAATGATTTCTTATGAGAAGTTTCAGATTTGATGATCATTCCTTTAATTAAATAAGGAGTTTCAGAATTAATAAAGAAGTGTTTTTATCTAATAGAGGTGTTGGGTTTCATCTAAGGTTGAATAATAATAACAATAATGTGATTATTATTATTGTGTATTTATGAGTAAAATAATTATTCTTAATTAGGATTGTTATTATTATTATGAAGAATAATAAAAATGGAATTTTTATTTTGTTAATTAAATCATTGCAAAGGTAGATTTAATTATTTTCTACAAAACAGTGGTTTCATTTAATTAAAATGAGTTTAACAGAATTTAATTAAATGATGTGTTGTAAGGATTTTTGGGGTTTATCAAAGAAGTGATTTATTAAATTATAATAATAATGATGGTTATTATTATGGAGGTTTCATTTATTTAATTTTTTTTAAATGAACCTAATTAAAGGCCTAGTTGGGGGTTACTTTTAATTAAATTAATGTTGTGATAATTTAATTAATGACTTTTAAATGAGGATTTGGATTTTATCAATGAAATGTAATACTAAATGGTAATAATAAATGATGTATAAAATTTGGATTTTGAGGTTATGAAATAGTGGTAATATTAAATTTTAATATTAAATGAAGAATAAATGTGGAGTACAGATTAATTAAAATAAATTCAAGGTAATGAATAATTTAATTAATTAAGGTGAATTATATGTTTTTTTAACTAAATTGATGGTCAAAAAAATTAATTAATCACTGTGAAGTAGGTGTTTATTTAATTTATTTATGTTGCGATAATTAATTATATAATTGAGTTAGAGATTATATATATAAATTCTTTTATAAAGAGTTTAATTATTTTGATGTGTTAATGAATTACTCGGCTTTTCCTAATAGGGTCATAAAATAATTAATGTTAAGGATTATATAATTGTTATATTTATTGTATTGTTATTATATTAAATCTATAAGATTAATATGGTATTAGATAGATTATTGAGGAAGGAGCATGAATTTAGGCGCACTACAGGAGAAGTGTGACCCACACCAGGCCCCCTTTGAGGTGTGTTATACACCTTCAAATGATATCTTCTCCGTGCAAAAAATCCATCTAGTGTCATTATGTGTCTTCTATTCCTTGTCAATGTGGGTTCTTCTGCGTATATTTCAGAATTTGCATCATCCATTTGACTCCTCTCTCGCCTTGATTTCTCACAAAAAAGCCTATGGTTTGAGTTTAATTGGGATTCCATGTTTCTTTGATCCTATGGTTGTGTGAGGGGAACTTTTACATTATTTGGTCCATATTACGACTACCAACACCAAGGGTGAATCATTTTCATTCAGTTTTGGTTCATCGATGCCTTATTTGGGTAAGGTTTTGTATCGTTGTTTTGTTATTGCCTCATTTTTGGAGTTTGATAATTCATCTATGTCCCTGGTATTTAGGTGTACGTTCGTATACCTTGTTACACTTGTTTTGGTCTCCAGTTTTTGATTTTGTAAATTGTTGAATATGTTACAGGGCACACCCACATGTTAATATATATATATATATACAAATATATATAGATATATATACGTATATATATAAAAACATATATATATATATATAAACATATATATATGTCGTGTGTGTGAAATTGTGTGCTGAGTGAAATTGTTTGCCTCAAAGTAAATCAAATGACGACATAATTAATATGGGTCCTCCTCGAGGAAGGGTCCCTTAACAAAGTCCTCAATTTTATAAATTCATTAATAAATTGCTTACTATACATTCTTTAGAAATTTAATCCACGTAGGGATGTATTTATATTAAATGATTCTTAGGTAAATTTATCAGGTTTAATTATTTAAAATTCTAAATGTCAATTGTTTTTTGTGATAAGTAATATCATGTTTTTTATAAAACCCCTTGATCTAGGTGTGTTTTCTTCTAACAAAAAAGTAGTTGTAGTGTTATATGATGTTTTATTGTGGTATGAGTTTTTCGTATATCATTCTGTTAGCACCGATATATGACAGTTCAATTCCTTGGAATGAATATTTGATTGTTGAATTACTCCTGGCACGAGGAGGATCTTGAATAATTTTAATTAGTTGTTGAAATAATTAAGTGATTTTGACCTTGTTAAAAATGTTAAAAAACTATGAATTAATTAAATGGAAATGATGGGATTAATTAATGTTTTTTAAAAAATTAATTATTCTGTAAGTCATTTTGGATAAATTTACTTAATTAATGGTTAATTAATTACGTGGTTTTATAGTAATTTATTTAAATAGTTAATTTTGGATATTAATTAATTAGAGTTTAGATTTACATTGAAAGAATAATTTTTTTGGAAAATTAATTGTGGGATGTTATCTATTTTGTAGATTAATTAATTAAACAATTAATTAATATCAATGTGTACTTAGTTAATTGTTTTTTTAACTAATAGTTTTTGTATATATAACAAATTAGTTGTATTTTTAATAAAATAATAATATTTTATGGGTAAATTTATTATAATGTTTTTGTTTAAGGAATTGGGAAAAATAAATGTTGAGTTAATTATCTGGTTGACATTCTTGTGGTTGAGAATAATAAATTTTTTAATTAATTATTAACTATTGATATATTGAATGGTTGGTCAATTTTAGAATTATTTGATGGGAATTTTATGTTGTTAATTATTTTTAGAATAAATTAATGGATTTGATTATTTAATTTATGAATTGATTATTGGATGTTTTTAGGGTGCTAGAAAATGTGTTCTACATCAATGATAAATATATATGTATGATTGATAAATGAGTTGTGTTACATGGAATGATGCTCCAAATACTCATGGTGTGCAAGATAAGGAATTCTACCCTAAACATACATGGAAAGTTTATTTTATGGGATAGGGAATGATGCTCTAAATACCCATTAGTGGTGAGATAAGGACTAATGCTCCAAATACTCACGAGGGAGCTAGACAAGGCGTTGTACACCCATTAAAAGACAATAGAATATGTGTCCAATTGGCCATACATGAACAAAATTAAATTTTTAATGAAAGATGGGTAGATTTAATGATTTGAGATAGAATATGGAAAAAGGTTCAGACCCCTGCACAATTGTGGAAGGTATTGGGATATGGGTATCCAGACAAACCCATGGATTTATGTAGTTAAATAAAGAGTATAAACTAACGAGGAATATATAATTTAACAAGACTTTAATAATCGATAATGGAAAATTAATTTGTGTTGACTGTTGTGTATGGAAGAAAATTGTATAATACATGTTCATACATCAGGGGAGGGATGAAGCCCGCACATGGGTATATAGTTACATTGTACTAATTACTTTATTTATGAATTCTTTCACACTATTTAAATGATTTATTGTTTTTATGGAATTGAGTTAGACACTTGTTGTCCCAGCCTATTTTGATTTATATCTCACACCCTAATCGGGCCATCATTTTACTAGGGTACCAGAGTAGATTCTATTTGGTTGCTGGATTATTTTGTTTTCAAATAAATGAGAGATATGAGCAGAGGACTGAGCAGAAGTACATGATTCTCGAGGAGATCGACCTAAGGGATTTCAGGAATTGTTTATTTGTTTCTTTATTGATATATAAAGAATCATGTATTTTTTTCACTTTAATAGTTGTAACATCGTAAAATTCATGCATTTTATAACATTGTTGTTGTATATTTGGTTTTATAAAATATTTATAAGATTATGTGTTCTTTTGCATAACAATTTATTAGACTACTTCTGATATTTTTTCCTATTATCTAATATTGAAATATGATATGATGGTATTGTCTCCCCACTGACTATCCATTGACCCTTGATGGTAGTCAGTAGCCTCTGGCATACGAGGAGACACACTTGATGTCATGTGGCGACTAGTCTGGACACTGATTCTCAGATGTGATGGGTTAGGACGTTAGAAAAATGTATTAGAGGACTTCCATTCCTTTGTCTTATTGTTTTGGTAATGGTAGACATGGGACTAGTAATGTGTTGGAACTTGGGTTAATAGTCGTGTATGGTACTATCACCCCTTGTATGAGAAATGACCACGTGGCCAGTGATGGGAATTGATGTTTATACTGTTCTTGGTTATAGTTGATATGATTTCACCATGAGTGGCTCATATATTTTCTGCTGCTTATTGATTTTTAAATTTTCAAAAAATTTCATTAGCCTGATATGGCATGAAAGTTTCATAAATAAATCATAATAGCCACCGATAGATGGACATTCCATGCATATAAAATTCCATTTAGTTGCATTAGTAGGACGCATGTTGATTTTGATTGTGTTCTTAAGGTGCAATGCCATGTTTGATCTTAATTAGATTTCCTCTATAGATAACATGTTTTAGTGGTAGATTTATCATTCTTGAGTGATTATATGCCATACTAGCTCAGTTATTATCATTTTTTGTTGTTTTTCTATGATTATGTGTTATTTCTTGATGTAGTATTACTACTTATGATAACATTGTAGAGATGTTTTGATGTGTCAAAGGGCTGCTAAAGATAAAATGATGAAAATTTTTATTGAGATAAATTGGAGCCAAATTCTAGTGACAAGGTGTATGGTAACCTTATCGATTAGAAGATGGACACCCATCTATTTTAACCTTGTATAACCATATAATTTTTTTAAATGGTTATAAACATAAAATTGTTGAGTTTTAATTAAAATAAACTATTGTTGGGTAGATTTTTGAAGAACTCGTATTGAATTATTGGGACCCTTTGAGGTCACCATTTTTTTAAATGTAATTCTGATGCAAAATTTATTGTTTATATTTGGAATAATGTATATGAGAAATATTTAAGAGGATGTTTTTTATAGCATGTATACATTTCATATGGGGTGTTTATTGAAAACCAAGTGACTTGTGGTGAAAAAGTACTTCTGTGTTCTTTGAAATTCATCTTAATGTTAAATGGTTGAAATGAATTATTTAAAATGGCTAAAATTTAAAAGCAGATTTAAAACATTGTGATTTCAGTTTTTTTTCAAGAGAGAGGGTCGAAATTTATTTCTCATAAGGGTTAACCCATGGTAAGTAGTACACTTAGAATTTTATTGGCTGTTAATTTATGTTCTCCCCACTCCTGAGGTGGAATTCATGGGACTCAAGTGTTAGGGCCCACAGATAGATTTAAGTTATGAATTTTATGATCAATGTTTTACATGGTGATCATGTTTTGACATACGTCACATGCAATATTTATGGTGTTCCAAAATAGAATTCTCCTTAGCGGATGATATTTTATTTCGATGACATGGATAATTCTAAGGTGTGTAGTGTTGCATAAATTTTGATAAATGTGTCGGCATCTAACACCGAGCTTTTTTAATAGAATTGTTCAGTAGCAGTTAGATTGATCTTTCTAGTGACCTTTGTTTTATTTTAGTGTGCTATTCCAAATGCGACAAGCATGTGAACTATTTTGAACTCGTCATGGAGACATTAAGATAGCATCGGTCATACGTTGTGATAATGTTTTAAATGTTTTGGGCATTATGAGAGGGTTTCATATGGGTTGTATGTGAGATTTGTAGTTTCATTGGATACACCTTTTTTCATGATGAGGAACATTAGTTTTTTTTTAATATCCTTGTGATGGCTTGACATAGTATTGTCACATGAGGTCAGGTAAGTACTTTGGTGTACATGTGATTGGTGATGTAATAATTTTGAAAGGCATGTCACCAGTTTAAGGTTGAGTGTAGGTTTTGGGATCGTAATGTATTTCCATGAAATCATGCGCAACTAGTTTCTTTTGCTCGATCCACATTCATCCATTTCCTTCAATGAGGTCCCTGTAATGGCCTCAGATGTTATGTGATGACAGAAATGTTTATTAATAAAAACTCCTCCTGATCTAATTGAATTTATTTTCAAGTAACAAGGTTATATAAAATATTCCCTTCCTTGGTTTTATGTTTTTTTATTTCAAAATACCATTAATAATTCTTACCATTGCTAATAATGTTTTTGAACAGTGATCACTTGATTAGTATAAATATAGGGCTTTAACAAATCCAATTTACATAGACAATAAAAGTGGTGGCCTTATGTAGTAGAATTACTCCTTAAGAATCCCATTTCTCGAAGCTCGGAAAGTAGGTAGTGTCATTGGGCTTCTTTGTTGACCATCCCCAAGGCGATCTACAACACATTAAGCTCAAATGGAACAACATACGTTTGAAGTGGAAGTTGATAGAGATTACCACCCGAGAAATGTTTTCTGAGCCACCCCAAGTGTATTTCACCATTGCATAACTTACCCTTAGGTCTTATGTGGGTGTTATAAGGGGATATGTTACAAGACCCTAGCACTATTATTATGTGCATTATTGTTGTCTAGAATAAAGAATATGAATTCATTTTATTATTGCGACTTTATAAATTCTTTTTAAATAATAAATAGTACTTTCAATTAAGAAATATTTTTTGATGAATTAATTTATTATTTAATTAAATAATTTTATCATAAAATATTATTAATAAATTAGGTTTTATTAAATATATATGATCGTATAATATTTATGAATACAATTATGATTTTAATTAATGTTTGAAATCCATTTTGTCAAAACTTGTGAATTTTCGATAAATGTAAGTTTATATTTTAAAAGAAAAAATTCACACATTTATAAAATTATTTAGATAAAAATTATATTATTTTTGGAATAATGATGCTGAAATTAACTAGAAATTTATTTTTCATAATTTTTTGACACAGTAAAAGTTTTGGGTACAAATTAAATACCATTTAATTTTTTAATGTGTTTTATGACATCATAATGACCTAATATTGATGTAATAAAATACTATAAATAATTTTTTCGGACTATATATTCTTTACCATTAATATAATTTGATTTTATGTTTATTTGATTTATTTTTCAATGATTTAGTGGACCCCCAAGGCATATAAAATATTTTGACCTTTTAAAATGTTTTCCGTGAGACTGTGACTCACCTCCACATAATGAAGTCAAATATTTTAATATTTCCATCCATTGGGATTATAAAATAATTTTTTTCCACTACTATTTGTAAAAAACCATCAGCAAAAACAATGATTTGGTTTATGATTCTAATTAGTTTAATGTTTGGTGGCCAAAACCTAAATAATAAAGAATTCCCTCTCCTTTCCCATATAAACCCACCCCATCCCCCACATCCACTTCACTAAAAACCTTTGGAGTTTATCACACATGTTTCCTCCTCTATCTATAATCCTCTAAAGTCACCCCAAGCTCCCAAACAACCTTTATCAAGTCTCTTCCAAGCCTTTGGGATCACACGTCCATGTAAGAGATTTCTTCTTTTCTCATTTTTGTCCAAATTTCAATATATTGTTATTCCCTTTTATTTTCAACTACAAATGCTGAGGTTTTATTTCACACCACCCTTATACAGCTCTCTTTATGTTTGAATGATGAGGGAGCTATTTTACTCCCATTAATTCCTCCCATGTACACCTGTTGCCATGCCAAAATTCCATAAAGGATCCTTACATTCCTCTCCTCCTTTCAAATTGAAGCATCTTATTTAAAATTAGTTCTTGTAATTTAGATATTTTATAATGTGATTCATTTATAATCATTATATTACAATCATTTTGATTTTATTTGACCAAGTTATTATTTATCCTACCTCAATTTGACCATTACCCATGCCGTTACTCTGCCGAAATTTGGTATGTGATTTCTTCCTTTCACATTTTTGTCCAAATTTATATATGTTTTTATGCCCTTTTATCTTCAATTAGAAATTTTGGGGTATGATTTCTCACCTCCACCATACATTCCTCTTTTTTTTAATGATTAGAGACCCATTTCTCTCTAATTAATTCCTACCATGTACACATGTTACTATGCTGAAATTTCGTAAGAAATTTCTCTCCCCCCATTTCCATTCAAGAAACTATTTTTTGTATTTAGAATAAAAATTCCATTAAATATTATAATACATGAATATATATGTCCCCCTTACTGTCCATTTCATATACATATGATTAGACACCCCCTTCTCTCACGTCAACAGTTTTTATGAATTCTTAGGACACGTTGTTATGCTTCCAAAATTGCACCGTGATTTTGTCCAAGCCAATGCCATTGTGTAGTGAATACCTTGGCCATTTTTTTATCTAGGGAATTCACCTTTATGTAGAATTAGTTATTGATTATATAGTTTCATGTATTAATTCCACATTCCTTTATCGTTGAAAAAAAGATGATGTTTAATGAATCCATGTTATATGATCCATGTGACACACTTATGAATGAAATGAAATGATTAAGAAAGGTGCACCCTGATTGTGCTCCAATGCATTGGGAAAAGATTACTATCATGATAAATCAAGTTAAATGAGGGTATAATCAAGATAAATCTAGTTCAATGTGGGTTTTCTAATGGTCCATGTGCAATGAGACTTGGCTCATGATAATACCACGTGAATTGTTGTTTCCACATTTCCATGTTATGATAATCATGTTGTATCATGCCTTTATATTAATATATCACTTATGATCTATTTATATTCCTATTTCCTAAAATGTACTGTATTTTTCATGTTATGCATTGTTTACTCCATTAATAGGCTTTATAGATAACCATGTTCTTATGTATGTCTTCGGGTTATCCCATGCAATTTTAAGTATGAATGAATGTGTGTGGTCATGTAAAAGATGTTTTCAATATTGATGGGTATTTCATGTTTTATCTTGTAATGTACTATTTTTATGGTCCAAAAAACTAGAACTCTCGATCTTCTATGTTGTATCAAGTGATGGTTTTATGTGATAAATTTTCTTTATGTGTTAAATAAAGAGCAAGGTAGTTATAGTTGGTATTAGAGGATAAGTTTAGTTATTTTTGAATATGGATTAGAAAATCCTAGAGAAAACCTTAGGTATAAGACTATATATAATAAAAACATCCCTAAATTTTTATGAATATTGAGTAAGTGGTTTATCCATTAAATACATCAATATTTGTATATGATCTTGTAGATGTGGCCTTGGCATAGTTGTATCTAGGGTTAAAACCCGAAAAAAACCGCTTTGAGATAGACTCAAATGGGAAATAGTGCACGAAAATGGGCATTTCTAAACTCTTGGTTATGATACTCCTAGGGTATATTCATTGATAAATTCAAAATCTTATTATGAATCATTTTTAAGGGAATTATAAAAATCCCCCTAAGAATATATGTTGGGAAGTAGATCATTGATAACACAGTTTGACGCCTATAAATTCATAAGTTATAGAAATGAAATTAATTTATAAGTCATAAATTTTGGTATTTGGATTACCCTCTATGTTCTACCCCTAACATTCCTTTTATTACATCCAATGGCCGGTAAAAGGAAGACTCGGGTTAATAACTAATGCAATGATCAGTGTGAAGAGTATTTAAATGAGATGACCAATCCGATGGGAGTGGGAATCACGAACGTTATAACGATAATCTCTCAGTTAACTCATGTTTTGAATAGAAACATTAGTCAAGAGGAACATTAAACCCCCTAAGAATGAACAAGTTTCAATTGATAGTTTCATGATACAAAGTCCTTCCACTTATAAGGGATTATATGATCACTCAATCTCCAAACAATGGATCAAATCCATCGTAAATATCTGATCCATCCGTCAATGTTTTATACAATAGAATGTACTTTTAGATGCTTATTGTATGGATGGTGAAGCTGATTAATGGTTGACATTGATCAAAAATTTTAATCCTGAGGAGGAGATCAAGTCGTTGGAATAGATTGATGTCTAAAAAATATTTTTTGAAAAAATATTTCCTTGCACACTCCGACATAAGATGGAAAGGAACTTACAAGACCTCAAGAAGAGATAAGAAGAATCAATTGGAACGTAAATGGAAAACATCACATGATTTCATTATATGCCTTCAGATTTGGTTTTACCCCCGAATGAAAGGTTGGCCGCTTCATTTGTGGGTTAAAACCTAGCCTATAGAAAGCCCTAGAGATCCATGACTTTGAGAGCTAGGAAGTAATTGTCTGATTTTCCATTAATGTCAAAATAGAGATCAGAAAATATCAGGAGTATCATGGGTATAAGAAGTGTAAGGTAGATTTTAATTCTGGCAGTCCGATGGATAAATCCAATGGTGCTATTAAAACCATGCACCTCATATACCAAATGATAGGAAAGAAGCTACCCCGAAATTGCCTAAAGGGTACAAGGAAATGCTTTAGGTGTGGAAGAGAAGGGCATATGAATATTTATTGATGATAAGAAAACCCTGTGGATGCGACAGAGGAATGGAATTCTCCATTAAACACTCTATGTGCTATTTATTGATTCAACTACAAATAAATGAGGAAATTTTCAAACCAGTTCCCTATTCCAGGGTTTTTTAGAGGCAACCAACAACCTCCAAGGCAAAAAGGGAGATCTTTTTCCATCACAACCTCCATAGTTAACCCCAACAATGAAGTGGTGATATGTACGCTACTTATTCATTCAATATTTATGATTGTAATTTTTTATTCAGGTTCTACACATTCTTTTACATTCTGAAAGTTTAGTAGAACAATCCCAACACCACTACAAGTTATGGAAGTGAAGTGGTTGGTGAGAATGGAAGATCGGAAAATCATTGCATCCGAGGAATATAACTCCTCCCCTATCAAAATTTGTGGATTGAACTTCCCATTGAACCTCATTGTACTCTATTTGGTGGAATTTGAAGTAATTTTTGGCATGGATGTTTTTTCCTTATATAGAGCCAACATAAATTGTCAAAAGAGGAAATCAATCTCCATATGGAGAATCAACCCTTGATTCTATAGAAGTGAAAGGTGGAGGAGGAATATTTTTAACACCATAATCTCAAGAGTGGATATTACTGCCCAATGGTCATAAATATCGGGATCAGATGATTTTGTCAAAGGAAGAAACCATCCATGAAAATGGGTCTTTTTTAGGGAATTCCCTAATGTGTTTCTCGAGAAATTGTGTGGATATCCTCCTAGAAGAGAAGTTGAATTCAAAATTTATCTAATACCTGGGGCATTTCCAATATCAAAGACCCAATATCTAATGACTATTATAGAGCATCATGAGATTAACAAACAAACCATAGGTAAATCTGGATAAAGGATTTATACACCCAAGTGCTTCGCCATGGTGTCCACCTATCCTTTTCATCAAGAATATTGATGGGTTAATGCACATTTTCAATGATTATAGTGAGCCCAAAAAATCATGATAAAGAACAAGTATCCTCTTCCAAGAATTGATGAATTGTTTGATCAGTTACATGTAGCACAATACTTCTCAAAAAAGGATTTGTGGTTGGGATATTACCAAGTAAGGGTGAAGGAGGAAAATCCTAGGACATCGTTTTATACAAGATACAGGAACTATGAATTCATAGTAATTCCATTCGGACTCACTAATGTTTGAGAAATATTCATGTACTTGATGAATATATACTTTAGATATCACCTCAACATATTTGTGGTATTATTTATAGATGATATTATAATATAATCCAAAACCAAGGAGGAGAAATAGGAGCATCTATTCACTTTACTAGAGCCCCTGGGAATGAAGAAGCTCTATGAAAAGTATATCAAGTGTGTTTTCTATATGAATGAGTTCTCATTCATGGGTCATATAATCACAATAAATGGCATATCTATGGATCCGTCCAAGATTTTTGTAATTGAGGGATGGATAAGGCCAATATCAGGGACAAATATCCATATATTCTTGGAATTTTCTGGATATTATCACCGATTTGTGAGAAATTTCTCACGATTTTCCAACCATCTTACAATGCTAACTCGGAATGGAGTAATTTTTTCCTAGAGTGATGATTGTGAAAATAGATTCAAGGAGATGAAAAGAAGGCTTATCACTATGCCAGTACTCACATTACCCACAATGTGGGGATCTTTTTGTGGTATTTAGTGATTCTTCGAAGAATGTCATGGGATGTGAGTTACTTAAAATTGATAAATTCATTGCCTAAAACTGAAGGAAATATATATTTAATGAGAAAAACTATCGAACACATTATCTGGAGTTCTTTTTAGTATTCTTCAATTTTAATATTTGGCGACATTTCCTCTTTGGGGGAAAGTGTGAAATATATACAGACCACAAAAGTATCTTGTATATATTCAAACAAAAAGAGTTGAATATATGCCAATGAAGGTGTTTAGTGAAGATAAAAGTCTTTTACTACTCAATCAATTACCACCATGTGAAAGTGAACATGGTGGAAGATACTCTATGTATAAAGGACCCAGCAATTCTATTATTGATGAGAATAAAAATGGATCGAATCTTCTTAGATTTGTTGAAGATGGACATGGGAATTCCGAAGAATGTGGAAACTATTCGAAAAGGTAAATCCTCAAATTTCAATGTTAATGAAGTATAAATTGTGTGATTTGGTTTATCAAAATGTATTCCATCAAATCTGTAGTTGAATAATGTACATTTTCATAATTCACAATGATATAATTTCTCCATTCACATGGGAAACACAAAGTTGTATCGAGATTTCCGGAGGCATTATTTGTAGGATAACATGAAGAAATAGATCATGGAGAATACATCAATGTGCCTTGTATGTCAGAAAGTGGAGAATGGGAGGGATAAGTCTAAAGGAATGATGCAAGCATTACCCATAAAATCATGGAAATGGGAGAACATCAATGTTGAATTTTTCATCATACTTATGAAGACATCCAAAGGAAACAATTTTATATGGGTTTTTGTGTAATGTCTTACAAAGACTGCAAACTTCATTGCAATTCTGGAAGACTTCATAGGGGATCAATTAGCACAGATATACATCATAGAATTGGTAAAGATGCATGGAGTACCTCTATCTACTGTATCTGATTGATATCCAAGAATCGCCTCTATGTTTTGTAAGAGACTTCAATATGATCTGAATACTTAGCTGAACTTCAGTACAGCGTATTATTCACAAACTGATGGCCAATCTGAGCAGACTATCCAAACAATTGAGGACACGTTTAGAGAATGCTCAATGAACTTCAAAGTAGGATGGGATCAATATATTCCTCTAGTTGAGTTCTCTTACAATAATAATTTTCACCCAACCATCCAAATGGAACCTTATGAAGCCCTTTAGGGGAGGAGGTACAGGACACCAACATGATGGGATGATGTTGGGATGATAAAACCCCTAGGTCTAGAAATGGTCGATGAAATGGTGGAGAATTTTAGGACCATCCAACATCATATTAATGCGGCTAAGAGTCGACAAAAGAGCTATGTTGATAATCATCAATGAGACATAGAGTCTAATTTTGGAGACATGGTATTCCTCTGCATATCATTGCAGAAGAGAGTTGTGGAATTTTGGATGATGGAAATGTTTATTCCAAGGTATGTCATCCATTTTGAGATCATTTATGGCACAGGTGATGTGGGCTATTGACTAGAACTCCCACTGAACCTATCTCAAGTACCTGATGTATTCCATGTATCACTTTTGATGAAGTAAAACACAAAACATCACATGTAATCAATATATATGTGGTATCGTTGTAGAATTACTTCTTCTATGAAGAGAAGACGATGAAGATCTTAGATCATAGTGAAAATGTTTTCCGAAATAAGACAATTACCCTCATGAATGTGTTGTGTAGAAACCACAATATTTATGATCTAAAGTGGGTATTAGAATAAGTGATGATACAAAGTTACCCGCATCTCTTTTATTCTGGGAGAAGAAAATTTGGAGGGTGAAATTTAATAAGGGTGAAGATTGTAACAACCCAAGCATTTATTAATGAAAATTCTGCTCGATCTAATTAATTGTATTATTATGTAAAATGGTTATATAAAATATTCCCTACCTTGGTTTTATGATTTTTGATTTCAAAATACCGTTATGAATTGTTGTTATTGCTAATATATCCATTGAACACTAATCATATGATTATTATAATTATAGATCTTTAACAAATCTAATTTACTCAGACAAAGGAATTGGTGGTCTCATCCAGTAGAATTTCTCTATATGAAGACCATTTTTCAGAGCATAGATATGAGGTGACATCATTGGGGTTCTCTCTTGACCAAACCCAAGCTGATATTCAACACATAAATCTCAAACAGAACCACCTACGTGCGAAGTGAAATTGATAGAGATAACCACCCAAGTGATGTTATCCGATCCACCCAAAGAGTCTATCACCATAACCAAGCTTTCCCATAGGTCATATGTGGGTTTTAAAAGGGGATATGTAACAAGACCATAGTAGTATTATTATGGTCATTGTTGGTGTATAGAATAAATAATCTTCAATCATTTGATTATAGTTACCTAGTAAATAGATTTTAACGAAAAAATTGCATTTTTGATTTAGAAAACTACATTGATAAATTAATAGATTTGTGAATTAAATAATATTTTAATAAAATATTATTACTAATTTAATTTTTATTAAATATAAATTATTTTATAATTTTTATGAATTCAACTGTGATTTTTATTAAGGTTAGAAAGTCGTTTTTGACAAAACTCATGAATTTTTTATAAATGTTTTTTTTATTTTAAAATGTAAAAAAATAAAAATATTTAGAAAATTATTTAGAAAAAAAATATTATTTTTGTAATCAGGATGTCCAATTATCCAATGGTGAATTTTTCATAATTTTAGGAGACAGTTGATTTTTTGGGTAAAAATTATATATCGTTTAATTGAATAATGTGTTTTATGATATCATAATGACCTAATATTGATGTAATAAAATACTAAAAATGAGATGATCATCCAATATATGTTTTACCAGTAATACAATGTAATTTTATGTTTGTTTTATTTATTTTACAAAGCCTTAGTGGACCCTCCAAGGTTTATAAGTTATTTTAGCCCTAAAAATTATTCCCTTCAGAGTGTGACTCCCCTCCACATAAGCTAGACTAATATTTTAATAATTTCAGAAATTACCCTTATATAATAATGTTTTCCAATCCACTTTGGAAAACACTATGGGAAAAAACTATGGTTTGGTTTGTGGTTTTGATTAGTTTAGTGTGTGGTGTCCAAAACCTTAATAATAAATAATTTCCTCTCTTTTCAAATATAAACCCACCCAAGCTCCTACTTCCTCTTCAGTCAAACACTTTTAAGCTTGACCAACCTATTCCCTCCTATCTATAGAATCCTCCCAAGGGGCCCCAATCTCCCATGAATCCTCTCTCATGCCTCTCATAAGCCTTTGGGATCACACTTCCAAGTAATGGATTTATTCATTTCTCATTTTTTCCAAATTTCCTTATATTGTTATGCCCATTTATTTTCAACTAAAAATTTTGAGGTTTGAATTTTAACATCCACTATACTACCCTCATAATGTTCTAATGATTATTGATTTCTTTATCTCTCATTAATTCATCCCTTGTACACCTTTTTCCATTCTTAAATTCCATATGGGGTCCTTACATTTCTCTCACCCTTTCAAATTCACGTATCTCATCTAAAATTTGTTCTTGTAATATAGAATGGTTTTGAATTGATTGTTTTAAAATTATTATATTAATTTCCATTTGATTTCATTTTAACAGGGGGTTATTTATCCTCCCCCCCCCCCTTTGACCCTAACTTAAGCCATTACCATGGGAAAAGTTCGTAGGGGATTTCTTCCTTTCTCCTTTTTATCCAAATTCTTTATTTTGTAATGCCCTTTTATATTAAATTAAAAATGTTGTGGTATGATTTATCACCTCATATATTCTTACCTACATTTTTTGAATGACAAGATTCTTCTTTCTCTTTCATAAATTCTTTCCATGTACACCAGTTACTATGCTGAAATTCAGTAAGGGATTTGTCTATCCTCATTTACATTCAAGCCATTTTTTTTGTATTTTGAATCTGAATTCCCTTAAATATGGTGGAAAATGTATCTATATTACCCCCTTACTATTCATTTCATTTAGGTATGAAATACATCCCTTTCTCTCTCATCAACCATTTTTATTAATTTTTATGACACGTCGTTTTGTTATCAAAATTGCACAGCGATATTTTTACAAGACAATGTCATTGTGTAGTGAATACCATGACCATTTATCTTTCAAGGGTATTCAAGTTAATCAGCATTGACTAATTGATTATAGAGTCACATGTATGAATCCCAGAATCCTTTATCGTGGAATAAAGATGATTGTTAATGAATCATTGTTAAATTATCCATGTGGAACACTAATGAATGAAATGTAATGATTAAGACGAAATTGACCTTATTGTGCTCCAATCCTTTGGGTAAATATTAGTATCATGATATGTCAAGTGAAATTAGGGTTTACTCATTCTAATTCATGTTCAATAGGGTTTAATCATGCTCATTATGGAATGATCCTTGGCTCATTCAAATATCATGTTAAGTGTTGTTTCCATATTTCCATGTTATGATAATCATGTTGTATCATGAATTTATGTTCATGTTTCTCTTATGATACATTGATATTCCTATTGCCTAACATATACTCTATTCATCATGTTATGCATTTTTTACTCCCTTACAGGCCTTTATAGCTCACCCATTTCTTATGCATGACCTAAGGTTATCCCATGAAATGACATGTACAAATGAATGTGTGTGTTCATGTAAAAGAAGTTTTTAACAGAGATGGGTGTTTCATGTTTTATGCTATTTTGTAATGTTCCTAATCCCCAATGATAGTACACCAACTGATCTTATAATTTTTATCAGGTGAAGGTTTATGTAATAAATTATGTATATGTTTTAAATAAAGAGATGGGTTGTTTTTTGTAAGAGCCTTTTTAGTGAGCTTTGGCTTGGGTTTTAAAGAATTAAGCAGTTGGACTTATGTTTTTGTTAGTAGTGTGTTTGGTGTTTGGAAATGTAACTTATTTTCTTCAAAAAAACATTTCAAAATACGTAGGTCATAAGCTATTGTAATATTTCCCTATGACTTCATGTGGAAGAGATGTTTTTAAGGTTGGTAGAATATAAGGTTCTATGTTTTTGAACCAGGTATAAATAGAATGGTTTTCAAAAAAATTTCATTTATCGATGGGTAGGTTTTTAAACCATGCTCTAGAACATTATTATGAGGATATGAACACTTAATGGTGTTGTTTCTGTAATTGGTATAATACCAAATAATTTTCACATGTGTCCCAATAAGTATCAGGAGAACTAGATCTGGAGAAGTCAACTTTAACAGATCTACATGGGCCGCGCACAGTTGCGGTCCAACCTTAGCATCTTACCCACATTAATATTATATTTATTTTAATTAAATAATATTAAATGTGAGATTTGTGTTTAAATAGAATAATGTGTTTAAAACAACAATAATAATAATATAATTAGTATGGTGTCATAAATTATTTAGATGTTAAAATATTTTAATTGGATGATTAATGAGGTTTAATAATTATGTTAAATTAATGGGGCATTTGGGTTTCTCAAATTTTTTTAAATGAGGTGTTTTTTATTTAATAAATATGTGTTTAATTAAATAAGGAGTTTTGGAATTAATAAAAAAGTGATTTTAATTAATAGAGTTTTTGGGATTTATCTAAGGTTGAATAATAATAATAATGAGATTATTATTATCATTATGGTTTTAGTAGTAAAATAATTTTTATTAATTATGTTTTTTATTATTATTATAAACAATAATAATAATTGAATTTGGGTTTGCTTTAATTTAATACAATTAAAATTGGGATTTAATTAACATTTGTGAAAGAGTGCTTTCTTTTAATTAAATGATTTGAAGTGGGTTTTTTGGGTTTTATTGAAGAATTGTTTTATTATATGACAATAATAATGATGATTATTATTATAGAGGAAATATTTATTTAATTTGAGGTTGAAATGAATTTAATTACGTGAATTGTTTGGGTTACTTATAATTAAATTAATGTTGTGATAATTTAATTACTGACATATAAATGGGGGGTTGGGTGTTATCAACAAATTTTATATTTAATGGTAATATTAAATTATGTGTAAATGAGGATTTGGAGGCTATTTAAGAGTGGTAATATTAAATGGTAAAATTAAATGAAGAATAAATGTGGATTTGAATTTAATTTAATTAAATTCAAGTTAATGAGGAATTTAAATAATTAAGGTGAAATAGAGGGTTTTTAATTAAAACGATGTTTAAAAATTATTTAATTAATCGCTATGAAACGAGGGGTTTTAATTAATTATTTCATATTGAGATAATTTATTAAATAAATTATTTATAGTTTTTTAATTAAATTACATCGGAGATAATTAAATTATTTTGATGTGTTAATGACGTATTGGGTTTTTCCTAATAGGGATGTAAAATAATTAATGATAAGGACGATATAATTTTAGTTTTTTATTTTTTTATTATTATGTTAAATCTATTTGTTTAATAGGGTTTTAATTAGATTATTGAGGGAGGTGATTGAAATGAAGAGGTGCAATGCATTAGCATCACGACCATCATAAGGCCCCCTATGAGGTGTGCTACACACCTTCATCCAGGCTCCTCTCCGCATGACGAACCCATACTATGTCTTCATGATTATTTTCTACCTCGTCAATGTGTGTTCGTCTTGGTATATTTCTTGATTCAAATTAGTCATTTCACTACCCTCTCACCTTGTTATCTCGGCCCAATCTCTAATGTTTGGGTTTAATTGGGGTTCCTTATTTATTTGATCAAAGTGTTTTGGAAGCGGCTCTTCTAGACCTGTTGGTCAGTACATTGACTACTACTCCCAAGGGAGAAGAATTTATTTTCCGTTTTGGTTCAATGCCAACATATTCGTGAAAGATTTTGTATCACTTTTTGGTTTTTTATTATTTTGTTTTGATTTGGATAATTTATCTAAATCTCTGGTATAGAGGTGTAGGTATGTAGACCTTTCTGTACTGGTTTTGGTCTCAGGTTTTTGATTTAGTAAATTTTTTTTTATGATTCAGTGCACTCGCACGTGTAAATAAATATATATATATATAAGTATATATATACATACATATATATATATGTAGTGTTCATGGGTATGCATTCCAACTGAAATTGGTAGCCTCCAAGTAAATCAAAGGGATGCGTAATTAATCTGGTTCCACCCTGAGGAAGGGTACCTTCTCCAAGTCCACAATTTGATAAATGAATTAATAAATTTCCTACTATTCATTCATTAAAAAGATAATCCATGTGCTGATTTATTTTTATTGAGTGCCTCTTAATGTGTATTTAGTATTTTTAATAATTTTAAATGAAAAATGTCAAAAGTGTTTTGTCTAATAAGTAATATCAATATTTTGTAACAAAATCCCTCGTTCGAGGTGTTCTGCCTTCAAACCAAAAAGTATTTGTAATGTTATATCATATTTTCTTGTGGTTTGAGTTTTACGTATATCTTTTGGTTAACACTGATATATGATGGGTTGATGCCATGGAATGCATATTTGATTATTGAATTAATAGTGGGATGATGAGGCTCTTTAATAGTGGTATTTAATTGTTGAATTTGTTAAGTTATGTTGACCTTTTTGAAACATGTTAATTAATAATGAATTAATTAAATAGAAAATATTTGATTAATTAAATTTTTTAAAAATTAATTAATGTGATAAGTAATTTTGGATAAATTTACGTACTTAATGGTGAATTGAATATATGATTTTGAAGTAATTGATTAAAATAATTAATTGTGGAAATTAATTATGGAGAGGTCAGATATATATTGAGATAATAAATTTTTTGAAAATATAATTATTGTATGTGAATTGTTTTTTCGATTAATTATTTGATGAATTATTTAATGGTAATGTGAAATTTGTTAATTTTTACATTAATTAATAGTTTTTTTATATTTAACTAATCAGTTGGATTAGAAAGGGAATAAGGATAATTTATTGGTAAATTAATCAACATGTTTTCAGATAAGAAATTGGGATAATTAAATGTTGAGTTAATTATCCTGTTGACTGCCTTGTGGTTAAAAATAATTTATTGTTAAATAATTATTAACTATTGAGATGTTGAATGGTTTGTAAATTTTAGAATTATTTGATTGTAGTTTTATGTTGTTAATCAGTTTTTGAATTAATTAACAGAGTTGATTAATTAATTTACACATTATTTAATGGATGGTTTTGTGGTGTTAGGAATGGTGTTATACACGAATGATTAATATATATGTATGACTGATAAATTGGTTATTAGATAGGGACTGATTCTGTAAATACTCATTGGGTGCATGACATGGAATTCTTCACCCATATTGCATGAAAATATTATTTTAAGGGACAAGGACTAATTCTCTAAATACCCATGGGTTTTGAGGAAAGGAGTAATTCTCCAAATACTCCCGAGGGTGTTATACATGACCTTGAACACCCATTAAATAGCATTGGAGTGCAGGTCCAATTGGTCGTACATGAACTGAATTAAATGGTTAATGAATGGCAGTGTGATATGATTATTTGTGATTGAATAAAGGAAATGGCTCAGGCCCTGGCATGATCAAGGCATGTATTGAGACACAGGTGTCCATGGGAACCCATTTATTCATGCATTTAAATAAATAATATCAATTAACAAGGCTTATATAATTTAACAAGGATTGAATAATTGATCATTTAAAATGAATGTGTGATGATTGTTTTGTATGCATGAAAAATGTATAATATAGGTTCATACACTTGTTGAGGGATGAAGTAGTTACTTGTGTATATATTTATAATGACTGGTTATTTTATTTATACATGATTTCACCATATTAATAATATTTATTGAATTTCTAGTTTGAGGAAGACATCGGTGGTACCGACCTACTGATATTTATATCTCACACACTACATGGGTCTCCATTACACTAGGGGTACCAGAGTAGATTCTCTTTGATTGCCGGATTGTGTTGTTTCCATATACTTTTGAGAGAGGAGCAGAGGACCGAGCAGAAGCTCAGTATTCTTGAGGATAATTCCCTTGGGTGTTTGAGTAATTATTTATTTATTTCTTTACTGATATGTAACTAAGGATGTATTATTTATCGCTTTCATAGTTCTACTATCATAAAATGATTGCATTTTATAACATCGGTTTTGTCCATTTGGTTTTATAAAAGATTTATAAAATTATGGCTTCCACTATATTATCATTGTTTAGACTATATCCGCAATTTATTGTTATTTCCTATTATTAAACTTTGATATGACGGTATAGTCTCCCAACAGACGATCCATAGACCCTTACTACTTATCAGTAGCCTTTGGCATATATGGAGATGCGCTTTAGTTTATGTGGTGACCAGTCTGACCACTAGTTCAGGGGTGAGTCGGGTCGAGACGTTACAACTTAACATTACTGACTCAAACAATTATTTTATTCTTATTCTCATAGCGGCTCACATTACACCTTATCATACATATTAATCAAATTCATACACCACATTCCCCAAATATCTATTTTTAATATATTCCATCTGAATAATATCTTTGTATATGTATTTTTAACATCATATTCACAAAACCATTTCACAGTCATCTTATTCTAATAAATTCATGCTATTAAAAATTGGGATTTTTCGAGGATGTTTTCAAGACCAATTTTAAAATTACAAAGATGAAAATTTGAAAATTGGGGAATGATGTAATGTAATACCTATTTATAGAATAATAATTTTTCATATCTAATAATATTTATGAATAAAATATAATTTTTTAACACCCCAAGATTTCATAGTACTTTATCTCTTTAAAGTATTTCAATAGCTTGTGCTACTTACAACACAGAGTTCCAGCACATCCCGAACTATCAAACTAGTCATTTTAAAAGTGGTTATGAAGAGTATCAAACAAATTATGAATATTATATTTATCCTCTATAATTTTAAAATTCATCTTTTGTGTTTATTATACATAATATAATGACAAATTCAATTATTCATATAAAAGACGTGTTTTTCAAAAAAAATGTAGTTTTTCTGCCTTTTAATGGTGAATCCTTTTTAAATAAAATATTTTACACTTTTATATATTCAATTTAATGAAATTAAATTCTTCTTTATAATATGAACATAAAAAAATTATTTTGGATAATTTTTTGGTGTTTTTCTGATGACATTCATATTTTGATGAATAGTGAAATTACTAAATTTTAATTGAAAACTAATTTTTTAATCAATTTTATTTATAGTTTTAAACTATTAATTTGAATGGTTTTTAATTATAATTAGATTATATTTTTCTCATTTAATCCAATATTTGTCAATGGATGTAATTTTACATTTAAATTGGAAATAAACACATATCAATCTTTTCATAGTGTTTAAACTTCAAAAACCTCCATTCTGGTTTTGACAACGAGAACTAATTTTAAATTAATTAATAATAATTATATGTTATGAATTTGGTAAATTAGAAATCAATTTTGAATTTTTAATTTTGAAATTAGCATTGGGTAAGGTATTGTTATTTTTCGAAAAACATTCAATTTTTGATAATAGTGAAAAAAATATGTTATTGGTTAAAACCAACTTTTTATTTAAATAATTATTATTTTCAAATTAAATTTATTTTAATGTAAAAATAGATACATAATAATTTAATGGTATTTTATTCATAATTTTTAGTCAATAACTAATTAAATTTATTTATGACGATGCACTAATCACCTTATTTATAAAAGTTTAAAATAATTTATATTATAAATATCCAAATAAATGTAAATTGAGTATTTTGATGCAATAAACGTATTTTATAAGTTAATATGAAATGATAGGGTTGATTACATAAATTTTATTCGATGTGATAAATTTGTTATGACTTTCATTAAAAAAATACAAAATTGTGTCAAAATTGACATCAATGAGATTTTAAAACCAATACTATATTATTAAATGATATAATATTTCTAAAAATTTAAGGATTCTCAAAAGGACTTATATAAAGATATATATTTCAATAATTAACCACTTGGGGTTTTCTTGGCTTTTTATAGTATGTTTGTTAAAGAGTTTTTATAATAATATAAGAATACCTGGTAAAATTCAAACTATTAAACTAAGAGTTAAATCTAAAAGGAAAAGTTATTATGGGAACCTAAACATATCTAAAACCTATAGCTTGAGATATTTTCGACACATCCCCACCTTAGCCTCTATATAAATATTTTTATGCCAT
Source organism: Viscum album (assembly GCA_963277665.1). Classification (NCBI taxonomy): domain Eukaryota; kingdom Viridiplantae; phylum Streptophyta; class Magnoliopsida; order Santalales; family Viscaceae; genus Viscum; species Viscum album. The sequence goes on along the minus strand of OY728123.1, from coordinate 411,370,057 downwards.
TATACACCGAATATGATTATATAATAAAATAATATTTCATGCTTTTCCTAAAGTGACCCTCACCTCTCTTATAAAATGTTACATTCCCTTCTCTCAAAATCACACATCCAACACCATTTGGCTCGGCCAAACCCATGTCCAATATCCTCACAACTGCTTTCACTTAAACCTAGGGTCATTACTTTGATTAGAAGCAAACCTATAGAGCCTTTTTTATCAAATCAAATGAAATCACTCGAATAAAAGGTCATAATTTCATCACCTCTTTCTAATATCTTTTCTTCTTCCACTTCCTCTTTCTTGGATGTTTGCATACAAAAATAAAAACCCTAGTACCTTTTATATACTATGATGTTTTTATAAATATGGTACAACTATATTCATTATTCTATCCAACGAATGTGTTACTAAGTCATCGTACGTGTGTATGTGCAGCTTACCGTCTCCACGTCGTGGTGTAATTTGTTATTCAACACTTCATTATTTGGATGGGTATAATAATGAGTATAATTGATGTAAATAATAAATAAAACATGTTAATGATTATTTATATAATATATATCAGGAAATTACATATGGTTTCACCATCAATAGAATGGTATTGTCCCTCGTGCATACGTATGGCTTATCGTCTTCACAAACGCTTTGAGATTAATTACCCCTCATTACCATTCAAGAATAATTTTCATTTTAGGAATAATTTTAATGTTTAAGAACTTAATATCATTCTATATATTAATAAAATACTTCTTATCCATATCGAAAATGACTAAACATATAAATGAAAATAAATCTGTTAACACCCGAAACAATGATACTACTAAAATATTATTAATAAAGAAATATTAAAAGATCGTATATGATATCCTATTTATGTATTTGGTTCTTGTATAATTTAATAAAAATGATTTAACTATTATATAGGAAGATAATGTACCCTTGAATAAGGAAATTTACAAGGTAAGGGTTAATTTTACAATCACTTTATTATCTGAGTTTGTTTATACGTGAGTATCTACTGGGACCTCTTTAACATCCACATCCATGTTTCATAAAAACGTTTTTTAGAAAATTTTAACTATTTACTAGAATATTGGTTAAATTCATTTATACATTGTTGAATTTTTAAAAAAAAAATTGAAATGAATCTTTATGTTTCTTTCCAAATAAGGTACTTTATGACCATTTCGAAAAATTAATGTAAGAATGCTTTTTTAACTTATACAGTGGTTGCGGCTATTTGCTGCTGTTATAACACCTTCGAAGCTTACTTTACAAGATTATAATAATATTTTCAAAATAAATTTTTTCTTTTATATCTATATCACTTTTAAACGATTTTGAAATATAAAGATTTATTTCTCTCAAATAGTTTTGATTTCATCTATGTTGACATTCTTTGATAGATTTTACACTTGTATGAAGTTGATTTATTATGATACAATCTTCCATATTGAATTGAATGTTTTGTGATATGTTTGACTATGGGTGTGTTTTTATACCATTCATGGTTTATGGTTAATGTATTTACATTTCATATGCATGTTTTAATATGAATTTTTATGTTATGTTTGATCCTTTTCATATGAGGAATGTATTGGACTAAGTAAGTGATGGGCGGAGCCCTCTATTGCTCCTTTATGCATCGGTAGGTCTAATTAGACAAACTATTTTTTCACACAAGGCCTTGGAAGAATATAATATTAGTCATGGAACGAGGCCTTGACTATGTGGTTATGATGTCTAGTAGTATGCATTCCATCAAAGGAGACACAACGTTGTCGTTTTTCATTTCATAATGTAATGTAAAACTTATGTTTGTATCTTGTACTTCCAAGGATACTAAACCGATTGGTCTAATAGAATATGATCCCTTATGATCTTTCCAATGTTATTTAGTAATTAACTGAATCTAGTAACTAGGGTCGGGGAATTACAGTTTGTATCAGAGAAATTTTTGTTCAAAACATGGAAGCTAGATTTAGAAAAACTCTGATTAGAGAACATTACCCTAAGATAGACATTGATGATTAGTATAGAATAAATTCCTAGAATTTTGGTACTGTATAGATCTTGGGTATTATCCATGAAATACATCCTTATCTGGATATGAGCATGTAGATCTGGCTCTCACACATATATACCTAGGAGTGAAAACTCCGACAAAGAGTTTCGGTCTTGACCCGGGGTATCTTGATACACGACAAAGGGCCTTGCTGCACCTTGGGTTTTGACAATCCTGAGGGATATGATTAGGATAATTCAAATTTTATTTACAAACCATTATAAAGGTTTTATGAGTAAATACATCCTCAAATAAAACATTTTTATGGTTATAGATTATATGTATCAACATTTCAATTGAATTTAGGTATTTTACATGTTTGGAATTATGCATTGTGATTTATAAGCTAACCTATTATATTCCATTATTTAGAAATGGTGCCCAGTAGAATGAATGAGAACTCCAACAATATGAATGATCCAAAGAGTAAGAATGATAAAATATTTCATGGACCAAAGCCAACATTTAGAATGGAAATTGTCTCCCACATAATCTCATCCTATGAAGAAATAATATCATGTGTTAATAAGATAAGTAAATATCTCTCTGAATCCTATGAATTTTAAAGGAAGGTAGAGAAGAAATGGATGGTAGAGAGAAATATGGATAAAGGGAAGATGGTAAAAAAGGATTTCCCCATATGTGATAACTATGGAAAGAATCACCTGGTTAATTCATGAAGGTAATGGGGGTTTATTATAAGTTTTGAAAAAAAGGACACCAAGTATATCATTTCAAGGGTAAGAAACAGGTTTCAAATGTACAATTCATCATCTTCAAGGTGTTGGAACACTATGCAAATCAATGTCCCAATCATCACAGTATACCCCAAATGATGTTATTGGGTAATAATAAAGATATGATACTATCGCAGATGAAGAGAAATAATTAGTGTTCTTATATTTTTATTAATGAATTGTGTTATCTGATTGTTGTATCAACAATGTACTAATTATATTAATTATGGATATAATTAAGTATTGTATTGTATTACTATTTCATTGAAGATTTGAGATTATATGCTACTAATAAAAGTGACTCAACAACAAGTTAAACATTTTGGGAAATACATGGTTGAAGGAAAGATAAACCTTAATATGGTCCCAATACTGAGGTAGTGATTTTGGAATAAGAGATGTTTGATTTGGGTAAATTATATTGGATATTCCTAACTACATTGGAACTAATTAATGGTTTTTTCCATCATTGTTGTAGTATTCTAATTTTTTGGATATAAGGAATATATCATATATTCTATAAGGTATTTGGGGAATTAATGTGATAAATAAGGTTTTATAGTAATTAAGGGTGTAACCATGTTTTAAGATAATAGATGATAAAGGTACTCAATTTTTATTATGTTGAAAAAAGAGATCTTCATTATGTCATGTTGAACATCCTTATAAATTTTTGGATGATGTGTTTGGACACAAGTATTTTGGATAATTATAAATATTGGAATAGATTAAGATGGACATTGTATATTGTGGTTTATGTTTATCATTTTAATTAAGATTATTTTTGGATTTTTTATAAAAAATACAACCTAAAGGACTGGAGACTACCCGTCACGTCAGGCAAGGCTATGAGACTTGAACCCGCCATAGAAAGGCGAAAAGGGTGAATCACCTACCATTTGTCTACATGATGTGCCAATTTTATAATTTAGTTTTTTTAAATGATCTGATATATGAATTATAAAACCAATTTTTGAAACCCTATAAAATTATGATAAGTAGATTATTTTTGAGTTCTATTATCTTTTGGAGTGAAATATGTTTTTGTGTTAGAAATTATTTAAAGGATGGAACTATCAATGCCAAGTATTTTTTTTCTTTTTCAATGAATAAACTAATTCTTAAACATTAGGGAAATTATCTTAAAACAAAAAAATGTGTTATCATATAACCTTATTTTTTGTTAAACCAATGATATTTAATGTCATCATAGATTTATGGAATTGAGGCCCTAAATTTATGATTTATTGTTCACTTGTTTGTGATTTATGACCTCAATCGCTCCCTATAAATATTAATGTTTTTCTCCAAATATGTATCTCAAATTTCAACCAATGATCCCATATTCAAAATAATAATTTTGAAGTGACTTTTTTCATTTCCCTTTCCCTCTTATTAAGAATAAATTTTTTTAAACCTATTCTGGATGTGGGTTTTCCACAAATGTATTTTAAATTTTCAACCATTTATTTTTGAAGAACAATTTAAATTTTGAGGAAGTAATTTATCGAATTATAGAATAATGTAACACCCAAATATTTCATAGTATGTTATCTCTTTAAAATAATTCAATAGCTTACGCTACATGTAATATTGAGTTCAAGCGCATCACAACATATCAAACTAGACATTTTAAAAGTGGTTATGAAGAGTATTAACCACATTTTGAATTATATATATATACTACATAATTATAAATTTTATTTTTTGTGTTTCTTAGAATTAATATGAGGAAAAAAATTTCAGATAAAAGAGGTAATTTTCAAAAATGCAGTTTTTCCGCCTTTTAATGGTGAACCCATTTTAAATCCAATATTTGACACATTTATATATTTAATATAAGGAACTTAAATTATTCTTTATAAGTGGGACATATAAATTTTGTTTGGATATTTTTTTTGTTTTTCTGAAGACATTCATATTTTAATGAATAGTGAAAAATACATAATTTTAATTTTAAACAAGATTTTTAATAAAAATAATTTGTAGTGTTAAATTATATATTTGAATGTTTTTGAAATATAATTTGATTATATTTTTATCATTTAATCAAATTTTGGTCAGTGGATGTATTTTTACCTTTAAATTAGACATAAATACATACTAATATTTTGATAGTTTTTACTAATAAAAACCCACTTTCTGGTTTTGACAATTGGAATTATTTTTTAAATAATTAATTAAAATTATATGTTATGAGTTTGTAAATTTATAAATAATTTTTGAATTTGGAATTTCAGAATTAGCTTTGGGTTATTGTTTAGTATTTTTTGGAAAACATTCAATTTTTGTTAAACAGTGAAAACACTATGTTATTGTTTAAAACCGAATTGTTATTTAAATAATTATTAATTTAAAGAAAATTTATTTTAATGTCAAAATAGATACATAATACATATATTAGTTCAATGTAATTCATTGGAGTCATTTTAAAGTTAGATTAGATGTATAATATTTTATTTAACTTTTAACGCCTTTTACCCACCTTCTAGGCACGTTAGAAAATTTTCATAAAACATAATTTTACCACCTATGAATTGAATTTCAAAATTCCAATAGACACCATGGACATAAATAAATAAAAATTGGTTCAAAAGTATGAAAATAATTTTTGGTATATATTTACTTTTTGATTTTATTTACCGCGATTAAAAGTAAATAGGGTAATTAATGGTAAAATTGAAACTATAATAATCCTAAAACATTTACTAATTCTACTGGATAAGTGTATTTCGATAAAAATCAACCTTAGGAATAAAATAGGATCCTCCTTGATCCACCTGGATTACATTAGGACATTTATTATTATTTTATTTAATGAGTTAAAAGTGTTAAATTCAAGTTTTAATAACTAAAACCTTTTTAATATTGGGTTATTCATATGATAAATTCAACTATAAATTTTAATTAAAAAGATAATATGATTTCCTATATAATGGTATTTTATATATAATTTTTATTCATTATATAATTAAATTTATTTATGACACAATGATGATGATGTAATTACATTATTAAAGAATGATTGAAATAATTAATATTATAAATATTCATTAAATGTAAATGGTGATTTTGATGTATTACACTCATTTTATAGGTTAATATTACATGTTAGAGATGATTATATAAATTTTCTTCTATTTTATTAAGTCGTTATGGCTTTCACAAAAACAAAATACCAAATAGTTTAAAAATTAACATAAATGAGTTTTTAAAACCAATACTATATTACTAAATGATATAATATTCTTAAATATCTAATGTTTAAGAAAAGGACATAGATAATATTATATATGTGAATAATGAACCACTTGGGGTTATCTTTTCTTTTTATAGTATGTTTATAACCATCTATTATAATAATACAAGAATACTTGGTAAAAGCTAAACTATTTAACTAGGAGTTAAATATAAAAGATAAGGTTATCATGGGGACATATACCTATCTAAAACCTATTAGTTGAGTTTTTTTCAACTAAGACCTACCATATCCTCTAAATCAATCCTATTTGAGCTATTATAAACCGAATATGATTGTATAATAAAATAATATTTCAATATTTTCCTAAAGTGACTCTCACCTCTCTTATAAAAGTGTACTTCCCCTTCCACAAAATCGCAAGGTAAAATGAATTTTTCATAGCCATCCCCTACTCAAATATCCTCCCAACTTCCCTCAGCTCATCCTAGAGTTCTTCTATTGATTTGAATCAAACATAAGGATCCCTTTTGATCAAATCTAAAAGAAGCACCCAAAGAAGAGTTAATAATTTGATCACCTATTTCAAAGTTCTTTTCTCCTTCACTTAAAATTTTTTGGATGTTTCCAGACCAGAATAATAACTTTGGAACCATATACATACATTGATGTTATTTTGAAAATGGTACATCCATATTCATTGTTATATACATCCTATTAATTAAAAATTCACCATACGTTCATAAGTACCTCTTACCATCTATAGCTCATGGTGTAGTTCATTATTAAACACTTCATTATTTGGATGGGTATAATAATGAGTACAATTGATGTAAATAATAAATATAAAGTTTTAATTATTCTGGATATATGATATATTTTCCAATTACATATGATTTCACTATCAATATAATGGTATTTTTGCTCGTCTGTACATACAAATTATAGTCTCCAAGAACGCGATGTGATTCATTCCCCATCCTCCCCATTCAAGAATAATTTTCATTTTAGGAATAAAAATAATTTTTAAAAATTTAATATCATTCTAGATATTAATGAAATATATCCTATCCACATCAAACACAACATACATAAGAAAACATAAAAGATAAATGAATTAGTTAACACCCAAATCATTGATACTACTAAAATATTTTTAACAATGAAATATTAGAAGATCATATATGATATCATATTTATGTTTTTAGTTATTGTATAATTTTATAACAATTATTTAAATATTATACAAGAGTTTAACGTATATTCGAATAAGGAATAGTACAAGTTAAGTGTTAATTTCACAATCTTATTATTATCTGAGGTTTTTTATATGTGGGTATCTACTGGGACTTCACTATCATCCACATCCATGTTTCATAAAAATGTATTTCAAAACATCATTACTTTTTACCCGAATATGGTTAAATTCATTTAAAACTTGATTAATTTTTATAAAATTGTTTGAAAGTAATATTTCTTTCACATTCTTAATTAGGTACATTATTACATTTTTGACAAATTAAAGAAAAAATGGTTTTTTATCTTATATGGTGTGTGCGACTATTTTCTGTCGTTATAACACCATCGAAAATTCCCTTATAATCTTATAAGAATATTTTCAAAATAAATGACTTCTTTTATAATAATGTTACTTTTTAATTATTTCAAATTATAAAGAGATATTTCTCTTAAATAGTTTTGATTTCATCTATGTCAACAACATTTGATGGATTTTACACTTTTTTTAAGTTGATTTATTATGACAAAATATTCCATATAGTATTAAATGTTTTGTGATATGTTTAGATATGGATGAATTACTTTATACCATTTATGGTTTAAGGTTAAAGTATTTACTTTTGGTATTTTATTTTTCATAAGAATGTTAATGTTATATTTCATCATTTTCATATGAGGAATGCATTGGACTTAGTATATGACGAGTGGAGCCTGCTATATCTCCTCGATGCACCAGTAGGTCTCATGAGACAAAGTAGTGTTTTGGCACATGTCTTGGAAAAAAATCTTATTTCTATTCTTGGAATGAGCCTTGACTATGTGGTTATAATGTCCAACATTATGCATTACATCATTATGAAATTGAAATGTATATTACATGTGATTATTAGACTAGTAGAATATCATTTTCAATAAGTAAATGGAATTATTTGATTTATCTTTTACATATTATGCCAAAGTTTATTTTTAAAAGGCTTGTGTTTTAGTCTAATACATTTCCTTAAATTATTATTCTTATTTCTGAATGTTTATGCTATATATTTATCCTTACTAAGCATCTGAGCTAACCCCATTCTATGATTTATTTTTCCTAGGATGTGAAGATGTATATTATGACTGACCTACAGGGATAGTCTAAAGGATATTTTTGTCTTCAAATGAGACACAATGTTGTTTTTTTGATTTCATAATGTAATGTATAATTAATGTTTGTATCTCATACTTCCAAGGATACTAAACTGGTCGGTCTTTCCGGATTTTATCCCTTGTGATTAGTTCAATGTTATATAATAATGCAATGACTATAGGTAACAAGCATCGGGGGATACAAAATTTACATTAAAGGGAATGATTTTTATGATAGCATACTCGACACAAAACAATGGGTTTCTCCGAAAACTTACGTTGTACAAAACATTGAGTTATACCAAAAAAACAATACAATTATATTATTATTATTTCAAATGGTTGTTAACACCTAACTATTGGAATTGAAGGAATAAATATTAAAAAAAATTGTAATATGGTATAAATATGATTAAATAATGATTCATTATTTAAAAAATTTTGTTCGAAATAGAAATTAAATCCAATTGAATATAAAGGATGTGTTTTTATTATAACCTATTTAAAAGAGAATAATTGTATTTATTAAATCATATTTCAATTTATATATTTTTATTTAATGAATAATATATTTTATATATTCAATGTAGTGTTTTAAATTCATATTATATGTTTTCTAGATAACATATAAGAACAGATTCAGTTTTTTTGGATAAAAGAAGTATTTTTCTAAAAATATTGTTTTAACACCATTTAATGGAAAATGTTTATTAAATTTATCTTTTAACACCAATATATGTTCTATTTGAAAAAATAAACATCTTAATTATAATATGGAAATCAAAATTTACATTCGATGAATTTGTTATATTTTTCTGATGACTATCGTGTTTTTCTAAATAGTCAAAATAAGATAACTTTTAATTGAAAAAAACTATTTACATCGAGGTAATTTATATAGATAAGTCATAATATTTTATTACATCAATGAATAAATAAAATATATTTTAATCATTTAATCTAAAATTGGTCATTTTAAGTAATATTATTTTGAAATTGGACATAAACTAATGTCAATATTTTGGTAGTTTTTATTTTTTTAAACCCCAATTTTGTTTTTGACAAAGAGAATTATTTTACAATTAATATTTTACAATTTAGTATTTTGAATTTTTAAAACTGGATACCATATTTTAAATCCAAAGGTCGAAATTTGGTGAATAGTTTCCTTTTGTTATTTGATACTATGAATAGTAAATTAAGTAATTTTTTTTACCATGGATAAAGTGTAAATCCAGTAAATAAGGGTAAAAAATAATATTAAAATACCATAACAATTTTATTAATCCTTTTGGAGGAGATATGTTCGACCATGGCCATCATTGGGTCTATTTTAGGACTTTATGTAGCCACTTGGGTGTGAAAATGACAATTTATAATATTTAATTAAATGTAAAGAGAAATAAAACATAAACATGTACCTTTTACTAAGACAATTTTAACGTGGTGTTATAAAACACATATGTTCATCTATAAATAGTAATTATAAATATAAACATGTTTCCTAAATTATGGTATTTAATTTATAATTTTTAGATGTTAAATAAATAAATTTAATTATGACACTATGATGTTGTAGTGATTGCTTCAGTAATAAAGGATTAAAATAAGTTATATTATAAATATTAAAATAAATATTGTTTTGTAATTTTGAAGACATACAAGAATTTTTTGGATCATATTGACATATTATCATTGGGTTAATAAATTTTTTCCGATGTAATCAAGATTTTATGATTTAAAAAAAATCAATTTTGAATAGTGTCTAAAATTTACGTAATTCATAACATAAAATATAAATTAGTTTATTAAATGATATTAAATTCCTAAAAATCAGAGATTCACCCAAAAGGTTAGTATATGTTCAAATATTTCATAACTGGCTTTTGTTATGTGTTGTTTGAGATAATCTTGTAATTACATTAACCCACTACGTGTAAATAACATGATATCACTCTATGTTTAAATAGGGTAAAATAAGGGTTATTCCAAAAAAAATATGGATAAAAAATATTCAAAAAGATCTAAAAATTATTTAATGAATTTTATTCGAAAAAAAATCATCATATATTCAAATTAAATGATTTTTGTGCCAATTTTAATTGGAATTTAATTAATAATAAATAAATATTTCAAGACTTTCCTAAAGTGCCCCTATCCTTTTCTTTAAAAGGGAACAAATTATTCTCTTTATCCCACACGTCCAAAACTATTTATTTAGGAAAATCTCAATAAAATAATCTTCCAGGAATCCATCTCGTAATCCTAGATTCCTCACCTTGGGATGAAGAAAATTCCTAAAAACCTTCAGGCTCAAACCAAATGAAGATACCCCATTTTGAGATAACGTATTATCACAATATTCCATCCTTTATTTTCCTACTTCACTCCCTATGATCTTCTTATTTATTTATTGAATAAAAATAACATTATCCATAATATACTAGTATGTTTTTATGGGAGATATTCTAACAACACTAACACACACCCCCATTTAATGTATATGAAAATATTGTTTCTTTGTATGTAAAACTACTGGCTCACGAAACGATGATTTTAAATTTTCTCCTACCACCACACATAGTGACCATTATGATAGAACCATATTTATATATGAAAAATATTATAATTACACTATATCTATGATTCTTTAATTTTTTTTCTTACAACACACCTATATTCTTTCCATAATATGTAAATAAGATAATTTCATTTGAGTAATGGCAGAATACCGCCCCCACAAAATTATATGACACATTTGTGCCATATATGTAATGAATAAAGGATGGAGTTAAAAAAAATATGTAACAAATATAACATATATAATATAATGTAATTATAATATACATATGTATCATTTAATTTTCACTTCCTTAATATGACAAAGAAATGAATGTACCGTTCATGTGTATGTATTACCTACCGTCTCAATGAACTGTGAGTTTCATTTCCTATCTCCATATGTGATGGAATATTATATATACATATATACAGGATATATATATATATATGATATTTCTATAATTAATAATATTCTATATATTATACAATTTTGACAGCAATGGACAATTTACATCAAACAAGATCATTTTCGACTCAAGAACTGAATATCAACAAAAAAAACCAATATGAACTCAAATATTTAACTAATTGTTATAACATGGTAAGAAGTATTGTAAAAGGAATAATAAACACAAAAAAGGTTCTAAATAAAGTAAAAATTAACTTAATTTATTATTTTGGAACATAACAATTGTATATGATGAGTCGGATGAAGTCAAGGAACTTTCTCTCAATCTCCTTTCATTGAGTCTTATGTTTTTGTTTTACACCACCTTATTTTACATGGTGTATAATTTTACAATTTTCATTTTAATTTAATTCAATGTTCTTTAAAAAGAATCTTTTCCTATTAAGCATTTTACTAAATGAAAAACAGAATTTTTCTTTTTAACATACATGGTAACAACAACCATTATTCCATCGTGAGAATTATTTTATATTTGGATTCACCAACTAGCTATAATGTTTAAAAAAAAAATACAATATAATATGTTTACGTATTTTGTTATTGAATATATTTTTTAGAAAGCATTTATTATTTCAAAATCAGGAAATCAAATATTGTGATTTCAATGTGGAAATGTTACCACTCCTTTATGCTTGTTTCAGGTGTTATGATTATGTTATGGTTCTTGGGAATTGTTACCGTATACAGGTGGTTATGTGATAAAATAAGGGAGGCTGAGCCCAAGACATCTCTCTACTGCATTGTGTAACATGACAATAGTAAACAATAAATTTTATCCCCACAGGTTTGGGGAATATACTATGATGGGTATTCCAACCATAACCTTGAGGGTTACTCCCTATGTATACATGGAATCTATAGTGTATGTAAGTTATGATTTTCTCAAGTTACATATATGATTTCTATTTTAAATTAGTTTATTTAAGCGTCTCAGTATTTCATAATGTATGTTAAATAATTAACTTTTTAGGGGGGACAATTATGTATTTTTTTGAAAAACAATTCACAGGTTGTAAATATTCATGGACTAATAGTTTTATTCCTTACTGAGTTTTTATTCTCAACCCTAGTTTTTGAATTTTTTTTAAATGTAATAAAGAAGGGTAATTGAAACGAATAATTCAAAAATATTTTTATCATGAAATGAATTCATTTTTTATTTATGTAGTTTTATTATTTAGAAAAAATTGGATAGAATAGAAGTGTGTAGTTTGTAATTTTTTGGTATGTAATGTAATAATTATTTCCATATTCTATAAAACTCTAAATATAAAAATATCCTCAAAATGAATTATTTAATTAACTCAAGATTAGGTAATGTTTATTATTGGGGCCTTATACACACTATATTTGAGTGGATGTGGACCTACATTCCAAATACATATTTCCATAAGGATTTATCCAATGATGTCTTATAAGAATCATGGTTTGAGAGGATTAGAAGATGGGTTCATCACAAACATGATTCTGAAATTATTATGTACTATTGGACTCTATTATATATTTAATATGTATTTTTGACTCATTTATCAACTCGAATTAATTTACTAGGTCATCTCTATGTCAACATCTATTATAATTTTTTGACATGAGCATAATATGTATGTATTTGAGGTTCAGCATTGATTGAAAATTATATATTTATACGATGTTCTGAATCAACGATACCCTCTTTTAATTTTATTATTATCATGATTACATTTTCAATCCTCATAATAATGCATTCTATAATTTCTTATCACCCTATAATAAAAAATGGGTTTGATATCTAGATAAATCTCATAGAAAAGGAATTCTAAAAATTCATGTAAACAGAATTACGAGACTTGTATTCTAGTTCTACCTACTGGGTCCCATCATTCCTTTTAAGGTAATGTTCCAGTGGCCAAACCATCTGTTTAATTTTATGTTATAATGAAGTCTAGGCATAGGATTCCCAGTAAGGATTGGTGAGGGACTTACTTTGAAGTGGCCCGACGTGATTGGAAGATATTTTCTCTCTATTGGGTTTTAAAATTTTGAGATTATATACCGATAAGGATGGTTATGAATGGAAATTGGTTGTAATTATGAAATTTATGTTGTACGTAACCCTATTGGGAATCAATCCAATGGTGAATATTTTGTGTTATGGTTGGACATTAGGGAGTCTTCCTGTATTTCCCAGTTTTTCATGATTCTCATATATACCTTATTGGTAATTTGTACCATTAATGATTAAGGCATAGTATTAGGGCATACATTTAATATGAGTATCATTTGAGTGGTGCTATGATGAGTATTTCGAATCACTATGAAATGGATGTTTGGATGGTTCTTAAAAATTTGAATATTTCCATATTTAATTTGTGTAATTTCTTTGTTCTTACACCTACATGGATTCCAATTATCAAATCACATTCATAATGAATATGGGTAGATCATCCCTAATCCCAAATCCTACATATGCCATGCCCGATGTGTGAAACAATTCAGACTAGAACACAAATCACATCAAATGAGTGTACCATAGTATTTGATGGTATGGATTGATGTCAAATATAGGCGTATCATTATAATTTTGATACAATGATAAGAATATCAACTAATTGTGATTTGGGGAGTGAAAGATATGGTTTTATAAGTGGAAAAAAAATATTTTCTCAACCTGGCCGTAAAAAATTGTCTACTTTGGAATGGTCACATAGCATTTTTTGTATAGGTATTGCTCCATAGGATTATAGTGAAGGATGATCCACATAAGAGCTTTATGATGTTTAATAACCAATGTTGCTTTTGAAAAGGGTATCAAAAAAGTTCTTCTATAAAGGGGATAATGCGTAATGGATTTTGAAAGTGTTCTTATGAAAAGGGTTTTTTTCAATGGTGAATCATTAAATGGGATCTAAAATGGGGATTCTTCAGAGGGAAACCCACAATAGGGCTCAAAAAGGGCCAATGAAATTTGGCTCTATATATGGCCACTACATATGGGCTCTAGAAACTGGTTCCAAAAAAGAAGATCTATAAAGTGTCTTCGTAATGGGGTCCCCATAAATGGGCTATAGATTGGGTTTTCCATATTGGGATTCCTTATATATGAGGGATGTCATAAAATGATGGCTTTGACCAAAAATGACATAGGTTTCACACAGTATTTGGCATCTAAAATCATCATGAAATGATTATGTTTTGGATCCCCCTCCAATTTAAAAATAAATTTTTTTACCAAAGTGATCTAATAGGGTCCTATTTATTTTTTAAACCCTTCCAACCATAATTTTCAACACACATATTCATAAACAGAGTTAATATATTTATATTTAGACGTTATTAACCTCAATTTTAGATTATATGACCACCTCATAAAATCTTTTTGTATGATTTTTTCATAGGGTGGGTTCCACGTGATAGTTTCTTAAATGTGTCTTATATATGGATATCCATATAGTGATGGCTGAAAAAAGAATCCCAAACTGACTAATTCATGAGTATATTACACCTCGGAAAATATATTAGGTTATTTGAGGGGTGTTCCATGAACTGTGTGAAGCACTATGCAGTCAGAGAACAGTGATATTTATTATACCCATCTTTAATCAAATTCGATATTTTCTAAGTTAGAATAGTATCATGATTCATGCAAAAAAAATTCGTGGAATGAATTTCCTGATTCCAAAAATTAACTTATTTTAATCCATATAATATTTATAATACTATATTATATACATAAAAATTACCATTTAAATTATATTATTATTGGAAAAATGAAGAAACAATGTATATACAACAAAAAGGTATATGTAAAAATAATTTCGAAGAAACCATCCCATGATAGAATACATAATGATTCCTCCATGCTTCTACCAATTCTCATAAAATCATCCTATTATTGGGAACTCCATATCTATATCTCCATTAACCTGAAAAACCCCACAATTAGTGATATTATATCAACTTCATTCCAAATTCATACTATATAAAATCAATATATGATATAATTTGGTCTTATTGGGGGTAAATACATGACTTTTATAATAATAAACTTTTATTTAATTCACCTAAAAAAGTTATAATAATAAAAGATATTAACGTGATCAACACAAAATACCCAAATAATAGAATTATATATATGTTTCTTCAGGAAAAAAATAATTAAATTAAAATATGATTATTAGAGTGGTGAATTATAAAGGGGGAATCCACAATAATGGGGGTATAATGTATCATAAGAAAATATTTAAAACAATTCACAGTTATTTATTTTATTTAATAAATTTTAGTACATGAAATAATAAATAATTTCAACCCTCTATACAATATTAATATTACTATTGTACATAGATGTTATAACCTAGAATTTAGATATTATGATATAAATAGGAAAAAATTACAATTTAAAAAAAATTATAAGGTTTTTATATAATGTGTATATATTGTAAAGAAGCACTAATTGTTTCGTGATTTTCTTATTTGCTTTGAAAATTCAATTTTATAAAAAGAATTAATTTTAATATGAAAATAATATATTTATTTATGATAAATTTAAATAATTACTCCAAAATAATAAAATGAATATTTTAAATAATCAATTCTTAATTATATTAGATTTAATATATGTCAAAATTTGGAAATTATTAATATTATGATGAATAGTTTAAAAATAATAATTTTTTAAAAAAATTACCACTCCATTTATAAAATGTTATTAATTTATAATTGGATTTTAATTTCATTGAAATTAAAATTAATAAACTCTAACTTTTATTAATTTAATTTATTTCATTGGAATAAATTAAAATTTTAATTTTTATGTTGTATCATTCCATACTTTTGAATGGGTTTCTATTAGAAAATAATTTTTCATTACATCTATAGGAATAATTTTAAAAAAAAATTATTCCACAAAAGTGAATTTAATTTTAATAATTTATTCCCCATTTTTTATAAAACTTGTTAATATTATATAATATTTTGAAATTAATTTTTGATCAAAAAAATTAATAAAAATAGTGAAAATTATTTACCATGGTTAATGTTCATACAGGTTATTTGGGCATAAGAATAAAATTATAATAGATAAATTACCTAAAAATTACCAATTCATATTTTGTAGAAATACTTCTCTCTTTTAAAATATATGTATAAAGACTTATCCATTTTTTCTTGTTTTCATCGGTAAAATGTGGGTATATTTTATATTTTCAAATATTTCATGTTTTTCCTCTCCCCAACATATAAATGGCCACCAATAAACTCTCCACTTCACAATTCAAAATACTTTTTTCATTAGAAAATGTAAATTTAAATACATTTCATACATCCATCTGCACATCATAGAGGCATTTTTATGAAACCCTATAAAGATGTATTTGGGACAAATCCTAAATAATTTTTCTGAATAATTTTTATCATTCTTAAGAGAGTGGTTTTAGTTTATTTCTCCCAAACACATTTAAATACACTAAAAATATGATTATATAATAGCATATATTTCTAAAACCACCTCCTGGACCAATGTAATTCATTTTCTATCACCATATATCAATAAAAGATATAATGATCCATTAAATAATATATAATATTAATAAAATTATTATACTTATTTGATTATAATATTAAATATATCATTTACAATCTATTATGTGGGAACACGATAACATCACTCATGTGTATGGAAGACTACAATATCTTGAAGCGACGTGAATCATTTTTCATATAGAAATTATATGAAAGGAGAGAGGGATAAATTAAATTTAAATATATGATATATATTAAATAATAATGATTCTACAATGGATATATATTATTTACAATCCATTTGTTCTATCCATTGTGAAAATAGAAGCAAAGTCCAAGCATAAGTACAACTTTTCATCACCATGAATAGTGTAATTCATTTAACCTATCTAAAAAACATGGATTAAAAAAAATTATAATTAATATATAATATATTTATAATATGGATACAATTAATGATATAGTGTTACTAATAATTATATAAAAAGTCTGAAAGTAATAAAACGATAAATAAATGTGAAACAATACAGTTATTGATAATTAATTTTAAAAGAATATTTTTTGAAATATCATAATTAAATAATATTTGGTGTGATATATATATTTATTATTATAGAATAAATTTATAATAAAACTATAATTATTATAAAAAAGGTTATAATGTGTATGATAGAATGTGAGAGTTATGGTAAGTGATTTTCGGCTCACTTTTTCTTCTATAGACAACATGTTATATTCACAAAATGTTTATTTTTCGTGTTCTATATACATCCCTTGAATTTATATGTTGAAAATATATTCTGAAATTATTTTATATACCTATCCATATATTTTTATTATTTTACATTCCTTATTATTTAAAATGTACTAATATTTTTAATGTTTTATGCTATAATCTCATTAATTATTGTTTTTGTGTATGGTTATGATTTTTAGAGGATATATTAAGATCTTTCACTCAAGTTAATAATTTTTTTTAATCACCAATGGATATTTCTCGAAATTTAATTTGTTCCCTTTATTTTCCTCTCTTTATTTTACCATGATTGAAAAATAATATTTTAGGCAAACCAGACACTATATATCTCCAGTTGAATACCATTTTTATTTCATATTTTGATTTATAAAAATTCATCCAACAATTTTTTTAATTTTATACTACTAATGATTAATGAAGATTTTATCCTTTATTGAAATTTTGAAAATGATTAAAAATTAATCTTATTTTCTCTTTCTGAGTGGGGTAATTTGGACATTTACTTAAAATGTAATCTGTTTTTTTGTTTTAACATTAATGGAAATAATACTATTTTCCAGTGATATGGTCCATCACTAACCAAACTACTCCTTTTCATATTTCATATATTATTTTTAATGAATACAATTTCATTTAAATTTTTCAATTTTCATTATTTTAATATTTTATTTGAAATTGGAAATAATATTTCCAAAATGAAATTATCCAAGTGATATTTCAACATCATTTCAAATATAATTTGTCATAATGTGGTGTTAATTAATATTTACAAGGGATATTATATAATGAAACCCTCGATATTGATTAATTGAGTGTTTTATAGTTGATATAATGATATGTTTATGCAACTCATTATTTTTCTTTGTGTTATAATATTGTGAATCAATTAAATGTGTATAAAGCATATTTATTTTTTAGGTTTTATAGATTGGTGAAATTATTATACAGTATGTTTCCTTTTCATATTTATGACATGATGACTAATTTACGATCATGTTCCAATCATAATAATCATTTCCATTATGATATTTGTGGCGATTATATCTATATCCCTAGAATGTGGTAATTTTCTATATATGACATGAGATATATAAGAAAAATAATAAAATATACTTGATCCTCAATATAAAATATGATGATGTACATCATCCACTACGGGAATCAAGTGATAATTCATGATCTATTATGAAATGGTTAATAGGTTTTCTTTCCGAATCCATTATTATTTTATTATCATAGATATTAACCTTTTATTTGGAATTGTATATATATATATATGATGGTTCCACACATTAATGACATGAAATATAGGTTAATGATTTACCTATGAATAATTATCACTCCTATTGGTATATTAATTTTTAAATGAAAATTTTTTATGACATGGATCAATCTTATGTTTTGTGTTATATTTTTTCCTTATTTTAAGTAATATTAATATTATCATTAACTTATTAATTTTTTCTTATATATTTTCATTAATAAATGTATTCCATATTTATCCTCACTATGAAAATGAGGATACCCTTTCTTATATTTCATTTTTTGGGTTTTTGAGGAATTTTTTTGTATGGTATGTATATGAAGTGTACTAGATGGGTTGATCATTATGGGAGATGTTGAATATTATAGATGAAATTTTTTTATAATGAAACTTGTAAAAAATGAAACTACATATTTATTATCCATAGGTATTTATTTTAAAATATATTTAATATTCATTTAAAATGATGTAATCATTATCTATGAAAATCCTCAGTCATTATAAAATATAGATCGATCTCCCATATTGTTATTATGAATTGATGTTATGGGTTTTATGAAGACAAATATAACTTAATCCCTAGTATGTTATCGATGGGAATGTGTTATAGTTTATAAATGAAATTTAGATCTGATTTTATATTTTCTCTACAGATCTCAAAAGAATTCTATATATAATTTTTTTAGTGATCACGTATTGATGTGTGGAGAAATTTTCATTATTGATAAATTATTGGAATATGTTTTAAGATTATCTATAATTTTAGTAGTATTTTAATGTGTTAAAATAAAAATATAATAAATTATATTTTTTAAAAAATTATCTGGATACCGAGAGACAAAATACATAATGGTACCATATATCAAAAAAGTGTATTTAGATTATGGATTGGTGAATGATGGGGAAAAGAAAAAAAACATATTGGTCATGTAATGAATTTTCTATTTGTGGGAGTTTGTTATTATATTTTGTATAGGGACCTATAATCTCACTATATATAATGATCATGCATTTCAGTCTTGTAAAATAATCTTCATGGAACTTAGATGAGCACTACTCTGGTTACACACATGTCGGGGTAACTGTTGTTTTTTACGATCCATAACTTTTATGTACATGGCCAGAGCTTTTTGATAGGTACTTTTACATCATAATTTTAATACATTTTGGTTGGGTTTTACAATGTGGTTATTTTGAGTGAAAAATGAGAAAAATGGATGAAGAGAATATTGTGCATAATTTGTGCATTGTAAAGGATAGTTGTGTTCCCCAACAAAATGGATCATGTTAACCCAGGAAAAGGGGATCTCCATGGCTAGCTCACAGTTTGCAATAATGTGCCCAAAATTTTTTTTATCATGAACCCCTATAAATGTGGTTCACATTTTGTGCACATAATAAGGGGAAACCATGTGCCGGAACCCAGAAATCAATGCATGAGAATTAATTTTGATTAAATATTAAATTCATAATTACCTGAACCACCATTTTAATCCTAATATTACCACTATTAAACCATATGTCCAATTTCATGATTTTGGAGATCTCTAAATATATTTATGTCTTCTCAACCTACGTTCTTCACAATTTGAATCCATAATCGAATATTCTCTTTTCTCATAGCAAGAGATTTCAATCAGAGTTGTATTCCACCCTTCTCATGTTTTTCCCCTAATTCTTTGGTGGTTTTATTCCAATTTTTGGAATGATTAAATCTATTATTATATATATATATAAATATATATATCTTGAATTTAAAATTCTTGTCTATTTCAAAGAGATATTTAATTTTTAATTTTGATTTTGGTTATTTGATCCAGATCTCATTCAATATCATTCCACCAGTCAAATTTGGGGATTTCCATATGGAGATTGTTTGTCAACGAATTGGGGTTGGTGATCTATAATTCAAATCCCAAAGTCATTCTCCAGATTACATATATTCCCTTTGTATAATTTTTAGATTTATTTTTAAATTGAAATATATAAATTGAATTAATTAATATGGTAAAATAAATAGTTTTGGTGAATTTGAAATTGTGAATGTTAGCAAATTTTTTAAATTATAAAACTAATTTGGGAAATATTTATGAGATATTTGGATTTTTGATTATATAATAATGGATAGATTAACAATGCAATAATTTATATTAGAAAATTTGGATAAATAATTGACTAATTATTTATATTATGATTATATTTATAAGTGAATAATTTATTATTTCGTTAAGTATTTGTAATTGAGATAGTATGTTTAGTTTATTAATTTAGGAATTAGTTAAGGATTTGGTGTGATGAACTATTAATTTAATTAGTTATTGATATTTAGAATATTAATTAATTTTTGAGTTCATTAATGAGATTGATAATATTGATTAATTGTTGAGATAATTAATTTGAATGATAAGATGAATTATATTTTTTAATTAATTAACTTGAGATGATCAATTAATTATTGAATTTATTAATGAGGTTGAGATGATTAACTAATTGTTGAGTTAATTAATGTTATATTGACTGGTAGCAGTTTTAGTCATATAATAATTGAGATATATAATGTAAATGAATGAATAAGAAAATTGAGTTGAGATATAAGGGTAAAAACAGAATTTTATTAAATGATATCCATTGGGGATAGTTTAGACTCCAATGTCAGTTGAAGTAGGTAATGAGGCCTGGGTGTCCAAAGGGATACATTGTTCATTAAATAAGTAATAATTTTATAATGTGGTATATTTTTATTTATGCACTGTGTTTATTTATTTTTAAAACTAAAAACATTATAATTATACTGGATATTTTTTATACACCTTTGGTGGTGACTTATTGTGTTATAATCATGCCCTACTCAGGATTCCTAATCTATACCAAAATAGACTTCATTATTCGATGAAAAGTTACAGGGAAAGGCCATATGTTAGGTGGTTGATATGGGGATGTAATATTTTTTAAGGAAAAAAATGTTGTTTAGGACCAAATATTGATTCCATAGTGTCTCCATTTTGTTTTTTATTTTTTGACATCAGACCCAAATTAGCATGACATATCTACTTTTTAGTTTTTATATTTTATATCTAATTATTTTTATCTTGTGATATTAGATTGTTTTGTTTATTTTTATATGTTATTCAATGACTATTTTCATAATTTCTCTCTGGTTCATTAATCCAATAAATGAGGTTATAGTGTCCCCATGTTCCATATAAGACACTCTCTTCTAGTTGGAAACCTATTTAATACAAGGAGGCAAGCTTGAGGTGATGTGATCGACCGACTCACAACACCGATTTTTGGAACCTAGGAAAAGATGGTACATAGTTATATTTTAAGAGTTTTAATTTTTGTTTCTTATTTATTACTTTTTTGGGAAAAGGTAGGTGATATACCTAGAAGATTGGTCTCTTTTTAATGACTTCATGCATAAGGGTTTTAAAATCATGAATGTGAGAAGACCCATTTACATAGTTTTGGATTTGTATTACTGGTTTTTTTGTGGTATTTGAATATTACTTCACATTTTGTGGCTCACTTTTTATGTAGTGTGATTTTGGTTTCTAATATTGTTTAAGAATAGAAATGTTTTCAATTATTGAATTAGAGTTGTGTATCCATGCATCATTAGAGACTTTTAGGATTATTTTTTACATGAATAATTTTAGGTATCCATGGGAAAATGTCTTCTGGATATGTTTTTTAACTTGAACTATTTTCCTTTATTGAAAATTAAAATTGAGACTAGTGCTTAATATAAAATTGCAGTTGATAAAAATAATGCAAGATGCGAATAAATGGGTTTTTATTGTGATAAAAAGATCAATAATATGTGTTTATGCTTAATAACTTCAACCTATGTGTTTGATATTTATGGTTAGTATTAGCTCCTTAGTTTTGACCACATGACATGGTTTCAGGAAAATAATTATTGGGAAATGTTATAATTTTCCTTTTACATTAATGTCTTAATGTTTTCAATTGTATCCTAAGTTGTGCGTTTTGAATTTAGAGTTATGCCTCCTTGGTGATTCTAATTGATATTACAACAAGAGTACATAGCTGAAGATGACCTACCAGTAGTGGAACCTGATGCCCCCATAATGCTGGGAGAGGAATTTATAGAGATGTTTCATGAAAAAATTTCTATATTCATGTAATTTATGGAAGGATACCCATGGATGGCTTTGAAGATATTATCTGACCAGATGAGGGATTATTAGATTCATCGCTCTCATACATTTTCTATAGAGTGTGGAATGAAGGGAGTTATGTTCTAGATTCAGTATCTATATAATATACATGAACAACTAAGAATCATGGTGTAAAGTGATTCAAATTGGATTCTTATATGGTTAAATGATCAATCATGAAAAAATGCAATGATAATACTCTAATAGAATATGTTGACAGTTTTTATTGATGGAATTTAGGGAGGGGTTCTTGGAGCACTTCTTTACCAAGTGGATGATGAAAGAGAGAGTATATTAGTTCATGAGATTTTCCCATATCAATATGGCTATGATGGAATATATCAAAAGAATTAAATATTTTCATCTCATTAATCCATCAATGGAAGCACATAAGTAATATGTGGAAAAAAGTTTTTAAAAAGGACTTATTTGTGAAAGTATGTTATTGGATAACGCTATTAGGATAAAAATGTTATTGGAAGTGGTAAATCCTGCTCTCATAATAGAGGCAAATATGATGAAGGCTTCCATTAAAGAACATATTGTACATTATAGTAAATTATTAGGTACATATTCCTATAGTAGGAAGCGTTATTTTGTGAACTGTAACCATATAATTGGAAAACAACGTAGCTGGTGGGAGAAGTCGGTTTCATAGAAACTCTCTCTTGTGATTTGGCAGCACTGTTATATATCTGGCCACAATAAAATACATTGTCCCTGACCACCAGTTTAGAGAATATATTGTGGAAATTTGGTACATCTGTAGATTTTTAGAAGTAATATGAGATATAAATATAATTATATGGATGTTGAAATGAATTAGAATGTATGAATGAGATCGTAAATAGTATATCAGAATAGCATTTGGATTTTTACTACCCATATTGGTGGATGAAGTTCATGCGGTACATCTGGGAAATAGAACCCATTATAGCAAGGTGGTGCCACACTTTGTAGTTAGACTACATCATATGGAATAGCGGATAGAAATTTTCATTCAGTTCATCCTATACAAGTGGATAATAAGCCTAGACCATTGATTGTAATATTCACTATTATTATAAATTCTCTATTATATAGTTCCTTAATTGATACTTATTCATCTCATTCCATTATATATTAAAAACCCTAAAGGGTTTGAACAAGGTGTTGGAGTTCTTGAGTAGGGTTATAATGATAGACACACATCTTAGAGTACAATCTAGAGACACCTTCTTCTGCATGGGATGTTCTCTCACTATTGGTGAGTATCATTTTGTCTATGATCATTATATTATGGACATGTCTGTATTCATCCTAATTGTGGGTATAAACTGGCTAGTCATATACCGAGCCCACTGTTATTGTTACTGAATGAGAGTGACCTTTATGTTTCCAATGGGTGAAAACTATATTCATGGTGAAGTGTGGGATATCCTAGAATTCTAAAAAGTGCCAATTACTCTTCAACAGAGAGGACCCACAGCCCATGATTCAGGTATATTATTGGATTATGGATGGGTAATTTATGAATTATTTCTATCTATAAGGGAAAAAATTAAATATGTGTTTTCTGAAGACGTATCAAGGCATCCACCTGAGAAAAATATGGAATTCACTCTTGAGTCCGTGATGGGTACTGAGCCATTTTCAATTCCACCATAGAGAATGGTGATGAAATAGATTCATGAGATGAAGTCTCAGCTAGAGGTGTTGGAGGATTAGAGATTTATTGGTATTATTATGTCACCTTGGGGTTCTTCTATGTTGTTTGCAAGTAAGGATGAAAAACGTTTTCTATTGTGTGTTGATTACATGATGTTGATGTCCATGACTTTTATGAACAAGTATCATATTCCATGTATCAATGATTAATTTTTCTAGCTGAGGGGAACTTCTATTTTTTCCAAGATAGGATTTAGATTATGGAATCATCATTTGAGTGTTAGGAATTATAACAAACCAAGTACACCTTTCAAAGGAAGGTATGTCTTATATGAGTTCATCTTAATGTTATTTGGTTTTGAAGAACTCACCGTCCATGTTTATGGGCCTGGTGTTCATAATCATCCATGTACACCTAGATAATTTTTTGGTAGTGTTAGTGGATGAATTATTGATGTACTCCAAGAATAATTATGAGAATTACCAACATCTTGACATCATCTAGTGTAAATAGAGAGAGCCTCATATTTATGAAAATACATCAATGTGTCAGTTTTGGACAGATCAAGTACACTTCATGAGTCACAACATATTAGAAGAAGGTGCCTCGGTAGACATAGAATAAAAATAAGAAGTGGTTAACTAAGACCATCCAATGAATTTTTCTGATATATGTATATTTCTGGGGTTGTTTGGTTATTATCAAATATTCATACTATAAATTTCCCAACTCTAAATGATTATTATAGGCTATAAAAATAGTATACATTTTTAATTGTTGTGTTATTTTTAGAATTCATTCTATGAGTTGATAAATAATTTTTCATTAGTACCAATATTGAACCTACCAGAGTTAGTTGAGTAGTATACGGTGTATTATGATTCTCTTGGAGTTAAACATGGATTAGTGTTGATGTATGGAGATCTATTTGTGGTGTAAGGGCATTGAAAGATGAGTAATCACGAACAAAACTTCTATATACATGTTCTCGTGTTGGTAGTTATCATTTGGAAATTGAACCATTCAAAGAATTATATTTTGGATCATAGTTTTATGTGGTATACATCTCATACGAGATTAAATTATATCATATCCCTATGATATTTTTCCCTCAGGAAATTGAGATGAGTATGGCATATGAGTTGATTCTATTTTGAACTGTCATATATGCATGTGAAAGGAAATAGTGAAATAAATGATTTAATCAGGAAAACGTAGACTCAGATTGTTCATGAGTCAAATTATATGTGAATGATGATGACTATACTTGTATATATGAATGTGTTGGTTTAGGAGAGTCAGGAGTAGATAAATCTAATGTTTGTTTTATTGTATTATACTCTTTTGAATGGTATTAAAGACATAAAGTACAAGGATACATAGAGTTTGACCTTGGGGGAAAGCCTTGATGGTGGGTAGTCAGCTTTCCATTAGAGCATAGATTAAAATTAGTATGTCTATGTCATGAATAAGTATTTTGTGCATACATGTATGAAGGATGAGTTGATAGGAGAAGTCAATGGCTCAATCTGGGTGGTGCATCTAGGTCTGACCAAAATATACTGTGACCTATGATGACAGTTTTGTGAACATGCATGAAAAATGAGATAACAATGTTTGTGACATGATGTAACACTAATCCATCAGTGAAGGTCGTGCATTAAGGACCTGGGGGATTTGTATAGTCATTGTATTTTTCATAAAGAAAGTGGGATAACATGACAATGGATTTTGTGGTGGGTATCTCAAGGACTCCACAGAAGAATGATTTTTTTGTTGATTGACTGACAAAGGTATCACATTTCTAACATATAGGGGAGACATTTTCAATGAAGCATTTTTGAGAATTGTATTTTAGGAAGATAGTTTCATTTCACACATGGCGGTAAAATATGGTTTTATATATTGAATCACATTTTTATTCATGATTATGGAAGGTATTAGAGAAGGAACCTGATATGATGGTTCTATTAAATACAAATTTACACTCAATGTTACACTGGTAGTTGGAGCATACTATACATGGGATGGACTCTATGATGCATTCTTATGTCCTTGATTTGGGAGGATTTTGGGAGAAGCCTATGATACAAGTTTATTTTTCCTAAAACAATAGTTATCAGTCTGAAATACTAAATGAACCATATACAGATCTTTATGTAATACCATACAGAGCACCATTATGCTGAATATAGGTAGGTAACTCAGAACTATTGGGACTATGTCTGGTAAAGGATTTGTTAGAGGAGGTTCAACATATTTTGAAATATAAGTCCATGACTTAGAGTATATATAAGTCACATAATGATGAATTTGGATGACCCTATAATTTAAATATGTTGACAAAGTTTTCATTCATATGTCCCCTATGTTGGGTAACCATAGGATATGGGGATAGGGAATGATTTCACCTAGGATTGTAGTCCAATTTGATATTGGAGAAAGAATTTATCTAGTGGCATATGGATTGGCTCTCCAATATAAATATGATGATAAAAAACATAATTTACATATATCAAAATTATCAATGTTTCACCTCGATCCTTCTCTAAAATAGATCATGATGAGTAGGGGATATATTTATCCATTAATAAACATAAAATGTGTTTGTTAGATCATTGTGGGAAATTGTTGTATGGAAAGACCATGCAAAGAGTTTACAATTAATGGAATCATGGATGTGTACTGGAGGGACTATGGGAAGGGGAAGAAAATATGAGGAATCAATGGGACAAAATTTTTTATAGAATCATAGAGATTCTTGGGAGTGAAACATGAGGATACTATCCTTTAATGTGGTGTGATTATAAGATCCCATCATTTTATAGAGATTAATAAGTCTTGTTTATAGGTTCTATGTTGTCTTAATTTTAGTAATTTTTGTTTGGGAGTTATCTTGGGATGTGTTTGAGTGATTATTTAGGAAAATGGAACAAAAATGGTCAATGCACGGTTTTTGTATGATTTGGAAAATTCGTGTGCCCCAACCTAGCGGACTGTGTCAACCCATATAGAGGGGATTCACATGGATATCACACAGTTTTGATAAATGTATGCACAAAAAAATGAATTCATGCATGAAAATAAATAAGGCTGATAGTATAAGTGAACAGTTACGGGAAACTATGTAAGGCAATTAATTTTTCTGACAAATTATATTTTTATTCATAAAAAACCCTAATTATAAGTTTAATTCATTTATCAATATACCCTAGGAACTCTTTCACAATTTTGGAGCACTAAAAAGAGATTTCAAGCCTTCATGGCCTCTTCTATTTGGTATTAGAAGCCCAAATTAAGGATCATCACTCCTCCTAGTATGAGAATTATATCTCAGATTCTTTCCTCTCTTCTCCCTTTCATTCATTTATTTTATTTATTCCTAGTTTTGGGATAAATTCAGTGTATATTTATAGATGTAGGTCTAGTTTTATATATATAGATATAGATCTATTATTATAGATATAGATCTATATCTATGATATATTAATTTGTTTATCTATATTTATGAAATTATATTTGGATCTCATTCTACATCGTTTCAACACTCGATATTGTCAATTTCTATTGGGTGATATTTCTTAAATGAATTGAGGTAGGTAGTATAAGGCCACATCCTTAAATAATACTTAATCTTGAGTTATTACAAGAATACACATTGAAGATCTTTTTATGCTTAGAGTTTTAGAGAATTAGATCATAAATCATGCATTACATTCCACATTTCGACAAGGTGGTTACATAAAAGACAGTATTCATTTTTCCCATCAAAGGAAACTTATTTAAAATAAAACATGGATTATTTCTTGACACTTCCTCGACACTATCCTCACATCATGTACTTTTCCCTTGACATGTGAAAAACATTTCAAAAACATGGGATGAGCATAAAAAGCTCAGTAATGGATATAAAAATATAGAAAGAAAAACTTAGTCCATGTATATATAAGAATCAATGAAATCATACATCACTCATAAAACAAAAAGCACTTTAACATACCTCATGAAATCATAATATTTATGAATAACTCATAGAAATCATAAGACATAATGGTAACCTGAGGTATTCGTAACATTCTTACGTAGGAAGTAACCCTCATGGTTACGTTTGGAATACCCATTACAGTATATTCCCTAAAACTCTTAGAAGAAACCTTAGAATTTAACCCCTTCGTGTTACCCAATGAATTGGAGAGCTATATCGGGCTCATCCTCCCCTATTTTATCACAGAACAACCCATCTTCATAAACAATTCCCAAAAACCATAACATAATCGTATCACATAAAACATCCATAAAGGAAACATAACATTTCTACATTTTAATAAAAAGATATAAAAAACACATTGATATAATAACAACATTATAAAAACCATTTTTAATACCTAAATAAAAGAAAATTAAAACATGGTATTTATTTTTCATTTAAAAAAAGTTATGGCTTGTAGAGGAAGCTGAAACTCAAATAATCGTCACGGCGGCAGAGAAGTTGTTGTCATCACGTACATAAGACAAAAACATTACCTTTTGTTGTTTAGAAAAATGCTTTGTATAAGAAGATTCATTTTTAATAAAATTAAAAGTCAAAGGGGTTTATACACCGTATAAAATAATGTTTTGTATAAAACAGAATTTGCCTCAACGAAGGGAGATTGAGACGAAGTCCCTTACCTCGTGTCCGACTTTAATCGATCGTTCTTTAATCTCCTGAATAAAAAACTAGAGTTGATTTCTAATTTCTTAAGAACCTTTTTCAAGTTCATTATTCCTTTTATATCACGTATTACCATGTTACAAACATTGTGTAATTATTTATGTTAATAACGGTCATTTTGTCGATCTTTGGTACTTGAGACAAAAATAAACTTCTTATAATTACAAGTTGTTCATGTGATAAAATATCCATTATATAAATAATTACATTCATGATTTAGATATCATATATATCATATATATCCAGTATATACATGCATTTATAATATTACATAATATATAGAGGTATGAAAAGAAATGCACCGTTCATGGAGACGGTAATTCGTACGTACGCAAGAACGCTAATTTCATTTCTATTTCATATTTAATGGAATGAAATCATAAGTATATAAAGTAATATTATAATTCCAGTATAATATCAAATATTACATCATAAACTCAATCCTTTATACATCCCACATATGGCATTAACCAATCATATCACTTTGAGGGGGCGGTAGTCCGCACTTCCTAAAATGAAATTATCGCGTTTACCCATAATGGAAACCATAAAGGTATTCCATAAATTAAACATACAGAAGCATAAGGAAAAACTAAACATAATATATATCATGTATAAATAGAGTTACATCTTAATGGCCACCATGAAAGGTGTTAAAAGAAGATTGAACAATTATCGTTTCGTGAGGAAGAAATTCGCCAACCACAGAAACAGTATGTTCTTTAACAATTATAGGGAGGTGTGTGTAAGTTTAAATCAAATAATTCTCCTAAAAACCTCATATAATATTTAAGATACTATTTTTGTTACAAAATACAAGAATAAAAAGAGTTTAGGTGGTTGGAGAAGCAATATAAAACAAAATAACATTAGAGAAGAAATTACGTTTAAATCGGGTAACTCCCCTTGGTTTGAACCAAAAAGGATTCTTGAAGAGATTTTTGCATAAGTTAAGGATTATATGATGAAGAGAGGAATTTGGAGAGATAAAATAAGCAGATTATAGCCGAGCCAATGGCTTAAGTGGTCTTTGTAAGGTGGTAGAGGTGGGGGCCTTTTATAAGAGGGAGGAGGGGAACTCTTGGAATGTCAAGAAATGTTACATTATTATATAATGAGTTTCGGATTTTGAAGGCCCGATAATGATATATTTCGAGGATAAGGTGATAGGGGTTTGAAATCCACCCATCCAATATGTTTTGACAAGTGTAAGTCTTAGATTTTACATTATTTTTTCATTTTATTTAAATCGTTCATTAATGAGGTAATCACTACATCATCATGGTGTCATAAATAAATTTATTTATTTAATGTCTAAAAATTATAAAAAAACTACAATGATGTAGGAAATCGTTTTAGATATCCAATGACTATTTATAGTCTAAGAGATCATTTATGTAGACAAAATTAAAATTGTTTTACATGGGTGATACATACCTTG
Source organism: Viscum album (assembly GCA_963277665.1). Classification (NCBI taxonomy): domain Eukaryota; kingdom Viridiplantae; phylum Streptophyta; class Magnoliopsida; order Santalales; family Viscaceae; genus Viscum; species Viscum album. The sequence continues at coordinate 411,339,154 of OY728123.1, read as the reverse complement.
GTTATACTTACCTTTTAAAACCATAAAATGATAGTGTCACTATCACCTAAATGTGATTCCATGGGGTCCCAATGTTTTTCATCACACTTTTCCATGGTGAAACTTTGATGAAGACATAATCACCTACCTCAAAAGAGAGATGTTTCCTCTTGTTGTCTGCATAACTTTTCTTCCTACTCCGAGCTGTTCTCACGTGTTTCTGTATCTGCTGAACTTTTTCTGCCAACTCTTCTACCAATTATTGTCCCATCAACTTATTTTCACCCACTTCATCCCCAAAAGCTGGAGTTCGACACTACTTCAAATATAATGGGACAAATGGTTCCATATATATACTGGAATGAAAACTGTTATTATAGGAAAACCCAATCAAAGAACGATGTTGGTCCCAACTTCCCTAATAATTCATCAAACAAGCACGTAGCATATCCTCCAAAGTCTAAATTGTTCATTCTGACTGCCCATCTGATTGTGGATGAAAAGTTGTACTAAAATTTAATTCAGTACCCAAAGACTTCTGAAGGCCTTTCCAAATGTTAGAAGTAAACCTTAGATCACAATCATATATAATGGAGAGGGGAACTCCATGTAACCTGAATATCTCTTTAAGATACAAATGAGAAAGTTTATCTAGAGAAAAAGTATCTCGTATAGAAAGGAAATGAGACTATTTAGTCAATCGATCAACAATAACTCAGATCACATTATTACCTCAAGGTATCATCGGCAACCCCACAACGAAGTCCATAGATATATTCTCCCATTTCCACTCTGGCACTGGTAAAGGCTGAAGCATCCCTTTTGGTAACTGCCGCTCTGCTTTAACCTATTGACAAGTCAAACACATCACAATAAAATCAGCAATATCTCTTTTCATTCCATCCCACTAGTAATACTCCTGAGGATATCTATACATCTTAGTATTGCCAGGATGAACTGAAAACGGAGAACTGTGAGATTCATATAACAACTCTCTCTTAAATTGTGAATCACAAGGCACATCCAATCTCTTCCCAAATCTCAAAACACAATCATTATAAATGTTGAATTCAGGCAGCTTACCCTTCTGAACCAGCTCTACCTTTTTCTACAACTCACTGTCTTGTTTCTGTGCTTTCTTAATTCTGTCTGGTAGAGATGATCTCATCGACACCTGAAAAAAAACAGAAAAACTTCCTTCACCAACAACATTCATGAAAAAGTTCATAAAATCCTTAACCAAAGGATCACGTTCCAAACATTACAAGGTTAATGAAGAATTACTCTTTCGACTCAAAGCATCAGCCCCTTTATTTGCTTTTCCCGGATGGTAATGAATTGTACAATCATAATCCTTCATTAATTCTAGGCATCTCTTTTGTCTCATGTTCAATTCTTTCGGAGTCAATATTTACTTTAAACTTTTGTGATCAGTGTATATTTCACACTTTACACCATACAAATGATGCCTCCAAATTTTTAAAGCGAAAACAACAGCAGCTAATTCCAAATCATGTGTAGGGTAATTTACATCATCAGTTTTGAACTCACGTGAAGCATAAGCAATTACCTGATCATTCTGCATTAGGACGCAACCAAGTACTTTCAATGAAGAATCACTATAGATAACAAACTCACCATTCCTGGAAGGTATTGGAAAAATTGGAGCATTCACCAATCTTCTTTTCAACTCTTGAAAACAATCACCAAATTCTTTTGTCCAGATAATCATAACACCCTTCCGAGGTAGCTTAGTCATTGGACTAGATAACCATGAAAGATTTCTACCAAACCTTCAGTAATATCCTGCCAAACCATGGAAACGAAAAATCTAGGTAACATTTGTGGGTCTTGGACATTCTTCAACAACCTTTGTTTTTGCAGGATCAATAGTTTTTCCGTCTTTAGAAACAATGACACCAAGGAAAGAAATTTTTTTCAACCAAAATTCACATTTCCTAAATTTTATATATAATTTATTTTCTTTTAAGGATTGAAAAATAACCCTTAAATGAATTTCATTCTTCTATTTACTTTTAGAAATCACAAAAATATCATCAATTAAAACAACCACAAACTTATCCAAGAACTCATAGAAAATTCTATTCATAAGGTCCATGAATACAGCAGGTTCATTGGTTAACCCAAAAGGAATTACTACTAATTCATAATGGTCATATCTTGTACGAAACACAGTCTTTGGAACATCTGCTTCCTTTACCTTCAACTGATGGTACCCCAATCTTAGGTCAATCTTTGAAAAAAAGATCTCCCTGGAGCTGATCAAAAAAATCATTGATATGAGGAAAAGGATATCTGTTCTTTAGAGTGATGTTATTCAAGGATCTATAATCAATGAAAAGTCTCATTGAACTATCTTTCTTTTTAACAAATATGAAGGGAGCACCCCATGGTTATGTGCTAGGTCAAATGAAACCTTTCTTTAAAAAATCCTGCAATTTCTCCTTCAACTCTAATAGTTCAATTTGATCCATTTGATAAGGGGGTTTTGAAATTGGCTTAGTATTAGGAACTAAGTAAACAGTAAATTCAACTTTCTAATATGGTATTATTCCATGAAACTCATCAGGAAAAACATCAGGATACTCATTTACCACTGGCACATAATTAATCTGAACAGTTCCTTTGTTTTCAACAATATGTGAAAGGTAATATTAATTTCCATCCTTTACAAGTTTCTCAGCCTCTTGATATGTTATCAACGGTAAGGGTTCGTTATTTTACACAAACTTAAAGTCTTTCTGAAAAGAAATTTCTTTAGCTCAATAATCAATCTTAGCATGGAAAACAAAGAGCCAATCCATACCCAAGATAACATCAAACTCTACTAGAGGTAAAACAATAAGGTTTGCAAGTAGGTTCTTTCCACGGATAAGGATAGGAAGATTCTTATAAATTATTTTTTCCTTAACATTTCCCCCGGGTGTTTTTACCACAAGTTTAGGAGACAATTCTTGAGATTTAATTCCCAATTTACTTGAAAAAATTTCAGAGATGAAAGAATTTTTAGACCCTGAATCAAACAACACACTAGAATAATCTGAAAAACAAACAAAGCACCTGATAACACTTAATTTGATGTCCCAACATCTACTGAAGTAGTTGAAAAGGATTTCACCACACCTTTCTACTTGTAGTCTGACTGTTTCCCATAATTTGAGCTCTTTGTCGAACACTCGTTTTCATAATGACCCATCTCATTGCACTTGAAACATTTCACTAACTGTAAATCAAATTTGGTCTTACCATCACCCTGATCTTTTTCAGTGCCATCACGAGCCTTATGTCCCATCTTACCACATCGGTAGCAGTTTACAGAATTCAAAAGACATTCCCCAGAATGCTTTTTACCACATTTATCACAAACTGAAAACTTATTTTTCTTACCATTAGCCCTTTTTGAAGGATTATTTGCTTTTTCCTACCACCTCGGTCTCTTCTTCTGTTGGTTGTTATAGAACATTTGATCATCAGAAAACACTATTTCCACCTTATCAGCACATTGAACAAGCTTTTCATAACTTTTGAACTCACAATAAGCTGATTCCCTTCGATATTTTGTCTTCAATACTGAGTAAAAATGATTTATTTTACTATCAAGGCCTCAGATAAAATTTGGAGCATACCTTTCCAATTGAGTGAACCTTTATTCATATGAAGCCACTGAGTCGTCCTATTGCCTCAATTCCAAGAATTGTTTTTCCATCCTAAGTCGAACATAATTAGGGAAATATTTCTCAAGAAACATACCTTTGAATTCATCCCAGTCAAGAGCATCAATCTCATCAGCGTCCCTGATATTTTTAACCATCGACCACCACTAATCTTCTTCACCCTCCAAACGGTAAACAGCAAGACAAACCTTTTGATTGTCTTAACACGCCATGACATCGAAAATATACTCCAATGCTTTAATCCAACCTTCAGATAGCACAAGGTCAGATGATCCTTTGAATGATGGGGGATGTTTCCTCATGAAATGTTACACGACTAACATGTTCCTTTGTGGTTGATCTGGCTGATCTCGTGCATGGATACCACCACCATTTATCTCTTGATTCAACTGCGCCATTACTGCAACAAACTGTTCAATTCCAATTCTGACCATCTCAGGATGCTGATTCGGAAGGTCATTTCTTTCTGTATGCCTTCCAAGCACTGCTTCCTTGTTTCCTCTGCAGAAAAACATTTTGAACAAACATGTATTACATGAAGCAACATGGTAATCTTCAAATGCTATATCATTTCAATTTGACCATAAAAAAATATTTTATGGATAATCATTTAATATAATTCTAACTCCTAATGTTATCTAAACCGAGCCTCTGATACCAACTATAAGGCCCCAGCCTTAAACATTACTTAATCTTCAGTTATTACAAGAATACACATTGAGGATATTTTCCGGTTTTGAGTTTTAGAGAATTAGATCATAAATCATGCATTACATTCCACATTTCAACAAGGTGGTTACATAATAGACAGTATTCATTTTTCTCATCAAAGGAAACTTATTTAAAATAAAACATGGATTCTTTCTTGAAAATTCCACGACACTATCATCAATTCATGTACTTTTCCCTTGACCTGTGAAAAACATTTCAAAAACTTGGGATGAGCATAAAAAGCTCAGTAAGGGATACAAAAATATGGAAAGAAAACCATAGTCCATGTATACATAAGAATCAATGAAATCATACTTCACTCATAAAACATAATCACTTTAACATACCTCATGAAATAATAATATTTATGAATAACTCAAAAAAATAATAAGACATAATGGTAACTTGAGGCATTCATATTATTCTTACGTAGGGAGTAACCCTTATGGTGACATTTGGAATACCCATTACAGTATATTCCCTAAATCTCTTTGGAGAAACCTTAGTGTTTAACCCCTTAGCGTTACCCAATGCATTGGAGAGCTATATCGGGATCACCCACCCTAAGTTTATCACAGAACCATCCGTCTTCATAAACAATGCCCATGAACAATAACATAATCGTATCACATAAAACATCCATAAAGGAAACATAACATTTCCACATTTCAATAACAAGATATCAAAAAAAAACATTGATATAATCAAAACATAATCAAAACCATTTTCAATACCAAAATAAACAAAAACTAAAACATGGTATTTATTTTTCATTTTAAAAAAAAGTTATGGCTTGTAGAGGCAGCCGAAACTCAAATAATGGTCATGGCGGCGGAGAAGTTGTTGTCGTCGCATACATAAGACAAAAACATTCCCTTTATTGGTTTAGTAAAATGCTTCATTTAAAAAGATTCATTTTGAATAAAAGTAAATGTTGACATGTTTTATACGCCGTATAAAATAATGTTTTTATTAAAACAAAATTTTCCTCAATGAAAGGAGATTGAGACGAAGTCCCTTACCTCGTGTCCGACTTTACTCGATCGTTCTTTAATCTCCTGAATAAAAAACTAGAGTAAATTTCTACTTGCTTAAGAACCTTTTTCAAGTTCATTATTCATTTTATATCACTTATTACCATTCTACAAACATTATGTAATTATTTAAGTTAATAACGGTCATTTTGTCGATCTTTGGTACTTGAGTCAAAAATAAACTTCTTATAATTACAATTTGTTCATGTGATAAAATATCCATTATATTAAGAATTATATTCATGATGTAGATATAATATATATCATATATATCCATTATATACATGCATTTATAATATTAAATAATATTTAGAGTTAAGAAATGAAATACACCGTTAATGGAGACGGTAAGTCGTACGTACGCAAGAACGCTACTTTCATTTCTATTTCATATTTAATGGAATGAAATAATAATTATAAAAAGGAATATTATAATTCCAGTATAATATCATATACAAAATCAAAAACTCCATCGTTTATATGTCCCATATATCAAATTAATGAATCAAATCACTTTGAGGGGGCGGTAGTCCGCACTTCCAAAAATGAAATTATCACGTTTACCCATAATGGAAACCATCAAGGTATTCCATAAATGAAAAATACAGAAGCATAAGGAAAAACTAAACATAATATATATCATATATAAATAGAGTTACATCTTAATGTCCACCATGAAAGGTTTTAAAAGAAGATTGAACAATCATCGTTTCGTGAGGCAGAAATTCGCCAAGCATAGAAACAATATGTTCTTTAACAATTAGATGGAGGTGTGTGTAACTGTAAATCAAATACTTCTCATAAAAACATCATATAATATTTAATACAATAGTTTTGTTATAAATGAAAGGAATAAAAAGAGTTTATGGGGTTGTAGAAGCAAAAAAAACAAAAGAACGTTAGAGAAGACATTACCTTTAAATCAGGTAACTTTCCTTGGTTTGAACCAAAAAGGTTTCTTGAAGAGATTTCTGCATAAGGTAAGGATTCTATGATGAATAGAGGGATGTGGAGAGATAAAATAATCATAGTTTGGCTGAGCCAATGGCTTGAGAAGTCTGGGTAAGGTGGTAGAGGTGGGGGCCTTTTATAAGAGGGAGGAGGGGCACTCTTGGAAAGTCAAGAAATGTTACTTTATTATATAGTGAGTTTTGGATTTCAAAGGTCCCACAATGATATATTTCTAGGATAAGGTGGTAAGGGTTAGAAATCAACCAATCCAATACATTTTTGACAAGTTTAAGTCTTATATTTTACATTGTCTTTTTATTTTATTTAAATCGTTCATTAATGAGGTAATCACTACATCATCATGGTGTCATAAATAAATTTATTTATTTAATGTATAAAAATTATAAAACAACTACAATGATTTAGGTAATAGTTTTAGATTTCCAATGATTATTTATAGTCTAATAGATCATTTATGCAGAAAAAATTAATTTTTTTACTTGGGTGATACATACTTTGGTTATACTTTCCTTTTAAAAACATAAAATAATAGTGTCACCATCACCCAAAAGTGATTCCATGGGGTCCCAAAGTTTGGAAAAAGGCATCCCATGGTCGGCTATGACACATCCAGTAGATTTAGGAAACATGTTGGGGTCATTGTGCATTATTATGATATTATTGCATTACCCATAACTACCCGATTACTAATTAATAACGATAATTAAAGACAATTACTGTCGTTACTATTCATAGTGTCCAAAAACAAAAGAATCTTATTTACATAATTTGGAACTTCTGATTCCAAATATGGAATCCATTTTAACAAATTCCAAACACAGAAATTTTAGTAATTAATTTAAAAATAATTCCTGTTGTCAAAACAAATAGCGTGTTTTTTAGAAACAATATCTATCAAGAGTTTGACAATTGTTTATGTCCAATTTCAATGTGAAATTAATTCCAATGACCACCATTGGGTTAAATGGTAAAAATATATTCTATTTAAACTTTAAAACCAATTAAAAAATAATCTATCCATATAATTAAATTAGATGAAAAAGAATTTTTGAAGTAAAATGCAGTATTTTTCACTATTCATTATAAAATGAACATTGTCAGAAAAAATACCAAAAATTTATCCAAAGTAAATTTCAATGTCCCAATCCTAAAGAATAAATTTATTTTTACAAATAGAGCTTATAAAATTTTCAAAAGTTAGATTTAAAAATGGTTCTCCATCAAAAGGCGGTAAAACAATCTTTTAAAAAATATTAGAGAATTCTATGCTTAAGATTGGATTTATTCTCATTTTAAGCCTCTAAAACACTATCTAATTCATAAATTGAAAGAGATATAAAAATACATAATTATTTACTTACTTGGGATGTTACATCCTTCCCCCCTTGTGAAAATTTTGTCCCCGCAATTTATTTACTTATTGAATAAGTGGGGGTATTTATCCCTCATTGCATTTTCATATTCTCATGTTGCCTCTTAAATCATGTGGTTTTTCCACAAAACATTTACTTGAAGAATCACCTTATTACACAATACTTTCACCCTATGGTCTGGAATCTAGAACATTTGTTCCTCGTAATATAGATTATCTTCCATCGGAACTACCTCTGGACTCAAAACATGAGATGGATCTGGTATGTACTTCCTTAGCATTGAAACATGAAAAACATTGTGTACCTGAGATAAAATCATAGGTAAAGACACTCGGTATACAACTGATCTAACTCTCTCCAGAATTTCATATGGTCTAATGAACCTTGGACTCACCTTACCTTTCTTACCAAATCGCATCACACATTTCCATGGTGAAACTTTAAGGAAGACCTGATCACCTACCTCAAAAGAGAGATCCTTCCTCCTGTTGTTCGCATAACTTTTCTGCCTACTCTGAGCTGTTCTCATGTGTTTCTGCATCATCTGAACTTTTTATGCCAACTCATCTACCAATTCTGGTCCCATAAACTTCCTTTCACCCACTTCAACACAAAAATCTAGAGTTCGACACTGATTCCAATATGATGCCTCAAATGGTGCCATCTGTATACTGGAATGAAAGCTGTTATTGTAGGAAAACTCAACCAAAGAAAGATGTTGGTCCCAACTTCCCTGATAATCCATCGAACAAGCACGTAGCATATCCTCCAAATTCTAAATTTTTCATTCTAACTTCCCATCTAATTGAGGATGAAAAGCTGTACTAAAATTTAATTTTGTACCCAACGACTTCTGAAGGCCATTCCAAAAGATAGAAGTAAACCTGGGATCACAATTAGATACAATGGAGAGGGGAACTCCATTTAACCTGACTATCTCTTTAAGATACAAACGAGAAAGTTGATCTAGAGAAAAAGTATCCCGTATAGCACGGAAATGAGCAGATATAGTAAAGGGATCAACAATAAACCAAATCACATTATTACCTCGAGGTGTCTTCGACAACCCCACAATGAAGTCCATGGATATATTCTTCCATTTCCACTCTAGCACTAGTAAAGGCTGAAGCATCTCTTTTTTTAACTGTCGATCTGCTTTAACCTGTTGAAATGTCAAACACTTCACAGTAAAATCAGCAATATCTCTTTTCATTCCATCTCACTAGTAATACTCCCGAAGATCTCTATACATCTTAGTACTGACAGGATGAACTGAAAACGGAGAACTATGAGCTTCACATAAAAACTCTCTCTTCAACTTTGAATCACAAGCCCGCACAATCTATTCCCAAACCTCAAAAAACAATCATGATCAATTTTGAATTTAGGAAAATTACCCTTTTGAACCAGCTCTACCTTTTTCTGTAACTCACTGTCTTGCTTTTGTGCTTGCTTAATTCATTCTGATAGAGATGATCACACTGACACCTAAAACAAAACATAATAACTTCTTTCACCAACAACTTCTAAGCCATAGTTCATCAATTCCTTAACCAAAGGATCATGTTACAAATGTAACATGGTTAATGAAGCATTACTTTTTCGACTCAAAGCATCAGCCACTTTATTTTCTTTTCCTAGATGGTAATGAATTATTCAATCATAATCCTTGATTAATTCTAGCCATCTCCTCTGTCTCATGTTAAATTATTTCTGAGTGAATATATACATTAAACTTTTGTAATCAGTATATATCACACTTTACACTATACAAATGACGCCTCCAAATTTTTAAAGCGAAAACAACATCAGCTAGTTCCAAATCACGTGTAGGGTAATTTACCTCATGATTTTTCAACTGACGTGAAGCATAATCAATTACCTGATCATTTGGCATTAGGACGCAACCATTTCCTTTCAATGAAGTATCACTATAGATAACAAACTCACAATTCCTATAAGGTAGTTCCAAAACTGGAGCTTTCACCAATCTTCTTTTCAACTCCTGAAAACAATCATCACATTCTTTTGTCCAGATAAACATAACACCCTTCCAAGTTAGCTTAGTCATTGGACTAGATAACCATGAAAAAATTCTAACAAACATTTGTTAATATCCTTCCAAACCAAGAAAACTACGAATCTCAGTTACATTTGTGGGTCTTGGCCATTCTTCAACAACCTTTTTTTTTTGCCGGATCAACAGTTATTCCATCTTTAGAAATAATGTGACCAAAGAAAAAATTGGTTGCAACCAAAATTCGCACTTTCTGAATTTCCCATAAAATTTCATTTATTTTAAGGTTTGCAAAATAACCCTGAAATGACTTTCATGCTCCTCTTTACTTTTAGAAAACCCCAAAATATCATCAAAGAAAAAAACCATAAACTTATCCAAGAACTCATGGAAAATTGTATTCATAAGGTCCATGAATACAAGAGGTGCATTGGATAACCCCAACGGCATTACTAAAAATTCATAATGGCCATATCTTGTACGATACTCACTCTTCGAAACATCTTCTTCCTTTACCTTCAACTGATGGTACCCCGATCTCAGGTCAATCTTTGAAAAAAACTGAGCTCCCTGGAGCTGATCAAACAAATCATTGATATGAGGCAAGAGATATTTGTTCTTAACAATGTTGTTATTCAAGGCTCTATAATCAATGCAAAGTCCCATTGAACCATCTTTCTTTTTAAAAAATAAGACAGAAGCACCCCATGGTGATTTATAGGTCGAATGAAACCTTTCTCTAATAAATCCTGCAATTTCTCCTTCAACTCTAAAAGTTAAATTTGATCTATTTGATAAGGGGGTTTTGAAATTGACTTAGCATCAGGAACTAAGTCAATAGTAAATTCAACTTCCCGATCTGGTATTATTCCAGGAAACTCATCAGGAAAAACACCAGGATACTCATTTACCACTCGCACATCATTAATTTGAACGCTTCCTTTGTTTTCAACAATATGTTCATGGTAATATTCATTTCCATATTTTACAAGTTTCTCAGCATCTTGATAAGTTTTCAACCGTAAGGGTTCATTCTTGTACAAAAACTGAAAGTCTTTCTGAAAAGAAACTTCTTTAGCTCTACAATCAATCTTAGCTTGGTAAACAGAGAGCCAATTCATACTCAGGATAACATCAATCTCTACTAGAGGTAAAGCAATAAGGTTTGTAAGTAGGTTCTTTCCACGGATAAGGATGGGAAGATTCTTATAAATTATTTTTTCCTCAACATTTCCCTTGGGTGTTTTTACCAAAATTTCAGGAGTCAATTGTTGAGATGGAATTCCCAATTTACTAGAAAATGTTTCAGAGATGAAAGAATGTGTCGACCCTGAATCAAACAACACACTGGTATAATCTGAAAAAACAAAAATAGTACATGATAACACTTAATTTAATGGCCCAACATCTGCTGAAGTAGTTGCAAAGGATTTCACCTCACCTTTCTGCTTGTAGTCTAACTGCTTCCCATCATTTGACCTCTTTTTCAAACACTCATTTTCATAATGACCCATCTCATTGCACTTGAAACATTTCACTTACTGTAAATCAAATTTGGTCTTACCATCACCCTGATCATTTTCAGTGCAATCACGAGCCTTATGTCCCATCTTACTACATCAGTAGAAATTTCTAGAATTTAAAATATATTCCCCAGCATGCTTTTTACTACATTTTTCACAGACTAAAAACTTAGTTTTCTTACCATCAGTCCTTTTTGAAGGATTCTTCCCTTTCTCCTGCAACCTTGGTATCTTCTTTTGTTGGTTGTTATAGAACACTTGATCATCAGAAAACTCCATTTCCACCTTCTCAGCACATCGAACAAGCTTTTCATAACTTTTGAACTCCTAAGAATCTAATTCCCTTTGATAATTTGTCTTTAATCCTGAGTAAAAACGATTGATTTTACTATCATGGTCTTGGATAAAATTTGGAGCATACATTGCCAATCGAGTGAACCTTTCTTCAAATGCAGCCACTGAGTCATAATCTTGCCTCAATTCCAGGAATTGTTTTTCCATCCTAAGTCGAATAGACTTAGGAAAATATTTCTCAACAAACATACATTTAAGTCCATCCCAGTCAAGAGTATCACTCTCATCCGCGTCCCTGGTATTTTTAACCATCGACCACCACTAATCTGCTCCACCCTCCAAACGGTAAACAACAAGACTAACCTTTTGATTGTTTGAACACCCCATGACATCGAAATTATTTTCCAATCAATTAATCCAACCTTCAGCTAGAACATGGTCAGATGATCCTCTGAATGATGGGGGATGCTACCTCATGAAATGTTCCACCACTGACATGTTTCTATGCGGTTGATCTGGCTGATCTCATGCATGTATACCACCACCATTTATCGCTTGAGTCAACTGCGCCATTACTACAACAATCTGTTCACTTCCAATTCCGACCATCTCAGGATGCTGATTCGGAAGGAAATTTCCATATGTATTCCTTCCTAGCACTGATTCATTGTTTCCTCAGTGGAAAACCATTCTGAACAAACATGTATTAGGTGAAGCAACATGGTAATCTTCAAATTCTATATCATTTCAATTTGATCATAAAAAAATTATTTTTTGGATAATCATTTAATATAATTGTAACTCCTAAAGTTATATAAATCGAGCCTCTGATACAAACTATAAGGAACCAGCCTTAGACATTATTTAATCTAGAGTTATTACAAGAATAAACATTGAGGATCTTTTCAGGTTTAGAGTTTTAGAGAATTAGATCATAAATCATGCATTACATTCCACATTTTAATAAGGTGGTTACAAAAAAGACAATATTCATTTTTCCCATCAAAGGAAACTAATTTAAAATAAAACATGGATTCTTTCCTGACATTTCCTCAACACTATCATCACATCATGTACTTTTCCCTTGACATGTGAAAAACATTTCAAAAACTTGGGATGTGCATAAAAAGCTCAGTAAGGGATATAAAAATACGGAAAGAAAAACTTAGTCCATGTATACATAAGAATCAATGAAATCATACTTCACGCATTAAACATAAGAAATTTAACATACCTCATGAAATCATAAGATTTATGAATAAATCATAGAAATCATAAGACATAAAGGTAACTTGAGGCATTCATAACACTCTTACGTAGGGAGTAACCCTCATGGTTACATTTGGAATACCCATTACATTATATTCCCTAAATATATTCATAGAAACCTTAGAATTTACCCCCTTCGTGATACCCAATTAATTGGAGATCTATATCAATCTCACCCGCCCTTAGATTATCATGGAACCACCTATCTTAATAAACAATGTCGAACAACCAAAACATAATCGTATCACATAAAACATGCATAATAGAAACACAACATTTCCACATTTCAATCACATGATATCAAAAACACATTTATATAATCGAACAGTTATCAAAACAATTTTCATTACCAAAATAAAAGAAAAGTAAAACACGGTATTTATTTTTCATTTAAAAAAGTAATGGCTTGTAGAGGAATCCAAAACTCAAAAAATGGTCAATGCGGCGGAGAAGTCGTTGTTGCCGCATATGTAAGACAAAAACATTACCTTTTGTCCTTTATTAACACGCTTTGTAAAAAAAATTCCTTTTTGATAAAAGTCAAATTCAAACGGTTTTATACACCGTATAAAATAAAGTTGTGTATAAAACAAAATATGCCTCAATGAATGGAGATTGAGACGAAGTCCCTTACCTCATGTCCGACTTGACTCGATCGTTCCTTAATCACCTGAATAATAAACTAGAGTTAATTTATACTTGATTAAGATCATTTTTCCTGTTCATTATTCCTTTTATATTACTTATTACCATGTTTCGAACATTATGTAATTATTTAAGTAAATAACGGTCATTTTTTCGATCTTTGGTACTTGAGTCAAAAATAAACTTCTTATAATTACAAGTTGTTCATGTGATAAAATATCCATTATATCAAAAATTATATTCATTATGTAGATAACATATATATAATATATATCCATTATATAAATTCATTTTTAATATTACATAACATTTATAGTTATGAAATGAAATGCACCGTTCATGGAGACGGTAAGTCGTACGAATGGATGGATGCTACTTTCATTTCTATTTCATATTTAATAGAATGAAATCATAATGATATAAAGGTATATTATAATTCCAGTATAATATCATATATAACATCATAAACTCCATCCTTTATACGTCCCACATATGGAATTAACGAATCAAATCACTTTGAAGGGGCGGTAGTCCGCACTTCCTAAAATGAAATTATCGCATTTACCCACAATGGAAACCATAAAGGTATGCAATAAATGAAAAATACTGAAGCATAAGGAAATAATAAACATAATATTTATCATATATAAATATACTAACATCTTACTGTCCACCGTGAAAGGTGTTAAATGAATATTGAACAATCATCGTTTCGTGAGGCAGAAATTCGCCAACCACAGAAATAGTTTGTTCCTTATCCATTAGACGGATTTGTGTGTAAGTGTAAATCAAATCCTTCTCATAAAAACATCCTAGTATATTTAATACATGGTTTTTTGTACAAAATAAAGGAATAAAAATATTTTAGGGGGTTGGAGAAGCAAAATAAAACAAAAGAACATTAGAGAATACATTACCCGTAAATCGGGTAACTCCCTTTGTTTTGAACCAAAAGGGTTTCTCGAAGAGCTTTCGGCATAAGGTAAGGCTTCTATGATGAAGATAGGGATGTGGAGAGATAAAATAAGATGATTTTGGCCGAGCCAATGGCTTGAGAGGTATGGGTAAGGTGGTAGAGGTGGGGCCTTTTATAAGGGGGAGGAGGGGCACTCTTGGAAAGTCAAAAAATGTTACTTTATTATATAATGAGTTTCGGATTTTAAAGGTCCCACAATGATATATTTCTAGGATAAGGTGATAAGGGTTATAAATACACCCATCCAATAAGTTTTTTACATGTTTACGTCTTAGATTTTACATTATCTTTTCATTTTATTTAAATCGTTCATCAATGAGGTAATCACTACATCATCATGGTGTCATAAATAAATTTATTTATATAATGTCTAAAAATTATAAAAAAATACCATGATGTAGAAAAAATATTAGATTTCCAATGGATATTTATAGTCTAAGATATCATTTTTGTTGAAAAAATTAAAAAAAAATTACTTGGGTGATACATACTTTGGATATACTTTCTTTTAAAAACATAAAATGATAAAGTGTCACTATCACCCAAAAGTGATTCCATGGGGTCCCAAAGTTTGGAATAAGGAATACCACGGTCAGCCATGAAATATAAAATAGCATTAATACACATGTTGGTTCACTATGATGGTCATGAAGGTTCAGATTATAATCCCATTAAGAAACAAGCAAATATTTCAAAAAATAAATGAAAATGTATAGAATTTTATGATAGGGTGGAAATTTAAATTTATACACTTGAATACATAAAGTCATAAACTGAGAAAAGATTTTTAGACCAAGCCCAACAAACAAGAATGCTCCACCAATAAAAACTACTACATTCCCTCTCTTAAGGTAAAATCACACACATGAATCAAAGTTACCTACATTTATATGATGTTGTGAACCCTTGTCAGAAAGAAATAATAAAAACCCTCTCATAGGAAACAACATTCCTATCAGAACATTGAATTATAATATATCGACAATAATCTAATGATGATATAGAATTTCCCCATGCATTCCATGATAAGGTGCTTACTATCATACAAAATCCATTACAAGTGAGTAATTAAGTCAATGCATTCCCTCAAAGGTTATGTTTAAATCTAATTGGGACACAAATTAACCCGAACACAATAAGCGGGTTTCTATAGAAAGTTCTCAAATCACATATAAGTCATATGATAGAATGTTAAAATACACCCCATCACATCATTTCACATGCAATGAACTATTAAACAATAAATAATGACAGAGAATGGAATACAATATTAATCCCATATAACCATCTAAATGAAAATCGTCATTATCAAATAACATATATATATTTGATCAACATATAACATGGGTATTATGGGGTACATTTATATAAAATCATGCAACAAAAATTCAATTATACATGATGGTATGTGTATCGAACCAATGAATGTTGGTGAAATTATCCTTGTTCATCAAGAGAGATATCTCCAAAACTACAATAACATGGTAATGAAAAAAATATCATAGTCAATGAAATCCATGAATATATTCCAATATGATATTACCCAGTTTTTAAAATGAGGCACAAGAAATAATCAATCCATTGAATTAAAACAAATAAAAACTCACTGAAAAATACCATAGAGAGTATTATTAATAACAAACTAAATGATGAAAAATATCAAAAACTATCATTATTGTGAGTGCACAAGAATAGTCTTAAATCACAAAATTGATGACTCAATAGATGGTGAGAGAGATTTCAGTCTGGGGATAGTGTCTCTCTATCTTAGTAACAACTTCAGATGAACGGTTAACCATCCTCACTAATGGTTCATCTAAAGATAACTTAAAAGTAATATAAATATATATAATTATAAAGGTAGAAGATTAATTAAACTAATAGTTGTAATATTTTAATTAAAATTCCATTTTTGATCACTCATGACGATCACACATATTTTCCCCATATCAATGAAATATCCAATGATTAATGATTCTATTTCACCAATTGAAATTTAAAGGTAGACCATTGGAATTGACACCACCATAACGTCCACCATGGCTATAGTGACACAAAAATAATATCCCGACACTGTAATCCATTATTTCATTTTACCAAAACAAATATATATATTTCATAATTTTATCATCCCCTATAGGTGTTGTGTGGTAATTCTATCCTCTGTCCACATTAGACTTCCATGAGAAACATGACTATGGGCTCAAATTCTCCGACATTTTTCTTTTCTCTCCATTTTATATGGATCGCTTAGAGCCACAAAATATTTCACTATAATCATGGTGTATATAGTATTGATCAAATGAGAAATGAAATCCACAAAACCACTCATAATTAATAAATAAAAAATAAAGATGGTATCAAATGAAAATATAATTTTTGGTGATAGAAAAGGGATTAAATTTTTATGTAAAAATTGACTCCCCAACCTTACCCTCTCTATTTAAATATAATAATTGATATGGATTTATTACATAAATAATTTAACAACTCATCCACTGTGAACAATAATCTGACCCTCTATCACATGGTTCCAGATTGATTTATCTCTGTATCTTTAGGGGGAATGTAGTGTCACCATATTCAAAAATAACTCATTATTTATCTAGTCTTTTATCGTTAAAAAAATAAAAAAATGATGTTTTAGGTTTCAACTAAATTTCAACATTAGTAGATCTCTTGTTTATAATCAAGAATATGCCTATGTATCTGAGAATTGTGTTACCTATCATGCATACCATGATAACAAGATGGATGGTGGTGTTTTTAAAACACTACTGTAATAAATTCAGTGATCTCAAATGGATTAACATTCTATTGTTTCAATTTCATATTCTTATGAAAATGATGATGCTGTAAATGAGGTAACATATAGAAGAAAACATTATTCCCAATGGAAATATAAACATTTCATAACATTAAGATATCATATAACTTTTTTATCCCCTAATATGTATCCAACAAAATTTCAATCTTCTATAAACCCATAAATTTATCCTACAACATACTCTCAAAAATACTTCTTACACACTTACCTCATTCCTTTATAATTTTTGGAAATATGACTATTCCTAGACTATATCCTAATATTCAAAATGGGTATAAGAATTGAAAATTATGTTTTGAAAGAATCCTTCCATAGGAAATAACACATCCCATGATCCACCAATGTGAAAATGGATTTCTAAAGCAAATCATGATGAATGTGATTTGTTCTCTCTAACTATCCATCGATCTACATATGTATTGAAATATAAAACATAAACTATGTCTCCTAAAACATATGGAATAAATTCCAAGGACTTGAAATTAATCATACATCTATTCCTAACATGATACAATAAGGAACTCAATGTACTAGTTTATTCTCTCATAAATAAATAATTCCCCACTCATATATATATTAGGTTTATAAAATTTAAAATATATGCATAAAATTCATTAGAAAATCAACTATCACACAAGGGGAATAATAATTCCTTGGGGAACTAGATAACCCCATCTAGATGTCCAAAATAATATCATCCCACATCTAAAAGGTTGACATATGTTGTTGAATTATTATTTATAAGGTAAGGAATCATGAAACAAAATGATAATTTTTCTACATAGTACATGATGTATATAAGTAATGTTAGATCTCATAGATTATCTATGTCCTCCCGGCATGAACTGCACATTTTGAAGAATGATACCATCTCAAAATCTCCACCATCATATAGTATATCATTATATTATCATCTATGTAAAACACTACTATATAACTAGACTTTTACAATGCTATAAATGGAAATTATCAGTACTAGAAAAGAACTATGAAATTGTGGGGCATTAAAAGCCTAAGACTTTTTTGAGTTCTTTTAAAAGTGTTGATAAAGATCTCATTTATCCGAAAATTAATTTTGAATCACAAAATGATTCACTTATCAGTGAAAATAAATGTTTTGATAAACACCTGTTATCAACGTTGATATAAGAACTTATAAAGAAGAACTTATCACCGCTTTTAGAAGCATTGATAAATGTATCTTTTATCAACACTTCCAAAATAGATTATGGAGATTTTGTTTTTGAGTGCTTGTAAAAGCACTGATAATGGGATATACTACAATGTGCTATAATAACACACTACAACACCACTGTAGTGTGATATTACACCAAACAATATCACTAGAAATGAACTAGAAACACATATAATATAAAAAAAACAATTCCCATTACAATGTTTATATAGAATTAAATTTACAACAAAAATAAAAAACAACACTATTTTATAGACATTTGAATCATTGGTTTATAAAACTACATAAATACAAATTATTACATATATTCAAAAACCTCAAAATTTCTTTTTATTTAGTCATGAAATGACTCATACTATTGCCAAACAATACACCCCCCTACTCAAGAAAAATAACAGACCAATATAAGAAAACTATTTTTATGATACTAATCATATAAATGAACTGTTCATGGAATAATGAATATGAGATCAACATTTTATTATATATTTTTTAGGTAAAATAGATAAATTATATTGTAAAATTATATTTACATCTTTCCAAATGGTTTCCTTCATTATTTTTTGTTCTTTGGAGGGATTGATAACATCATTATGATTTGAGTAAATTGTTTGAATGAGTAGTCAAAAATTTAATTTAGTTTATGTTAATGTAGTAGAGAGTATATTATATTATGAGGAAAAACATAATATATTAAAAAACACTTCCATAATCAGTAAAATCAATTTTTAATGTTTTAATGGATTTTGTTCTTATTTCAAGAATCCAGTTCCCCTATTTGGGGTCCCCTATAACATACAATACAATGTCTTCATTGTGACCATCTTGAACTTATTTTGATGTACAAATGATAGGGTTATCCTTGATTGAATATTAATGTGACATGAAATTTTCATTAGTTTCAAACTGGACAAAAAAAATTATATGTTTGATCATACACAAAAAAACACATGAACTACTTCTGATTCCATTATGAATGGCTCATCTTTTCCCCATGAACAATGAAATTCACCTTTACAAAGACCGTTTAATAAACATCCACTCCATTTATATTTTCTACCCATTTGTAATGGAAATGTGGAACATGAATTTTTGCAAATTCTAACTGAAATATATATTCAATAATACCCAAAAATGACATATTTTCATAAATTGTATTTTTATCCTTAGAACTAGATATGTTCTCACTTATAACAAAATCATAAAATCAATAGTTTTCATCATATTGATGTCACTTTGATCTATTGTATTGAACGTTGAACCATTTTTTCCACCCTATTGTAAGATATAACATGTAAATTTAGGTCCTCTAGATAGACATTGAAGTATTTTGGTAATTGAATTCATATTTTTAGATAAAACCTTATAAATTTGTTCTCTGAACATTCATATAAATTTTTGATTATTAATATTTGACATCTATCTATTAGAATTTGATGTATTCGAATCTATATGAATCTATTTGTGGGATTCAGTTAATGTATCAACATATTCACTATTATGTAATATGTAATGATGTGTCTTTCAACGGGGTGCATCAATCTATAATGGGCCAGACCACATAGTTGAACCTCCCGGACCAAGTGAGCCCTCAGGTGGACCATTATATAACTGGATGATGGTGGGAAGAACATTTCTAATTCAAATAATATGATTGAAATATTCTTACTCATGAGGGGAAAATTTACCTGATCAACAAAATTATTGCATATAACTTTGATAAAGAAGTATATTTTGTTAATTCTATGTAATACGTTTTGATTCAGAATGAAATAGAATGAAACATGAAGTTAATCATGCATCAATACATGAAATCTGGGTGATTTTAGTCCTTGTAATGTCAAATTATTCTTTTACACAAAATTCTTGACATTTTATAAATATCCCTATAGAACATATACAGTAGAAAGGAAAAGAAAAATTTGGAAATTTTCATGTTTGGATAGAATGTATTCTGCCGGAGGAAGAAAATCATACATTTTACCATTCATCTACGCTAACTCTTCCCTCATCCCCATTTCAATCAAGACCACCCAGAACTTGATGCCATCATTTAATTTTATATTAAAATTTAGTAACATTCCAATAACACAATAAAATAAATTGTTTTCTAAATTCATGTAAGTAATAAAATGTATGACATAAAAACATTTCCAATACGTTAATTCCAAGAAAATTGATCTCTTCTTCCAACCTGATATTTTATGGTTTTTCAAAAATGGTTTACTAAAAATTGTGTTAATCTTTTGTACTTTTTTGTAAAGTTGATCACCCATTGCTAGAGACAGTGTTATTCATTTTTCAATATTCCCATCAATTTTTGTCATCAATGATTAATATTTGTGTCATTGAGGTAAAAAAATTTGATGTCCTAAAAAACTGCCTTTGAGGAAAGTTTCAACTGAACTGAGTATGTGTATTTTCCATAAATTGGACACCCCAACATGTCGTTAATGCTTTGTTATGATAAAATTCCATAAGAAGGGATGGATTTTATCATTCCATACATCATGAATCTCAATGTGTATTCATCACTTCTATGGGAATCATACATTACATCACATGTATCCCACATCAATTTCAGATCATTATTCAATAGATACAGATAGTCATCACTATAATTATTGGATTTCATTTTTCCATACATAGGATTAAAAACATATTGTATTTGTGCTTTATATATAGTGACCCTATCCTTTTATATATAATATTACATGATTTTATGAATAATTACACATCAGAGTACATTCCAAGGATCATTAAGTCAAGTTTCTTAGAAGACTAGTTACCTAGAATAACATTATAAAAACATATTTTTTTAAACTCCATAATGAGATCATATTTTTCATTGTTCTCATACATAATTATAGGACAACTTGGGGATAACATGAACATGGGAATGTGTTAAAATCTAAGAAAGGGAATAACCATAAGAACAATTCCTTAACACATTGGATAAAAGACCCCGCATTATGATATAAAATGTCATTTAACATATAGAATCATAAAATATAAACATGGAATCATATTAACATGGATTCATAGTAATGTGGTATAAATGTAAAAAATGATTTTAGTATGAGTCAAGGCTAACCACCAATAAAATTTCTCATAGTAGCACAATCCAAGGCTAACCGCCAAGACTGTTAAACATAGTAGCCCAAGATAAGGCTAACCTCCAAGACCTTCAAACATAATGTATCGTGAGACTCAACATTACCCAATGCTTTGAGAAATATTTTGGTGCAACAATATTAAAATTTCATGAATATGAGTTCAACATAAATAATCATACATAATAATTCTTGCATAAACATAATGGTTACCCACAGAAATAATTGGGTACCACAATCATGTCATAATGCATAACTAATGGGTTTATCATAAAAGTGTCCATGAAAGAAAGGAATTTGAACATACATGGTTGTTTATATGGTTAAATATTAATATATCAATGTATGTGATTTCAAACATAATTGACAACATGTATGAAATTCATTTGGTAAATTTTAGCATTAAAACATTTTTGTGCGGTTTTATGGAAAATACTATAGTGATTTTAAAATAGAAAAGGGAAAATTCATTTATATAAAACCATAAGTCAACAAATATGGTTTTAATTATAAAAAGTATTATTTTATAATTACAATGGTTTCCTACAATATAGGATATAGTTCACTTGAAATTGGGTAGGAATTTTGGAGGTTTCCTTGAAACTTCTTTTCTTATAGGGAACAATTGAGGACGGAATCACTTAAAAACATGTATCCCCAAAATAGAATGATTAATAGAAATTTATACAGGATTTTGGAACATTGAAATATAATTTATAAGAATTATATAAGAATAATAGATAAAATCATTTATATAAAAAATTGAGAAAAGCAACTTGAATGAATAAAGGAGATTCGGGTAGAATTCCCAACAGATTATCTGCATGGTGCCAGGTGTAATTAAGAGGTCTCAATTAGAGAGAAAGGGGTTTCCAATAATTTAAAAATAATGATTATTATTTGGTGTAGGTTTGTAATTATACCCCATCACTATGAATTACACATAAAATCCTAGAGGACAATCTTGAATAAAAGTGAAGTAGAGAGGATCTCTTACATTTAGTCTGTCAATGTTATCTGCTTGATATCAATGACCTGAATAATCTAGTTTGGTTAATTAATTAAAATAATAATATCATATAATATATTTATAATGGTTATTATAATATTCATAAGTTCATTTATAACCATTTTGATTGGTTATGATGTTAAATTTCATTGTTTGGGTCTGTGTTCTTGCATGGTTTTAATAATCAGTTCACTAATATTCATGTTTAGATAAACATATAAGATGAATTTGGTTATCCGGAATTGATGGTATATTTTATTATTGAACATCCATAGTGTTACATGGATGAAATTTTAATTGGGTTGCTCTGAGTAAAGTTGAATCATTATATAAAACATTAATGATAAAATGCTTGAGTTAATTTTATGAATATGCTCATAATTAACTTCTTTTTCATTATTATCTTACATCAGGTGTGCAAGATCATTCTAGAAAAAAATATAAGATAAAATAAAAATTTCATATTTTTTTCAACCATAAAAATGGTTTCATGACAAGAATGTAATATGGTAATAAAAATTGATAAATCATTATCCTTGAATGTGATAAATTAACATATGTCAGGGAGTGGTTTCATTTCTTTTGTATAAAAGAAGGGGGAATGATAGATAATAATGAATTATCACATTAGTATAATGACATTCCAGTACATTTATATTATTGGAGTTATTATACTATTTTGGAGAAGGGAAGTGAGGAAAAAAATAGAAGTGAAAAGAACGTGAAAATAAATAAAAGAATTGGAAATGGGAATTCAAATAACGAGTTAATATCCTTTGGGAACCTCATAAGGTGAGAGGTTTGGGACTTTGGAGGAGACCAAAGGCTGCTGGACTCAGGGAATGAAGTAGGAAAGAGATTTGGGTGGAATTTAAGTAATGCACAAGGATTGAGAGGTGTGGAGTGAAGAGGTAAGGATGGGTGGTATTTGTAGTGGGGAGAGGTGGGTATTCATAATATTATAATCTTTAGTTTAATAATTTTTCATAATAAAAAAATATTCATGATTCCATGAACAGGAATAGTAATAAATTCATGTGAGTTTCGGATTTGGGTTCTTACATCACCAATGATGTAAAAAATTGTTGATTAAAATTATAATATATTTGTACAGTAAATTAATGTATTTTATTATTAACCAAAATTTCATGTATTTTAGAAAAATCCCAGAAATCCACCGTAACCATTTTTCAATGAGTATAAGCAATAATTGGAATTCATTTTTAAAAAAAATTATATATGATTAATTTTATGTTGAATTAAAATCATAATTTACTCAAAAAACAAAAAATTTAAAACCCTAATTTTCTTATTCTCATATATATTTATATCATACTTCCACTTAAATATTATTTATATAATATCATAGATAATATTACTATTCATTTGGTTATTTCAATATTCAAAAGGGTACCCTTACTATTCTTAAGGTTATACAACTATTTACCAAAAATAAATTTGTCCATATTAGACTCCAAATAACTTAATAATCGCAACAGTGTATGTCAGCTTTTTGAAATTCAAATCACAGAAGTGCCAATATTATGTTTAATGATCAAATATTAATTAGTATTTTAATATGATTTTATTTTATGTGATTACATTAAATTATTATATGAAGTAAATTTTCATTGAAAAACATTTCCTCATTACTGTATTCCCCCTTAAGAAATATCACCCTCAAAATTTTGTTTTAAATAATAGGCCATAAACCATTACAGGTACTTTTCCTTCATTGAATACTCTAGTTACAATACTCCTCTTAGAACATATGATTCCACTAGAGTACCATGACCATTTGAGTAGTCTTGTTATGTATAAAATTATCTCTATGTTCCAAGATCATCAATAGATATTCCTCATAATAAGGGTAATTCTCCAACTGTATGACCTATGTAGAGAGTACATGTGGAGGGTCGGGTATGAAGTTCTATATGAGGGATACATGGAAGACATAATGTACTTTGGACATGGTAGGTTTAAGTGCTCATATATAGGCCACAACCCCAACAAGATCAAGAATCTTGAATGGGCTGATGTACCTGGTACATATCTTCCTTTTCATCAAGAACCTCATAACCTTATTTCACAAAGATATGCGTAGAAATACCATGTCTCCAACTTAGAACTCAAGGTCTCATCGATTATTGTCTACATAACTCTTTTATCAACTTTGGGATTCCTTGATATGATGCTGAATGGTTTTCACCTTCTCCACAATTTCTTTGGCCATTTCAGGTCCTAACTACTTTTTCTCACTAACTTCATCCCAACACATCATAGTGTTACACCTTTTCCCATGAATTGATTAATATGGTGCCATTTAAAATCTCGAGAGGAAACTATTGTTTTAGTAGAATTCAACTAGTGGAAGATGATGGTCCCATCCACATTTTGATTTCAAATACATTATCTCAACATATCTTCTAATGTCAGAATAGTGCACTTATATTGGCCATAATTTTGAGGATAAGAGGCTGTAAAAAAGATAAATTTAGTTCTTAATACTTGTTCGATACTTCTCCATAACATCTATGTGAATCATGGATCTTTATAGGATATAATAGATAGTGTTACTTCATCTAGACATACCACCTATTTGATATATATCCTTGCATTTTATCCAATGTGAAGTCCTCTCGAATTGTGATAATGTGAGCTGTCCTTGTAAGATGATCCACAATGACACATATAGCTAGGTTTCCCCTTTATGTCTTTGGATGTTCAGTGGAGAAGCCCATGGTTATGTTCTCCCGAATCAATATAGGTATGGGTTGTGGTTGCATTATCCCCTTATACGTTTTCCTCTCAGCCTTCACTTTATGACACACAAGAGAACCACCTTCTTTATATATGGATCATATAGTAAACATTATTGTGGCCAATATCATAAAACTCATTCCTCATCTATCATGAACTCTATGGATTTCCCATTTACGGTAGCCTCCACCCATTTTAGAATTTCAACATCTATTCTTATAGCTTCCATTATTTTCACCATGAGGGATGGTAGATAAATCATTTTAGAAAGGATTGGTGGTGTTCGTCCCTTAATGACTCCCATGGCCATCCTCTTCAAATCTAAGATGACCATATCGTTTTCAAATCTCATATTTAAAAAATATACATGATCCATTCTATATAGAGCATCTGCCAAAATATTTTCCTTATAGGGATTGCAGTAGATTGAGTAGTCATAGTCATTGATGTGATCCATCGATATTCACTAATGCATATAAAGACCTTTTTGTGTGAATATATATTTGTGAATCTTGTGGTATGTATATATCTCACACTTCTCACCATATAGATAATCCTGATATATTTTGAATGCAAAGATCACAACCACAAAATCTAGATCATGCATAGGATAGTTCTTCTTAGGGAGTTTCATCTACCCTAAAGCATAGGATATGACATTATCATTTTGCATTATCACACAACCTAATCACTTCTTTGAAGCTTCACATTATGCCACAAAGAGTACTCTATTTGTTAGGAGTGTGAGTAATAGATTAGTGATAATCATCTTATTTAACTCCATGAAATAGTCTTCACATTCCTAAGTCAAGAAAAATATTTCTCCCTTCCATGTTAGCTTGTTCATTGGGTTTGAAAATCTTGCATGGTTCTTAACAAATCATCGATAATACCCAGCTAGACCCAAAAGATGTGGATATTAATTACATATGTTTTCCTAGGTACTCATCAATTTTCTTTTTCCTAGAATGATCTATAGTAATCCATTTACTGGTGATAACGTGACCAAATAATGATACATCCTCTATCAAGAACAGAAATTTATTTTACATTGCATACATTATCTCCCTTCACAATGTCATTAACACAGTATTCATATTCTCCTCATCTTCCTCCCTTCTCTTGTTGTATAATAGAATATCATCAATAAAGACTACCAAAACTTTATCAAGGAAACCATTAAGGACACAATTCATTATATCCATGAAAATTTCTAGAGATATAGTGAGTCTGAATGGAATCATTGTGAACTCATAGTGTCCATACCTCATTCGAAAGACACTATTGGGAATATCTTACATCGTCACCTTTAATTTGTGATATCCTGATCGAAGTTCCACCTTTGAGAAATAACTGGCCCCAAAATGTTGATCAAAAAAGTCATCTATCTGAGGAATGGGATACTTTTTCTTTTCTGTGATTTTATTGAGCTCACGATAATCAATGCAGAGGCACATTGATCCATCATTATTCTTGATGAAGAGGACTGACACACCCCACAGTGATGCACTTGGGCATATGAAACCCATCTATAGATTCTCATGTAACTGTTTCTTGAGCTCTTTCAGCTCTACGGTGGCCATTCTATAAGGTTTCATTGATATATGTAGAGATCGAGGAATATGTTCTATTGATAACTCAACCTCTCAATCAGAAGGGAGGCTAACAAGTCTTCCAGAAATACATCTGTGTAATCCCTCATGATGGGAATATCTTCAAGGATGATTATATCCTTTGTCCCAATCATTTGATCTATACATGCCTGCTAATAAGGAATTAATATCAACAAATGATACAATGATTCAAAAGGAGATTTGTCTTCCTCCTTACAATTGTAATGAATCGTAGGATTCTTCATGATATTAAGTGTGATATCCCTTTGGTGATAGTTGTTTTTTTATTTATATAAATATAGCCATTACATGCCCATGATAGCATAAAACTCCCCTATAGTATATATGATGATATTTTAATGGAGGTTCAGTCAACAAAAATTAATCGGGTAGGAGTTATAACCCATGGATGAAATAATTTCCCCATTCACTATTCTGAGATATGACTTATCCTCCAAATATTGAGACGGTATTTTAATGGTTCTACTAAACATGTATGATATGAAATAATGCATTGAACTAGAATAAAATAGTATGTTTCCGATTATTGAATGAATAACTAGAATACCTATCACCACATCGTTGTCTAGATCCACCATAGAAGAAGTGATAGAATAAGCCTTTCTTTGTTTCCTTGGAGGTTTTTGTTGATATACTCTACCAACCCATGGCTTAGGGAAATTATTTTCATAATTCCCATGCTCCTAACAGTTGTAAAACTGCACCACATGCTGAAAATTGATTTGATCCTTCATTTATTTATCCACATTAGTTAGATTTTTCATTTCCCCTCTGTAGTTCTTGGCCAGGTGTCTCAGCTTTCCACATTTGAATCAATTCATGGTTACATTTAGATAGTTCCCATGATTCTTATTCCCAAAAATTTCACAAGTGGTTTATTTAGGCTTCATTCCATTATGGGATTTGTTTGTTGAACCACCCATGTTGTTCATCATTTCCCGCTTCTTGTCACCAGGACCACATGAACACTTAGAGTCTCCAATATTAATCTAAACCTTGAGGTTACAACGAAAAATCTCCTCATAACTTTTGATGTCTAAAATCACCAATTCATTTTTCATACATGGATTTAGTCTGCAAAAGAAGTGATCCACCTAGTGTTTTGTGATAATGAGAAAGAAAGATGTGTACCTTGTTGGATTTGTAAGGTTTTCTTTATATGCCACGATGAACTCATTTTCCTTTTACTTCAGAGTGAGGAAATCACATTCCATATTTAGACGGTGGGTTAGAGGAAATTATGTATTGAATAACAACCTCTTAAATTCATCCCAATCCGTATTATCAATTTCCTTTGTGGAAATTGAATTCATGATTAGTGGTCGCCACTAATTGGCATCCCTATCAGAACTATATAATTCCAGTACAACTTTCTCATTTTTCGAGCACTGGAGGATGGGGAATATCTTTTCAGTGGATTTACTCCATTATTCTATGAGGAGGGATCAGAAGTTCTGCTAAACATGGGAGGCCCTTTCCGCATGAAGGATTCAATGGAAAAATTATATTTCCTTGGAAGAGTAGGGTGTTCCACATGATTCATGTTATTATTCATAACCTGAGACTGTTGAGAAAGTATTGTAATAAAGTTTTGAGCACCCGTTCCCATCATATTAGAAATATTATTAGGGTAATCATCACTTTCCCTATCTCATTGATTGTTTCCACATATTCTTATATTTCATCCCATTAACTACGAAAAATAAGGAACAATTATAGGGCCTAAATACATATCTATTGAGCATAAAAATGAATCTTTGAGCATAAGAGGATAAACATGTAAAGAATAAGTATATCCTAACTTTCGATTCATTAGGTATAAATAGTGGTTATCATTGATCAATTTCGTAACATATATCCTTGTGAGATTTTTTTATTAACATAATAATGGTTTATACTAAGCTCATGAATTTACAAACGCATATCCCCCGGGAGTGTCAAACCAAGAGTGAAGCAATGCCTGTTATCATGTATCAAGATACCTCGGGTTAGGCCCGAAACTCCATGTCAGAGTTTTCACTCAATGTACATCTATTTCATAGTTGCCTCTACTAGTTTGTATCTAGAGAGGGAGGTATTTTCTTCATAAACCACTTACTCTATGCTTATAAAAATTTTGGGATGTTTTCTTATACATCGTCTCATCCATAAGGTTCTCATTATGGTTCCATATTCTTAATATACAAAAATAACTATACCATAATCTAAAACAAACTATAATGACCATTTAATTGTATATATAACATTACAATATTTTAATCATAATTATACATCGGAGTTCAAGACACAGATCATTAATTATAGTGTCTTGGAACACTAGGTACATGGAAAAACATTATAAAAACAACTTTTATTTTACTGTATATTGAGAACCTTTCATAACATGTGCTCATACTTATGAACAGTATAAAAAGGGGATAAAATTGAAAATGGGATGATCTAAAATAACAGTATGGGAATCACCATATGATCAAAGCATTAGCACATGGGATAGAAGGCATGAGATGATGATATAAAAAATCATTTTATGTATGGAATCAGAACATATAAAGAAGGAATCATATAAACCTGGATTCATAATTATGTGGGTGAAGCATAAAACATGAATATAGTCTGAGTTAAGGATAACCTCCAAGACCATTTCCAATAGAATCAGAAACCCATGCTAACCGCCAAGACTGTTGCACATAGTTGCACAAGACAAGGCTAACTGCCATGACCGTCGCACAAAATGTCTCATGTGACTCAACTTTACCCAATGAATTAGAGTGCTATTTGGGTCACCCATATTAACATTTCCTGAATATTTCTTCCACATAAATAATCAAACATAATCAATCTTTCATAATCATAAGTATTTCCCATCGAAAAAATTGGGTACCACAATCATGTCATAAAGAATAACCAATGGGTGTATCATAAAAGTGTCCATGCAAAAACGGAATTAGAACAGACATGGAATTTAATAAGTTAATTTGGGAATATATCCTAATATATGTTGTCCAATATAAGTGAAAACATTTAATAAATGTATTTGATAAATTTTAGAATTAAAACATTTTTGTGCGGTTTTAGGAAAATACTATAGATATTTTAAAATAGAAATGGGAAAAATATTTTATATAAAACCATATGTGAACCAATGAAGTTTTCATAATAAAAATTCAGATTTTATAATCAAAATGGTGTCCTATAAAAAATTATATAGTTCATGTGAAATCGGGTATGAATTCGGGATGTTTACTTAAAACAAGTTTCATTATCGGGAAGTATTAAGTAGGGAATCACTTAAGAACATTAATTTCCCTAAAAGAGAATGGTGAATAGAACTTGATACATGAGTTTGGTTCATTTAAATATAATTTATAAGATTAAAATAATAATAATAGATAACCTCATTTAGGAAATAATAATGATAAATAAACCCGATAGAATAAAAGAGATTCGGGTAGAATTCCTTACAAATTATCAGCATTGTATCAGGAATATTTAAGAGGGATTAATGAGAGAGAAAGTGGTTTCTTGTCATTTAAACATCATGTTGAAAGTATGGGGGAGTTTTATAATCATTCCCCATAACATGGAATTACTAATAAAATGACATAACCTGGAGGAAAATCTTGAATAAAAGTAAAATAGAGAGGATCCATTACCCTACGTTTATTGGTGTTCTCAACTTGATATCAATCAAATGAATAGTCAAATTAAGTTCATTAAATTATAATTAAATATACTATTCTATATGTAGAATATTTATTATAATTTTTTTAGTTTCATTAATAACCATTTTTATTTGTTATGAGCCTCAATTTCATTGTCCAAGTCTGTTGTCTTACTTGTTTTTAATGATCTGTTCACTTATATTCATGTTGGGATAAACATTTTAGATGAAAGTGGTTTTACATAATTGAAGATATATCTTATTATTGAAGATATAAAATTTTAAATGGTTAAATATTTAATTTGTTTATTTAGAGTGATGTTGAATAATTATATAAATCATTCATGATAAATAGTTGAATTAATTTGATGATTTTTCTCATATTTAACATGTATTACATTATAATTTTACATCATATGTGAAATAGGATTTCATAACATAATTTAAGTTAAAATAAATATTTGATAGTTTTTTTAAACAATAAAAATGGTTTCAGAAACTGAATTTTGTATGGTAATAGAAATTGAAAAACCGACATCCTTGAATATGATAAATTAACACATCTCAGATGATGTTTTTATTTTTTTCTTATAAAAGAAGGGGTAATGAGAGATAATAATGTATTATTCCATTATAATTACAAAATTATAGTAAATTTATGTTACTAGAGTTATCGTTCCATTTTGGGGAAGTGAGGTGAAAATATTAAAATGGAAATAAAATAATTGGAAAGAAGAATTTACCTCTTCAGTATATCTCCTTTGAGAACCTCTTAATTGGAGAGGTTTTGGTATTTTGAGGAGGAAAAAGGTTGGTGGGAGTGTGTAATGATGTTGGAAAGATCCTTCGGCTGAATTTATTTACATAATAATTCTTGAGAAGAGTGAAGAGAAGAGGTAAGGATGGGTGGTATTTATTGTAGAGGATAGGAGGGTTTTCATGATATTATAATCATTAGTTTATTATTTTTCTATAAGACAAGAACTAGTGATAATTCCACGACCAAAAATAGTAAGAAATGAGTGTGACTTTTGGATTTGGCATATTACATAACGTATGATGTTAGGAATAGTGTGTTCAAATTATAATGTATGTATATGGTAAATTAATGTATTTTACTATTCATAAAAAATCTAGTATTTCAAAAAACTAACAAAAATTCTTTCTAACCAATTATCGATATGTTGAATCCAAAACTAAAAATATTTTTTGAAAAATAATTTTCTAAATATTATTAATTTAATATTTAATTAATATCATAATTTACTCTAAAAACAAAACCTTTAAAACATTTATTTTGTTATTCCCAGATATAGGTATATCGTACATCCACTAAAATCTTATTTATATACTCTCATAGGCAATGTTACTATTCATTAGGGTATGTCAATATTCATAAGGGTAAAATTATTATTCATAAGGGTATATTACTATTCACAAAATTTAATTGTGTAAAATTAGACTCCAAATAACAGACTAATCACAACCATGTGTGTCAAATTTTTGAAATGCAACTCACAGAAGTGAAAAAATCATGTTTAAAGCTCACATAGAACTCATTAGATCATTATGTTGTGATTTTATGTGATTATGTGACATTATTATAAGAAGTAAATTTCCTTTTAAAAACATTGGTTGGTTACATCATTCATAAACAAGGATGCAATTTATAATTTACCAATATGACGAGACATGTAATATGAGTTCTACTCCATTCACCAAATAGATTTATTCCATATATATATATAATTCAAGATGTGTGTTTCTTGGATTATCTCCAAATTCAGGAAAATCATAATCAATTTTCTTCCTCTGAGGTGAATCTACTAGATGACGTAGCTTCCCATATTTAATTCTTGTATCTACATGCGAGGTTAATTATCATGTAGCATCCTAACATCTATATAGTCTTCTAAACCATGGAATGAATGTAATGTACAATAAAAATTTTGATGTACTTGATTATTTTTTCTTTTTTTGATCTATAACACATGAATGGATATTCATGAGTTATTCATAGAATATGATAAATAATTTAAAATCATTTGGAAACACGTGTATTTTTTTAGAGATCAATTCAATTGAACTCAACATTTTTTAGAGCCATTTGTTTTTTCATGGATGTTCCTTTTCTGCTATTAGCATATCTTTTAGAATACCATGTAGTTCTATAAAGATAGTTTCACTCCATTCATTTCTAGCTTTCACATTATATAAATTCAATAAAGTTAACAATGTTGTTTATCTATTACAACTAGTATACAATTTTTTCTTCAAACAATTAATTATCTCTTTAAAAACATTGGATAATCATGAAGGTCATAATCAATTTCTATTATCATTTCATCTATGTGATCACCATAATATTTTAGAAAGGTATTCATATCAAATGATTCATATAACATAGTATCATCCCAATATTTGTCCACATTTATTTTTTACCCATGTTAAGTAAATAATTTAAATCATTTATCTATTTCAGGAAAATAAAATGCTCTTCCAACAATTCTGATCTAAGTTTTCTTGAATAAATACAACGTATACCTAGAAAAAGGATTTTGTAAGGGTGGTCTACATGCCCATTTGGAAACTCGATGAACTCTTTCACTATATCTTCATATTATTCTGTTAAACAATTAGAGTTCATCCATTTTATATTCATGTCCATCGTATTGGGTTCATAAATTGAGATTTTGAAGATCTCAGTTGTTGTTAACATATATGATATGTTTTAAATACACTCCATATGACCCAGATGAAATGTAAGGACAACTAGATGAGATATATAGGAAGGTAAAAATACCTATGATTTTAAATTGTATTCTGTGGTATATTTCTAGGTTTTCATTAATTGTTTATAATATATTCACTATTGTGATGTTAAAGGAAGATTTATAAAATAATGTAACCAATTATACTAATGTTGTTATTGATATTATTCAACTAATTTTTTCTATGTTAACTATATGTCTAGTAGATGTCTCAAGTGATATTTATCTAGAATAAATATAGGGAACAAACATGAAATTAATGAAAAATCTATTTCTTTGGGAAATATAATTTATCTTATGGTTAGAAAATATCCATAGGCTAAAAGATATTTCCGGAAGAAGTCCAAAGGGTGAAAATTTCATCAAATGATGAATATCATTGTTAATACATGACATGATGTTATAAATGTTGATTATAAGTGGTCAATTGTTTTGATTTATATTGACCATGACTAGGATTCTCATCCCATAACCCATAAAATTATTACTGAAGAATTCAATGAGGGGGCATGTGATTCAATTTTCTTGCACTAGAAATGAGTTTAATTAAATAACTTGAGAATATAAAAAATGAAAGAAGAATCAAAAGGGTAGAAAAAGTCATTATGATTCTAAAAGACATTAATGAAAATAATGATCCTTATATTCTCATAGATGTTCACATAAGATCAGCATCGGGTGCACACAGAAAAAGATCCCTTTATTTTTCCTCCATGTCATTCAACAAATGACCAGCATAATAGAATACATGTACTAATAGAATAGTTACAATGAATAAAATAACAAGTTACCCACATGAAATGGAAAAATATATAAAACCCTCCATTTAATTTTGTTGGAAGGAGAATAATAATTTCATGTAATTTATGTGATTTTAATCTATATTTAAAATTTCATTTTCATGCGTTCAAAAAGATATTTCATTACAAAAAAAGTAGTGTCTATATTTTCGTCAAGATCTGATTGAACCATTGGTATAAACAACCAATCATACATTAGTATTCAATAAAAATAACAGAACACAAATATTTCCCAAAACATTGGACCACAAACTCATCCTAACTAATAGATCATAAACAATATATAATAAACAAATCATAGAAGAAGAAATGATATCTGAAATAAAAAAACACAAAGAATATCAAATTTCCTGACTCTCAAGTATGAATAAATTTTGAAACCTTCTTTAAATGTCAAAGGAGATGTTCAGAGGTAGCTCTGTGTTCTTATTTGACTATGGATTCATTGATGTGGAGTGCCGGTAGTGGGTAGCTTCTGTGGAAAGCCCTATATCACAGCACGTTCTCAATTGGTTAGGTTTTTTTAAAATAGATTAGGGGATTTTTATCAGTTCTTATAAAGTGATCACTGATAAAAGAAAATTTTATCACCACTGAAAAATCACTGATAAATCAAATATTTACCAACAATAAATTAAAGTGTTGATAAATGTTCTTTTTTACCAATTTAATTAGCTCTGATAAGTCATTATCTTGATCAAAATTAAAAATGAGCTAATAAAGATTTGTTCATCAGCGCTTTTTACGTAAGTGCTATTAAATGATTTATAACTATAAATATAATTTTTAAAAAATTAAAATATACTAAAAAACATATTAAAATATCAATATAGTAAACACATTTATTTTTAAATACATTTATAATAATTTCATAATTACTTATTTTTAATGATAGAACTATTTTTTCAAAAATATTATTTATATAATTATATATATATATATTTAATAAATAAATATAAATATAAATATAGTAAATATATTCATTATTTCTATAAATTTATAACAAATTTAATAATTATT
Organism: Viscum album; assembly: GCA_963277665.1. NCBI lineage: Eukaryota > Viridiplantae > Streptophyta > Magnoliopsida > Santalales > Viscaceae > Viscum > Viscum album. The sequence continues at coordinate 411,303,876 of OY728123.1, read as the reverse complement.
AAAATATACATAAATATGAATTTATAATTATATAAATACTTCTAAAAAATAATAATTTATTTATAATTATAAATATATAATTTTACAAATACAGTGATTGTAAATTTATAAATTTATTTATTTTAAATAGTTTTACCCAAATATTACTTTAACATTATTAATGATTGTCTAATTTTGAGTGCATGCATATCTGTTTAAAATTGTTGAAATTGAACTAATTAAGAATAATGAAAAATGGATAAGTTCTGTGTGTGTTCCTATTACATATAAATTGGCATTAATTATATATATGTGAAATCAATACAACAAGAATTGGATCTATATTATATAGGAATATCTAATGACATCAAATTATATGTTTAGTGCCACAAAATTAGACTATATGTTTAATTCTTATTAATTTTTAATTATATACGATTATTCAATAAATATATGAATATTTAATGTAAAGTATATAAATATTTTTTAATATATAATTCGTATTTATATAAATTAATATATAATTATATATATTATATATATAATTTAATAACAATAATTATCATAATTATCTAATTAATAAAATGATTAAAATTTACTAATATATAATCCATCAATTCATTTTAATCAATAATTTAATTAATAAAATTTGTAATGAAAACATTTATTATTCTTTTATTTATATAATTATTTCATTTTATCAGTGTTACAATTGAGCTGTTGAATGAAAAATTTATCAATGAGAAGAATAAAGTTCTGAATAAGTGTACGATTTATCATCTCTAAATCATAAGTGATGAAAAAGAACACCCTTTTTAAGCACTAAAACTAATGTTTTGATAAAGGGTACTCTTTATTAGTGTAAAAAAGCGCATATAAGGGATTCCATTATTGAACCTAATATAATTGCATTGATAAAAGGTTAAATGTATAAGTGCTTTATCTATAATTGAGACATAACTGATTTATCATAATTTTCTCACAGTGCAGATAAATAAAAGCAGTAATAAATTCTAGTTATGTAGTTTTGAAACCGTGTAATATAATCATTTCTAACCCTGAATTCCCACATCAATATTTTCATTATCTAAAACTATTTGGTTTATTTCGCATGGTTCACCAAATAAGATGTCATATGAAATGTAACATTAGTTATAACTCCATGTTACACTAATGCATCCACAAGAAATTCAACTAATAAACTCACATGTTTTCATTTATCATACAAAAGAAACTATTCATGACCATGATAATATGATGACTACTTATTAGCTGTATCAATATAGAGAATAAATGGTCAATGATATTTGGATATCATAATTTCCAATATTGATAAATAATTTAACCAATATGGTTTCCACAAAATGATATCCCACTGAGAGAATATTTATCAGAATATATTATGGAATATTTAGAACAGAAATATGTTACAAAAGTGATTTTATAAAAAAATCGTAAAGCATAGGCCGAAATGGTCAATACTACTTCATTCCTTAGGTAGTTTCTCTCATCCAATCACATTGTCATCACACATTTGTGACTACCTGATACATCTAAATGAGAAATGATTTTCAAAAATCGAAAAGCAATATATTTAAAAACAATATCTGATCCTACGAACTATCAATGTGAAAAATTTGGATAACATAAATCAAATCATCATGTCAATGAATACTTATTCACAATGATCAAAAAATCAGTATGCTCCCCATTTTTTGTAATCTATTTCATTTGATCATCCATATTAGAAGGGAACTAGTTGATTTATTGGTATTACCCCACAAACCCAAGAATTACCCTAATGTATATCATATTACCATTTAAATAAAATGACATCACAACGTCATGTTTCTATATGTACATGTCAACCCATATAAAATAAATCCAACCCAATGGGGAATTGTATATTTTTAATAAAAGTGGAACATCAAATCATTGGGTATAACTAATTCACTTGAATTATACCCAATAAAATCTCAATATTCCTCACATGTATAGATGTTGTCATATAATATATCTATTTCTCAACAATGAATACAATAGTTAATAGGTTATCATATTTATGGTATCACTTTAATTATATACATTAATACAGTAAGAAACATTTTATACCCATAAGGCATGAAATAATACTAACACAGTCTATATATACTCATATTAATTATATTTGGAATATCATTTATCTTGAAAAAAAGTTTATTGTTATAAGAATGATGATCACACTTTTAGAACCACCAGGATCCTCGTTACCGAATGGAAAAATCATCAATATTTAATAATGGATTCTTATTCTTCAACATTAGCATGATCGACTTCTTAAAATCCATGGAATTCTAGACACTAACTCCATCCATTTCAGAACAAATAGTATCACCCTAAGGTTTGTACATGGTTTTATAAAACCATTTACCTTGGAAAAATATATCCACACCATTAACTCTCTAAACAGGGTTTGTGATATATGATAAACTATAATTAATATCAGTTTCACCCCATGAATAAACAATTATCTGAAAATCCTTTCACCTTTTTTGATGAAAGACCTATAATGTTGTTTGGGAAATAATAATGATAAATACACATTTCTAGTGGAATGATAGGGGATACTATAATATCAATAGATTGAATGAACATATTGAATATTGTGTGATATCATTAATATGACATAGATATATTTTGACCTTCTTTCTATGAAATCCCACTCAGTTTTCAACACCTCTTTTTTCCACTTCTGTTGAATGTATCACATTATTAATAACTATCAATAGGTTCTCGATAATTATTTATCTGGTTAATTCACAACAAAAATTCATAACTACATCTATCTAGGATAATTTTGTCCCCTGTGTATTCATATCCAAAAATAATAATTGTATCTCCGAAAATAAAATGGTATAGTATATCATTACCCAAATGGGTATGTAAATGGAGGGTAACTATGAAGATAACATACCTGGTTAATCTATGCTAACAACAATTTGAAAATATATTAATGAATGTGAAGCATGTGTATCATTTAAAGAAGTAGACAATGTCGATTTAATAAAAACACTACCTTTAAATATAGAATGTCCTTCTCTATTTGCAGCAAAAACTGATTGCATCACATAAATCAATGAATTCTATAATTCACTAGTCACCCACATCCCTCGTATATTTACATTATTATTTTTCTACTATGGGACCATTGTTATAACCTATAACAAGATAATTAAATATGGACATGGTTTCATATAACATATGATCTAATTTTAATATATCATTCTAAATTACTGATGTTTATTTGGTCTCCATGAATATTATTTAATTAAATTATACTTATATACACATTTGTCACACATAGTCATTATTAATCCAATATAGGGAGTGGAATATTCCCTACTCTACTCAAAATCCATGACCCATTCTTGTACATTCTATGAAATATTATTCCTACTAATGAAAGAGTCAAAAAATATCACATTTCAATTTATTTTTTTCATTTCACTATAAACTAAATAAAAATTTCAAAGGATATCATTTGCATTCCTATAATAAAAAATGGATGCCCTGTGAAGAACCAATATATATTTCTTTATGTAGAATTAACTATCAATTAATCTGGGAAAAAGATGAATTATTAACCGAGTATACTAAGGTTTTTGGTTCTCTTCCATGTTAAAATTGGTGAGAATAAAATATTATTTAATAAAAAGGAAATTTATATTAAAAATATTGTTATACCATAATAAAGAACCATATACTCCTAATTTATTTCTAGAAAATTCATATAAATAAATAATTCATTGATGAACAAATCAATGATTTTATCCCATTTAGGACCCTCATGACTTCATACCTTTTAATTTTCGTCTAGCTACTCATATAACGTCACTAAAAAATAAATACCGATTCTTTCACCTTACAATACATTGGTGTGTCCATCATTTTACTAATTCCCAAAATGATTTCATTTAATTCCCCAGTATTTCAAGGAAATCCATTTTCTTTAATCGTAGATGATGATGGAGAATAATGTATCAATCATATTCAACCATAATGTAACGCCCCGACCCTAGTTGCCTAGAGTCGGTGCATTATTACATAACATTGGCATGATCACAAGAAAGATCAAATCTCGAAAGACCGATTGGTTTAGTAGCCTTGGAAACACTAGATATATTCATAAGTTTTACATTACATCATAAAATGAAAAACTACTACAACAACATAATGTCTCCATAATCCACACTACTATCCCCTCATAATATCCCTGCAGGTCATTCATAATTTACTTCTTCACATCCTGGGGAAAAATAAAACATAGAAAAGGGGTGAGCTCAAATGCCCAGTAAGGATAACAATATAGCGGAAACTTTCATAAATAAGAATAAACATTTAAGGCAATGCATTACTAAAACAAAAGCCTTTTAAAATTAAACTTCAACATGGTATGGCAAAAGTAAAATGAAATAATGCCATTTACTTATTCACATGGATATTCTACTAATCGAATAATCACATGCAAAAATCAATAACCACTTTCATAATTATGGAATGCATAATGCCAGACTATCATAACCACATAGCCAAGGCCTCGTGCCAAGACTACAAATAAGATTTTGTCAAGGCCTTGTGCCAAGACACTAGTTTGTCTCATGAGACCTACCGATGCATCGAGGAGCTATAGCGGGCTCCACCCGTCACTTATTAAGTCCAATGCATTCCCATATGAAAAGGTTTAAACATAACATAAACATTCGTATTAAAACTAGAATACGAAATGTCAATAATTTCACCATAAACTATGAATGGTATAAAAATAGCACATCCACAGTCAAACATATCACAAAACCTTCAATACAATATAGAAGTTTTGTATCATAATAAATCAACTTCAAATAATCTTAAAATCCATCAAAGGATGTTGACATAGATGAAGTCAAAATTCTTCTTAAAGAAGTATCTCCTTTTATTTTGAAATCATTTAAGATCCATATAAAATAAAACATTTTCTTTGAAAATATTCTTATAAGCTTGTAAGGAAAGCTTTGAAGATTTTATAACGGCGTAAAATAACCGCACCCGCCGTATAAGTTAAAAAAAACATTCTTACCTCAATTCTGTCGAAAAGGTTAAAAAGGACCTTGTTTTGAAAACGACGGAAAGATTCCTTTATAAACCTCTTATAAAAAGTCAAAAAAAGGTATAAATGACTTTAACCCATATTCTTGTAAATAGTAAAAATGTTTTGAAATACATTTTTAAGAAACATGGATGTGGATGATAAAGAGATCCCAGTAGATTTTTACATATAAACAACCTCGGATAATGAAGAGATTGTGAAATAACCCTTACCTTGTACTTTTCCTTGGTTGGGGTAGGTTAACCTCCTGTATAATGGTGAAATAGTTGTTATTAAATTATACAAGAATCATATATATTAATATGATATCATATATGATCTTTTAACATTGATTTGTTAATAATATCTTAGAATTATCGTCGTTTCGGGAGTTAACTTACTCATTTTCTTTTATATGTTTTGTTACATAAGCCATGGTTGTTGTATCTTATTCATATCCAGAATGATATACAGTCCTTAAACATCATTTTTAAATCATCAAATGATAATTATACTTGAATGGATACGATGGAGAATGAATCTCATCGCGTTCGTGGAGACGGTAGTCCGTACGTACGCACGAGCGACAATATCATTATTTTGATATTAAAATAATATATAAATGGATGGTATATCATATATACAGAATCATTAACATGTTATATTTATTATTTACATGAGTTACACATCATTATTATACCCATCCAAATAATATTATATTGAATAACAATTACACCACGACGTGGAGACGGTAAGCCGTACGTACGCACGTATAGTGACATGTTATTGAAAGGGTGGATAGAATACTGAATATGGTTGTACAATATTTATAATAACATCACAGTATATGTGAGATACTGGAGTTATTATTTCAGAATGGTAAGAACAAAGGAAGAAGAAGTGGAAGAAGAAATGAACTTAGAAAAGGGTGGTGAGATCATTACCTCTTCTTCGGGTTCTTCCTTTTGATTTGATCAAAAGGGCTCCTTAGGTTGGCTTTCTGATCAAACTAAGGCCTCTAGGTTGTATTGAGGGATGTTGGGAGAGTATTTGGGCAGAGTTTGGCCGAACCAAAAGGCTTTAGAGGTGTGAAGAAATGAGAAGGAGGAGTGCCCTTTTATAAGAGGGGTGAGGGGCACCTTTGGAAAAGCTAGAAATATTAATTTATAATAAATTCATATTCGGTTTCTAAAGGCTCCAAAGTTGACTATTCAAAGGATGAGGTGGGGATAGGTCGAAAACAACTCATCCAATAGAATTTAGACAGGTTTGGGTACTTATATTAACCTTATCTTTAAGTATTAACTCTAAGTTAATTAGTTTCACTTTTACAATGTCTCTTTGTATTTTTATATAATATGGTTAATAAACTTACTATATACATCCAAGAGACCCCCAAGTGGTCCATTAATGATTAACCTATCATAATATAAGTCTCTTGGCCGAACCTTAGATTTTTAGGAATTTAATATCAATTAATAATATAATATTTGTTTTAAGAACTCTTTTATGTCAATTTTGACACTATTCAATAGTTGATTTTTGTGAAACTCATAACAGATTGATTACTTCGAAAAAAGTCCATTAAATCAATCCTAATATATCATATTAGCCTAGAAAATTAGTTTAATTCATTAAAAGTTTCATATTATATTTATTTGGGTATTTATAATATCAATTATTTTAATTTTTCACTATTATAGTAATTACTGCATCATCATTGTGTCATAAATAAAATAACTTATTTATTGTCTAAAAATTATAAATAAAATATCATTATTTAGGAAATCTTTTTATCTTTCTAATGAATATTTATAATCGAAAATCCAACATGTATAACCCTATGTAAAAATTGTTCTTCTAAAAGATATATGCTTGTGTCATTTTTGTATTCATTTTAACTTAATTAAAATAAAGTGTCATTATCACTTACAAGTGGATCCATGGGGTCCCAAAATTGACACAAAGATGCCCATGGTCGACCATGTATCAACCAATAGGGTTAAGACACGTTTTAGGGTAATTTTGTATTATTATAATATTATTTTTTTAACCCTTATTTACCGGATTTACCCTTTAACCATGGTAAATAAAATATTTACCGCAGTAATTATTCAAAATGTCTAAAAATAAAAGTTACCTATTTACATAATTTGTACATCCTGATTCCAAATATGGAATCCATTTTCCTAAATTCAAAACACAGAAGTGGCAGAAATTAATTTAAAATTAATTCCCGCTGTTAAAACAAAAAGCGTGTTTTTAAGAGATAATAACTATCAAAAGATTGACACTTGTTTATGTTTGGTTTAATTGTAAAATTATGTCCAATGATAAACATTAAATTGAATGGTAAAAATATATTCTAAATATACTTTAAAACCACTCAAATTCATAATTTATCACTATTAATTATTTTGATTAAAAAAGTTGTTTTTAATTAAAATTTAGAAATTTTCACTATTCATCAAAATATGAAAGTTATCCGAAATGTACCAAAATTTCACCCTAGGCTAATTTTGATATTCCGAATCCAAAAATGAAGTCCATTTTGAAATATAGAATATATATGATTTCAAAAATTAGGTATTACTATTCACAACGGCTAGTTTAATTAGTTGTGGTGTGTGTTAGAACTCGAGGTTGCGTACAACACACGCTATCACATTATTCAAAGGGAAACGTACCATAGAAGCTTGGGGTGTTACATTCTCCCCTCCTTCAAATAATTGCGTCCTCGCAATTTCTAGGGTATTACTGCATAAAAAGACTCGGGTGGTTCTTCATCATAAGTTCCTCGGGTTCCCACGTTGCCTCTTCCATCTTATGATTTCTCCACAAAACTTTTACCAGACGCGTCGTCCGGTTTCTCAGTACTTGTTCTCTTGTATCAAGAATCCTGACGGGCTCTTCACAATAGGAAAGATCGGGTTCCAGTTCTAATTCCTCATAGGTGAGTACATGCGTTGGGTCAGGCATGTATTTCCTCAACAGAGATACGTGGAACACATCGTGAACTTTGGAGAGACTTGGCGGCATTGCCAATCGGTAAGCTACAGCCCCAATTCGTTCTAGAATTTCGAAAGGTCCGATGTACCTGGGACTCAATTTACCTTTCTTACCAAAACGTATGACTCCCTTCCATGGAGATACCTTCAGGAAAACATGATCACCGACTTGAAATTCCAAATCCTTCCTTCGATTATCGGCATAGCTCTTCTGCCTACTTTGAGCTGCTTTAATGTGATTTTGGATTACTTTCACCTTTTCCACCGTTTCCTCCACCAGCTCTGGGCCTACAAGTTTTCTTTCACCAACGTCATCCCAACAGGTTGGCGTACGACATCTCTTTCCGTATAACGCTTCATATGGTGCCATCTGTATACTCGAATGGAAGCTATTGTTATAGGAAAATTCTACTAGTGGTAAATATTGATCCCACATACCCTGAAAATCAAGTGAGCAAGATCTCAACATGTCTTCTAAGGTCTGAATAGTCCGTTCTGATTGTCCGTCTGTCTGAGGGTGGTAAGCAGTGCTCAAATGAAGTTCAGTATCCAGGGATTTCTGAAGACTTTTCCAAAATCTTGAAGTAAAACGGGGATCACGATCAGAAACAATCGATAGGGGTACTCCATGAAGTCTCACAACTTCATTAATATATAGTCTTGCTAGACGTTCCAGGGGTAGATCTTCTCTTATAGCAAGAAAATGTGCTGACTTGGTAAGACGATCAACAATAACCCATATTGCATCGTTCCTTCTACGAGTCTTTGGTAGCCCCATGACAAAGTCCATCGTAATATTGTCCCATTTCCACTCCGGTATGGGAAGAGGTTGCATGACTCCTCCAGGCTGTTGCCTTCCAGCTTTCACTTGTTGACAAACCATACATCTTGACACAAAATCAGCAATCTCCCTCTTCATGTTGTCCCACCAAAAATGTTCCTTCAAATCTCTATACATTTTGGTGCTCCCAGGGTGTATAGAGAAATTGGAACTATGAGCATCATCCAGCAATTCCCTTTTTAGATCAGGTATATTGGGAACACAAAGTCTCTTCCCGAATTTCAAAATTCCACCTTCATACGCAAAGTCTCTCAATCTCCCATCATTCACAGCTTTAATCTTCTTCTGAAATTCTTCATCATCGGTCTGAGAACTCTTAATCCTTTCTAGTAAAGATGGTTTGGCAACCATTTGAAAAAGCATTGATGTTTCACCTTCCCTGGTTATTCCCATGTCCATCTTCACTAGATCCATGAAAATTGGATCCCTTTCAATTCTCATCATGTTCAGAACTCCATGGTCTTTTCTGCTCAAAGCATCTGCCACCTTGTTTGCCTTCCCCGGGTGGTAGTGTATCGTACAATCATAATCCTTGAGTAATTCAAGCCATCTCCTTTGCCTCATGTTGAGTTCTTTTTGTGAGAAAATATACTTCAAACTCTTGTGATCAGTATAAATCTCACATTTTTCACCATAGAGGTAGTGCCTCCATATCTTCAAAGCAAAGATCACAGCTGCTAACTCAAGATCATGAGTAGGATAGTTTTGTTCATGAATTTTCAACTGTCGTGATGCATAGACAATAACTCTATCATTCTGTATAAGGACACAGCCAAGTCCTTTCTTCGATGCATCACTATAAATAACGAACCCATCATTCCCCGATGGTAGAGTCAATATAGGAGTATTGACTAATCTTCTCTTCAGTTCTTCGAAACATTCTTCACACTCTTTTGTCCAAACAAATTTAACCCCTTTACGTGTGAGCTTCGTTAATGGGTTAGCCAATCGGGCAAAATTCTAGACGAAACGTCGATAATAACCTGCCAAACCAATAAAACTACGTACCTCAGTTATATTCGTAGGTGCTGGCCATTCTTGGATTGCCTTGGTCTTAGAAGGATCAACAGAGATTCCATCTTTAGAGACAATATGGCCAAGAAAAGAAATCTCCTGAAGCCAGAATTCACACTTGCTAAACTTTCCATATAATTCATGCCTCCTCAGAGTCTTCAAGATAATGCGCAAGTGATTTTCATGATCTTTGTAGGTTTTGGAGTATACCAAGATATCATCAATAAATACCACCACAAATTCATCGAGATACTCCTTGAAAACTCTATTCATCAGATCCATGAATACAGAGGGTGCATTAGTCAATCCAAACGGCATTACAGTAAACTCGTAATGCCCGTACCTGGTTCGAAATGCTGTCTTCGGAATGTCTTCCTTCTTCACACACAACTGATGGTATCCAGATCGAAGGTCAATCTTTGAAAAGTATTGAGCTCCATGCAGTTGGTCAAATAAATCATCAATACGAGGTAGGGGATACTTGTTCTTTATCGTTATAGCATTGATCTCCCTGTAGTCGATACATAACCTCATAGATCCATCTTTCTTTTTAACAAAAAGAACAGGGGCTCCCCATGGAGAAACACTAGGGCGAATAAATCCATTATTATTCAATTCCTCTAGTTGTTTCTTTAGTTCGACTAGCTCTACCGTGGCCATTCTATAAGGGGTCTTCGATATAGGCCTTGATCCAGGAATTAAATCAATGGAAAACTCTACTTCTCGTTCTGGAGGATGTCCAGGTAAATCTTCCGGAAATACATCTACAAACTCTTTCACAATAGGTACATCCTCTATTTGAACATTTCTTTCCTCACCGACAGTTATTTCATTCTCTTCCTCCCCGATAATTGAATTAAGTTGAGCTACAGGGGGTGGATCTAAATAAGAATTAGGTGGTGACGATTCTGCTCTAAAAATAAGGTGCTCCTTATCATTATCATCAAGAATCGTAACCTCTTTCTTCTTACAATAAATCTTCGCATCATAGTCCGAAAGCCAGTCCATACCGAGGATTATATCAAACTCAATCATAGGTATGACGATGAAATCAGCAGATAAAGAAAATTTATGTGCTCTAATGGGGACTGATTCACAAAACTTTGTTGCAACGATACTTCCCTTAGGAGTTTTAACTGACAACTCCCTTATTAAATCAAATTGGAAATATCTAATTTTCTTAGAAAACTGGGAAGATATGAAACAATGCAATGATCCAGAATCAAATAATGCATTTGCTAAACTTGAGGAAACCATTAAATTACCTGCCACCACGTCTTTCGGAGCTTCTACCTCAGCAGTAGTGATAGCATAAGCCTGGCCTTGATCCCTTGGCATTTTCTGAGGTAAGTTCTCCTGACGCTTAGGACATGCATTTGCATAATGCCCCATCTCCCTGCAATTGTAGCACTGAACGTTGGTAGCTTCCTTCTTCCCCTTGCAATCATGAGCTTGGTGGCCTTTTTCACCACACTTGTAACAGACTCCCATTCCCTTCAGGCAAGCACCGGGGTGTTTCTTCCCGCACTTACCACAAGATGGATATTCAACCTTTCCCTTCTTCCCCTTATTTCCATTCCCAGATTGATCAGCAGGTCTCTTCTTCTCTTGCTTTGCTTTAAAGTCATAAGACTTAGAGAATTCCTTTTCGGTCTTGATAGCACATGAGACAATGTCTTCGTACGATGAAAAGGATTGTGAGACTAATGCTCGACGGAGAAATGGTTTTAACCCATCAAAGAAACGATCAATCTTACTTCTTGGGTTGCGAATATAATCACCAGCGTACCTCGCTAACCTTGTAAAGTTAGCCTCATACTTTGTGACATTCTCATCCTCCTTTTGTCTCAGACTCAGAAATTGCCTTTCCATATCTGCTCGATGGTCGCGAGGAAAGTATTTTTCTAAAAACAGATCTTTGAACTCCCTCCATTCCATGTTTGATACTTCATCATCTTCCTTCATGTTTTGAATCAATGACCACCATTGATCAGCATCTCCAGTGAGGCGGTAAACTGCCATGGTAACTTTTTCCCTTTCACTACTCCCCAAAGCCTGAAATATTTTCTCTAGGGAAAATATCCATTGCTCAGCTACTAAGGGATTTGTACTCCCATTGAACGTTGGTGGTTTTTGTCTCATGAATCGATCTAACATTGATCCTCCACGCTGCGGATCAGGGTGCTCCATACGGGTAAGGTTATTATTCATAACCTGAGTAAGTTGTCCCAGTACGGTGATTAGCTGATCAGCACCAGTTGCATCACCAGCCCCACTATAATTATCTTGGGCAGGAGGGCAATCCCTACATGGAGTGCGTGCATTGATACGGTTTCCATTTCTTCCACTAGGCGCCATTTCTAAAAAAATGGCATAAACTAGATCAGTTTATGCATCAAAATACATAATCCCATACTTATAAAACACTTAACATAAATTGAACTATTTATGGATATAATCCATAATCATAAAAATGTTTTCTTTGAGGAAGTATATACTCATAAACCCTTCATAATGATTTGTAAAGATAGTGAGAGTTATCCTAAGCATATCCCCCGGGAGTGTCGTAACCAAGAGTGCAGCAAGGCCCGTTGTCGTGCACCAGTTCCCGTTCGAGTCTAGCTCAAAGCGGTGTTTTCGGGTTTTACCCCTAGGTACATCTGTGCCAGAGCCGCCTCTACCTGCTCGTATCCAGACAGGGATGTATTGCTCGAAAAACTCACAAAATCTCTACAATACCAAAATTCTAGGAAGTTCTTCTATACTAATCCTCAAAGTTCATCTTAGGTCTACGTGCTCTAATCAGAGTTTATCTAAATCTAGCTTCCAAGGTTTGTACTAAACTTCCTCTGATACCAACTGTAACGCCCCGACCCTAGTTGCCTAGAGTCGGTGCATTATTACATAACATTGGCATGATCACAAGAAAGATCAAATCTCGAAAGACCGATTGGTTTAGTAGCCTTGGAAACACTAGATATATTCATAAGTTTTACATTACATCATAAAATGAAAAACTACTACAAAAACATAATGTCTCCATAATCCACACTACTATCCCCTCATAATATCCCTGCAGGTCATTCATAATTTACTTCTTCACATCCTGGGGAAAAATAAAACATAGAAAAGGGGTGAGCTCAAATGCCCAGTAAGGATAACAATATAGCGGAAACTTTCATAAATAAGAATAAACATTTAAGGCAATGCATTACTAAAACAAAAGCCTTTTAAAATTAAACTTCAACATGGTATGGCAAAAGTAAAATGAAATAATGCCATTTACTTATTCACATGGATATTCTACTAATCGAATAATCACATGCAAAAATCAATAACCACTTTCATAATTATGGAATGCATAATGCCAGACTATCATAACCACATAGCCAAGGCCTCGTGCCAAGACTACAAATAAGATTTTGTCAAGGCCTTGTGCCAAGACACTAGTTTGTCTCATGAGACCTACCGATGCATCGAGGAGCTATAGCGGGCTCCACCCGTCACTTATTAAGTCCAATGCATTCCCATATGAAAAGGTTTAAACATAACATAAACATTCGTATTAAAACTAGAATACGAAATGTCAATAATTTCACCATAAACTATGAATGGTATAAAAATAGCACATCCACATTCAAACATATCACAAAACCTTCAATACAATATAGAAGTTTTGTATCATAATAAATCAACTTCAAATAATCTTAAAATCCATCAAAGGATGTTGACATAGATGAAGTCAAAATTCTTCTTAAAGAAGTATCTCCTTTTATTTTGAAATCATTTAAGATCCATATAAAATAAAACATTTTCTTTGAAAATATTCTTATAATCTTGTAAGGAAAGCTTTGAAGATTTTATAATGGCGTAAAATAACCGCACCCGCCGTATAAGTTAAAAAAACATTCTTACCTCAATTCTGTCGAAAAGGTTAAAAAGGACCTTGTTTTGAAAACGACGGAAAGATTCCTTTATAAACCTCTTATAAAAAGTCAAAAAAAGGTATAAATGACTTTAACCCATATTCTTGTAAATAGTAAAAATGTTTTGAAATACATTTTTAAGAAACATGGATGTGGATGATAAAGAGATCCCAGTAGATTTTTACATATAAACAACCTCGGATAATGAAGAGATTGTGAAATAACCCTTACCTTGTACTTTTCCTTGGTTGGGGTAGGTTAACCTCCTGTATAATGGTGAAATAGTTGTTATTAAATTATACAAGAATCATATATATTAATATGATATCATATATGATCTTTTAACATTGATTTGTTAATAATATCTTAGAATTATCGTCGTTTCGGGAGTTAACTTACTCATTTTCTTTTATATGTTTTGTTACATAAGCCATGGTTGTTGTATCTTATTCATATCCAGAATGATATACAGTCCTTAAACATCATTTTTAAATCATCAAATGATAATTATACTTGAATGGATACGATGGAGAATGAATCTCATCGCGTTCGTGGAGACGGTAGTCCGTACGTACGCACGAGCGACAATATCATTCTTTTGATATTAAAATAATATATAAATGGATGGTATATCATATATACAGAATCATTAACGTGTTATATTTATTATTTACATGAGTTACACATCATTATTATACCCATCCAAATAATATTATATTGAATAACAATTACACCACGACGTGGAGACGGTAAGCCGTACGTACGCACGTATGGTGACATGTTATTCAAAGGGTGGATAGAATACTGAATATGGTTGTACAATATTTATAATAACATCACAGTATATGTGAGATACTGGAGTTATTATTTCAGAATGGTAAGAACAAAGGAAGAAGAAGTGGAAGAAGAAATGAACTTAGAAAAGGGTGGTGAGATCATTACCTCTTCTTCGGGTTCTTCCTTTTGATTTGATCAAAAGGGCTCCTTAGGTTGGCTTTCTGATCAAACTAAGGCCTCTAGGTTGTATTGAGGGATGTTGGGAGAGTATTTGGGAAGAGTTTGGCCGAACCAAAAGGCTTTAGAGGTGTGAAGAAATGAGAAGGAGGAGTGCCCTTTTATAAGAGGGGTGAGGGGCACCTTTGGAAAAGCTAGAAATATTAATTTATAATAAATTCATATTCGGTTTCTAAAGGCTCCAAAGTTGACTATTCAAAGGATGAGGTGGGGATAGGTCGAAAACAACTCATCCAATAGAATTTATACAGGTTTGGGTACTTATATTAACCTTATCTTTAAGTATTAACTCTAAGTTAATTAGTTTCACTTTTACAATGTCTCTTTGTATTTTTATATAATATGGTTAATAAACATACTATATACATCCAAGCGACCCCCAAGTGGTCCATTAATGATTAACCTATCATAATATAAGTCTCTTGGCCGAACCTTAGATTTTTAGGAATTTAATATCAATTAATAATATAATATTTGTTTTAAGAACTCTTTTATGTCAATTTTGACACTATTCAATAGTTGATTTTTGTGAAACTCATAACAGATTGATTACTTCGAACAAAGTCCATTAAATCAATCCTAATATATCATATTAGCCTAGAAAATTAGTTTAATTCATTAAAAGTTTCATATTATATTTATTTGGGTATTTATAATATCAATTATTTTAATTTTTCACTATTATAGTAATTACTGCATCATCATTGTGTCATAAATAAAATAACTTATTTATTGTCTAAAAATTATAAATAAAATATCATTATGTAGGAAATCTTTTTATCTTTCTAATTAATATTTATAATCGAAAATCCAACATGTATAACCCTATGTAAAAATTGTTCTTCTAAAAGATATATGCTTGTGTCATTTTTGTATTCATTTTAACTTAATTAAAATAAAGTGTCATTATCACTTACAAGTGGATCCATGGGGTCCCAAAATTGACACAAAGATGCCCATGGTCGACCATGTATCAACCAATAGGGTTAAGACACGTTTTAGGGTAATTTTGTATTATTATAATATTATTTTTTTAACCCTTATTTACCGGATTTACCCTTTAACCATGGTAAATAAAATATTTACCGCAGTAATTATTCAAAATGTCTAAAAATAAAAGTTACCTATTTACATAATTTGGACATCCTGATTCCAAATATGGAATCCATTTTCCTAAATTCAAAACACAGAAGTGGCAGAAATTAATTTAAAATTAATTCCCGCTGTTAAAACAAAAAGCGTGTTTTTAAGAGATAATAACTATCAAAAGATTGACACTTGTTTATGTTTGGTTTAATTGTAAATTTATCTCCAATGATAAACATTAAATTGAATGGTAAAAATATATTCTAAATATACTTTAAAACCACTCAAATTCATAATTTATCACTATTAATTATTTTGATTAAAAAAGTTGTTTTTAATTAAAATTTAGAAATTTTCACTATTCATCAAAATATGAAAGTTATCCGAAATGTACCAAAATTTCACCCTAGGCTAATTTTGATATTCCGAATCCAAAAATGAAGTCCATTTTGAAATATAGAATATATATGATTTCAAAAATTAGGTATTACTATTCACAACGGCTAGTTTAATTAGTTGTGGTGTGTGTTAGAACTCGAGGTTGCGTACAACACACGCTATCACATTATTCAAAGGGAAACGTACCGTAGAAGCTTGGGGTGTTACACATAACCCTCAATAAAACTCAAGGTAAATATGGGTTCCCAAATTGACATAAAATGGAGAATGTATTAGATAATATAAAGGTGAATCGTCCTACATATCCTTGGGTGGAATGGTTTTTTTATCCTGAGTATGGTAAATCAGAAAACTATGAGGTGTTATATTTGTGAAATTATTAAATATTATTAAAGTACCTATAAGACCCTTTTCCCAAGAGAAATGTATCCATTAATAAGTCCGAAATATGATTTTCCACTAATGGGACCTATCCTAAGATATAAAAACAGAA
Source organism: Viscum album (assembly GCA_963277665.1). Classification (NCBI taxonomy): domain Eukaryota; kingdom Viridiplantae; phylum Streptophyta; class Magnoliopsida; order Santalales; family Viscaceae; genus Viscum; species Viscum album. The sequence continues at coordinate 411,287,012 of OY728123.1, read as the reverse complement.
AATGTATAAGCACATAGTTTCGATTAAGTTTGAATCATTTTAAAAAAATACTAAAATGTATCATTATCACATATATACAAAATAGTAAATCATTTTTATGTTCAAATATGTTATACCAAACATATATATCCAAACAAAATTAATAGTTACGTCCCTAAATATTGAATGTTATTCTATCCTAAATAATAAATATATCAAATAAAAACAATATTCAAAAAAACAATTATATACATTGAAGGTTATCATATGTGACAACTCATGATGTAGTAAGACACAAGAATACAAAAAAATAGAACATAATTCTTGTTATAGTAAACATAGTGGTCCATTTTACATGATCTATCTAGGAACATGGAATCTCTCCTACTTGAGTCCTCTAAAAATTATATATCTTTTACTATAATCCCAAAATAAATAAAAATTAAACTCAAGGGATTTATAAATTGTTTTTACTCAACATCACATTCCATGGGGACTAAGAGGAACAACGATATAGTTTCAGGCATGTCACCTTGTAAATAAGAGTATATTGAATAGTGGAATGCATACGGAGTTGAAAGGGGAGACTATAACCTATGTAATCATATTAATAATTTATTATAAAGACATAACATAAATAAAAATAATATTTAAAAACATAAATAAATAAATGGAACAATAAATTTCATGGTAAGTCATAAACTTGTAATCAATATAAAAACAATGGGGTTATTGAATTAGTAAATGAAGAACATAAAATAATAAATTTAAAAAATAATGTATTATTGGAAGGATATTCATTCTTCCTAATATAAAATCCATTAGTAATCACCATAACCCTCATAAAATGTTCATTTGGACCCTCCCTTTTTCTGGATCCCTAGTAATAAATTCTATATGAAAACCAAGATTCTCATGATATGTGTGATAGTAAACCTTTTAAAAAACATCCAATGTGTTATTAAGATAAGATAAATTTTATATTTATGTACATAAATATCCACAAAATTAAATGATCATGTAAGAACACAACCAATCATACATTGAGAAATTATGCACTGACCAAAATTCCACAAACCGAGACCGTAATAACTTTAGTTCAATACCAAATGATTATCATAATAAAACTATATGTGATAGATTATTCCCACTAACTCTATATACATTAATGGAAATAGCCTAAACCACCCTTCAAGGTAAAATAAATCTAATTATAAGGACAACCATATTCCACCATGATGAACCTATTCCACACCAAAATATCAATGATATTTTTAACGATGACTAATTATTATCCAAATTGTTATCATTGAATGAATTTTTGAAACAACTATATATTGGAACACTCATATATTAAATTATTTTCCCACTAAATGATAAAAACTACATATATGGTAACTGTTATAATGGTCATGTTTTATTTCCCATCGATTTCAAGGTAACAGAGTAGAAAACAATAAAATAAATTAATAACAATTTATTCCATTCTTGATCCCTCTCTAAGAAGATATCTATTTTTTAAAGGAAACATATCAACCAAAAAAATAAAACAACAATTCAAATGGCTATTCATAAAACCATATACATATAATAACATATTAATGAAAAATACAACTAAATATGTCATTAAAAAATGAATAAAACATTAAAAAATAAAAAAAAATTATAACTAGAAAATAATAGGAAAAACCATGAATCAATTTCAATGATAGGTATCTGCAACCACAAAAAGTCACACATGCATGTGATAAACATGGATAATAGTTATGATGGGAAAAAATGAACACAAAAAACAAATAAAATTAAATCCTTAAAATGGAGTGAGATATTAAGTAAATCCAAAAATAGTACTTTCATCATAAATATCAATATTCATAAAGAGTATCATTCCATGAACCACATTCACATACTAACCAAAACATTATTACCCAACTTTTTTATCCTAAAACTGATACATATCAAATTTTTTATGGTATCAAGAATATGGTTCATGAAATAATAAATTAAATTATGTATAACTAACACGAAACCATTGATAATTTACATCAATAATAGTATATAAGTATGGTTTGACAATGTAGAAAATAGATTCTCTAATATATAATGTAAATTAAGAATGTAATTTAATCATCTAATTAATGAAAAACTAGAATTGGAAATCAAATATCTATAAGGGTATGCATGTTTTTTATGGAAGCATCGACATCTGTAAAATGGTTGGGAATCATCACCCTAGTTTCATTTGATGATTCAACAGGAAACTATCATCTTAATGGAATGAAAATTGGTGGAGTGTGAATAGATTGAAAGTTGATTGAATCTAATTAAAATCAGATTCATGACCCGTATCAATTTTCCGGGTATGTATACATTGAGAATAAATTTTTATGAAAATGAATAAATTATAATCCTTTGACCAAAAACCTTACCATCACCACATCCTCCACAATAGAAATGATGGCCTTTACCATTATATCAAGAAATAAACATCCAATATGATTTTTTACCAAATACCATGTTATTTTTCCAATCAATGTCAATGACCATTTTCATAGTGCAGTTGTTTTAGATCTATCCAAAGAGTGACATGTCCATGTAAATTCCTTTTCCTAGAAATTTATATTTAACATTTTTTCCCACTCATATATCTACTTTTGAGTAATTTTATTCTATTTTTATTCATATATTTACCATCATTAACTAATCATAATATTAGTTATGGTACAATTTTTACCATGACATGTGATTATATAATAGATTGTTAATATAACCATTAAAGGTTATCTGTTTTGGGGAAATTATCTATTCTAAAATTTTATACACAGTTTTAAAATCATTTTGGATCATAGTTCTAAATTTATATAATGATGATTTGGGATAAAAAACTACCCACACTTTTGGAACATGTTTTTTCATAACTGTATAGCCAAACTGTGAGATAAATCTACATAATTATTTTTATGAATTTTTAAAAAACAAACCTCATAATGTTTTTTATCACCGTCCTTTATATCTCCCATTTATTAAACATTACCTATACTCGTATTATCTTTTCCCCTCTCCTTTGATTTGAAATCATCTTAATTCATTGGTTTTTTGGATTAAGGTATACCACATTCTTCCTAATTTCATCATCTTTTCGCATCTAATTCCATTGTTCCTTGATGATGATGTAATTGAAAAACCAATATTAGGTTGGGATGAACCTATGATGTTTAATGAAATTATTGATTGTATTTCTTATTGATTTGGTTTTTTGGGATCTCTTCATAAAAAAATGGGTATTTACATCAAAAGTTATGTGTTTGTAACCTTTTAAAATTTATGTCTCTTCAGTATTGGGTGATTTCAATTGGTTTACAATATAATGTTATTCACATTGGGTTTTTACTAATAAAATATTCATTTAAATGATTCATTAATGATAATTATTAAATTAATCTTGTTATCCATTATTTGATTTGGAAATTTAATAGTTTATGATTGTTTTAAAAATTGATTTCTTGAAGATCAGATCCCGTTTTTAAAAAAAATCTCAATATTATTTCATTATTTTAAATAGAGTTGTAAAGTTATTTTATAAATGTATTAAATCGAGCTCAACATTTATATTATAAAAGTCATTTATTTGTTAAAATTGATTTTATATTTATTTAATTAATAGAAAATATGATTTTCATATATATTTGACATTTGGTATACTATGTGATACTTGTGGTGTGAGTGTGAGTTTACCATTGGACGAATAAAGCCTATATGATGAATTATAAGAAATATTCTATAGTATTTTATGTGGTATTGTATGAGACGTTTTCAGAAAGACCGTGACAACATCATTTATTTCATCAATATACCATTTAATGTTTTTTCTCACTCGTATTAGACACTTATGTTGCGATCTAATGGTGAAAGTTAATTATACTAGGTTATTTATATCCACAAATGCATTATTTATATTCTTTGTTTGACTATGACATGATGGGTTATACCAATTTATATATTTTTTTTCTCTAGCCATTAATTTGACTTCCGGTGATCGATTTTTTTCATGTAACATACAGTTAATGGTAAGGGAACTGTGATAAAATGTGGCTCCTCATGACCATTTCCACCAGATATTTTATTGGAGAAGTCATGGTCCTAAGAAGTTTTCTTGTGAACAGTGTAAATAGTGTTTTTTCATTTGGAATTTATGAGTTTTCAATTTTTACATTCAATCCCAATTTTTTGGAATTTATATTTTTCCATTAGATATCATATACATGTCTATATAATTTCATGATCTATACAGGTGTTATGTGTTAGAGTTATAACCTTTTTTTCATTGCACATTATTTCTATTGTATGAAGATTAATTTAGTTCGATATGATTATATTGGTGTGTCTATCCCATTATATGGATAATTCATAATAGTTTTCAATTGGTAAACATATTGACAACAGTGTTTTCATTGTTCCTTGGATATTAGTTCATGGAGGTGATAATCAAGAATGAGAATCGGGTCATGGATCATTCCATATCATGTTATAGATAGATCGATGGAAATCAAAACATGTAAAAATGGTTACAAATTCATTGTTTATTAATTTATTAGTTGTAGATGGTAGATAAGACAATAAAAACATAAGATGTATGAGTTGATGACTTCGTGTACATCACTAGTTCATGTTAAAGATTGATTTTCCATGGTTTATTAGATATTGTGATTGAATTATCATAAAATTCATATATTTTTTTATTTGGATTTTTTCTTTAACTTATTGATTGTTATAAAATAAGTGATATCATCGGTTATTCTGAGTTTTATGGAGAAAAGGGATCATGGGATGTAGTAACATGGTTTATGTATAAGATTATTACTAATCGTGTTATAAACATGTTAACTTTTATATACCCTTCAAGTGACACTTTCATGGTTCTAACATGGTTTTTCGATCTAGGTCTCCAAACTATTTATATATAGGAAATTTATGAGTTATTTATGTTTTTCCAATTCTATATATGAATCTAATTTTGATTTTTTTTATGTTTTTAAAGACATATTATAAGGTATATCTTTGGTATAATTGATTATGATTGAGTCTCATTTGTGATTTGATTGAGAATGTTTTTCTATTTTTATAGAACATTACCATTATAATGGATTCATTTAGGATTAATCAGTGTGTTTCATATCATTCCACGGAGTCTAATACCAATTTTTAATAAAATAATTTTATTAATCGGTCAAAAATATATAATCAATTAGTTATTGGATGGTAAATAAAAAACCACTATATGTAAACCAACCACATGAATTTACTAGAAAAAATCAATTGATTTTATATAGTGATAAGTGAAATAATTATCATGATGAGTGGATGGGTAGGATTGAGTGGACCATTATTTTTTTAATACCCCTGATAAAATAGTGGTAAGATTCATTGAATATATAGTGGATAGTCTTGGATGAAAATATTTGAAATCTATTTTTTTCAATTTGGAATTAGGAACTCACATGGAACACTTTAAATGTGTAAATGAATTGGATATTATACCTGAATTGAATAAGGGAAGATATGTCCTATGTATTTTGAAATTTCAGAAAGGGTTCCACTTTTTGATTGATATTATATGTTTATTAACTAAGTTGGTTCATGTATCTTTATAACGCCTTGTAAATGAATATCTCCATGATCGATCTTTTGAAATGGACTTACAGAATAAAATATTGTTTTTCATTTTATTATATTCTTTCTAAAATTATATTATATGGTTCAAATGGAATCCATTATAGATGAATACATATATTCGTAAATATGTCTCATTAGGTTTACATTATGGGGTAGTATCCATTGATCACCATGTGGTTAGAAGTGAATAAGAGAAAAATAGTACATGGGAAAAGGGAATACAGTATATAACTCATTAGGCATTGTTCTATTATATTATATAGAAAATAGGGATATCATCTATAAACCCTATAAGAATTCATTTCATACAAATCCAATATTCATAGAGGTCACGATGATGGTTCGCTAGTTTGTACATTCAGGTTATCTTAAATGATTAATTTAGACTTATTTAAAGGGGAGTGGTGTTGCGTCCACATTCTCAATGGTTTATAAAGTACAGTTTTTTGAATCCAATGGTGGAGGAAATCACTGTTTGAGTAATGTGGGCTTTCAAAAACATAAAAAGACTAGGGGGGTTATTCATGATAAATTCATGTCAAATATGTTATAGAGGATGTAACGCCCCGACCCTAATTACCTAGAGTCGGTGCATTATTACATAACATTGGCATGATCATGAGAAAGATCAAGTCTCGAAAGACCGATTAGTTTAGTAGCCTTGGAATAACTAGATACATTCATAAATTTTTACATTACATCATAAAAAAAACATCTTGTCTTCATATCCCCTCATACTATCCCTGCAGGTCATTCATAAATTACTTCTTCATAATCCTGGGAAAAATAAAACATTGAAAGGGGTGAGCTCGGATGCTCAGTAAGGATAACATTATAGCAGAAGCTTTCATAAATAAGCATAAACACTTAAGGCAATTTATAACTAAAACAAAAGCCTTTTAAATTTAAACTTCAGCATAAAATGGCGAAGGTAAAATGAAATAATGCCATTTACTTACTCACATGGATATTATACTAGTCGAATGATCAGATGCAATATCAATAACCACTTTCATAATGATGGAATGCATAATGCCAGACTATCATAACCACATAGTCAAGGCCTCGTGCCAAGACTACAAATAAGATTTTGTCAAGGCCTTGTGCCAAGACACTAGTTTGTCTCATGAGACCTACCGATGCATCGAGGAGCTATAGCGGGCTCCACCCGTCACTTATTAAGTCCAATGCATTCCCATATGAAAAGGTTTAAACATAACGTAAACATTCATATTAAACTAGCATACGAAATGTCAATACTTTCACCACAAACCATGAATGGTATAAAAATAGCACATCCACAGTCAAACATAATTCATTCGATACAATATGGAAGATTGTATTGTATCACATTAACCTCAATCAATAATAATGAAGGATGTTGACATAGATGAAAATAATCATCAAAACTATTTGAGAGAAATATCCCCCTTTTCTTGAAAACATTTAAAAGTCACACTTTTTGTCAAGAAGCCGTTTAAAAGTATATTTTTGAATCAAAGTGTCCCATACCACTTTGAAACTTTTAAAAGGAGTTTTAATTTTAAAACTTTAATGTCCATATAAATAAATCCTTAAAACCATTTTTAAAATATGGACATTAATGAGCATGATTTAGAAGAATAATTCTTTAAAACATTTTAAAATGGTATTTTGGTTAGAGTTTCTAACCAAAAGAGAGAAACTTGAATACAAATAATTGAGGTAATCAAAACATTGTAATATCATGAGAATAAAGGAATTCATGATATACTATGTCAAAGTACATTATATACACCACATAAAAGTGATTTGGTGTATATCATCAAAGAAGTCTCAATGGAATGTAAATTGAGATGAAATTTCTCAAAAAGGTTGTATCCTTAGGTTAAGGATAAATCAATGACATAATTATGTGTGAAAAATATAAATACACTAAATATGATTTTATATTCAGTGTAAAACAATCAAAGGACATTCACACATAATCTTGTAAAAACAATACCAACGAATTGGATGTTTAACTCAACAAATGGAGAATGAGTTAAAATTACTCTTATCAAATTCATATCAATGACTTGAGAATTACAAATGGAGTGATTATGTGTACCAAACTTCTATACACAGGAAGGGGAGTGGAAATTATGACATAATCAAATGAATAGTGATTCCACACATAATCTTGGGGTAATATAATCAATGAAATATGTGTAAAGCCAAATGAGTGGAAATTGAAATCTCAAATTCCCTTATCGATTAGGTAACTTACGAAACATACACCCATGAAAGAAGTATCATACCATGATGATGTAAATACCCATAAATTAAAGTATATTACACAATGAATACGATCATGGGCAGTACACATACACCACATGCAATAATTAAGTGGTGATCAATGGAATTCTCACGGAATTACAAGTGAGATAAGAAAACCCTTACCACGTTAATCAACTGAGTCGTATGGCGAAAAGTTAATAACCACCAAATGATTTACAGAATAACATGAATATAAATAGAATCATGAATATATATCAAATGGCAATACACAATACACCACTTTCAATAATTTAGTGGCGAAAAATGGAAATCTCACGGAATTGAAAGTGAGATAAGAAAATCCCTTACTTTGTACTTTTTCCTTGGTCGATGGTAGGTTTACCTCCTGTATAATGGTGAAATAATTGTTATTTAATAATACAAGAATCATTTACTTTAATATGATATCATATATGATCTTTTAACATTGATTTGTTAATAATATCTTAGTATTAACGCCGTTTCGGGTGTTAACTTACTCATTTTCTTTTATATGTTTTGTTACATAAGTCATGTTTGTTGTATCTTATTCATATCCAGAATGATATCAAGTCCTTAAACATCATTTTTAAATCATTAAATGATAATTATACTTGAATGGATACGATGGATAATGAATCTCATCGCGTTCGTGGAGACGGTAGTCCGTACGTACGCACGAACGCTACTTCCATTTAATTTTTTATTTTAAAAGAATCGAATCCAAATGATACATAGGTATATTACTATTCCAGTATAATATAATATTTTATATATGTTACTTAAGTTCATTAACACCATCCTTTATACGTTCCATGTGTGGTATGAACGAGTCATATCATTTTAAGGGGGCGGTAGTCCGCACTTCCTCAAATGAAATTATCGTATGTATATACGACATGAAACGAATAATGGTATGAAATAAAATGGAATTACAGAAGCTTATATATAAAATATATATCATAAATATCATATTTAATTACAGTGCCATCATAATGGCCACCATGAGAGGCGGTAAGATGTTTTTGAACAATCATCGTTTCGTGAGGCGTTAGTTTGCCATCCACAGAAACATTATGTTCATCATCCATTAGATGGAGTTGTGTGTATGTGTAGTTTGAATACTTCTTATAACAACATCCTATTATATTGAGGATACTGGTGTTGTTACAAAAGAAGGGAAATAAAAAGAGTTTGGGGGTTGAAGAAGCAAAATAAATGAAAATAATTTAAGAGAAATCGTTACCTTTAATTTAGGTAACTCACTTTGGTTGGAACCAAAGGACTTGTTGAAATGCTTTCTGCCTAAGGGGAAGCTTCAAGGAGGAGGAGAGGGATGTGGGGAGCTTAGTTGGGCAGAGTTTGGACGAGCCAAGTGGCTTGAGAGGTGTGAGGAAATGAGAAGGAGGAGTGCCCTTTTATAAGAGGGGTGAGGGGCACCTTTGGAAAAGCTAGAAATATTAATTTATAATAAATTCATATTCGGTTTACAATGGCTCCAAAGTTGAATATTCAAAGGTTGAGGTGGGGATAGGTCGAAAACAAATCATCCAATAGAATTTAGACAGGTTTGGGTACTTATATTAACCTTATCTTTAAGTATTAACTCTAAGTTAATTAGTTTCACTTTTACAATGTCTCTTTGTATTTTTATATAATATGGTTAATAAACTTACTATATACATCCAAAAGACCCCCAAGTGGTCCATTAATGATTAACCTATCATAATATAAGTCTCTTGGCCGAACCTTAGATTTTTAGGAATTTAATATCAATTAATAATATAATATTTGTTTTAAGAACTCTTTTATGTCAATTTTGACACTATTCACTAGTTGATTTTTGTGAAACTCATAACAGATTGATTACTTCGAACAAAGTCATATAAATCAATCCTAATATATCATATTATCCTAGAAAATTTGTTTAATTCATTAAAAGTTTCATATTATAATTATTTGGGTATTTATAATATCAATTATGTTAATTTTTTACTATATTAGTAATTACTGCATCATCATTGTGTCATAAATAAAATAAATTATTTAATGTCAAAAAAATAAAATATAATTATGTAGGAAATCTTTTTATCTTTCTAATGAATATTTATAATCTAAAATCCAACATATATAACCCTATGTAACAATTGTTTTTCTAAAAGATATATGCTTGTGTCATTTTTGTATTCATTTTAACTTAATTAATATAAAGTGTCATTATCACTTACAAGTGGATCCATGGGGTCCCAAAATTGACCCAAATATGCCCATGGTCGACCATGTATCAACCAATAGGGTTAAGACACATTTTAGGGTAATTTATTATTATTATAATATTATTTTGTTTAACCCTTATTTACCGGATTTACCCTTAACCATGGTAAATAAAATATTTACCGCAGTAATTATTCAAAATGTCTAAAAATAAAAGTTACCTATTTACACAATTTGGAAATCCTGATTAAAAATATGTAATCCATTTTTCTAAATTCATAACACAGAAGTGGCAGAAATTAATTTAAAATTAATTCCCGCTGTCAAAACAAAAAGCGTGTTTTTAAGAGATAATAACTATCAAAAGATTGACACTTGTTTATGTTCGGTTTAATTGTAAAATTATGTCCAATGACCAACATTATATTAAATGGTAAAAATATATTCTAAATATACTTTAAAACCACTCAAATTCACAATTTATCACTATTAATTATTTTGATTAAAAAAGTTGTTTTTAATTAAAATTTAGTAATTTTCACTATTCATCAAAATATGAAAGTTATCCGAAAAGTACCAAAATTTCACCTTAGGCTAAATTCGATATTCCGAATCCAAAAATGAAGTCCATTTTGAAATATAAAATATATATAATTTCAAAAAGTAGGTATTACTATTCATAACGGCTAGTTCGATTGGTTGTGGTGTGTTAAAATCTCGAAGTTGCGTACAATGCACGTCATTGCATTATTCGAAAGGAAACATACCGAGGAAGCTTGGGGTGTTACATTCTCCCCTCCTTCAATAAATTGCGTCCTCGCAATTTTTAAAATTTTTCTTGGGAATATAATGGAAAGTCCCGCATCGGAAAAAGAGTCAATAAAACTATCACTTTAAAAGAAAGAAAGAGAGGTATAAGGGTCATCCAAGATAACCCATACTAGGATTCCATGTAAGAAAACATGGATATGGATGATAAACTAAGTGTCAAGTTCTGATGGAGAGGGATAGAAATCATGATCAGGAGAAAGTTAACAATGAGAAAACCACAAACTTGTGTTGGGACAAACGACCATTAGTCTCCTAGTAGGAAAGTAAACGGACAACATTTTTTTTTAAGTTACATTACATAAGGAAGAGTAATTCATTTATGATATTGACTAAGAACATTATGAGATATACTTACATTTTAAGTAGATTTTCATTCTTTAATAAATTTCCACCACTAACTCATTTTTTTTTAAACGATGAGTATTCAAGAAGACTTGGTCACACTGGAAGAGATAGAATAAACTTCTATAGAATCATATGATCCATGAAGGATAAACCATATATTTACATTGTCTTTGAAGATTAATCAAAACCAAAATGGTCAATGAATGATCTAATGATCCCCCAAAAGGATATTCATTGAGATAAATATGCACTAATCTTAATTTCTAAAATTAAACCAACAATACCCCAAAGTTAAATAGATACCATTCAATAACCAATTGTCCTTAAAATCCTTTAATATAATCCAAACTAATATTGAAACCCAAAACATAGAAGAATTTGATTATGTAGTCTCCCATGTTAAATTGTATCTCCAAATGACATCAGATACTCTTAAAGTCACATACTCAAAAGTAATTAACCTAATCACATATTCTCTATTATAGGTTAATCATTTCCATAAATAACCCAAATCACTATAAATCCACAATAAAAACGTAGATAAAAATCTATCATTACTCCACAAATGAAACCCCATAGTATTCTATTTTCCTTGGGCATATAGTGTTCCCAACAAAACGAACATCTTCCAAAATAACATTTATCACTTAATCACTAAATCATTTTCCTATACCAAGGGTATTCTTTTGATATGAAATAAGAACCCAAATCAACTTATTATTGATCAATAAAATCATTTAACTAAAAAAAGTCACACTAACCAGGGACTTCACGTAGTCCAGTGGTAGGCGATAAATCCCAATCGCACTTTGGTTGTGGGTTCGATTCCCATAGCTTTGTCCGATGCGACGGGTTGTCACACGGTCTACGTGTTGTCCTTTTTCAAAAACTATATTTTATAATATTGCCAAAATGAGATAAATTCCTCAAGATACTATATCATAAATTTAACCACAAATGTTATATCATACCTTGAATCTTCATCCCAAATTAGAATAACTTATAATTCTCTCAAACCCCAATGATCATATAAATCCAAATGGTTATTTATACCCATATCCACAAGAGAAGAGACAATTCTTCCTTAAATATCATTCTCACATGGCAAACTGCGGGGTTACAAATACAAGAGAAAATTATTCCATAGTAAACCCATCAACAAGGAGTGCTAATACTTTTTAAACATTTCTCCAACCATTTATTCCCACATAGCTTCTTCTTTGACCAAGAAAATATCCTATAGAATAGGACATTCACTCGGGTAATGTCCAGGTCCCCTACATTTACGGCAAATGACTGTAAATGGACTCTTGGGACCATTTTTATCTTCTTCCATAGTACTCTTCATTTTTCTTCGGCAATTCTTTACTTTATGTCCTTCCTTCCCGCACGTAAAACATTTTGTTGTCCCATTGAGACACTTTCCTGGGTGTCTCTTTCCACATTTCCTGCATGATGAAAATTGAGGGTTCTTTTCTCCATGGTCTCCATTGCTGGAGCTCTTATCATTTATCACCTTTCTCTTCCTTGTTGAGTCTGGGAGTTGGTTAATATATATGTTGTTGATCATATTTTTGGAAAACTGATTTGGCATAAAGACGATATCTTTTACGCCTATCAACATTCCATTTTGTTGCTCATTGCCACCACCGTTCCCATCTTGTACATCATTCTCAAAGTCACTATGACTTCCTTGGAATCCAGCCATTGACTAAAACCATAAAGCATTGTGTGAGTAATAGTAGTCATAAAATCATTTAGAGATTAAAATGTCACCATATTCTCAATTTGAAACATATTAGGATTAACCAAGGTCATTTACTCTCATCTTATATATATATTACTTAAATTGGTTTGTAAAGAAAATGTAAATTATCCTAAGCATATCCCCCGGGAGTGTCGTAACCAAGAGTGCAGCAAGGCCCGTTGTCGTGCACCAGTTCCCGTTCGAGTCTAGCTCAAAGCGGTGTTTTCGGGTTTTACCCCTAGGTACATCTGTGCCAGAGCCGCCTCTACCTGCTCGTATCCAGACAGGGATGTATTGCTCGGAAAACTCACAAAATCTCTACAATACCAAAATTCTAGGAAGTTCTTTTATACTAATCCTCAAAGTTCATCTTAGGTCTACGTGCTCTAGTCAGAGTTTATCTAAATCTAGCTACCAAGGTTTGTACTAAACTTCCTCTGATACCAACTGTAACGCCCCGACCCTAATTACCTAGAGTCGGTGCATTATTACATAACATTGGCATGATCATGAGAAAGATCAAGTCTCGAAAGACCGATTAGTTTAGTAGCCTTGGAATAACTAGATACATTCATAAATTTTTACATTACATCATAAAAAAAACATCTTGTCTTCATATCCCCTCATACTATCCCTGCAGGTCATTCATAAATTACTTCTTCATAATACTGGGAAAAATAAAACATTGAAAGGGGTGAGCTCGGATGCTCAGTAAGGATAACATTATAGCAGAAGCTTTCATAAATAAGCATAAACACTTAAGGCAATTTATAACTAAAACAAAAGCCTTTTAAATTTAAACTTCAGCATAAAATGGAGAAGGTAAAATGAAATAATGCCATTTACTTACTCACATGGATATTCTACTAGTCGAATGATCACATGCAATATCAATAACCACTTTCATAATGATGGAATGCATAATGCCAGACTATCATAACCACATAGTCAAGGCCTCGTGCCAAGACTACAAATAAGATTTTGTCAAGGCCTTGTGCCAAGACACTAGTTTGTCTCATGAGACCTACCGATGCATCGAGGAGCTATAGCGGGCTCCACCCGTCACTTATTAAGTCCAATGCATTCCCATATGAAAAGGTTTAAACATAACGTAAACATTCATATTAAACTAGCATACGAAATGTCAATACTTTCACCACAAACCATGAATGGTATAAAAATAGCACATCCACAGTCAAACATAATTCATTCGATACAATATGGAAGATTGTATTGTATCACATTAACCTCAATCAATAATAATGAAGGATGTTGACATAGATGAAAATAATCATCAAAACTATTTGAGAGAAATATCCCCCTTTTCTTGAAAACATTTAAAAGTCACACTTTTTGTCAAGAAGCCGTTTAAAAGTATATTTTTGAATCAAAGTGTCCCATACCACTTTGAAACTTTTAAAAGGAGTTTTAATTTTAAAACTTTAATGTCCATATAAATAAATCCTTAAAACCATTTTTAAAATATGGACATTAATGAGCATGATTTAGAAGAATAATTCTTTAAAACATTTTAAAATGGTATTTTGGTTAGAGTTTCTAACCAAAAGAGAGACACTTGAATACAAATAATTGAGGTAATCAAAACATTGTAATATCATGAGAATAAAGGAATTCATGATATACTATGTCAAAGTACATTATATACACCACATAAAAGTGATTTGGTGTATATCATCAAAGAAGTCTCAATGGAATGTAAATTGAGATGAAATTTCTCAAAAAGGTTGTATCCTTAGGTTAAGGATAAATCAATGACATAATTATGTGTGAAAAATATAAATACACTAAATATGATTGTATATTCAGTGTAAAACAATCAAAGGACATTCACACATAATCTTGTAAAAACAATACCAACGAATTGGATGTTTAACTCAACAAATGGAGAATGAGTTAAAATTACTCTTATCAAATTCATATCAATGACTTGAGAATTACAAATGGAGTGATTATGTGTACCAAACTTCTATACACAGGAAGGGGAGTGGAAATTATGACATAATCAAATGAATAGTGATTCCACACATAATCTTGGGGTAATATAATCAATGAAATATGTGTAAAGCCAAATGAGTGGAAATTGAAATCTCAAATTCCCTTATCGATTAGGTAACTTACGAAACATACACCCATGAAAGAAGTATCATACCATGATGATGTAAATACCCATAAATTAAATTATATTACACAATGAATACGATCATGGGCAGTACACATACACCACATGCAATAATTAAGTGGTGATCAATGGAATTCTCACGGAATTAAAAGTGAGATAAGAAAACCCTTACCACGTTAATCAACTGAGTCGTATGGCGAAAAGTTAATAACCACCAAATGATTTTCAGAATAACATGAATATAAATAGAATCATGAATATATATCAAATGGCAATACACAATACACCACTTTCAATAATTTAGTGGCGAAAAATGGAAATCTCACGGAATTGAAAGTGAGATAAGAAAATCCCTTACTTTGTACTTTTTCCTTGGTCGATGGTAGGTTTACCTCCTGTATAATGGTGAAATAATTGTTATTGAATAATACAAGAATCATTTACTTTAATATGATATCATATATGATCTTTTTACATTGATTTGTTAATAATATCTTAGTATTAACGCCGTTTCGGGTGTTAACTTACTCATTTTCTTTTATATGTTTTGTTACATAAGTCATGTTTGTTGTATCTTATTCATATCCAGAATGATATCAAGTCCTTAAACATCATTTTTAAATCATTAAATGATAATTATACTTGAATGGATACGATGGATAATGAATCTCATCGCGTTCGTGGAGACGGTAGTCCGTACGTACGCACGAACGCTACTTCCATTTAATTTTTTATTTTAAAAGAATCGAATCCAAATGATACATAGGTATATTACTATTCCAGTATAATATAATATTTTATATATGTTACTTAAGTTCATTAACACCATCCTTTATACGTTCCATGTGTGGTATGAACGAGTCATATCATTTTAAGGGGGCGGTAGTCCGCACTTCCTCAAATGAAATTATCGTATGTATATACGACATGAAACGAATAATGGTATGAAATAAAATGGAATTACAGAAGCTTATATATAAAATATATATCATTAATATCATATTTAATTACAGTGCCATCATAATGGCCACCATGAGAGGCGGTAAGATGTTTTTGAACAATCATCGTTTCGTGAGGCGTTAGTTTGCCATCCACAGAAACATTATGTTCATCATCCATTAGATGGAGTTGTGTGTATGTGTAGTTTGAATACTTCTTATAACAACATCCTATTATATTGAGGATACTTGTGTTGTTACAAAAGAAGGGAAATAAAAAGAGTTTGGGGGTTGAAGAAGCAAAATAAATGAAAATAATTTAAGAGAAATCGTTACCTTTAATTTAGGTAACTCACTTTGGTTGGAACCAAAGGACTTGTTGAAATGCTTTCTGCCTAAGGGGAAGCTTCAAGGAGGAGGAGAGGGATGTGGGGAGCTTAGTTGGGCAGAGTTTGGACGAGCCAAGTGGCTTGAGAGGTGTTAGGAAATGAGAAGGAGGAGTGCCCTTTTATAAGAGGGGTGAGGGGCACCTTTGGAAAAGCTAGAAATATTAATTTATAATAAATTCATATTCGGTTTCCAATGGCTCCAAAGTTGACTATTCAAAGGTTGAGGTGGGGATAGGTCGAAAACAAATCATCCAATAGAATTTAGACAGGTTTGGGTACTTATATTAACCTTATCTTTAAGTATTAACTCTAAGTTAATTAGTTTCACTTTTACAATGTCTCTTTGTATTTTTATATAATATGGTTAATAAACTTACTATATACATCCAAAAGACCCCCAAGTGGTCCATTAATGATTAACCTATCATAATATAAGTCTCTTGTCCGAACCTTAGATTTTTAGGAATTTAATATCAATTAATAATATAATATTTGTTTTAAGAACTCTTTTATGTCAATTTTGACACTATTCACTAGTTGATTTTTGTGAAACTCATAACAGATTGATTACTTCGAACAAAGTCATATAAATCAATCCTAATATATCATATTATCCTAGAAAATTTGTTTAATTCATTAAAAGTTTCATATTATAATTATTTGGGTATTTATAATATCAATTATGTTAATTTTTTACTATATTAGTAATTACTGCATCATCATTGTGTCATAAATAAAATAAATTATTTAATGTCAAAAAAATAAAATATAATTATGTAGGAAATCTTTTTATCTTTCTAATGAATATTTATAATCTAAAATCCAACATATATAACCCTATGTAACAATTGTTTTTCTAAAAGATATATGCTTGTGTCATTTTTGTATTCATTTTAACTTAATTAATATAAAGTGTCATTATCACTTACAAGTGGATCCATGGGGTCCCAAAATTGACCCAAAGATGCCCATGGTCGACCATGTATCAACCAATAGGGTTAAGACACATTTTAGGGTAATTTATTATTATTATAATATTATTTTGTTTAACCCTTATTTACCGGATTTACCCTTAACCATGGTAAATAAAATATTTACCGCAGTAATTATTCAAAATGTCTAAAAATAAAAGTTACCTATTTACACAATTTGGACATCCTGATTACAAATATGGAATCCATTTTTCTAAATTCATAACACAGAAGTGGCAGAAATTAATTTAAAATTAATTCCCGCTGTCAAAACAAAAAGCGTGTTTTTAAGAGATAATAACTATCAAAAGATTGACACTTGTTTATGTTCGGTTTAATTGTAAAATTATGTCCAATGACCAACATTATATTAAATGGTAAAAATATATTCTAAATATACTTTAAAACCACTCAAATTCACAATTTATCACTATTAATTATTTTGATTAAAAAAGTTGTTTTTAATTAAAATTTAGTAATTTTCACTATTCATCAAAATATGAAAGTTATCCGAAAAGTACCAAAATTTCACCTTAGGCTAAATTCGATATTCCGAATCCAAAAATGAAGTCCATTTTGAAATATAAAATATATATAATTTCAAAAATTAGGTATTACTATTCATAACGGCTAGTTCGATTGGTTGTGGTGTGTTAAAATCTCGAAGTTGCGTACAATGCACGTCATTGCATTATTCGAAAGGAAACATACCGAGGAAGCTTGGGGTGTTACAGAGGACAACTCATAAGCTCAGATTCCACACTAGATATAAATTGAGATGCAAAGATTATTTACACATCCATGAAACCTATTTTATTTTTTATGAGTAAATTAATATTATTAATATTACTATGTTTTCATGATCCTCATGTTTTTATTGGATTTTATTCACATTGTTATTGATTATCTTACCAGTGTGTGTTGGAAAGAGGTTAATGGTTTAAATTTTCAATTGATTACTGTTTTTATAACCAATATAGAGGTCCTTTGTAATTAATTTTGGATAGACATGGGTTCCTCCAATGTTATCAGCCATATGGACTAGTTTAATAGATTATAAAAAATAATTTCATGTTATCCACACTATTTCTAGTTTGTAACTCATAATTTTAGAACCAAATAATTATAGGTTAATTTTGGTCAATAATCATGGTTGGTATGAAAAATTTCATAAATGATGCGATGGATTCTATGTTAGATATTCATATTATCATTAAATACCTCATTGAGTGGTTCAATTGTTGGTTTTTCAGGGGTCATGGATATGTAATAATATGTGTTTATATATTATTATTTTTTGGATTTCAAACATTCTAGAACTCAAGGATCCTATTTATCAGTTCCATAGAATTAGCCCCATTTATACACAATCATACCAAATAGATCTAAGTAAGATGTATTAACATAAATATCATCTAGATGACCATTTTGGAAAGGGATTTATTATCTCAATTGTTTCAACAAGGGTTTTAGAAGTTCTATTTACAATTAATTTAGATGAAGTAAGATGAATATTCATTTATTATAGGAAGAATAATTAAGGAACAATAAAATATAGTTACATATTTCCTATAATTGATGATAATTTAGATGAAGTCATATAAGCCTATCTGTACTCAAATTATGACTTCTGTTCAATAAACCAATAAATAAATGTTCATGTGGGTGCTATATAAAATATCACAATTTGATGATGGTATGGAAATTTTAAAAATATAATTATGGGACTTTTCCATATAAATGTGGTTGTGGTAATTATATCCTAGAGAAAATAGAATACCCAATACATTTTTTAATCCACCTGGGATATTTTTTTGATTACATTCTATTTTATTCTAATGTGAAGGATGATAATGCTGACTATCTGGATGTTTTGTATGGAGTATAAATGGACCATCATTAATTTTCTGGATTTTCCAAATTCATATTTTATATTTCTAATGTATGGTTCTATTGTGATTGGATTTCATAGAGAGAAAATTTAGTGGATCTCAAGAATTGACATGTATTTAGGGCTTCTTAAGAGGAAAATAAGATGACTGAGATTCTAATATTTTTTAAAATTTTCTATGTATTATAATTTTTTTATATCACACTTTATCAAGAAAAAATCTAAATTGACTAATTTGAGACTAAAATGGGTGAATTATTTGTTGTATGAGAATATTTATTATTGTTTTAAAAAGATACATTATTGTTTAACATATGTGTTTGTTCATATTCTTCCTAAATCTGATAAAACATATGAAATTTGTTATCAAACATCCATCATGGGGTATGAATGTGTAGTGATTTAATATATCCTTTTTCTAGAATATGTCTAGTGACATATTTTTTGAAATGAGTGGAATTATCCCACCCATAACTAGGAGTATTCAAACTTGATTCATGCACTTTAGATGTAGTGATATTTCAACATCTAGGAAAATATTATATTGTATTCGGATCATAAAATCCTGAAGTTCATAATTTCCCATAGGGTCTTGAACATGATGGATTGATGATGTGTACAGTATCTTCATACATTTTATTAGTACATGTCAGAAGCACCTAGGAAGATTAATTTACTAATTGATTCAATGACAATGAATCCTCTGATATAAGATGTTCTAGAATAAGTGGATGCATGGGGTCAATGAATCTTAATTCAAATTAGATTCTACATGTGTATAATGTTATAGATTATGTTTTATTTAATAATTTGAAGGATATTACCTCTATAATTGAACATGTTATGTGTGTGAATATATCCATCCTTGAGTTATATTTGATTAAAAATGTTGTAATTGGAATTGATACGTCATGGGATTTTTCATGTACTCCCGATTGGATACCAAGTATCAAGAAGTTATAAGAGTTTTATTAATATTGATGTAAGTGGTGACTCATTTGGGAGGGGGTTCAATATAATTTATTTATGAACCCCACATTGGGAATGATATTTTAAATATTGAGATGTTGGTGTTACTTTCTTTTTATTAGGCTTTTAGTAATCTATTTTTTAATGATAGTTCACCTGGTAGAGAATTGGATCTGAGAATAATATACCATCTTTGTGATGGAAATATATTAATATTTTCATGTTATGTGGGATTCATTTGAAAACAATATTATTATGAGGTTTAATCATACTCAAAGAATGAAATAAACTACCTAAATTATTGTCAACCAATTAAAATAATCAACCAATTGTAACCCATCAGTGGGTTACAGGTGGTAGAGGATCCTTGAATCCTATACATTTAATATGTTATTAGAATACAAGACATGTCCTCAGATATATATTTTTATTTTTATTCCTATATTTAAAATCAATTTGATATGGGTCTCCATGATTATTTGAGAATAATGATGTGTTAGAGAACTACACATCACCCAAAGATACATGAAAATCCCGAGTATAATATCAATACTATTATGGATATTCTCTGAATATGTGTTCATGACTATATGGGATTCTTATAATGGAATGTATAGATGACTTATAATTATAATTATAATAGTTATCAAGAATCAATGGGGATATACCAGTTTAAATGTCCATGCAGGTAGCCATGCCAATAAACGCATTGTTGGGTTGACGTGGGTGAGAATTTTCACTAGGACTATGTCTCAAATATCACACTAAAAATATTGAGAATCTAATTCACAAAAATAATGATATTGATTAGTTTCCAAAAATTTCCTAAACTATTTAATGTCTTCTCCCAAATAACATATAGGTTGGATATTGGTGTTTTCATTATAAATTTATTCATCTTGGACATTATGGATTGGGAAAACATGGAATGATAGTGCATTATTATTTAATGATGAATGATTTGGGAAATTTCCTTTGAATATATATTGTGATTTATTGTTTCCAATATGGTAAACCTTGATGTAATAAATATTTAATTTTTCCTAGTTGAAGAGGTGCCATCCAAATTAATTTCATGTTATAGAGTGGGGATATTTTATGTATGAGGACAATTACACTATTGTTGAGTTACCGACATCAATAGAGTTTTACTAAAAAAAGGTTCCTCATGGTAGTTAAATCCCATTAGTCGATGAGATATGGATTTGTTTTGGTGATGGATAAGATATATGGGAGTGGAAACCATTTGTGGGGGAAGAGTGGCATAACCATTTTAACTTTTGAGGTTTCATAAAGAGTTTTTAGTAGAAGAATGTTGTATGGTGGGGAGATTATTAATACCCATTGGGTCACTAATACCTCTATTTTTTGTGTATTAATTTCCATTTCATTAATTCATAGTTTTACTTGGTGTGGGGGTTGTGATTTTAATTTCTTGATAAAAGTGACCATAGTGAGTAGTCGTTGAAAATTTTTCTAACCATGTTTCTCATATGGTACTGTTTTGTTCTATAGGGATAGTTCAATTTATCCAGATTTTATAAATTTTTATCATTAAATAATGATCCCAAAAAATTTATAAAACACAATTATTGGGAGATAGTAGTACTAGAATTATTGGCACATGTTTTTTTCAAATTGTGCAAAAATAATATGAGTTCTCCAAGACATTAAAACTATTTGATTATTACCAAAACAATCTTATAGTATTTTTGAATCACCCACAATTTTTATTCCTATATCATTAATATCACCTCTATTAGATGTTTTGGATTGTCGCCTCTATATTGGAATTGATTCTATTTTATTCATGTATGATTTGGAAGGAGTTAATTATCTGTCATCGGGATTTCTCAATAAATCCCCCCTTCTCATAATTTTTTATTTAGTTTTGATGGAAATCTTAAACCCTATGGGGTTTGTAGAAATAAACTATTTTTTATATAGTATTGGGTTAGGTATGTGTTTTTTGGTTTTTGGGGTATTATTCATCCTATATGGGCTAGTTTTCATTGAATTTATTGAGTTTTTACCATATAAGAGTTAAGATTCTTTATTTGAGGGAGTTTTATAGGGATTACCATTGAATTAGTTTTTTTCCATTTTATAATCATTATCAAATTTAAATTGAAATGAAATTTGATTTATTTTTATTTCTCATTATTTATAATCCATGTTATTATTTGGAAATTAAATACTTAAAGAGGGGTTTCCTGTAGGAGTATACTTATGTGTACTACTTGTGTTTTATAAAATTGATATAAAATAGTTATATTGTATATGTACTTCATGTGATATATTATTTTTTTACCATTATAAATTTTTCATATGAAAATATGTGAGTCTTTTCATATATATTTCAATTTAATTTTTTTGTGTCACTTGTGATGTTTATATATATTTATCATTGGGTTTTTTCTAGGATATCTTAGGTGTAAGAATGGGATTTCCATGTCACTATGAGATCCATTGGATGGATGACGGAGAGATAACACAATCTTCTCCAAGTCACATAGATAAACCTTAGGATGATGATTGAGAAAAAATTTCAATTTTTGTCAAAGGTCTTGTGACTTCCATTGGGAGGAAGACTGTGCTATTTTAAATTTCTTATATAGCTAAAATTTTATGTTTTTTAATCACAATAAAACTGAAACATAGGTTAATTACTTTGGTGCACCTTTCTGATTATACATCATTTATATACATTCATGAATAATAATTATTCCTTTTTTGATTGGGGCATCAATTTTTATTCCCATTACCAATTAATTTTTAATGTAATTATGTTTACTATAACACATTTTTTATGGATCATACTGGAATATTTATTGTGTTAGGAAATATGGCCTTTATTCATTATGAGATCTATGTTGCTAAATGTTTTAGAAAATATGATATCTTAAGAATAGAAAATGAATGGAATTTCATTTTTCTGAATCTTGTGTAATTATTCTATTTTTATGTTTTTATAAATAATGAGTTTTGAAACATGTGTAATAGTTTACATCTTTAAAATAAATAAATTTAATCATGATGTAATTGTACCATGTTTTATACCTCACATCATATATATGCCTATAGTAATGTATAGACGTTTTCTAGAATATAGTTATTAAAAATGGAGTAATGAATATTGTTTCACCTCGTGATTAAATCCAAATGTGTTTTTCTTTAAGGTCATATGGTCTCCCTCAGATACATAATGAGGATTATTCTTAGTATCATTATAATTTTGGAAAAAAATTATTTTCAATATTTCAACTCTTTCTCTTTTTTTAATTCTGAATTACGGTACCATGGATACATATCCTATATGATATTTTATTTATGTGATGTTTTTTATGATATCCTTTTAGTGATATAATTGTATTACATTTTGGTGTACATATTTTTTCATTTTGAGTTTTGTAATTCAGTTGTGGTTATCCTATTACATGGATGGGCCATGCTATTTTTTTATGACGAAAACCAATCCTATGTGGATTTTAATTATGACCATTTCATTTTAACCATCCCATGTAGATGTATAATATAAATTGGTATATGGGACCTACTAACTCATGTGATGGGTCAGGATGACCCAAAACAGTATAACATTAAAAGGTTCAAAAAAATATCCCCTTTAATTTTTTATATTCGGCTCAGTAAGGAACACCACATGTTACACCGTGGTTGTGGTGCATATCCCATAGGAAATAAATTTCTCTAAAACACCCAAAAAGTTACTCAAAATATCACCATAGTTTACCCAAAAAACGAATCAACCACAAAATAGAATAACTGAAATGGGAATATGAAAAATCATTTTCTGATAAATTATTTCTTATTTCAGTTATTATTAATTTTATTTTGATATTTTTAATAAGTTTTTTCATGTATTGTAATGTTGGAAAACATGTCTGTTTATATATAATATAATTTTTATTATTCAATTTAGTTCATATTTTCAATGTATTGGACTATGAAATAATTATTACCCAGATTTTTTATAGTAATACTCAATATCCAATGAATAGATAGTAAACCATTATCAATTCATGGAATGGAAAGATTATTTGTAATTTAGATATGACCCTAAAAACATATTATGATATTATTTAATACTATTAATTGAAATTTAAATGAAATTGATATCATAAAAGTTATGTAATCATGTTCTCATATAATAATAATTTTCATTATATCAAATTAATGGACCTTGATGAGGCTCCGTATTTCTACTGGTCTCAGATATCATCTTTTTTAAAAAAAAATCAGTTTTGAAAAGATATTTTAACTATATCATTATAAAGAGATATAAGAGACTATTTATACCTTTAAGTGGAATATAAAATGGACGAACATAAAAAAACTAAATTCCTCTATTTTTACATTATTCAAAATGATTTATTATATTTTCTGTGTAATTTTACAGGAGAGGAATTCATAGAAATGTCCCCATGGAAATAATTCGTATGATTTAAAATGATTTGAACATTGTTACTCCAAAAAAATCACCAATTTTTAATGCATTATTCTTTTATGATAAGATTTTATTACAATGAACATCCCCTAATACTATCAAACAATCATTTTATGTTACATGTATCACTTTTGAGGATGTAAATATATAATCGACCACATAAACTAAGAATAAATGTTTTGATCTATAATAATGTCACTATTATGTTCAAAATCAAATATAGATATTTTATAATAAAAAATTGTATATTACATAAGATAAATCATGTTTATAATGTTACCTATATGTATTATAATTTTTTTGAAGTAGTGTGGGGTCCTGAAAAATTAATTATGATAATGTTCCAAAAAAATAACTTGAGTAATGTAATTTCACAACAGATATTAATATTATTAGGTGTATAATATATCAAAATCTTAATTTTATGGATATAAAATGATAAAATTATTATTTAACACATATTATAGTAGTAAAAAAATCCACGACATATATTAATTTGAAAAAAAACCAATTCCACATAGAAATTATTATATTATTAAATTTAATTTTAAAATAAAATTATGATAATTAAATGTCTAATTAATCGAGATATAAATGAAATTACTACAAGAAATAAATATTAACACATTTGGTTTCCCTTTAAGATCAAAAAAATTATAACTACAAAATGATGGAAAAATTATATAAATATGATATATCATTTTAGTAAAATAAAATAATCGAATGACCAAATTTTACTTATGCATGTTTGTATATAATTAGTAATATATTAAGATCATAAAATTTATTTTCATTTTATTTATGGTAATTTGATATATGGATATTGGTTATATGGTTATTGGATTTATGTCTATATTATATGTGGTGATTATGTATAAATGTATCTAATTGGCATAATGATATTATTTATAGTTAATGTTAAATAATTAATTTGATAAAAATTGAATTATATAGAGACCAATACATTTTCAACATAAATATTTCCTCATTTTAGATGAAATTTGAATATAATTCAAAATAGTAAAATATTGAGGTCATTAGAGGTCTTCTATATTTGAAAACATTGATATATAAGAATGTAGTAAATAAATTATTTACAGTATTACTGATTATGCTTTTCACAAATAGAAACATTTTTACCCATATATAATATAAAACATTCATTCATAACATAGGTAAGGATTATAAAATAATGTGTGATTCCAGAAGAACTATAATGGTAAACATAGGAGATATCAATCAATGGTCTTAATTGATCATAAGATAATAAAATAGAATGAGAAAATAGTCACAAAAAATGTTTTCCTTCTACAAATATTCCTAGAAAATATTCCCCTATCCAATTATGAACTCCATACAAATATTATTGGACTATGTTCACTCACCATTCTATAATTTCATCATAAATCTATCACTCCCAATAGTATTTATATAGAAAAATCCCATCCTGAAATAGTCCTAATCCCATTTAATTTCAGTAATATCTCATTATATATTATTCTTTTCCCATTTTATTGGTTGGATATATAATTATAGGACAACCGATTCCAAAATGCAATATATTAATATTTGTTCCCATTATCATAAAACATTCATCACTTCTTCAAATCATAACTAGTGGAAGTGATATAGGATTCGTAAACAATTCATTATTTCAATCATAAAACCACTAGAAAAATAATAATGATTATAAAAAATGATAATATCCATAGTAAGACAATAAACAACTAAAGTGTTTCAAAAAAATTAAACACCTTGAAATGATCACTATTACATTTAATAGGGAAGATATACCTTATAAATGAAATCAAATATTTCCAAAAATAATAACATCTAAAATATTATGGATTATAATTTCTTTGAAAAGAATAATGGAAGCATATAATGGATGCTTTAAATAAAATATTATACAAGGTGGTTGGAAAATCTTTTCATGGAGTGTACAATTAAAAAAACAATTGCTTTTACATTTTTTGAAAAATGTGTTATAAACCTTATCAATATAATAAAATTAATATTTCATTAAATAATTTTTAATAATAATTTAAAAATTGTAAAAACCAATTAAAAAATAAAAACAGTATAAACATATTGTAAATTTTTTTAGAGAAAATATATAAATATAAGATATGATCCCAAATCAATGAAAAAATATTTCTAGATTTCCTCTAAAAAAATGCTTACATACTCCAAAGTACATAAGAGTGGAAAATTAAATTAAAATGAAATATCATGAAATAAATATATAATAATAATGGAAAAAACTACAAAGATATATCATATAATTTCATAATATGGAAACATAATCATAACCCATCTCGATAAAAATTAGATTGTAACATAAAACCAAATCCTCAGGTATTTCATGATTCATAAGTGCTCTAACCCCTTTTAGACTAAATATTAACTAAACATAATTTTACATCATTAATTAAACCATAATTATAATATCATAAATTAATTACCTATATCATATTATAACTCATTCACTAATAGTTATTAATTATCAAAATCATTTCTGTTGTAAACTACATGATTTTTCACAGATAATTTTCTTCTGCGATAAGTTACCTAGAAATTAATCCATCTTCCATAATATATAGAATATAAACAGTGATTTGAATATAAATTTTATTTTTTATATAAAAAATTAATCCTTAATATTAATTTGTGTTGGAAAATTAATTTCATCAATATATCGAAACATTAGTCCATAGGATTTTTGGTTTGTTTTTTCCATTTTTCAATCGATGTAATGAATAATAGCTCTGTATAAAATCATATTTCAATAATATTTTGTACAAAATAAATATATTTTATATATTTTATATTTATTATAATTTATAGTAATGAATGAAATTACTAGAAAAAGATTCATATCACTACATTGGGAAGTACTCCACACATACACATGAGTGATACTTTCATCTGAAATTTGAATAAAAAGTTGTGCTTATTATTGGGTAATAATAATAACATCATGAAATTATATTTTTGATATTTTATATATCAAATTTTTATGGATAAAAAACATTTCAAATAAATTAAATAAAAATTTAATTTTAAAAAGATTTTTTTAGATTTATAACTCTTCCTTGAGAGACCTCCATTTTTTTACCCCAAATGACCTGATGGATTAAACATATGAGGGGAAAATAAGATATTATATTATTTTTAGGATTCTATTAAAGTTATGGATGCTTAATTTTAAATATATATTGACAAAATAGTGTGATTAATGGAGGAAAATATTTTCTAAATTATAATTTAGAGGGGAATATAGAGAAATTTTTTATTGATTTTAATGATATATGGTAACATTCATGGGAAATTCGATCAATAAAAATAGTGATTAAAAAATGGATAAGATAATGGTTTTGTAAAATAAAATTAAAATACTTATATAATTTTTTTAGAAACAATTCCTTTATCTAATTGATTACCCTACCCCAAGATAATTTCCTTTTAAAATTAACCATGTAAACATTGTTTTTTCTGATCTTATAATTAATTATGATAAAAAAATTCTCTAATACAATTAAATTGTATTAAATATTTTTATTGAAAATTTTTTTCCCACTTAAATAGGTTATATTTATATAAGTGTAATAAAGTAATATTAAATTATGGAAAATATCATTATGAAACACATTTTTAAATAATGGATTTAATAGAATAAAACACAATTTTTTTCCATTTTCATCTTTGTAAAAACCATGAAGTTATTTTCTAATAGTTTTAATTTATATTTAATATGTGAATTTTATTTAAACATTTAATCATTATAAATTAATATAATTTTTTAAGATAAAAACAGATTTCTCACATTAATTAATATTTTTTGTAAAATGATTTTTTAATCAAAAAGTTAATATACTGCACTGTCACATGTAATAATGATTTTAATGTAATTTATAATATTATTTATAATTAAAGAGGAATTAGGGTAAATATATATTATATTATAAACATAATGTTATATTTCATTATATATAATTGACATTTTTTATTTAAATTTGTGTTTTCACTACACATTGAAATGTTATTTCCTTTGATATATCATAAAAATTCACCCTAACTAATATTAACATGACATATTTCAAAATGATATTAACTCCACAAATTAATTTTTTCATTAAATTTTAAAAAATATTCATAGAGACGAAATTTTATGATGTGATAAGGTCAATTTTTTGATGATAACATATATTCAATACATCAAATGTTTTTACTATATCATCATTCACATTGACTCTAGGTTCTTTGTATGGAAATATAGTGAATACTTTACAATTTATTTAGAAGGAAATACTTATTAATTATTTTCTTTCATCATTATATCCCAATTAAAAATTAACTTATCTCTAGGAATTCAATCACTTGCTACAAAAAATGTGGATATCTCTATTCCCACTGATCATATATTTACCAAATAGTTATCTATGTTTTTTAATTCAATTAATAAACTATATCAGATTGATTAATCATATTACATAGAAAAAATACTCGATCCATGAGTTATAATGGTCATTATTCAGAAGAAGGACCATTGGATTGTGGTATAATCCCATATGAAAGAAAATGTAAAGTATTAGACATAAAATTCCATAAGATATTTACAAAGACCACATCCAAAATATGTGTAAGGATTGGAGGGAATTCCATGTGAAAACCAATATACCTAACTTGATCGAAAATATCAAGTGGACAACTATACATAGGTAGATTCATTCCATATTTCAAAATATCACAACCTACTATAATAGTGAAATTATCAAGAAGACATCTTCAACAATATTGAATAATTGATCTCACTTATCATTAATAGTAAAAATATTCTATAATAATTTGGAATCATTAATGTGTTTATAAATGAATATAAATATATCCTCTATTTTTTTAGAAACATCATGTACCAAAAGATTTTATTCAGAAAATTTATCATATCGTTTCAGAGTTCAACACTTGTTTCAAAACATGGTTTTATAATGTTCGTTCTGAATTCTCATTTGAGAGATAATATTTAATGAAAAAATGAATATAGTAATGTATATATACCTACCACCTTTAAAAATCTACGAAATTTTCTCAAATCATATCCCCTATGGTTTGAATTGTGATATCCGAATAGAAATATATAATATGATGATAAGAAATACAAAAAATAACTTTTAATTTTAAAAAACCTTATTATTTCAACAAAACATAGATGTTGACATAATATATTTATCTTATATAAAATAAAATTAGGTTCCCATGTAATCATAAGACAACATTAATGCAAATTCTATAATGAAAATAAATAATGATATTTTATCTAATCACATTACATTATGCTATCTTTATAAGGAGATCAACTAAAACACAAATAGAATTATAAAATATAGATGTATTGGTGTTTCCAAAAAACTATCCATGGTTATTTTTCCTATTTAAATTATTTTATATGTTATAACACACTTATATTTTTTTGAATTATTTCCCCTAAAATATTTTAATTTTTTCTATAGCTTATGTAAGACACAACAACTAGTTTACACAAAAATCAATACTCTATGAAATTATTATTATCATCTAAAACATTGTTACCAGGTATTAATATTAAAAAATATATTCTGAAAAATATATTATATACACATTTATAATATTTTATTATATTTTATTTACTAATTATAATTATAAAAACTGAAAATAAATGTGATTTCTTTTCTGAAATTTTTTTTGAGTTCGATTCATTTTTAATATTAACATGTTACTTTAATAACCATTTTTGGATGATTCAACCTATATTTATAAATAATTTATGTCATAAAGTATTGTAAATAGTAAAAAATAGATTTCTCTTCATATGATATAGATGAATCTATATTTACGATTAGATGGAAGTTTTTAATGTAAAATTTTTTTATCAAATTTTCACACATTATTGAAAGTTGCCTTTTAAAATTTATAGATATTGATATTGATTAATGTAATTATATATTTTGAATAAGGATGTTCATATTTGGAAAAGATAACCCTTTTATTTCTAAATAATGTAAATAAAAACTATTAAAAAACCTATCACCTCAGTAAGGGATAAATCATGGTCATCTTGATTACTAAAAATTGATAAGGACATAATATATCATCATAAATCATACTGAATGAATGTAATTTTTTGATTATTACCAGTAACTAAAAACTAATTAAGTTATGGGAAAACATTCTCTAAAAATATATTATATGTAATATATATCAATGAATGTTTGAAAATATCCTTCTATAAGTTTTAAATATACTTTATCTGTTTACATTAGTAAAATACATATGTATGAATCAATACTAAAATTAGTTTTGTGCAAAGATAGATAATACAGATTATGGTAATATATATCTAATTTTTTAGTATTATATTATTACATTAAATTTTACATAACGAAAATATTATATTAATTAAATTCATGGAAATATAAAATAATTGATTCTGTATATAATACACTTTATATTATTTCCTTAATTTATTAATTTTTATGAATTTTATAGGATAATATGACATATTAGTGTTGTTTTAAAATATTATATTCAAATATTAAATAATTATGCAAATTATATATATTATTATAAATCATGTTAAAATTGGATGTTAATATATTTCCTAAAAATGATCTTTTTTTAATTTATTTAAAAAAAATACTAAAAAATGAAAGATGATATGATATGGTCGATCATGTAATGAATTTTTCAAATATACTGAAATAGTAACCTTATATATAAAAATTTCAACCCTTACATATTAAAAAATCATTATCATAGTTAAAAAATAAAATTGGCTATCTAATGGTTAATCAAAATTATATTGTATAGAATTATGGAAAATAGATATAAGTTCTATTGGTTCACTTTATTACAAACCTCCACTATGTTAGAATAATATCTAAGGATTTTTTCAATAATTTTTATGGAGAATTATTCTATTATATTTTAATATTTTTATAAATTAAAAAACTTCTCCTCACAGAAATTACAATACTTCTATATTTCTATACACCCAATTAAGATTTCAAGCACCTTGAAACACTACAAATTTCTAGTTTAAAAACCTAAAACCACTTTTTAGAGGATATTTCCTTCCCAAAATACTAACTCATGATTCCATTAAAGGAGACCAAACAGAGTTCTTTCTATGACATTGAAATCCCCAAAAACAATCACATATTTTGTTCTATTTTCCACCTTTTTATCTATTATAGATGTCAAAATATATTATCTTTACTATCGTCAAAATTCATAAATTTTATTTTTATTACTACGATATCAATATACACCCTATATTCCATGAAAATTGAAGTGAATGTATCGATCATGCATTAGTATAGATTATTGTCTCCATATATGCATTCAATTAATTCATCATCGTTTTATTTTATATATGTGTATTATTATATGTTAAATTTTAATATATTATTATTATTATATAATTATATATCTTTAATTATAAGATCAAATTGTCCTACGTACGATCCAATGGATTTGAATATTTTTAAAATTCTTATTATAAAGGGAAGTTATTAAAAATAAAAATTTTGTATTTGAAAAAATATGTTGCTTACAACACCGATCCTAAAAAACGAATGAAATATATTACATTAAATTTAATAACATTGACAGATTTTGAACAATGTAAACCCATGTATAAATAAAATGTAATATAATATACCATTATAAGCTAGACATGATAATGGATGGAATTAATATTACTACTAATATTATGAATATTATGGTTATCTATTGAAAACAAAAAAAAGGATAATTTAAACGAATTAATGAATTGCTTTTGGATAAATTTTATTTTTTAAATAATGGATGAATTATGATTTGCGAACTGATATTAAAAAAAATCCTAAAACTAGTAAATTTTTTTAATAAATGAACAAATATTAAAAATCACAATATAAAAATCATATTAATGTTATTTTTTTTGATTTTATGAATTGTTTCCTTTTTCATGAATTTTTTAAAAAACTAATTTTAATAGAAAACTACAATTAAAAATATATATATCATCATATTTTTCATGGCCCGCCATCACCAAAAGGAGGGAAGGGACATCAGATTGCCAGACCCTTCCTTCTTTAAGTTGAAGGAGAGATAATGACCCCCGAGACCCACCTTCAATAGGTCCCGGAGTTGCGACTAGCACCAAGGGTATAGAATCACACACAAGATGGAAAACATTAACCTTTTTGTTTTTATAGTATTGAGAGATAAGATAGGAACCCCAAAAATACCAAAGTTGAAAGTAAACGTAATGCCAAAAACAACCCATTCCCATATACATGTTCAGCAGTAAATGATACAAGCCATAAAACTATAAAGGTAAAAAGATACAAAGAAAAGGAAATCAACAACTGCAACTGCCCTAAGGGTCCGAGCTAGCATGGTCCCACACGATCCCTGAAGTCCTCCAAGAAACTTGAAAGCAGTTTTATATACGTAGGGTGAGCATACAAGTATACTCAATAGAGAAAACCAATGTCTCTCATGCACAAGTGAGGATACATTCTAATGTCCCGTGGAAAAAGAGATAACCAACCACCCAACAAGGAAATGCTATCAACCCAAACCTCACCATGGCACACTCCCTAAATAATGCAAGTCAAGTAACTTATAGTAATAGCACATCGATATTTGGGTACCCCGAGCCTCTTTCCCACTGGTTATTGAGACATCCTACGCATCGAACCAATCCCGCCATTCTTACCGCAGTCCCACTGCAAAACCCCGCCCGCACACACCTGGGAAATAACCTAACCGCATTCCCACTGCCAAACCCCTCCCGCACATTCCTGGGACATGAAAACTACTACCACGCCTGAAGACTCCTGTGCCTCATCCTGAAGACACTAGGGAAACAACCTGCCCATAATCACCTGGGTCAGAACAACTACTACCACGCCTGAAGATACATGGGCCTCATCCCGAAGATACTTGGGAAATAATCTGGCTGCAAACACCTGGGCCAACTACCACAATTGCCCTGCCTGGCAATTCTTGGGCCAATAATGGACTTCAGGCCATCAAATCCTGCCCTAAGAGTCTTGGGCTATTCGGGAAAGGGAGCAGAAAAGGAGCTAATAACCAGCCACTCATAGAAATGTTGAGAAAAACACCCTCCCCCAAGAGATGGGGTGTTCGGCACTAAGTGCTCAACTTGGGAGGGGTGCGAATAAGAAACATAAAAGCTACAGATATATGTATAGGTAACAAACACTCATCCCAAACTAGGGGTTCCAAAACCTAAGCACAAACGCCCTCGTTACTACTCATTCATGACAGAACAGTACAGAACTCACGTCCAAGCCATAACTCATTCCCAAAACCAATTCCCATTTAAACCATTCATGTTTTCATGTTTGAGTAACCCTCATTTAGGTGAATTCTACACTACTGGGTGATTAACAGGAAAAACCAAAGGCCAGATAAAGAAGACAGTCAAACAGTAACTTAAACTTTCACACCCGGTTCTCTTGTAAAGTCACAACAATAAAAGGATAAGTGTGATCCCTCAATGTACTGGAACCAAAGAAAACCCCGAGACACAGCCCCATGTCCCCAAAATCCAGGGCCAACAGTTTCTCAATAAGAGAGGATCCGACCCCAATTCGTGATATAAGAAGAGCAACCACACTGCCATAGATTCACAACCAGTGAAAGCATAAAAAACATGGGATCCCATCCCCACCCATATCACCCCATAAATATATGCCCCCATCCAAGAAAAACATAAAGTCACCTGCAATCGGTGCGTGAAAGAAAACAATCAAACCAATACCACCAACAAAAGGTAGGCCCATGCAGGTATTTTCAGATTTAAAAGATTTAACACACTCCATGGTTTCAATTCCACTCTCCTTTAACCGGGGTTATCACAGAAAAAGGTTGATCCTGGTTCTTTCAATTTATTTAACTGAGTATTCGTTATTAACCAATTCCATATTATGGTAATTTAAACATCCAGGAGAAATGGGGTTCATTAGTTCACAGAGAAATACCACCAACGACCATGATTTTCCGTGAGCATAGGCCCGTAAAATTCACAACACATAACAACAAAAAGAGTATAACAGAATATCGATCACACCCCCTTTCATTCTTTAAAGTTCCATTCATTATATTCTTTAAGTTCATTTTCATCAGTATCAATTGAGGAAAAAGCATGCCCACCCCACATGATACATAGAAAGGAGAGACGAAGGAGAAAATCCCTACT
Source organism: Viscum album (assembly GCA_963277665.1). Lineage (NCBI taxonomy): Eukaryota > Viridiplantae > Streptophyta > Magnoliopsida > Santalales > Viscaceae > Viscum > Viscum album. The sequence continues at coordinate 411,251,931 of OY728123.1, read as the reverse complement.
TGATTGATCAAGGATCGACATTTTTTTCCATGTGCCAAGAACAGGGAATGCACGGTTTTCATGGGAGGAATTATGTGGACTCCAAGGGGTGAAGAAAGCTCCAGCAGAGGCGCGCCACAAGACACGGGAAGAAGGGACTCCAGGCACACCAGGGGGAAGAACTAAGTCGGACAAAGGAAGAAGAGGAAAAGAACTTCCCATGCGATATATGTAAATAATATCCTGTTGTTATGGGATATGGGAATTATAAATTCCTGGAAAGTCGGATCGTGGTTTCCCACGTGGTTTGGCGGTTACGCATGACGATACTAAGTTGTTATTTAATATCCCCCATCGGAGATGTTTCTCAGGATTTTTAGGAGTCTCTTTAAATGACTTTAAAAATGGTATTAGGATTAATTTATGTCAAAAGATACGTTACGAGAGAGGAAAAGTCGGTACTGGAAAAAAAACGAAAGGCTCAGTGATGGGACACGGTGCCACCATCACGGTGTCACCCTCATGGTGCCACCATCACGGCGCCACCATGACCGGTGCGACCGTCACGGAGCCACCATGACCGGTGCGACCGTCACAGTGCCCCCGTGACCGGTGCGACCGTCATGGTGCCACCATGACCGGTGCGACCATCATGGTGCCACCATGACTAGGGTCACCGTGACTGGTGCCACCATGACCAGTGCCACCGTCACGGTGCCACCATCATGGTGGAGCCATGTTTTTGGGAAAGTAATGGCTAGGGGGTCCGGGATATTACATTAGATACCTCTCAAACTATTCTCGCCCTCGAGAATTAAAACTAGATCCAAAGAAAGGAGAGGCGTCCGAACAACCACCTCGAAAGATACCTCTCAGGAGGTAACCTAATCTTTATCTAGAAACAACTCCCTCTCAAGAACCAAGAAACATACCATGACCGGTGCGACCATGACCGATGCCACCATGACCGGTGTGACCGTGACGGGACACGGTGCCACCATCATGGTGTCACCCTCATGGTGCCACCCTCATGGCGCCACTATGACCGGTGCGACCGTCACGGAGCCACCATGACCAGTGCGACCATCACAGTTCCCCTGTGACTGGTGTGATCATCATGGTGCCACTGTGATTGGTATGACCGTCATGGTGGCACCGTGACTGGTGCAACCATCATGGTGACACCATGACTGGGGCCACCGTGACCGGTGCCACCATGACCAGTGCCACTGTCACGGTGCCACCATCATGGTGGAGCCGTGTTTTTGGTAAAGTAATGGCCAGGGGGTCCGGGCTATTACATCAGATACCTCTCAAACTATTCTCACCCTCGAGAATTAAAACCAGACCCAAAGAAAGGAGAGGCGTCCGAACAACCACCTCTAAAGATACCTCTCAGGAGGTAACCTAATATTTATCTAGAAACAACTCCCTCTCAAGAACCAAGAAACATACCAGGGTCAAACTTATCATTCATATGGGTTGGGGAGTCTCTTCCCCGTTGTCAAGATACTATCCTCTTTGGGCGGCACTGACTCACCCGCATGGGTTTAATTACATCCACCTTAATTCATCTTGATTAGGGATCAGGTCCTCCCCTCCCCATAGCCCGAAATTTTCACACACATTTAGAGAAAAAGGAAAACCAGACATTCCACAGTCAACAAGGTGAAGCGTTCCACCATAAACGAGTATAAACAGAACAACACAAAACTCAAAAAAAAACTCTGGGTACTGGGCGTGAATCTGTGCTTCCCGTTCCTAGGTACTCTCCTCAATCCCACCATGCTTCCACAACACTCGAACTAAAGGGATGGTTTTCCCAAGAAGCACCTTCTCTTCACGATCCTCGATCCTCATTGGTCTTTCCACAAAGGTCATGTCATTCTCAATATCTAGCTCTCCTCAGCCGAGGATGTGTGAATCATCATGTAGATATCGACGGAGCTGGGACACATGGAAAACATCATGTATCCTCAATAGTGGTAGTGGTAATGCTAGCTGATAATCCACTTCACCGACCCGCCGCAACACTCCGAAGGGTCCGTTGAATCTGTTAGAAAGCTTACTCCGTCTACCGAACCTCCATTGTCCACACCGAGGGGAGACCTTCAATAACACAAGGTCTCCAACATCAAACTCCAAGGGCCTCCTCCCTCTAGCGGAATATGACTTCTTTCGGTCCTGGGATTCCTTCATCCTTTCACGTATAATCTGAACCTTCTCTGTCATGATCTGCACCACTTCCGAGCCAAGACCACTCGTTTACCCAACCTCATTCTAGCACACAGGTGAGCGACACGGCCTTCTGTATATGGCCTTAAACTAAGCCATCCCAATGGTAGAGTGAAATATATTATTGTAGGAAAACTCTACCAGTGGCAATTTTCGCACTCATGATCATCCTGAGTCTAGAACACATGCCCACAACATATCCTCCAAGGTCTGGATGGTGCGCTCTGTCTGTCCATCTGTCTGGGGATGGAAAGAAGTGATAAGATGTAGCTGTGTGAAAAAAGCATGCTGAAATCCTCTCCAGACTCATGAGGTAAACCGTGCATCCCAATCAGAGACTATGGATCTCGGAACTCCATGCAACCTCACCAACTCATCCACGTACCTTTGTGTTAATGCCTCCATTGTACCCGACTCCTTGATCACCATAAAGTAAGCCGACTTCGTCAACCGGTCCACCACTACCTATATAGCGTCGCAAACTCCCTAAGCCTTAGGTAGTCCCATGAATAAATCCATCGAGACATTATCCCACTTCCAATCTGGAACTTCTAAAGGTTGCAACATTCCGCCAGGAACATGGTGTTCAGCCTTCACCTGCTGACACACTAAGCACTTTGCTACGAACTCTGCTACTGCCCGCTTCACCCCGGGCCACCAGAACTGACCTCTCATACCCCGGTACGTCTTGGAGACTCTCGGGTGCACTGCTCGGGGTGAGTTGTGGAACTCACTATGAACTCTCTCATGTATCGCCTCTAGAACAAACAGCTTTCCTCAGAAAATAACTCGATTCTGAACATCCTCCGCCCATCCTTCTGGGGCATCACCTTGGGTAACTCGGTCACGTATCACTTTTCTTTCTGAGTCTCCCCATGGGGACTCCTCTACCTACCGCAATATAAGATACTGCACTATTATATGATACAGGAAACCTCTACCACCTTCCATCATAGCATCTAGGTGTAGGGCAGCCAACTCCTCCATCGCCTTCCATGTATCTTCCGACTCTCGGAATGCATCTTTCCGTGACTTTCTTCTCAGGGCATCGGCCACCACATTCCCTTTTCCTGAGATGTATGAAATCTCAAAGTTGTAGTCCTTAAGGAAATCCATCCACCTTCGTAGTCACGAGTTCAGGTCCCGCTGGGAGAAGACGTACTTCAAGATCTTATGGTCGGTGAAGACCATGAAGCGCTCACCAATGAGGTAGTGTCACCACAGCTTTAGTGAGAATACGACCGCCGCAAGTTCTAGATCATGGGAGGCATAGTTACGCTCATGTGGACGTAACTAACTAGACCCATAGGAGATCACCCCTTGCCACTGCATCAACACACATCTAATGCCTTTCCCCGATGCATCACAGAACACCTCATACGCTAACCCTTCTTCTGGAAACCTCAGCGCCGGGGCACTAACCCACTACTCCTTCAGATAGCTTAAGGCTACCTCACATTGCTCGTTCCACACGAAACCCTTGTCTTTCTTGGTCAAGGCTATCAAAGGTGCCACAACTCAGGAGAATTTGGGCACAAACCTCTGGTAGTAACCTTCCTGCCCGAGGAAACTAAGAACCTCTACCATGTTCTTGGGTGCTACCCAACAAAAAACTGCCTCGACCTTCGATGGGTCCATTGTTATCCCCTGCTTAGACACCACGTGCCCAAGGAAATGCACTTCTCACATCCAGAACTTTCACTTGGACAGTTTCCCATAGAGCTGGTGTCGTCGGAGGACCTCTAAAACCATCTTCAGGTGCTCTGCGTGATCCCCCTTTGATCTTGAGTAGATCAGAATGTCTTTAATAAACATGACCATGAACTGGTCCAGATATTTCCCGAAGATGGAGTTCATGAGCCCCATGAACACATCTGGTGTGTTCGTAACGCCGAACGACATGACTACAAACTCAAAGTGCCCATATCTTCACCTGAAGGCAGTCTTTGAGATGTCACCCTCCTTCACCCTCACATGGTGGTATCCTGACCATAGATCGATCTTCGAGAACCAACCTGCTCCCCTCAGCTGGTCAAAGAGATTGTCTATCTTCAGAAGAGGGTATTGATTCTTAACCGTCACTTGATTCAGTCCCCTATAGTCTATGCACAGCCTTAGACCACTATCTAACTTCTTCGCAAACAACACAGGAGCACCCCACGGTGACACACTTGGCCGAACAAAACCCTTCATCATTAGATCGTCAATCTGGATCTGTAACTCCCGTAGCTCAGAAGGTGTCATCCGATAGGGAGCCATCGAAATTGGGCGGGCAACAAGTTGCAAGTCTATCCCGAACTCAACATCATGTCCATGGGGTAGAGTCGTCACCTCCTCAAGAAAGACTTCCACAAACTCACTGACGATTCCTGGGACCTCCACCATTTCTGCATCTACTAGTTCCACTGATAGATCGACCAACAAGGAAAGGAGGGGCTCCTCTCACCCGCTGCTTCTCTAACAACCCCACTGACAGACGAAAGTTACACGTTGAGCTCCCAAATCAGAAAACACAACCCTTCCTCAGAAGCAGTCAATGACGTCACACATAGAGAACAGCTAGTCGATTCCTAGGATGAAATAATATGGTTGTATCTGTAACAATAGAAGATCCATGGTAGACTGATGAAGCCCTATCATCAGTCTATAGCTTCGGAAAACATAAGATAAGTCGGTCTGACCTCCGACCAGCGTGCTTAGCACCAAAGGCACTGAAATTCGATCGATGTCTAAACCCAAAGCACGGGCCAGACCGGGGGTAACAAAGGAGTTTGAAGCTCCGGTATCGAACAAGGAATATGCAAGATTACCAAACAAGTTGATCGTACCTCGAATGACCTCTGGCCCTACTGGGACTGCTGCCTCTACGGTGTGAAACTACCCATGCCCAGATCCCCTACCTCTCTGCTATCTGGAGACTCCCCGACCATGCCCTGGTCGATGCCCCTGAGGAGCGCCCTGAGGTTGGCCTTCTCCTACAACATCTTCCCTCAGAGGGGCGGGAGCCTACCGCCCCTACTGCTGCAACTTCAAGGGCCTGGCTGGAAACTGTTGTGGCTGAGGTGGGCGCTGAACCTGCCCACCCCCACTATATTGAACTCTATCCTTGCACTGATTTCGAAGATGTCCATGGATCCCACAGATGAAGCACCTCAGTCCTGGGCCTGAGGGAAAAGGGAGAGGACCGGGGGATTGGAACTAGAACTGTTGAGGCCTACTTCCAGCCAGTTGAAACATAGAGGGTCCTGATGCTGGAGGCTTGCTGCTGACGGCCTTCCCCTTCGACGGGCCCAACTGGATCCCCTCTCGCGACACACCTCCAAGTGTGTGCATCCTCTCCACCACTTCAGCCTTCTTCTAAACCTCTAGGTATGTCAGTAAGGTGAAGGGGGTAACAGCATACTGGAGGGTAGGTCAGAGCGCCTCCTCTAAACGTCTCGCCTAAGACTCCCTATCCAGAAAGAGGTCTGGAGAAAAGCTGAGTAGATCCCTGAACTTGATCCCCAACTCCCTTATTGACATACTCCTCTACTGGAGGGAGATTAACTCCTACCTCTTCTTGGATTTCATCATAGAACAGAGGAATTCTGCTGGGAACTCCTTCTCGAAATCAGACCATGCCACCCCAGCCTCTCTCCTCTACCCCATATAGAGCATCCACCACTGACGTGCCGCTACCTGCATCTGGCACATGGCCAGAGGAACCCAGTACTCCGTCAGAGCTCGGATCTAGCAAAAAGCTATCACCAGCTCCTCTAGCCAGCTCTCAGTCTCCATGTCTGAGGTGTTTCCCTCATACTTCCCAAGGGTATGTCGCTGGAAGGCATGAAGCATCTTCTGCCACTGATCATCCTCCTCCTCTCGGTCAGCCCTCTGTCGGTCAGCCGAGTCAACCTCATGGGCCTCGATCGCCCTCACAACTCGTGATCGTCTCCCAGGTGCCATAGCTGCAAGGTAAACAAAGATTACCTAAGCCCAAGTAGTGGAGAATATTGCTCTTAAAATTTCATAGACTTTTTTATTTATTCTGAATCCCCAAGACACCCATGAAACACGAGAACAAAAGACATTATGATGCATTTACATTTCATAGGGTCTCTACCCTGCAATTAGTGTAGCCTCACTTGGTCGTTCGGTAGTTCCAGAGTCCTTGCATCGGATCACGGGGGGCCCTAAAATCCCATGTCCTAGCCGGTCTTCCCTGGCCTATTTCACGTGCCAAGATTACCCAACATTGTCACCCTACCATCCCATTCAATCGTCACTGTGCCTAAATCCAGACTCCATCCCATCCCTCAACCTCCTCCTTTTATACCATTCTATCACGACCTGCCTTCACCAAAAGGATGTAAGGGGCATCAGATTGCCAGACCCTTCCATCTTTAAGTTGAAGGAGATATAATGACCCCCAATACCCGCCTTCAATAGGTCCCGGAGTGGCGACTAGAACCAAGGGTATAGAATCTCAAACAAGATGGAAGAAATTACCCTTTTTGTTTTTATAGGATCGAGAAATAAGATAGCAACCCCAACAATACCAAATTTTAAAGTAAAGGTAAATCCAAAAATAACCCGTTCCCATATGCATGTTCAACAGTAAATGATACAAGCCACAAAACACCAAAGGTAAAGAGATACCAAGAAAAGGAAATCAACAACTAAAACTACCCCAAAGGTTCGAGCTAGCACGGTCCTGCACGATCCCTGAAGTCCTCCTGGAAACCTGAATGTACTTTTATATACATAGGGTGAGAATACAAGTATACTCAGTAGGGAAAACCAAAGTCTCTCGTGAAAAAGTGAGGAGACATTCTAATGTCCCGTGGAAAAAGAGATTACCAAACACCCAGCAAGGAAAAGATATCCACCCAAACCTCACCAAGGCACGCTCCCCAAATAATGCAAGTCAAGTAACGTATAGTAATAGCACATCAATATATGGGTACCCCGAGCCACTTTCCCACTGGTTATTGAATACATCCTATGCATCGAACCAATACTTCCATTCTTACCGCAGTCCCACTGCCAAACCCCGCACCCACACACCTGGGTCATAACCTAACCACAGTCCCACTGCCGAAACCCGCCCGGAAACACCTGGGTCCTAACAACTACTACCATGCCCGAAGAAACCTGGGCCTCATCCCGAAGACACTAGGGAAACGACCTGCCTGCAAACACCTAGGTCAGAACAAATACTACCACGCCCAAAGACACCTGGGCCTCATCCGGAAGATACTTGGGAAACAACCTATTCTCAAACACCTTGGCCAACCACCACAACTGCCCTGCTCGGAGATTCTTGGGCTGATAATGGACTTTAGGCCGTCACAGCCTGCCCGAATAGTCTTGGGCTATTTGGGAAGGGGAGCAGAAAAGGAGCTAATAACCAGTCACTCGTATGAGTGTTGGAAAAAACACCCTCTCCCATGAGATGGGGTGTTCGACACTAAGTGGTCAACTTGGGTGGGGCACAAATAAGAAACATAAAATCTACAGATATATCTATAGGTAACAAACACTCATCTCAACCTAGTGGTTCCAAAACCTAAGCACAAACGCCCTCGTTATTACTCATTCCTGAAAGAACAGTACAACACTCAGGGCCAATCCAAACTCATTCCCAAAACCAATTCCCATTTAAACTGTTCCAGTTTTCATGTTCCAGTAACCCCATTTAGGTTAATTCTACACTACTTGGTGACTAACAGGCAAAACTGCAAGCCAAAGAAAGAAGACACTCAAATATCAACTTAAACATTCACACTCGGTTCTCTTGTAAAGTCACAACAAGAAAGAGATAAGTGAGATACCTCAAAGTACTAGAACTAAAAAAACCCTGAGACATAGCCCCATCTCCCCAAAATCCAGGGGCCAACGGTTTCCCAACAACAGAGGATCCCACCCCAATTCGTGATATAAGCAGAGCAACCACACAGCCTCAGATTCACAACTAGTAAAATCATAACAACAGGGGATCCCATCCCCACCCATATCACCCCAACAATCTAATACCCCATCCAAGAAAACCATAATGTCACCCAAAATCAGCGCGTGAAATAAAACAACCAAACCACTACCACCAACACAAGGCAGGACCATGCATGTATTTTCATATTTAAAAGATTTAACGCACTCCATGGTTTCAATTCCACTGTGATTTAACCGGGGTTATCACAGAAAAGGGTTGATCCTGGTGCTTTCAATTTATTTGACCGAGTATACGTAATTATCCAATTCCATGTTATGGTTATTCAAATATCCAGGAGAACCTAGGTTCATTAGTGCACAGAGAAATACCACCAACTTCCATGATTTTCAGTGAGCATAGGCCCGTACAATTCACAACACATAACAACATAAAGAGTACAATAGAACATCAATCACACCCCCCTTTCATTATTTAAAGGTCCATTCATTATCTTCGTTATGTTTGGTTTCATCAATTTCCATAGATGAAAAAGCATTCACACCCCACCTGATACACATAAAGGAGAGACGAAGGAGAAAATCCCTACTTGATTGATCAAGGATCGACGTTTTTCTCCACGTGCCAAAAGCAGGGAAAACACAGCTTGTAGGGGAGGAATTACGTGGATTCTAAGGGATGCAGAAATCTCCCGAAGAGGCGCACCACAATCCATGGGAAGAAGGGACTCCAGGCGCAACATGGGGAAGAACGAAGTCGGCCAAAGAAATATGAGGAAAATAACTTCCCATGCGATATATATAAATAAGATCCTGCTGTTACAGGATATGGGAATTTTGAACACCAGGAAAGTCATATCATGGTTTCCCACGTGGTTGGGCAGTTACGCATTACGATACTAAGTTGTTATTTAATATCCCCCATCAGGGATGTTACTCGGGATTTTTAAGAGTCACTTTAAATGACATTAAAAAGGGTATTAAGATTAATTTACGTCAAAAGACATGTTATGGGAGCGGAAAAGTCGGTACAGGAAAAAAAACAACGAAAGTCTTGGCGAGGGTACACGGTGCCCCTGTCACGGTGTCCCCCTCACGGTGCCACCCTCCAAGCGCCACTGTGACCAGTGCCCCCGTCACTATTCCACTGTGACTGGTTCCATCGTTACTAGTGCCACCATTACCAGTGCCACCATCACGGTTCCACCGTCACGGTGCCACCGTCATAGTGGAGCAGTGTTTTTGGTATAGTGATGGCCAGGGGGTCTGGGCCATTACAATATATTATATTTTTAATTAGTTTTACTATAAATTGGCTCAATTTTATATTTTTTATTCTAACTTATATTATTAGAATCAATTTGAAGGTCAATTTATATATATAAACATCATAAATATTTGAACATTTACTCTTTCAAAACACGCTTTCCCATTGCATATAAGGGAATAATTTTAATTTAAAATTTCCTACATATATTAATTTAATTTGTGAAAATGGATTCCAAATTTTTAGTCACTATAATTTATGATTTCTAATAAAATCGTCATATTTGTTAACCAAAATTGACAAGGAAAATAGTAAAAGTATATTATATTGGTTAAGGTAAAAACATTATCCCATGAATAAACATAAAAAAAATAACCTCAAAATTCTATAAAATATTTTATCAAAGAATATTTAGACCATAAACCATATATTTTCTACAATTTTCCTTTTTTTATCCTTTTTACATGAGGAAATGTATGTCATATGTTTTATTTTTTCAAAAAAATACAACCGTTCCACTCACATCACTTATAAACTGCCACCCTCTAGTTTCTATTTTTCACAATATCAAATAATTTGGGATTAGAAATTAACTTTAATAAAGACATACAAAAATAAATCCTCTCATTATAGAATACTTTTTTTAGGATGAAATCTTTCATCGGATGAAGATAGTCTATAAATAATGATGATACCCGATGAATATGTAACGTTCGTCAACTAGTGTTTTTATTTTATTTCTTACTCAAACTCCCTCAATTAATATTGATAAATAATAATACAAAAACCACCATGAATTCAATATATTTATATATTTAATGTGATTTTAATGACCAAAAACTATCCCCACATCCACTTAATGGGTTATGAAATAATCATTTGTGTGTATGGAAAACTACTGTGTTGTGAACCGTTGACATGCGTTCTTCCTATACCACCTCTTATGGTAGGGTAAAATTATTGATATAAAGAGTATATATATATACATATATATATATGATATTTTAAATATAATTATTATTTTCTACTATTTATGTCATCTGTAACATTATTCTAATTCTATTCGACAATATATATGATAACATCATAGTTGTGTACGTTAAACTACCACCTCATAAAGAGAGGTGATTCGTATATACCCAAATATTTTCACGTAAAGTGATAAAGGTACTATTTAGGAATTAAAGAGATATATAAGGAAAAAATATGATAATCCTGCAATATTTATCATTTTTAAGAAATTTATATTTATTTTTCATTATATCAATTTCACTAAATGAAATATGATAATTTCATTTATGTATATGTCGACAATAGCCTTCAAAAAACGATGTGTCTCTCTTTTAATTACCACACCACATGGATGATATATATATATGATTATTTAATGATATGATAAGTTATATATTATATTATTATGTTTTAGGAAATGTAAAATATTAAATAACTCCATTCAATAATGGTCATTGAAACCTCGAAACATTATATGAGATTACTTAATCCCAACAATATCCATGATTGTCAGATCCCATTTTAATTAAGTATTTTTCCTGACACCTGATAAATATATAATTGATGTAAAAATATGATAATTATCTCATTATTACTCTTTTAGAGCATTGAAATATTTAATATTCAAAGAAACCAGATCTCTCATGATTTAGAACGCATGAGAAAATATGGGAACTACTACCTAAGATAGTAAAAATAATGAAACAAAAACAACATATATGTGTTATGATGTCAGAAAATACACCTATATGATATTATATATGTTAATATTTTTTTAATAACTTGTTTAAATCCATTATATAGTTTTTTAAATATTTTTCAACAAGAAGTAAACATGGATGAAAGGATTTCATCTCAATATCATCACATTGAGGCATATCGTAATGTTTAGCAATTATATATATTATATATTATATATACTATCACATTTATTATGATATATCATTAATACATCATTCCACATATTATTTGAGTTTCATTTTGAATTATTTTGTCTAAATTGAATTGAAATAAATGTTACCATATAGTAAACATTTTCATAACATAATTTTTTTATCATTGGGTTATATTACTTACTTGTTGAATTTCAAATTATAATATTATTCTATTATTGAAAATTTATCATATTATCTTTTATAATTTTCTTATGTTAAATTACAATTTATTCAAAAATTCATTTTATTTATTAATTCACAATTCAGTGTTATGATGTTTTCAAAGGCTTTATTTCCCAAACTCAGTCTCATCAGGATAGATTATAATAAAATTTCCAATTAAGGATATTTTTTTATTTTTTTCTGATAAATAAATTTTATTTTATCTATCATTATATATTAATTATATTTTCATTTAATAGAATCATTTTCAATATTTTCTATGTATATTTTTTTATGAGTTTTTAAGATATCCAAATCTAATTTCTCCCTTTAATGAGATACACCTTTTCTTCCCAAACCATATTATAAAAAAAAATTCAAAAAGTTTTATTACCTCTTAAAAATTAATTATGAAATAAAATTTTATCCATTTTAAATTTTTATAAAGGTAATTTGGAGATAAAATCTTCTTTTTTTATCAACATTCCATATATCAATCCTTTTTATTTTGAAATTGTAATGTTTTATAACATTTAAAAAATATTGTGGAATTACATACCTTTTTGGAAATAATTTAATTGATGATTCCTTTTCATTTTTACAATGATGTTTTTAATAAAGATTTTATTTCTAGATTTCATGGATTTAAGATTTTATAAAAGTGATTTCGAGGAATATGAATTGAAAAAGGTATTATATTTTAAATGAAAATGATATTCTATCCAATCATTTTTTAATTATAAATTTATTATATTTTTCAATGTTGACAAAAACCATATATTATTACACAAATGGGTGTATGTTGATACAATCCTTATTATTTCTATGAATGTTTTATGAATAATTTGATCAATGATATTATTGATATTCACTTGTTTCATTTTTAAGTCATTAATTTCACCTTGAAATATTAAATTTCCTATAATTATAAAATGTTAAATATAACCTAAATATCCATATTATTTATCGTGGATAATATTATTTCTTATAAGATACCATATATATAAATATGTTATTTTAAATATAATTTTATATGATTCATTTTATAAATATAGATATTTATGAATCCATTACGCAATACATATTTCTGAGAGTAAGGAATATCAATTGATTAACTTAAATAATCATTTGATATATGAATGTTTTTGACATGCAGTGTTGGGTGGGGCCTAGTATAATACATTCCCTCGATGCATCGATAGTATGATGAAGAAAGTATGTATGATAACATTAAACACTTTATATAAGTAGTTTAAACAATATTGTGAAATTGATTGACGATAGTGTTATTATAAATCATGATATTATGGAATCCAATAATTATGCATTACCTTTAGTAATAATTCAATTTTTATAAACCATGAGATTTTCAAATTATTTTATCTCTAGATGCAATTCATTCTTAGTTAGTGATTAAATGGGTTTCTTTATAATTATTTAACATTCCATATCGAATATGACATATCCAGTTGTGATATTTCTTTTACTGATTAAATGGAATGGGTCTTAAGTCACATAATTATCCATATTTACTATTATTCATGGTATTGTGATGTGGATATTATATCTCGATGCACATAATTATCATTTTATTTAATACATGGTATGTGTATTAATTTAGTTACCATTCAATAATCATTATTCTTATTGATTCATAATATTTTCTGATGTACCTAAACATTATAGATCATTTGAGATCATCCATATTTGGTTTCCTTGACTAATATTCAACATATTTTACTACAATTTATATGATAGGATATACTACATATTATATTGTTATTCATAATAAAATGATGTTTTAATTTTTGTTCTCTTATGTAATACATGTTTCGTTTATGTGACTAGTATAAATATACAACTGAATTATTTTGGCTTTGGGAATAGATTTTGTGTATCTTATTCTTATGTATCAAAGAATTCACAGTCTCAGGGCAGTTGGGGTCGGGGTATCCAAATATGGTATCAAATGAATATTTTTAGAAATGATGGAATCTATATTTGGGAAATAATCTATTTTGGGAACATAACTATATAGTAATTGTTTAATATAAGTACAATATATTACTAATTCATTATTAAGAAAAAAAATTGATGTGTTTCCTAGAAATTCCTCCTTGTCTGGATAATATGTGTGGATTTCGTTCTTAAAGAGAGACACATTTGATTAATAAATTTCAAAGTGTTATATTTGTCATGACCCAATCATCACATGGTGTATGAAAATAGTACTTATTTCTAATATAGTTTTATACTATAGTTGTTTCGATAATTCACTTTTTCCGTAATACCCAATATGAAGGTTTTTAATAAAGAAAAAAAATTAATAACCATGGTGAAACCTATGTTTTATGATATTGGAAATAATTTTTCATTATTTAGAAATCCTATATTTGATAACATGTTTTTTCACTCGGATTATCATTTATAAGAATATTATTTTTTTAGAAAATGTTTAGATCCTAATGGAATCATGTTAAAATTCAACATGATGGAAAATGCAGTGACTATGAAAAAACATGTTGGGTGATGATTGGAGTGAAGCAAATCATAATTATTATTAATAAATTGTCTCAAAAATTTATTAACAAACTAAATATTAAATAACCCATAGTCTCACTAATGAATAGAATTATGGATAGTAGAGATTTATCAAGTGGTGGATACCATATGGGAAAGATGGCCCGATTTCCATTATGTCAATAATGTGTAATGAGACACCCAGGATAGGGTCTCAATGGAATTTGAATGTGATTTATTTTTGTGAATTTGAATCAAAACATAAAATATTGGGCCAAAAAATAATGAGTATGTTAATAGAAAGTAAATCAAATAATGTGTATTTATTTATAGATCATTTTCATAAATTTTGGTTTCTTGATAATTATCCAAATCCTTGATCTCATCAAAATAACAAACCTTGCACAAGGAAGTTTCAATTTCAAGATAAAACATATGATGTATAAATTTATTGTAATTAAATAAAAATAAATTTTATAAGTATTTTTTCCAATGGAATTTTTAATATATGAGTAATGAATAATGATTGAATTAGCTTGAATTTTAGATGCATATATTTCATTGTTGACATAAGAGTTAAGAATACAGTCATTGGTTTCTGATATCAAGATATGACATACGTTGAAATTCATAGACACCCATTTTTAGGGTTTATATAATTGTAGTCTACCAAGAAAAAATATATTTTAGAGAAATTTATTGCAAGTATATGTGTATGTTAAAACCTTACTTTAAGAATAGTTCATTAAATATTATAAACATATTTTAAAATCTATTTACAATAATTAGGGTTTATATGATCATTTATAAAACTATAATAATATCTAAATTAGATAATTTTTATCTGAGAAAAAACTATTTTTCATAAAAATAATTATTATATAGGTAATTTAATGATTATTTATATATCAATGATGGGAATCATATTTTTTGGGTAATTTTATTGGAATAATATTATTTCATATTTTTTAAAAAGGATAACCCACATGTTGGAATACTAGCCATCACATCCGGAATGACCATGGGGTCTGAACCCATGAAAGAAGGACAATAACAGTTTATCACCTACATTGGCCTACATGATCTCCTAGTACATTGAGATAACTTTTTTGAAAATTAATTATTAATGGAAAACTATTGTAGCTAGTTTTAGTTTTTATATATTAATTTATTATATTGGGAATCTTGTGGTAAACATATTAGTTTTGTAATGTAGTTGGAGACAAACAAAGTTAAATGTCGCTATTATATAGATCTTATGATCCATTATAATTGGATATAATTTTATATAGCATAGGGAATTAATTTTTTATTCACATTTACTCGATTAATGGGTGAATTGAAAATTGGTTAATGAAAAACCAAAAGTGTAAAATTTTACTTATGAAATAGAAATGTGTAAAGTATATATATTTCATAATTTTTGTTGACTATAATATAATTAATCAAATTTATGAAAAGAATCAACAATCACAAATTTGAATTATATTACATTCATATCTAAAAAATAATATGATCTATTAAATAATCACATACTTATAAACTGAGGCTCTTATCATTCCATTGACCACTCAATTTATTATGATCAGTGACCTATATGACTCTATATAATTATGTATGTTTTTCTTCCAATTCCATGAATTCTATAATAACAAATGATCTCATATATAGTATGATATATATATTTTAATCCATATGACCCTTGTAAATCACTATCTCAACTACAATGAGGAAATATTATTAACTCTTTTTAAGATTCTGGCTATTGAAAATTTGTATTTTCAAATATCTAATCATTGATTAATGATATCTAGATTAAATTTAGCGGAAAATTTAATTTACGATAGAGTTAATGTAAAACCCCAAATTCAAAAATAAGAAAATTATATTTAATAGAATATGTGTCTAGCATAACCAATCGTATTAACCTTAGAAATATATTTCACTAAATATAATCGCTTCAATAACATTCAGAACATAAACCTTGATTATAATGGATATGTAATATAATGTAATATTATTTCCTAGAAATTAAATTTGATGTTATGAATTGTTAAAAATAAATTAACAATTGTTTGGTAATATATTGTTTAGAAATAAAATATAATTCATTAAATAGAGAAAACATAAATGATTTTAGGGAAAAAAACATAATGAAAATTCATTCTCTATGGAAATAATTTAAAATTATTTTTTCTGCATATAGAATTTTTATTTGATATGTATTGTAAATTTTTTGTATTTATAATGTCATAAATTTTTCATGGTGAATTTTTCTAATTTAAATGAAATATTATATTTTTTTAATAGGGAAAATGACGATTTATAATTTGAAAATGCATTTTCATTCCTATAATTAACGATGAAAAATTATATATTAATATTATATTAATGAAAAGTAGATAAATATTAAATCAATAATTTAAATTTTTTTAGTTGGAATATTATCCATATTTGATTCATATAACAAAATAATTTTAATTTTTTTAATGACTTCTCTTTAATATGTGGATTTCTATTCATGTTTGTGGGAATAATATTTAATTATATTTCCCCTCTTCTATGAGATGAATTTATAAAAATTAATTTTTAATTTGTGATAATCATAATTTATAATTTATAATATGTGAAAATTAATTTTTGACAGAAATGAAATGTTAAAAAAGTAAAAATTAATTACTAGGGTAAAACTAAAAATATAATTGTTAAAATGAATTAAAAAATAATTGAAAACTTTTTTAAAGATATATTTAGATATTATAACTTCTACTATGTGTTTTTTCCCTGTTCATAGATACCTCTTTCAAGACTAAAATCATGGGTGGAATTTATTATCTTTAAAAAAGTCATGTGTGCCACTCACCTCGCTTATAAAATGCCTCCCACCATTGTCTCTTACTCATTCCTTTGAAAAAAATAGCTATCATTTTCCTGATTCACGTTATGGAATCCCACATATCATCTTGCATTACATATTTATGTACTAATTCCATCCTAGGATAGATTCATTGCAACAATATGATGGATTCCCGAAGAAGATGAAATGTTCTTCAATGATAATTTTTTATTTTATTTATTCCTCCACCACCATAAATTCATTTGAAAAACTTATTGTAAAAAGATGTAATAATTATCCACATACTAATATCTTATGATGTTATCATAATTAGCTAAAAACATCCCAACATCCATAAAATGGATTATGAAATAACAATTCATTTTTTGGGAAAACTACCTCCTCATGAACTTATATCATCGTTTTTTTGATAAGCAACTATCACAGTTTAGTGTGATCATTGATATAAATTATATACATGAACTAGATTAAATAACTATAAAACTAGACTTATAGTATTACATATTCATTTTCACATTTATTTCCATAGGAGATAAGATAACATCGCATGTGTGTCTGGAAGACTACCATTGTGAGAAGCGTTGTGATTCATATTTCAGTAACACTTTTCATGGATAGTGATGAAGGTAACGTTAGACATTATATGTGAGATAAATGAAATAATTATTATATTAATGGATTTTTTTTCATTATTGGAAGATAATATATAAATATATATATAACATTTTAATACTTAACTTTTTACAAAATAAAATATGATAACGTTGATCATGTGGACTACCACCTTCATGATACGATGTGACTCTCCTTCACCCTACACACCACATGGATGTTATAAAAAATTGTAATTAAATAAATAATATTGTACATATGATATTATTATCATTATTTAAATATAAAACATTATATTACATACTTTCTTACTGATCATTGAGAAATGGAAATGTTACTTATTTGTACATATGGCATAATATCTTGATTATTTTAAAATTATCTATCATTTATAAACATCTTTCACGATAGATTCAAAAATTAAAATTTATGTAAAAATATGAAAATTATTAAATGAAAATTATTATACATTATATGTCACTATATAATATTCTGGTGAAATCGGTCATTCCTGACAACAAATTCATGAGAGTAAAATGAAATTAATACCATTTAAAATGTAAAAAACCAAATATAATTAAATAAATGATGATTTGATTTTATAAAAGGATAATATATGATATTAAAATTATTAAAATTAATATTATATAAGTTAATAATGTGTGAATATAAACTACCAATGTTTTAAAATTAGGTTCAACCAATTGGAAGTAAGAGGTAATGGATTTCATCTCAATTTCTATTCATTGAGTCAAATTTTAATTTTATGTACTCAATTCTATTTATATGAATTATATACACATTTATTTTCATTTAATATCATCTTATATTCATTACTAATATATTTATATGTTTCCATTTGAATTATTTAACCCATATGTGTTGGACATAATATTTATAAAGTGGTAAAAATATTCAAAAATAAATTTCTTATTTTTGGGTTATATTACTTCTCAATTATATTTTATATTCTAAGATTATGTGTGTAATGAATTATTTTCAATTTATGTTTTACATAGACAAATGTTATTTGGATTTATACCTAATATGAATAATAATTTCATGGATTAATTATAAATTCAAATTTAATATCTTTGTGAAGGTTTATTTGATAATCTTATTCTAGTACAGATATTTTAGATAATCATTTAGATTGAAGGAATTTATTTTATCATTATATAATAAAAAAATTTAATTTTTTAACATATATTTATTAGTTATATTTTTTGGTATTAATACCATATTCCACTATGTGGCAATTAAAAAATTTTACAAAATAAATTTACGAAAATCCAATCACATTACTCTCTTTAGTAAGAAATATATTTTCTTTCCAAAAAGTTTTTATAAAATGAATTTAAAATTATATAACCTCTTTAAAATGATTTATTAAATTAATGATAACCTTTTTTCACTTTTTACAATTTTTTTGAAAAAAATAACTTGTCATATTCTATACAAGGCACATTTATAACATTTTTATAGTTTAAAATGAATTTTCCTTTTAACATGTATAAAATTTACAAAATTACCCACCATAGTTACCAACATATATTTGAATATTCCACTGAATGGTTTATAAATATTTTTACTGATGATAGTATTGATAATCACTTATTTATTTAATTTTTTATTCATTAATGATCCTTTTAAATATTTATTTACTTACTATCAGAAGGAATCAAATATCCCGTGAATAACCATATTATTAATCTTGGTTAAAAATATATATTGAAACGAATCTCCATTCTAATTATAGTGTTTTTGTTGAATTTAATTGGACTTACTGATGAAATTTTGATAAATTTATTTCCTTTACTTAATAAGGATATTTGGTATGATGTCATAAACATTCATGAATTAAATCTATTATTTGATAAATGAGCAATGCTTTAGACCTGTATTGATGTGTGGGACCTTTTTTATACATCCCCTTGATTCATGTGTGCTCTCGTGGGGTAAGACAAATCTAGTATTGATAATGATTCTATAAACATACTAAAACATATTATTAAAAGGTATTAATAAAAGAGGTGTCATAATGCCTGAGATAAAGCAATCTGATAATCAATTGTCTCCTTTTTAAGAATTTAATAATTAATTTCCTTGAAATTTTAGTAATTATATTATCTCTGGATTAATTTCATTTTTAGTTATTTATTAAAAGTAATGTGTTTTCATTTATTTACTATGATATTTCATTATAAAATATTCGGTTATAATAATTATTTTATTGTTTAAATAGAATCTAGTAATATTTATTTACATATCAATATTTATTTTAGTCCCTGAAATATTTGAATTTATATTATCTCATGATGCACTTCCTTCATAGTGTATTGATTGTATGAAATGTGTGTTTAGATATTTAAATTTAAATACTATTTATACATATATAATCAGGGAATATTAGTGTGTACATAACACTTAATATTAATTTTTGGTCACCCTATTTTTTTCCTTCCCAAATAATCAAATTTAGTTAAAAAGTTATGATATAAAAGATATTCTATATGGAAATAAGTTAGTAAAAATAACATTATATTGTACATTATTATGTAACATGAAATTCAAGTATATATTTGGTATCTTGTTTGACAAGACTAAAAAACTATTCTGTCACTCAGGATGTGATTCTGTATATATAATTCGAATGTATTAAAGAGATAATGAGATCTGGGATTCTAGGGTTGAGGTCACTACATTTTTATTGTGTATAGGTGGACTACCACATCTATGAATCGACGAGAAGAATTATACATTTGCAATACACATAGAAGGTCATAATGATATTTTTAATGATTATATATGATATATATATATAATGAAAATTAACCTAAAATGGGGAATTATTATTTAACATTCATTTATTCTATTCATTGAAAATAAATACCACATCCACGCCTACATGACAACATATTATCACTATGAAGAATGTAATTTATTATTATATATATAATTATTATGGATGATTCGAAGTAATTATTTATTTTTTAATATAAATATTTATATATTTATAAATATTATATAGGTGATAAATTCAAGAAAAATGTACATGGTACAAAACTAGTAAATTGAAACAAATATGATAAATTTATTAGTTAACACTCAGTAATGACAATTTCAATGAGGAAATATTGAATAATGGAATTTCTAAAATGTTATAATATAATTCGATATGAATTTATAATTATAAAAAAAATTCATTGTCTCATTATAAGAAATTTTAATTTCTTATATAAGATTTTATAGTGAAATAGATGCAATGATAACTTGTTGTAAGGGGTATTATGTAAAAATATCATTTTATCATGATTTTTTATGATTATGTTTCCAATGATGAAACATATTGATATATACATATATATATATATCTAGAAAATAATGAATTCTCTTATAATCATGTTATTTCATGAAATTAAAAGTTTTAATATCATTTCCCTTACCTTGTGTAATTCAAAAAAATAAATTTTTTTAAGGATAATTCACGTCATTTCTTTTTTTTGGTTATTAAAATTTCATGGAAATCCATTTTTTAAAAGAAAATAATGAATATCTTTTTAAAATAATTTTTTGTTATTCAAATATATTTTTAACAATAATTGATTCATTGTAAATGATTTGAATAGAATATTTTTATTATTTTCACAATGAGGTAATTCTTGAGTTTTTTTGATATATGTATTGATGGAATTTGATTTTTAACAAATACAGAATGTATGGAACATCCCACTATCATGGACACTAAAAGTTTTGAATAATAATTTCAAAGGATGTATGGTAATTTTCAATGATAATATAATATATTATATATTGAAATTTTTTATATTTAAAAATATTTAATTAAAATGAAGTGGTTACATTCATGAATAATGAGTTAGTGAAATTTTTATACATCAAGGAAAACCACTATCAATATTTATTTTAAAATACTATGTGTAAGATCCAATGATTCTATACTTACCCTTTCTCTTAATATTTTATATTTCAAATTAAATTAATTTTATAAAACTTTTCCATTTACCATTAGATATCTTGATATATTTATGAAATATATTTCTTTTCATGGGTTCTAATATGAACAATTTATTATGATCATATTAAATACAAATTATTGAATTTAATTATTTGATAAGTGGGAAAAATATCTATCTTAGATGAATTGGTAAAATAATTATTTCTCATTAGATACATCAGACTACAATAAGTAGTTATCATTTTTTAGTAAGGTACTATGTTGACTATGATCGTGTCGGGTGTGAAATATCAATATTATGATGGTTTGGGAGTGTGCCAATTCCACTATGATAGTACTTGAAAATAAAAAATACTACTATATAAATGATATATCACTCTCATGTATATCCCAAAAATCCGTGTCTTTTTCCAATATTATGCTCTCATAGATGATGTTCATTAATTCATTTCTGATTCATGTCATAGAAAAATTTATGACTTATTTCCTGAATAAAAATTATTATCTATGATATTTATTTTTTTATTATCCATGATGCCTAATATGAACAATAATATCTCCTATTTTAGCTCTTAATGTTCATTAGATCTCACGTTATCTCATGTTTACATTCACATGTTTTGTATAATGGTTTGATGTATGTTATTTCAAATATTGGTCATAATTAAGAATATATATGTCTTATTATGATCTCTAGACCTGTTCTTGGTGGTTGGGGGTTTTTCTGTTGATTGTCCCCATTTGCTGATCTGTTGTACTTTTTTACTTCTTCTTAATAAATGGTAAGAATCTTTGATTATGGTTGGACTTTCCTGGTGATCTATTATAGAGGAGGCTTCATGATTTAGATATTGAATAAATTATTTTTCATCATTATGTGGTTTCCCCGCATGATTATTGCTGATCACAGTATGCATTTTTTAGTAAATCGAAAAAACTCGAAGATATCATATTTTAACTATTTATAAAATTGTTTAATTATTATATTTTTATTAATTAATTAATTTTTTACAAATTAATAATTTTTCTTAAATTGAACTATTTAATTTAATGTTATCTAAATAATTATCATTGAGACTATTTGAAAAAATATTGATGGAAATATTTTTAAACTTGTAAAACATGTGTGTAATTCCACATAATCATGATGCCTTAATGTTTAGAAGAATACTTCAAAAGTTTACAGGGTTATATTCAACGAAGAGTTTAACTTTTATAAATGAACAATATTATAAAAATTTGTGATTTTCAATGTAAAAATTGATAATTTTGTCAATAATATTTCATCAAACCTAATAATTAATTTTAATATATATAATTCATTTCTTTGAATCATCTGATTCATTGTGGTTAATCAATAATTATATCATAAAACATATTTTATTAAATTGTTTATGATCAGTTTTTTGAAAATTTTATATTATATATCATTCACTAAATTACTCTAGTTAGTTTATATAAATGATTACTTACTTCGGAGTGTTAGTTATATTTCAGAATATATTTATAATATGAATGTTTGTATTGATTATGATTCACCCATTCAAGTTATAAATTGCTTTAACAATAAATACATTGGCGGGGCCCCATTATAGATAACCCTTGATGAATTGAAGATTCTCTGGGAGATTAATCATATTTCCAAACCTGAACTATTTGTACCCAATAGTTTTAAACATTATTGTGAATTGTCTTGAGAGTACTTAAGACATTAGACCAACCTAATAAATTT
The DNA here is from genome assembly GCA_963277665.1 of Viscum album. Classification (NCBI taxonomy): domain Eukaryota; kingdom Viridiplantae; phylum Streptophyta; class Magnoliopsida; order Santalales; family Viscaceae; genus Viscum; species Viscum album. Next base: position 411,228,717 of record OY728123.1, on the reverse strand, counting down.
TCACCTAGTATTTTTAATCCATAATTTTAATTTTATTGATAATAGATGCACCATGATGCCTGCGATAATGGCATCTAATAACTAATATTTTAGTTCATTAATATTTCATTTATTATTACAAATATTTTTTTATAATGATATAATCTCAAGATTATTATTTGAGTGGTGTATGTGTTTATTTATTTCCATTTATATGTTTATTATGCTTATTAATTAAGGATACATTCTGTTATACTTAAACACTAATTATTTTTAGAGATCTCATGTTTCCTGTGTTTTATTTTTTTCCATTAATTTCATGTTTTTTTCAATTTTTATATGTTGGGCTATGCTATGTGGAATAATGGAATTTCCAAGTAAAATATTCCTTTAAATTTTATATTAAAAATGTTATCTGAATTTAATATATGTAATTAATTTACTGAGACTAATAAACTATTATGTCCTTTTGGGTGTGTTTCCATGTATCTAATGCCAATGTAATTAATTAAAAATTTGGTCTAAGCTACTGGTATTTGGGTTTTTACTATTTTTGTATGATAGATTTTTGTAGAATCCGTTGGAACATGATTTAAGAAACCATAGATTATAAAACATGACACAATGAATGACATCAATGATAAATGATTCAATAGGATAATATCGTACCAATTTTATTAATTTCTATGGATAACCAAGTATAAACATAAGGATTTTTATATTGAATATGATTAATGATTTAGACATTATAAAAAAATTTCTTCAAAATTATGAGATTTCCCACTCAATTAGTGTTTCCCACCTAATGATTTCTAGTTTTACACTTTGAAATAACCCATACAGAACTGGTTTAAAGTTTAAGGTGACATGAAATCTATTCTCGGGAAACTAAATGGGATAATGACTGTAGTGAATACTATTTTGATTATGATTAACTATTTATCATGATATTTTATTAACAACATGAACCTTATTCAAATATTATTTCTACCAAATAATCTAATGATAGAGTTCACCGATGGGTCTAGCGGTGGAAACTATGATCGAATGAAAATTTAGTTTATTAAATTTCATTAAATTGTGGAGAAGAAGTATAGTTATTGTATAAGAGGGTGATGTCGATTTTTTGGGTGTGGACAACATCAGAAAGCAAGTAATTTATAATGTAGAAAAATTTTGAGTTGGTTAGCTAATAAAATATATTTGAATGATACACTTCCAAAGAATCCAATAATGGTGGAATTTTTTAAATTTAGTACGTATGGGAATTATAAAAATATATTTCATAGAGTAATAGATTGTGAAGGTTGTATGAAATATTAAAAGACCAATAACAATAAAGGGACTTCAAAAGACATATGAGTGTAAGGGGATATTAAGAAATAAAGAAGTTAATTCCTAAATAATTGTTTCAAAAGATAGTTCGATATATGAAATATGTTGTAAACTTATTTTCCTGATGATATTCCCAAAACACTTATTTATTGTACTATAATAATATTTCATAAAGGATTTGAAATATATATATTAAATGGATCAAATAAAAATTATTCAATATAAATTTGAAATTCTTGGAAAACAAATGATTAATGGAAATATAACCCTAATTTGTGCTTTTTATTTAGATAATAATAAAAATAAGGCTAATGTATAGAATTAGTGACCATTAAATTGGTTATTGATTTCATGTATGATATTATATTTTATATGTAACGACCCAAAGTTTTATTAATGGAAATCCCTCTTAATCTAATTAAATGTCTCTTTATGTTTATGTAAAATGTCAACTTCTTTGGTTTTATGTTAATAATTTTGACCATTGCTAATATAGTCGTCGAACAATGATCACATGATTAGTATAAATATAGGGATTTAACAAATCCAATTTACTCAGACAAAGGAAGCGATGGCCTCATCCAGTATAATTGCCCCATATGAAGCCCGTTTGTCGGAGCTCGGAAAAGAGGTGGAATCCTTGGGATTCGCTCTTCACCAAGCCCAAGCTGATCTTCATCATGTCAAGCTCGAACGGGACCGTCTACGGGAAAATTGGATGTTGATAGAGATTACCACTCGAGCGATGTTATCCGAGCCACCCCAAGAGTCTGTCACCATCACACACCTAACCCTTAGGTCTTATGCAGCTATTTTAAGGAGTTATGTAAAAAATAGCTTGTACTATGTTCATGTATATTATTTTTGTATATAAAAATGAATATACCTCCTTGTCATTTTTGATACATTGTAAATAGTTTTTAAAGTAAAAATAGTGTTTTTAGTTATTTTTTAATTAAGAATTCTATTTTATTAAATTAAGGGATTTTTGAATTAAATAATATTTTAATAAAATATTATTATCATTATTAAATTAAATTTTATTAAATATAAACGATCTTGTAATTTTATGAATGCAATTATAATTTTTATTATGGTTTGAAATCCATTTCAATCAAAACCCATGAATTTTCGATAAATGTCCATTTTTATTTTAAAAGTGAAAATTAACATATTTAGAAAATTATTTAGAAAAAATAAATGATATTTCTGGAATGAGGATGTCGAAATTATCCAACCGTGAATTTTTCATAATTTTCTGAGACAGTCCAATTTTTGGGTAAAAATTAAATACTGTTTAAATATATAATGTGTTTTATGACATCATAATGACCTAATAGTGATGTAATAAAATACTATAATCTTTATGATCGGCCAATATATGTCTTAAAATTAATGTAATGTGATTTTGGGTTTGTTTTACTTACTTTTCAAAGCATTAATGGACCCCTCAAGACTTATTAAACACCTTGTCTCTTTAAATTAATTTCCATGGGAGTGTGACTCACCTCCACAAAAGCAGTCCTATTATTTTAAGAATTTCGGACTTTAGCCTTAAAAAATATTTTTTTTCTATTCCATTTTCCAAAAACATTGGGCAAAAACCATGGGATGGTTTGTGGTTTGGATTAATTTAATATAAGGGGTCCCAAACCTAAATAATAAATTATTCTATCACCTTTCCTATATAAACCCACCCAAGATCCCACTTCCTCCTCACTCAAAGCCTTTGGAGTTCGTCCAACCTCTACCCTACTCTCTCTATAATCCTGCCAAGGTGCCCCAAGCTCTCATGAAGCCTCTCTCAAGCCTCTCCCAAGCCTTTGGAAGAACACTTCCAAGTAAGGGTTTTTTTCTTCCATTCTCATTTTTTTCCAATTTTCTTTAAGTTTTTTTTCCCATATAATTTCAATTATGAATGTTAGGGTATGGATTCACACCTCTCTCATACTGCACTATTTATGTTTTAATGATGGGAGACCCCTTTCTCTATCATTAAATTCCTCCCATGTACACCGGTTACTATACCGAAATTCCGAAAGGAACTTCTCTCTCCTCTTTTGCATTCAAGCAATACTTTTGTATCATGAATCTAAATTCCATTATAATTGTTGGGACATGTGTCTATATGACCTATTTACTGTACATTACATTTAAATATTATGAGTAACCCCTTTATCTCTCATCAACCGTTTTTATTAATTCTTATGTCACGCCGTTACGCTGCCAAAATCGCACCGATTTTCTAATCCAATGTCATTGTGTAGTGAATACCATGCCCATTTCTCCATCAAGGGTATTCACCTTTATGCGCATTTACTTATTGATTATAAAGTTTCATGTATGAATTCCACAATCCTTTATTGTGGAATAAATGATTATGTTTGATGAATCAATGTTTTATGATCCATGTGGCACACTTATGCATGAAATGAAATGTTTAAGAAGGGTGCACCCTTATAGTGCTCCAATGAATTGGGTAAATTATAGTATCATGATACGCCATGTTCAATTATTGTTGACTGATAATAATTCAAGTGCAATGGGGGTTTACTCATGCTTCACGTGCAATGATGATTTACTCATGCTCTATGTGCAATGGGCCTTGGCTCATGTTAATTCCATGTTAAGTGTTGCTGCCACATTTCCATGTTATGATTACCATGCTTTATCATGCCTTTATGTTCATGTTTCTCTTGTTCTCTATTGATATTCCTATTGTCTAACATGTATTTTACTCCTCATGTATTCCATGTGTATTCCCTTACTGGGCTTTATAGCTCACCCTTTTCTTATGCATGTCCTGAGGTTATCCCATGCAATGCTAAGTATGAGAGAATGTAGTGGTCATGTAAAGGAAGTTTTCAATAAAGATGTTATATTTCATGTTTTAAGTTTTTATATAATGATATTATTCCCCAAAGACACTAAACCTCTCAATCATCATGTTGTATCAAGTGATGTTTTATGTAATAAATCATGTTTAAGTTTGTAATAAAAGAAGGGCTGTCATAGTTAGTATCAAAGGATAGGTTTTGTTATTTTTGGGATTAGGATTAGAAAACCCTAGTAAAGCCTTAGAGACAAGACTAAGTATAATAAAAACATCCCTAAGTTTTGGTGAGTATTGAGTAAGTGGGTTATCGAAAAAATACATCCATGTCTGGATACGAGCAGGTAGAGGCGGCTCTGGCACAGATGTATCCTAGGGGTAAAACCCAAAAACACCGCTTTTAGCTAGACTCGAACGGGAACTGGTGCATGAAAATGGGCCTTGCTGCACTCTTGGATACGACACTCCTGGGAGATATGAATTGATAAATTCACAAGCTTAGTATGATCCCTTATTAAGGGAATTAAAAATATGCCCCTAAGAATATATGTTAGAAAGTAGATCATGAAAAGCCTATATTGAATCCTATAGACTCATGAGTTATGGAAATAAAAGTTTATTAATAATTCATCAACTTTTGTCTTTGGATTACCCTTTATGTGTTACCCCTAACTTTCCTTTTATTCCAGCCAATGGCCGGTAATAGGAGGACTCTGGCTAACAATGGTTGTGAAGATCAGTGTGATGACTGTACTAATGAGATGCCCAATCCAATGGGAGCGGGAATCGCGAACTTTGTCATGCTTCTCTCTCAGCTAACTCAAGTTTTGAATAGAAACACGGTTCAAGAGGAACATTCAACCCCCTCCCCCAAGAAATATCAAGTCGCTATCAAGAGATTCATGAGACAAATTCCTCCTACTTTTAGTGGATCATCTGATCCCACGATTGCTGAACAATGGATCCACTCCATTGAAAAGATCTTCTCCATCCTTCAATTTTCTGAACAAGATGAGGTTCTCCTAGAGGCTTATCATATGGAGGGTGAAGCTGATCAATGGTGGATGTTGATCCAAAATAAGAAGCCTGAGGAGGAGATCAAGGCATTGGAATGGAAGGATTTTCAGAAGAGGTTTTTCGCTAAATATTTTCCACGCACCCTCCGACTTAAGATTGAAAGGGACTTCCTTTCCCTCAAGAAAAAAGACCAAGAATCTATTGGAGCGTTTGAGGAAAACTTCACAAGGCTTGCACGATACGCTTACGGCTTTGTCATTACCCTAGAATGTAAAGTTGATCACTTCTTTGGTGGGCTGAATCCTAGCCTGTGGAAAGCATTGGTGATCCGTGACTTCGATAGCTATGAGGAAATTGTCCGATGTGCCCTCAAGGTCGAAATGGAGATCGTGGAATCACAGGGGTATCATGGGGACAAGAAGCGTAAGGTGGACTTAAATGCTGGTGGTCCGATGGTTAAATCCAAAGGTGCTAAGAAGATCCAGCACCCCACTTGCCAAAAGTGCGGATAGAAGCACCTTGGAAATTGCCTTAAGGGGATGAGGAAATGCTTCAGGTGTGGAAGAGAATGGAACCTAGTTTTTAACTGTCGGCAAGAAAGACCCGTGGCTACGATAGAGGAGATGAACGCTCCGTTAAAACCTCAAGGCGTTGTTCAATGCTATAAATGCAAAGAACCGGGTCATTTTGAAAATCAGTGCCCTAATCCAAGGGTTTTTAGAGGCAACCAACAACCTCCAAGGTAGCAAGGAAGAGCTTTTTCCATAACTTCTTCCAAAGTGAACCCCGAAAACAAAGTGGTGACCAGTACGCTAGTTATTCATTCAAGAATAGCATGTTACGACCCATCCTCGGGGCCCGTTCCGTGACTACCCCAAGCCCGCCTTCCATAGGCCAAGGGCTGGGGACTATCACCAAAGGCATAAATCCCAATAACTGGGAAGGTGTTGCCTCTATAAAATTAAACAAATCAATAAAGAGTACAAGCGGAAGTAAAACACTAAGTAAAACTGAAACAAGCTATACTGAAAGTAAAGGGGATGGAAATACAATCTGAACTGTAAAGTACAAGGAAAAAGATAAAACAACTGAAAGGTGACAAGCAGCTCCTAGATCGTCCACCAAGGATCCTACCTGAAGGGTTGGTACAGATAGCGCAGCTCCTAGATCATCCACCACAGATCCTACCTGAAGGGTAGGTACAGATAGCCTCCACAATGCTCTCACCCGTCAACCTCCTCCGAGTGTCGTCTCGTCATGAAGTCCACCACCAGATACGGTCTCGTCGTGAGGTCCACCTTCGGGTACCATCCAGTCATCGAAAACTCGGCCTTTGTCTGCGCTGCCCGTCTTCTGCAACCAACACAACGAGGTACGGGCATAGCCCGTGCAGGGGTGAGTATAACAATACTCAGTAGGGACCCCGAGACCCTCAAGGTCTCACTAAATCCAACAAGGATAACCATAAATAAGATCTCAACAGATAACCTCTACCTAGGTATATGCCCATACATATACCCAAGTTATCAAGTAACCCATCACAATCATGAGGAAACACAAATATTATGAAATCAACAGATAACCACTACCCAGGTATATTCTCATACATATACCTAAGTTATCAAGTGACCCATCTCAATAATGAGGTAAACACAAAGGTCATAGACTCATCTCAAACCAGGATTTTCATTATCGAAACCGTAACTGCTGAAGAGCCCCGTCTCTAGAGTGTACAGTGGTCCTGTCACGACTCCGAGTACTGCTCGCTAACCTAATACTGCTGAGGTACTCCTCCTGTCGAGTATTGTGGGCCAGCCACCCAAAAAAAGTAGTGCTTCTCGTCGGGGTATGCCACCCAAACATAGTAGTGCACACCCCCTAGTAGCCTGCAGGGGTAATCTCCGGACGAGTACTGCGGGTCTACACTGTCACACAGGTAGTGCTCCGTCCGCCATGGGTTTGCACCCAAACAAAGTAGTGCTCCGTCCACTGGGCTAGTCGACTCACTCCAAGTCGAGTCAGTCAAGCAGTCGTTAGGTCTCAGCTGGCTACACGGTCTTCGTACTCCGAACGCTCATCTCCGGGAGGGTCCGCTCCATGAGATACATGTCGATACTCCAAGTATCTAAAGTTCCCACGAAGAAGTATCTCAAAGGACCGCCTTGTCATAGGGGTCTCAACGCAACAGACGGCCCGTCAATCGGACGCACAGTCTGTGAGTTACTAGCCTTTTCGTCCCAGGGGCCCGGTTGGTTTCGTGTGCGAACCAACCCGTCTGTATCTCAACTGTACCCCGATCTCTCATAGGGTAAACTCAAAGGGACCTTTTTTCAACAAGATCACTAATGCCACTGACGGTTCGTCAAACGGACGTCTAGTCTGAAAGATATCAGCTTTTCCGTTCTAGGGGCCCAGTTGGATTTCGGGTACAATCCAACCCGTCCATATTCCAACAATGTCCAAACCTCAGTAGAAGTATACCAAAAGTTCCGTCTCATCATGAGGAATCGAACAAAGTTGACGGCAGGTCAATCGGACGTCCGGAGCTCAAGTTATAAGTGTTTTCGCTCCGAGGGCCCGGTTGGATTCATGTTCGATCCAACCCAGTCGTACTTCAAATGACACCAGTTAACCAAACCAGTCACACCATTGCGATCCCTACGGAAAAACACACAAGATGGACTACCCATTGGTCCCAAACGGATAGCCGGTGAAAAGGTTGCATTTCACCGCATCATGCGCGAACCGGGCCTCATGGGGGCCGCACCTCAACCTCGACTTAAATATCCAAAATTAGTCTTGAAACATCCGTTGTAATTCCAGGGTCGTAGCATTGCAGACGGTTCATCATTCCGACACCGTATGAGAGAGATATGTCTGATACAAGATCCCGTAATAATAATATTATTATTATTATTCGGTGTTTCGTGGCCCCACACCACAAACTAGAATTTAGTATCCAACATTAGACTTGAATCGACCGTATTAATGACGGGATTATATCGCCACCGGCGGCAAGCGAATCGGACGTCGCATGCATGAGTTATGGTGGGTCGAAGATTTAATAATAATATTAAATCTATTATTTTTCGAGTGATTCAGGTACCCGATCCAAAAACCCGAAAAAGACATAAAATATTGGACTCATAAATTCTGTCTCGAAGTCATGGTCGCACTGCCACTGACGGTTCGTGAAACCGAGATCACATGAAGAAGTTATGGACAAAAAAGTGTTTTATCATCAAAATTAATAATACCATTATTATATTATTAATTTTAATTGATTTCTTTCAATTACCCCATGTCACGCACCACCCTTCTTCACGCACCACCCTTCTTTACGCATGGACACCACCTTTGGCTGCCCGCCCAGCTGCGCCTCCAGATCCTTCCGCACTCCATTTCAACTTCGATTTAACTTGGAAAAAAGATACGAACGCATATCCTTGATCCTCGGGTCGAGATCTTCCTGTCTGTATGTCGCGCTCAGGGAAACATTGAGTTTCCAACATCAATAAATATTTGGACGCCTCCTTCCGCGAGCCATTGTGGCTTCGTTCCATGCCTGAAAAATTAAACAATTGCATATTTGTGATCCTTGCGTCAAGGGCTTCGCATCTATATATTGTGCTCAACAAAACTCCATCTTTCCAGCACAAATAAATATTTGGACATTGAAGAACGCACGAACACGTGAAGAATAAAAAGATAAAGGAGAATGTTTTATGTGCGGGACGATGACCATGTTCATTTGGTCATCATCATCGTGAATTTAAGATATGAAGAATCAATAAAACTAATTCAATCATATATAAAAACCCCTACCTAGAAATTGATGTCACACGTTGTCGAGTCGCAGAAGTCGAACGTCGCGGTAGAATGGTGTCGATTCTGTCGTTGTCGAGGGAGGAGTCATTGTTGTAGACGATGCTCCTCACTAACGGTGTCTTCTCCCTTGACGCGGAGGAAGAAGAAGAGTTGAAGGCATGAAGCATTCTTCGTTGGGAGAAGATGTTCCACCTTAGATGGTCGGTGTTCTTAGTTTTAAGAGACGAACACCCTTCTCAATTTCACTAGAGATTCCCCCAAAATCCCAACACAACAAGTGCCAAAATAATACAATGGCCAAGCTATTATTTTATTCACCCATGTTATTCAAAATTCAAACAACTTAATTAATTAATAAATTAGTTAGAATTCATTGATTAACATGTGTTGGCAACATTAAATTGGAAGAGAGAGGGAGAGGAAGAGTTTCCACAATTAATTACAAGGGGAGTTAAAGAGGGGTTTCAAGGTGTTAAGGGAATGTGAAAAGTTGGGGGCTCGTGTGGGCTCCACCAACCATAGATATTTTTCCATGGGATGTTAGGTGGGGTGTGAGCCCCACCTCCAACTTCTTTTTAGAGGGAGAAACTTCCACTTAAATAAAATTGTTTCACAACAATTATTTTTAATTCTTATTGAATCCCCAATTTTTAACTACCACATACGTCAAAAAACAACTACGGTAAAGGTCCCCTTAAGAAAATACCGGCACTGCGAGTTCATCGGTGCCCTCAGATTTCAATTCCGAGAACCGGTTTAAAAGATAGAAAAACTCGCTCGTTCTTTCACTAAACGTACCCAAAAAAAAGTTCGTAAAATTATTATCAGTCACCCTCGACCCGCACCGGTCAAGGTCAGGCTCTGCCTAAGTGAAAAACGCCCCAACGAATCCAACAGCACTCTAAAATTTTCAATCCGAGTTACCATTTAAAAGATATGAATTTTACAATAAAATAATTGTCATTTAATTATTTTATTTGCGGCCAAAAACTAACTTTTTCTGGTGGCCCGCACCGGCCAAAGTTAGTATCTGCTTAAATAAATCATGCCCTCGCGAGTTCAGCGGTTTTCATGGCTTTTTAATCCGAGATACTGTTTTTGAGTTATAAGCATTTGAAAAATAATATAATTTATTTAATTATTTTATTTACGGTTATGCCATTTTTTGTAATTTCTCACAGTAGGCCCATGCCAACTAAACTTAAGTCACGCCTAGGGTAAACCCGCCATCTTGAGCGCAACGGTGCCCTCAGATTTCTGATCTGAGTAACTGTTTAAGATATATTAAACTTTTTTAGTAAAACTGCTTATGCGTGTTAATTTAAGCTTAACAAAACTTCGGAAAATTATTTCAGGAACACCGGGCCTCAGAATCAGGTGTCGTCTGAAACTGCGCACTCACAAAATTCCAAATAAATTAAGAAAAAAAATTCCATGAAATTTCCGGGTCTTTACATTACTCTCACCTCAAGGATTTACGTCCCCGTAAAGCTTCAACACACACTAGGGGAAATAAAAAGTAGTACTAAGCACGCATCTGAGCCTTCTGCTCCCATGTTCTCTCTTGGAGGTTCTTGTGTTACCTGGAGTTTCCTTTTCTCCGACCAAGGAAAACCCATCCCATCGTTGTATGTAAACCACAACCTTTTTTCATAATACCATCAATCCGTGTATGAACTGTGATTGCCCAGTCCATACCCAAACTAACGTCGTAAGGCCTCGGCACTGTCACCAAGAGGTTCCAACCAAAACTCTCGCCTCAAGGGTCAGATCACACCTGTCGGCATAAGTGTGACTATCGAGTCTCCTACCAAAGGTATCTCCAGACGTGAGGGTCAAGTCAACAGGTTAACTGGAAACTCTAGGTTTCGGACTACATTCATGGAAGGAAGGGATGATTCGTATCAATGTCTGTGGCTACAGAAGCTAGTAGAAGACAAAGTCCGCACTTCCAATCATCCTTAGAGCCATTTCGGTTGCACTCCTTGACCTCATGCAACTACTCCTTTCCCCTGCCCTCCAGCTCCCTAATCCTGGAGGGGACAACAAAGGCGAGTGGTTGTAATGTGTTGAAATGTACACCACCTCATGCTACTCTCCAAGCTCTACCTCCATGTCCGATGCTCTACAGATTTATCTATCCTTAAAATTTCCTCTTCTTGAAACATTTTCACACCCAAGTATCTGAGACTGGCACTAGGACGCTACATTCCAACTTCTAACATTCTCTAGTTGTATTAATTCAGCCAAATAACATTCACCCTCAAGGTTCTCTCTAGAACCCTAACGTGAGTAGGAATGCATAGAGGAAAAAGTGATGGCTCTAATCGTATTCATCGAGTACCCAGAATGTTCGGTACGCCTCGATGAATTCTCAACCACTGACACGTTGTCCTACCGAAGTTGTATAAGCTCTAAAAAACTCTCATCCACATCCTCAAGACAGTCCTCAGCCTCCTGTGAGTCAGGTTCGCCTCGAAACTTGAGGGTATATGATGTTAGAACATGTGTAAGGCAGTAAGATTACATGTGTCACCTACCGGTACCTCCGGTTGTAACTGCTGACCAACAGGTAGTGATGTATAGCTGACACACTACCCGAAAGCACTATCTTAGGCATCGGTCCATGTACTGAAGCCTCATCACTATGTGGACCATAATCATGGTCATTCACTGGAAAAAACTAATGGCCAGGTCCACCATCCACTCTCCTGATGTCTCAAATAGGCAGATAACTCTAGAAATCGCCTCCAGTCAGTGCTCTGCTGTCTGCAAATCTGCCTCACCTCGTAACCTTGGAGGCCTCTGCTGTTGGAACTCGTGCAACGTGCTCTGCCAGCATGCACAGTTCTCTAGTATAGCTATTGTCATCTGCTTCCCAACAGGTGGTGGTGCTGCTGGTACACCACCAGAGGGTGCCAACATAGTAAAAAGGGCCCTGCACCAGAGCCTCGTCGCTTGGTGAGCCGTCATCGAGGACTCTCTCGGAACTCCAACTGACTGTCTGTGTGGAGACATCCTGAACAGATGTGACACGGTCAACGTCTTATACCTGGTGAGCTAACCTGGTTGGATCTGACTTTAAAACTTTTGGAAACACACACGCTATCAGTGTTTTCGTTCACAAAGTCAGAAATCAGTAGTCAGGGTCCTGGTGTACGGATATGTCGGCTGGCGCACCAACACTGGACTCCCTGAACTGAAGACCCCACTCGGTACCCTTAACACTATTGCTTCACAGAAAATAAAATATCAGATTTATAAGTCATGCGGTAGAACTGACTCCTCTGATACCAATTTGTCACGACCCGTCCTCGGGGCCCATGTCGTGACTACCCCAAGCCCGCCTTCCATAGGCCAGGGGTTGGCAACTAGCACCAAAGGCATAAATCCCGATAACTGGGAAGACATTTCCTTTATAAAAGTAAACAAATCACCACAGAGTACAAGCGGAAGTAAAATACTAAGTAAAAATGAAACAAGCTATACTGAAATTAAAGGGGCCGGAAATACAAGCCCAACTATAAAGTACAAGAAAAAAGATAAAACAGCTGAAAGGTGACAAGAAGCTCCCCGATCGTCCACCAAGGATCCTACCTGAAGGGTTGGTACAGATAGTGCAGCTCTGGGATCGTCCACCATGGATCCTACCTAAAGGGTAGGTACAGATAGCCTCCAAAACTCTCTCTCCCGTCAACCTCCTCCGATTTTCATCTCGTCGTGAAGTCCACCACTAGATACTGTCTCGTCGTGAGGTCCACCTCCGGGTACCATCCAGTCATCGAACACTCAGCCTCTATCTGCGCTGCTCATCATCTGCAACCAACACAACGAGGTACGGGCATAGCCCGTCCAGGGGTGAGTATAACGATACTCAGTAGGGACCCCGAGACCCTCAAGGTCTCACTAAATCCAACAAGGATAACCACAAAGAAGATCTCAAGAGATAACCTCTACCTAGGTATATGCCCATACATATACCCAAGTTATCAAGTAACCCATCTCAATCATGAGGAAACACAAAGATTATGAAATCAACGGATAACCACTACCCAGGTATATGCCCATACATATACCTAAGTTATCAAGCGACCCATCTCAATAATGAGGTAAACACAAAGGTCATAGACTCAGCTCAAACCAGGATTTTCATTATTGAAAACGTAACTGCTGAAGAGCCCCGTCTCTAGAGTGTACAGTGGTCCTATCACGACTCCGAGGTTCTGCTCCCTAACCTAAGACTACTGAGGTACTCCTCATGTCGAGTACTGCGGGCCAGCCACCCAAACACAGTAGTGCTTCCCCCCGGGGTATGCCACCCAAACACAATAGTGTACACCCCCTAGTAGCCTGCAAAGGTACTCTCCGTACAAGTACCGTGGGTATTCACTGTCACACAGGTAGTGCTCCGTCCTCCATGGGTCTTCACCCAAACAAAGTAGTGCTCTGTCCACTGGGCTAGTTGACTCACTCCAAGTTGAGTTGGTCAAGTAGTCGTCAGGTCTCAGCCGGCTACACGGTCTCTGTACTCCGAACGCTCGTCTCTGGGAGGGTCCGCTCCACGAGCTACAGGTCGATACTCCAAGTATCTAAAGGTCCCACTAAAAAGTATCTCAAAGGACCGCCTCGTCATAGGGGTCTCAACGCAACAGACGGCGCGTCAATCGGACACCCGGTCTGTGAGTTACTAGCCTTTTCGTCCTAAGGGACCGGTTGGTTTTGTGTGCGAACCAACCCGGTCATATCTCAACTTTACCCCGATCTCTCATAGGTTATACTCAAAGGGACTGTTTTTCAACAAGATCACTAACGTTGTTGACGGTTCGTCAAACGGACGTCCAGTCTGAAAGTTATCAGCTTTTCCATTCCAGGGGCCCGGTTGTATTTCAGGTACAATCCAACCCGTCCATATTCCAACAATGTCCAAACCTCAGGAGAAGTATACGAAAAGTTCCGTCTCATCAAGAGGAATCCAACAAAGCCGACGGCACGTCAATCGGACGTCCGGAGCTCAAGTTATAAGTGTTTCCGCTCCGAGGGCCTGGTTGGATTCATGTTCGATCCAACCCGGTTGTACTTCAAATGACACCAGTTAACCAAACCGGTCATACCATTGCGATCCATACGGAAAAACACACGAGATGCACTACCCATTGGTCCCAAACGGATAGCCGGTGAAAACGTTGCATTTCACCGCATCATGCGCGAACCGGGCCTCATGGGGCCCACACCTCAACCTCAACTTAAATATACAAAATTAGTCTTGAAACATCCATTGTAATTCCAGGGTCATAGCGTCGTAGACGGTTCGTCATTCCGACACCGTATGAGAGAGATATATCTGATACAAGATCCCGTAATAATAATATTATTATTATTATTTGGTGTTTTGTGGCCCCGCACCACGAACTAGAATTTAGTATCCAACATTATACTTGAATCGACCATATTAATGACAGGACTATATCGCCAATGACGGCAAGCCAATCGGACATTTCACGCATGAGTTATGGTGGGTCGAAGATTTAACAATAGTATTAAATCTATTATTTTTCGAGTGCTTCAGGTACCCGATCCAAAAACCCGAAAAAGACATCCAATATTGGACTCATAAATTCTGTCTCGAAGTCATGGTCGCACTGCCACTGACGGTTCGTGAAACCGAGATCGCACGAAGAAGTTATGGACAAAAAAGTGGTTTATCATCAAAATTAATAATACCATTATTATATTATTAATTTTAATTGATTTCTTTCAATTACCACATGTCACTCACCACCCTTCTTCACGCACCACCCTTCTTTACGCACGGCCACCACCTTTGGCTACCCGCCCAGCTGCGCCTCCAGATCCTTCCGTACTCCATTTCGACTTCGATTTAACTCGGAAAAAAGATACGAATGCATATCCTTGATCCTCGGGTCGAGATCTTTGTGTCTGTATGTCGCGCTCAGGGAAACAATGAGTTTCCAGCGTCAATAAATATTTGGACTCCTCCTTCCGCGAGGCATTTCGGCTTCGTTCCAAGCCCGAAAAATTAAACGATCGCATATTTGTGATCCTTGCGTCGAGGGCTTCGCATCTATATATTGCGCTCAACAAAACTTTGTGTTTCCAGCGCCAATAAATATTTGGACATTGAAGAACGCACGAAGAACACATGAAGAAAAAAAAAGGAGAATGGTTTATGTGCGGGATGATGACCATGTTCATTTGGTCATCATCATCGTGAATTTAAGATATGAAGAATCAATAAAACGAATTCAATCATATATAAAAACCCCTACCTCAAAATTGACATTGCATGTTGTCGAGTCGCGAAAGTCGAACGTCGTGGTAGAATGGTTTCGATTCCGTCGTTGTCAAAGGAGGAGTCGTTGTTGTAGATGATGCTCCTCACTAACGGTGTCTTCTCCCTTGACGTGGAGGAAGAAGAAGAGTTGAAGGTGTGAAGCATTCTTCGCCGGGAGAAGATGTTCCTCATTAGATGTTTGGTGTTCTTAGTTTTAAGAGACGAACACCCTTCTCAATTTCACTAGAGCTTCCCCCAAAATCCCAACACAACAAGTGCCAAAATAATATAATGGCCAAGATATTATTTTATTCACCCAAGTTATTCAAAATTCAAACAACTTAATTAATTAATTAATTAGTTAGAATTCATTGATTAACATGTGTTGGCAAAATTAAAGTGGAAGAGAGAGGGAGAGGAAGAGTTTCCACAATTAATTACAAGGGGAGTTAAAGAGGGGTTTCAAGGTGTTGAGGGAATGTGAAAAGTTGGGGGCTCGTGTGGGCTCCACCAACCTTAGATATTTTTCCATGGGATGTTAGGTGGGTTGTGAGCCCCACCTCCAACTTCCTTTTAGAGGAAAAAACTTCCACTTAAATAAAATTGTTTCACAACAATTATATTTAATTTTTATTGAATCCAAAATTTTTAACTACTACATACGTCAAAACGCAACTGCAGTAATGGTCCCCTTAAGAAAATATCGGCGCTGCGAGTTAATCGGTGCCCTCAGATTTCAATTCTGAGCACCAGTTTAAAAGATAGAAAAACCCGCTTGTTCCTTCACTGAACGTACCCGAAAAAAAGTTCGGAAAATTATTATCTGTCACCCTCGACCCGCACCGGTCAAGGTCAGGCTCTACCTAAGTGAAACACACCCCAACGAATCAAACGGCACTCTAATATTTTCAATCCGAGTTACCGTTTAAAAGATACGAATTTTACAATAAAATAATTGTCATTTGATTATTTTATTTGCAGCTAAAAACTAACTTTTTCTGGTGGCCTGCGCCGACCAAAGTGAGTATCGGCTTAAATAAATCTCTCTCTCACGAGTTCAGCGGTTGTCTCGGATTTTTAATCTGAGCTACCGTTTTTGAGTTATAAGCATTTGAACAATAATATAATTTATTTAATTATTTTATTTACGATTATGCCATTTTTGGAATTTCTCACAAGAGGCCCGCGCTGATTAACTTAAGTCGCGCCTAGGGTAAACCCACCATCCTGAGCGCAATGGTTCCCTCAGATTTATGATCTGAGTAACCGTTTAAGAGTTATTACACTTTTTCAGTAAAACTGCTTACGCGTGTTAATTTAAGCTTAACAAAACTTCGGAAAATTATTCCGGGCACACCGGGCTTCAGAATCAGGTGACGTCTGAAACCGCGCACTCACAAAATTCCAAAGAAATTAAGAAAAAAATGTCTTTGAAATTTCTGGGTCATTACATAGCGAACGTACTTTTTGATTCAGGTTCTACGCATTCTTTTATATCTCGAAAGTTTAGTAGAACTATCCCAGCACCACCACAAATCATGGAAGTAAAGATGTTGGTGAATACGGAAAATGGGTAAATCATTGCATCCCATGAATATAAGTCTTCCCCTATTATAATCTGTGGATTGAATTTCTCGGCGAACCTCATCATACTCCCTTTGGTGGAATTTGATGCAATTCTTGGCATGGATTGGCTTTCCTTATATAGTGCCAATATAAATTGTCGGGAGAGGGAAATCACACTCCATATGCAGAATCGACCCCCGATTATTTAAAAGTATAAGGAGGAAGATGAATCTCCTTTAGATCCATCATCTCAAGCATGGATATTACTGCCCTATGAGCACTTGTATCTAGCTCATATGATTGAGTCCAAGGAAGAAACCATCCTTGAAGAAATGCCTATTGTGAGGGAACTCACGGAAGTCTTTCCCAAGGAACCTCCTGGTCTTCCACCTAGAAAAATGTTGAATTCTCAATAGAACTTATACCAGGGGAATTACCAATATTCAAGACGCTATATAGAATGGATTTTGTAGAGCTTAAAGAGCTGAAGAAACAAATACAAGAGAATTTGGATAAGGGGTTTATACGCCCAAGTGCTTCACAATGGGGTGCACCAGTCCTCTTCGTTAAGAAGAAGGATGGGTTAATGCGCCTTTACCTCGATTATCGTGAACTTAACAAAATCATGATAAAGAACAAGTATCCTCTGCCACGGATCGATGACTTGTTCGATCAGCTGCGTGGAGCATAATACTTCTCCAAGGTATATTTTCAGTCAGGATATTATCAAGTAAGGGTGATGAAGGAAGATGTCCCCAAGACTACTTTTCGTACAAGATACGGACACTATGAATTCATAGTAATGCCTTTCGGACTCACCAATGCTCCATAAATCTTCATGTACAAGATTAATAGGGCCTTTAGATATTACCTAGAAAAATTTGTGGTAGTCTTTATAGATTATATTCTAATATACTCCAAAACCAAGGAGGATCATGAGGAGCATTTAAGAACTGTACTAGAGACTTTGCGCAAGGAGAAGCTCTATGCAAAGTACATCAAGTGTGAGTTCTGGTTGAAGGAAGTCTCATTCTTGGGTGATATCATCACAAGCAATGGGAAATCTATGGATCCCTCCAAAATAGATGCAATTGAGGGATGGCTAAGGCCAACATCGTTAACAGATATCCATAGCTTCTTGGGGTTAGCTGGATATTATCGATGATTTGTGAGGAATTTCTCATGATTGTCCGACCCTCTTACCAAGATAACTTGGAAGGGAGTACAGTTTGCTTGGAGTGATAAATGCGAAGAAAGCTTCAAGGAGTTTAAAAGGAGGCTTATCACTGCGCCCAAGCTCACTTTACCCACAAGTGGGGAAATTGTTTTGGTATTCTATGATGCTTCGAAGAAGGGCTTTGGTTGTGTGCTGATGCAGAATGATAAAGTGATATCCTATGCCTCAAGGTAGCTAAAAATCCGTGAGAGAAACTATCCAACTCATGATATGGTGTTGGCGGCGGTGATCTTTTCCTTGAAAATCTTGTGGCATTATCTCTATGGGGAGAAATGTGAGATATATACTGACCAAAAGAGTCTTAAATATATATTCACACAGAAATATCATAATATGAACCAGAGAAGATGGATAGATCTCATCAAGGATAGTGACTATTCAATACATTACCACCCTGGGAAAGCGAACAAGGTGGCAGATGCCCAAAGTAGAAAGGACCCAGCGATTCTATCAATGATGAGAATTGAGAAGGATCCAATCTTCTTAGACTTGATGAAGATGGACATGGGAATCATAAAGAAGGGAACATCATCAATCCTTTCACAAATGATTGCTCAACTGTCTGTTTTGTAAAGGATAAATAATGATCAAAATGATGATGTGTGAATTCAGGAAAAGGTGAAAGCTATCGAAAAAGGGAAATCCTCGGATTTTAATGTTAATGAAGAAGGAATTGTGTGATTTGGGAAAACAAATGTGTTCCATCATGTATGGAGCTGAAGAAGGAACTTTTGGATGACGCACATTGTTCAAATTTCTCTATTCACCCAGGGAGAAAAAAGATGTATCAAGATCTCTGAGAAAACTTTTTGTGGGATAATATGAAGAAGGATATCGCTGAATATTAATCAAAGTGCCTAGTGTGTCAGTAAGTTAAGGCAGAGAGGCAGAAGTCTAAGGTGATGATGCAACCATTGCCCATACCAAAATGGAAATGGGAGAACATCACCATGGACTTTGTCACCGGACTTCCAAGGACATACAAAGGCAATAATGAAATTTGGGTTGTTGTGGATCATCTTACAAAGACTGCACACTTCATTTCTATTCAGGAGGACTTCTCATTGGGTCAACTAGCACGGATATATATCAGGGAAGTGGTAAGGTTGCATGGAGTACCACTATATATTGTGTCTGACTGAGATCCAAGATTCACCTCTATGTTTTGGAAGAGTCTTCAACATGCTCTAAATACTGAACCAAACTTCAGTATGGATTATCATCCTCAAACTGGTGTCCAATACGAGCGGACTATCCGAACACTTGAGGACATGTTTAGAGCATGCTCAATGGACTTTAAAGAAGGATGGGATCAACATATTCCTCTGGTTGAGTTCTCTTATAATAATAGTTTCCACTCGAGCATCCAAATGGCACCATATGAAGCCCTGTATGGGGAAAGGTGTAAAACACCAGCATGTTGGGATGAGGTCGGTGAACGTAAGCTTCTTAGACTAGAAATGGTCGAGGAAATGGTGGAGAAGGTGAAAACCATTCAGCAGCATATTAAGGCAGCTCAGAGTCGACAAAAGAGTTATGAAGATAATCATTGAGGAGACCTTGAGATTAAAGTTGGAGACATGCTGTTTCTACGCATATATCCGTGGAAGAAGGTCATGAGGTTTGGAAAGAAAGGGAAGTTAAGTCCAAGGTACATCAGCCCCTTTGAGATTCTTTATTGTGTCGGGGCTGTGGCCTATCGAATAGCACTTCCACCTACCATGGCCAAATTATATGATGTATTTCATGTATCCCTCTTAAGGAAGTACATACCGGACCCTTCACATGTACTCTCTTCTGATGTGGTACAATTGGAATATGATCTTTCTTATGAGGAGAAACCAGTGAAGATCTTAGATCGTAGAGAAAAATTTCTATGAAATAAGACAATGCCCCTCGTCAAGGTGTTCTGGCGAAACCACAAGTTTGAAGAGGTGACTTGAGAATCGGAGGAAATGGTGAAGCTGAGTTACCCACATCTATTTTAGTGTGTGAAAAGGAAAATTTCGAGGGCGAAATTTCTTAAGGGGTGAATATTGTAACGACCCAAAGTTTCATTAATGGAAATCCCTCTTGATCTAGTTAAATGTCTCTTTATTTTTATATAAAATGCCAACTTCTTTGGTTTTATGTTAAGAATTTTGACCGTTTATAATATAGTTTTTTAACAGTGATCACATGATTAGTATAAATATAGGGATTTAACAAATCCAATTTACTCCGACAAAGGAAGCGATGGCCTCATCTAGTAGAATTGCCTCATACGAATCCCATTTTTCGGATCTTAGAAAAGAGGTGGCATCCTTGGGCATCACTCTTGACTAAGCCCAAGCTTATATTCATCATGTCTAGCTCAAACGGGACTGTCTACGGGAAAATTGTAAGTTGATAGAGATTACCACTCGAGCGATGTTATCTGAGCCACCCCAAGAGTCTGTCACCATCGCACACCTTACCCTTATGACTTATGCGGCTTTTTAAGGGGTTATGTAGCAAATCGCAAGTACTATGTTCATGTATATTATTTTTGTATATAATAATGAATATACCTCCTTGTCATTTTTGATACATTGTAAATAGTTTTTTAAAGTACAAATAGTGTTTTTAGTTATTATTTAATTAAGAATTCTATTTTATTAAATTAATGGATTTTTGAATTAAATAATATTTTAATAAAATATTATTATTATTATTAAATTAATTTTTATTAAATATAAATGATCTTATAATTTTATGAATGCAATTATAATTTTTATTAAGGTTTGAAATCCATTTCAGTCAAAACCCGTGAATTTTCGATAAATGTCGGTTTTTATTTTAAAAGTTAAAATTAACATATTTAGAAAATTATTTAGATAAAATAAATGCTATTTCTAGAATCAGGATGTCGAAATTATCAAACGGTAAATTTTTCATAATTTTCTGAGACAGTCAAATTTTTGGGTAAAAATTAAATACCGTTTAAATATATATTGTGATTTATGACATCATAATGACCCAATAGTGATGTAATAAAATACTATAATCATTATGTTCTTCCAATATATGTTTTAAAATTAATTTAATGTTATTTTGGGTTTGTTTGACTTACTTTTCAAAGCATTAATTGACCCCTCAAGACTTATTAAACACCTTGTCTTTTTAAATTAATTTCCGTGGGAGTGTGACTCACCTCCACATAAGAAACCCTATTATTTTAAGAAGTTCGGACTTTGGACTTATAAAATATTGTTTTATCTTCCCTTTTCCAAAAACTATGGTCAAAAACCACGGGATGGTTTGTGGTTTGGATTAATTTAATATAAGGGGTCCCAAACCTAAAAAATAACGAATTCTCTCACCTTTCCTATATATACCCACCCAAGCTCCCACTTCCTCCTCACTAAAATCCTTTGGAGTTCATCCAACTTCTGCCCTACTCTCTTGAGAATCCTCCCAAGGTGCCCCAAGCTCCCAAGAATCCTCTCTCAAGCCTCTCTCAAGCCTTTGGAAGCACACTTCCAAGTAAGGGTTTTTTCTTCCTTTCTCATTTTTGTCCAATTTTCTTTAAGTTGTTTTGCCCATATAATTTCAATTACGAATGTTGGGGTATGGTTTATCACCTCCCTAATACTTCCCTTTTTATGTTTTAATGATGGGATACCCATTTCTCCCTCATTAAATGCCTCCCATGTACACCCATTACTATGCCGAAATTCTGAAAGGAACTTCTCTCTCCTCTTTTACATTCAAGAAGTACTTTTTGTATCATGAATCTAAATTCCATTACAATTGTTGGGACATGTATATATATGACCTACTTACTGTACTTTACATTTAAATATGATGAGGAACCCCTTTATCTCTCATCAACCATTTTTATGAATTCTTATGTCACGCTGTTACGCTGCCAAAATCGCACCGATTTTCTAAGCCAATGTCATTGTGTAGTACATACCATGCCCATTTCTCCATCAAGGGTATTCACCTTTTTGCACATTTACTTATTGATTATATAGTTTCATGTATTAATTCCACATTATTTTATCGTGGAATAAATGATTTTGTTTTATGAATCCATGTTTTATGAACCATGTGGCACACTTATGCATGAAATGAAATGTTTAAGAAGGGTGCACCCTTATAGCGCTCCAATGCATTGGGTAAAGTACAGTATCATGATAATACATGTGCAATGAGTGTTGACTCATGATAATTCAAGTGTAACAAGGGTTTACTAGTGCTTCATGTGCAATGAGGATTTACTCATGCTCTATGTGCAATGCGCCTTGGCTCATACTAATTCCATGTTAAGTGTTGTTTCCACATTTCCATGTTATGATTATCATGGTTTATCATGCCTTTATGTTCATGTTTCTCTTGTTCTCTATTGATATGCCTATTGTCTAACATTTATTGTACTCCTCATGTATTCCATGTGTATTCCCTTACTGGGATTTATAGCTCACCCTTTTCTTATGCATGTCCTCAGGTTATCCCATGAAATGCTAAGTACGAGGGAATGTAGTGGTCATGTAAAGGAATTTTTCAATAAAGATTTTGTATTTCATGTTTTAAGTTTTTATGTAATGATCCTAATCCCCAAAGACACTGAACCTCTCGATCTTCTTGTTGTATCAAGTGAATTTTTATGTAATAAATCATGTTTAATTTTATAATAAAAGCAGGGTTGTCATATTCTATATTTTACTACATGATTGTATTTAAGTAATATATCCATGAATTTAAGATTTATGTATATTATATAGAAGAATTAATGATTTTTTTATCGTTCAATGGTGAATGAGTTTTTTAACATGATTTGGGAGAATATAAATTTACACATGACATTAAAAGCTATGTAATGGGGTATTAATGATAATTTTTTATATTGTTAAAAATATTTTCAAGGATACTTATCATTGAAAACTAGTAGAATAGATTATGATGATCAATTGATACCATTGTTTATAGTTAATATGTGACTTTTCATATTGGATAATGCGACTTAACCTTTTTCATTTTAGTAACCATTCAGGGGATGAATGGATGACTGGTGGAGAATCTGATTCATTAAAAGTTATTCTGGTCGTAAACATTCATCATGAATAAATTTCTTATTTTGTAATAAATGAAGTTTTCACATTTTTAAGCACAAACAATTAATTATATTATGCATAATACAAGTAATGATGACAATTATGTCTATACTTTTTAGCTATTAATCTAGACAGTGAACGAATTCCTTAATTCTTTGTATGGAATTTTGAAATAAAATTTTCTTTTTTTATATTAAAAAATCAATGTTGTTTTAATGTCTAATATACATACTATTTTTGGATGTCTAACTATATAATGATTAACTTTTCCATCACACTCCATCAAAACATGATAGTAATATTTCTATTCAAGGTCTATATTTTCACATCCCACTAATTTTATACATTACATAATCCTAATTTTTTGTGGATTATCTTATTTTTCATTTCTAATTTTTGAAAGTATATTTTTAAACCCTAATTATGATTAGGGTTTCCCAAAAAATATATCAAACTTTTTATGTGAAATTTAAAATTTTTAGGTGAAAATTTATTTAATGTGTACAGAGTGTATATTCCCAATATTAATAATTGGATCTACATTCGATGGAAAATGAATCAAAGAAGATAAGCATAGAAGAAAACCACAATATTATAATTTTTACACTGACATTAAAAAAAAAATATGCTTAATTAATAGGAATAAATAGTATTACCCACACAATGAAATATATAATTTGAAAACCCATTCGTAATATATTAATTTTGAATTAGGAATTATAATCATAAATTTTAGTAAATCAATTTTCATTATCAAATATTATTCTTCTTAAAAAATATATTTTATTTATTTATATTAGAAAATAAATATTATTTAATTTTGAATCTTTTGGAAAATTTATTTGATAAATGGAATATAATTTTTGGATTCATCTTGTTAAAATAATCATGAGATGGATTCATTAGACATGTATTAAGTAAATAATTCTCTATTAATCATATTGATTTATAATTATATAAATACAATTATTTTTTCCACAAATGAAACTTAATTAAGAATTTTCAATAATTTGTTTCTCTAGATGTTTATCTTTTTTCAAAATGTTTTTTGAAATATTGTGAATTTGTTTAAAATTTTTATGGAAACACTATCAATAACCTATGTTTGTAAGGGAAAAATGTGGTTCAACAACCTTAACATTGAAATAAATCAAATACATCATGTACACTATAATTTTGGTAATGTATAGATCATATGACATAAATTATGACAGAACCCTGCTTTTGAGATAAGGAACATTTTGTTCATCAACCCTACCTTTGTTAGAAACATTACATAATCAACCCTATATTTTGGAAAAATAATATATTTCCAACCATATATTTGGATTCTGACATTACATGAAGGAAACCAATGATTATCTTTTAAATGACTAATTATTAATTTGATTAAAATTTTGATAAGTACTATAATTGTATCGAACAATGTAAATATCCTTATAATGTTGTTTTATGAATATTTAAAAGGTCCATATTCAAAGGAGTGAATAATTTCCCTTATTAATGTATTTTATGACTCTCTTGAATAATTTAAATATTAATGATTGAAATTTATCGGGAAATATTCATGAATCAAATAAACCAAATGAAAGCTATGTGTTATATATATAAAGGGTATTATTTCATTATTAGTGAATTATATTACATAATATATGAAATATCTTATTTAAAACGGAACTGTTACAAAGAAAAAATATATCAAAAGAGTTTTTTATTATGAATAAGATAGACATTGGAGACTAAAATGTTTCAATCGTTTTCTATGTAACTATTAGAAATTATATGTTGCAACTTTTATTAAATATAATTAAAAACCAGAATCTATTCAAAGAATTTTTTTCTGAAAAAATATTCCTTCGAAGAAGATACTCTATATTTTTTCATTTTCTTGTACAATTGTGATCAATAAAGAGTTTAATAAATCAAATAAAACTATTTCTATATATTGGAGTTTTAGCTACTCAGACTCAATCATGGTAGAGTATCATCTTCCCAGATTATTATATGTAGAATCTGATCCCTTGTAAAATAACTATAACTCGTTGTAAGGACTTTTTGTAAAGGATTCAAATATATGATCTCATTTTGGAGGTCATGAGATCATTGATACATTATAGTGAAAATTACCAAGTTCATAGGGAGAGTTTTGGTGAAGTGGGCTATGAGATATTTGTGTCCTGAACCACATTAAAACTTTTTGTGCTCTTATTTACTATTTATCTATTATTCAAAGAACTTATATATGAGAATGTATCTTATTAGTAGAAACCAAAAATAAGGCCAAAAATATTGTCAATGGTATGAAAATGAATATATTCACCCCATATATATCATTTTATTATTATAACCAAATAATTGATACCAAAGTAGTTCTTTATTAAAAAATAATATATGCTCTAGGATGCTTAATTGTGTAAGATATATTCAATTACAGATGCAAAGGGATATTCCTATTGAAGGTATGTCAAGGAAAAATGATACATAATTTAATGGTGATAACAATGGATGTTAAAAAAACTATATGATCATATATCTTAAAAATATTGGATTTAAAGTATATATGAAGAATATAATACCATGTTAAATACAAGAAAACAGAGAAACATATGATATAACTAAATAATCTGATAATTACATCAATTATAATAAGATAAAATCCATTATCTGTGTGTGTGGTCCTAGAAAATTCATTTTATTATCTCAATCTCTTACTACATCTGAAATTTGTAATATGGTTGTTGTTTTTTCAAATGATGGAATTGAAAATGTAATAAAATTAAGGAATTTTTATAAAGGTTAGGGCTAGAGCCACATTTTATTATTTAAATAAAATACCTCTTTTAGTGTGGTTAGAGGGAGACCCCTTACATAGCCCAAAGGCCCAAGGCCAAGTGGCATGAATACAAGGCTTGAGGACCATTTTTTGGACCAAAGGACACCATGGTGAAGAGTAATGCTACAGTACTCATGCTGATACAGTACCTACTATAGTACATCCTCTGCTACATTACCCGCTATAGTGCCTCCACCGCTACAGTTTTGCCGCTGCTATAGTCCTCCTCTACTACCGTACCTATAATTTTTTCCCTTCCCAGATTTGATCCTGGGTCTTTTGGATGTGAAGCATGATCCTGTACCACTTGGGTACAGGCTCATTGGTAAGAAAATTAACTTATGCTACCAAAAAATGTGTTTAAAATTATGAGAATATATTATAGTGAATGTTTCACCCAAATAAATCAGAAACTAAGAGAAATATTCAATTATTTTTCCACAATAGTAACAATAATTAAAAATATAGACCAAGCATATAATGTAATTATAGTACTACCCTTAAAATGGTATGGAATATCAACTACTATATGATAATCATCACCACTCAAATATTTGAAAATGAAATATTTGATTCAATCATTGATGATGTAAGGAGAAGAGGAGAAATAAGAAGATAAATATAAAAATATTGTAAAAAAGGTAAATAATGAAAATAATTATTCATATCCAAATAATGAAAATAATTTGATCAAATATGTAAAAAATTTACTGGAATCTGATTTATCGTATGTTTATATTTAATTGGATCATATAACAATTAAATTTACCAAATTTTGTAGGAGAAGGAGTGACTTCAAAACAACCTTCATGAAATATTAAAAACTATATAACGAAGTGAGATTCAATGAATATAAATATATGGGTCATTTTAGACATAATTTACCCCAGTTATAAGGAGAAATATGGGACTTCCATCCTTAATGGCATGATTAATCTTTGTGGGATGGAGCCTCAGTCTCATGGATCAACTCTCAGCCCTAGTTTCATCTCTCAGAATCATTATATGCATTTTAGGGTACCAATTATCCCCATAGCGATGGACCTATCCTCCTTCACTGAATTCTTCATCTTTTGGTAGTCTGTTTAGAAGAGTTGGTTCATTTCCCTTTCTTCAGATTCTTCAGGATACCAATTCTCATTTTTTTCTCATCGGATTCCATGGATTTTCCCCATTTTCCCCAATTTCATCACTACTTGGTTGATATATCCTAACACACACAACCACATATTGGTTGGGTGTGTTGGTTTTTCAGATCAGTTTGTGACTGTTTCAATAGAAGTAAGGTAAATGTGATATTCTCTATCTCTATAGATTAATCCATCTATTTTCCCTCGATATATTTGTGGTTTCTCATTAGAGTTTCATTCCTGCTTTCTTTTTAATATTTAAATAACAATTATGCTTCTATGATCCTATTTCTTCTTGGTTTGGGTATCAATTTATTATTTTACTTACGGTTTCACTTCTAGTGTTTCTATATCATGTTACATGACAGTATATTTTTATCATTTCCCCTTCTCTACCACTCCTCACTGCTCTAGTTCCCTGATTCTTTTACCCATTCTAGGATAGTTAGTCACCTCAGTTACCATGGGTGTTTTAAATATGTCTTAGGAGTTGAAATTTTACATGGGATGGGAGACATGTGGTGGATTTATCTAGTTACTATATTATTTCGGCTTTCAATTTAGATTCTTGGTTTGGTTTACTTTTGAGGTCAATTGTGTTGTTCACAATGGTGACATGATGCAACATTATGTGTGTAATGCCCCGACCCCGGTTACCTAGAGTCGGTGAATTATTTTAATACATTGGCATGATTACAAGGAATCAAGTCCTGAAGGACCGATCGATTTAGAAATCTAGGAAAATAGATTACATACATAAATGTTACATGACCCTTTATAACATATAATACAACGTGAATAATCCTTTATGAATGCCATTATTCCTTTATCTTAACCATGAATATCAATCACACCACACTTTTTGGAATCCTAGAATAAATAAAACATAGAAAGGGGTGAGCTCAGATGCGCAGTAAGGATAAAAACGTAGAAGAAACATTCATAAATATGCATAAACATTTAAATCAATGTATAAGACTAAAAAACCCCCTTTAAACTTAAACTTCATAATAATATGGAAAAGGTAAAATCAAATAATTCCATTTAATTATTTACATGGATATTCTACTAGTTGAATTATCACATGCAATATCGATATCCACTTTCATAATGATGTAATTAATAATGCGAGACTTCATAACCAAATATTCAAGGCCTTATTCCCATACTACAAATATGATTTTTTCTCAAGGCCTTGTTCCAAGACACTAGTTTGTCTAATGAGACCTACCGAAGCATCGAGGAGCTATAGCGGGCTCCACCCATTACTAACTAAGTCCAATGCATTCTTCATAGGAAAAGGTT
The DNA here is from genome assembly GCA_963277665.1 of Viscum album. NCBI lineage: Eukaryota > Viridiplantae > Streptophyta > Magnoliopsida > Santalales > Viscaceae > Viscum > Viscum album. Next base: position 411,200,284 of record OY728123.1, on the reverse strand, counting down.
TAAACATAACAAAAACATTCATATAAAAACTAGCATATGAAATGTCAATACTTTATCCATAAACCATGAATGTTATAAAAATAACACATACACATTCAAACATATCACAAAACCTTCAATACAAAATGGAAGATCTGTATAATAATTAATAAACCTCGATCAAGAATAATATCCCGTAAGGTATGTTGACGTAGTTGAAAATGATCAGTAATAATCTTTGAGAGAAATATCCCTTTTTCATGATATAATTTAAAAGTCATATAAAGGAAATCATTTAAAATATATTTTTTAATCCATGTGTCCCATACCACTTTGAAACCTTTGAAAGGAATTAAAATTTTAAAATATTCATGTCCATATAAATAAATCCTTAAAACCATTTTGAAGTCATGGACATTAATGAGAAAGGTTTAGAAAAATAAATCATTATAACATTTAAAATGATGTTTTAGTAAAAATTAACATAAAGGGATCCCTTTGAAAACACATTTATGAAACATGGACATGGATAATAAATATTTCCCAGTAGATACTTATGTAAAAACAACCTCGGATTATAAAGAGATTGTGAAATTAACCATTACCTTGTACTTTCCTTTAGTTGAGGGTACCTTTATCCTCCTTTATAAAGTATGTTGTATGTTATTAAATTATACCAGAACCATATTAATATTTATGATATAAAACAAGATTTATTTATGACTTTATACTACCCATTTAAAAATAATTTCAATGTTAAATTAACCTTTTGGGTAATAATCGCTTTCTTTATCATACGTGTTTTAACTTGTTACTCCGGATTGTATCACTTAAGTCGTCATTTAAATACTTCCATAGTATAAAAAATGATTTATATATCATATATATTTAGAATATAAATATGTATAATATACATATATATGAAATTTAATACATGGTTTATGGAGATGGTAGATCGTACATTCGCATAAATGTTGTTTTCGTCTTCATATCGTATTGAACGGAACTAAGTGAATAATATATATATAATTACAAAAATAAATATATATATATATATATATATATATATATATATATATCTTCAATAGCATTATTATGTCATATATCACATACTTATTAATGATATATATTTTTATAATCATCATGGAATGGTGAACGTGGAAATAAATCTCATTGCGTCATGGAGAAAGTAATTTGTACGTACGCATGAGCGACAATATCATTACATTGGTGGTGAAATATTTTGTAATTAGATGTTATATAATATTTCAAGAATAATTAACATGTTATATTTATTATTAACAGTAGTTATACTCATTATTTTACCCATCGAAATAATTAAGTGTTTGAATAACAAACTACACCACGACGTGGAGACGGTAATTCATACATACGTATGTTTGGTGACTTTGTCATTTATAGGATGGATAGAGTAATAAAAATGGTTGTACCGTTTTTATAATAATATCACAGTATATTTAAGACAATGTAGTTATTATTTTAGAATGGAAAAAATAGAGAAATGTAAAGTGGAATAAGAAAAGAACTTGAAAGATGTGATGAAATATTTACCTCTTCTTCAGGTTCTTCCATTTGATTTGATCAAAAGGGCTCCATATGTTGGATTTCTGACCAAAGGAAGGCCAATAGGATTATGGTAGGAAGGTTAGTAGGAAAGTTTTTCATGGGTTTTCTGATTCAAAAGGATTTGGAGGTGTGAAATTAAGAGAAGAAGAAGTTACCTTTTATAAGAGTGGTGAGGGAAACTTTAAGAAAACCATGAAATATTATTTTATAATAAAATCATTTTCGGTTTCTAATGGCTCAAAAATGAATTATTTAGAGGCTAAGGTGAGTATGGGTTGCAAAAACTCTCACCCAAAAGGTTTTAGATAGGTTTAGGTCATTATATTAACATTATATTTTAGATTTAACTCTTAATAAATAGTTTGACATTTACCATGTCTCTTTGTATTTTTATATTTTATGTTATATAATATTACTATAATTTGCCAAGAGAACCCCATGTGGTTCACTATTAATATATATAACTTTACCTAAATCCTTTGGCTGAACCTTAGTTTTTTAGGAATGTTATATCAATTAATAATATAGTATTTGGATTAAAAACTCAATTATGTCAATTTTGACACTATTTACTATTTCATTTTTTATTTGAAATTCAAAAAAACTTTATCACTTTGAATAAAATTTATTTAACCAACAGTAACATGTCATATTAACCTAGAAAATAAGTGTAATTAATCAAATGTCTAATAATGTAATTACTGCATCATCATTGTATCATAATTAAATTAAATTATTTAATGTCTAAATTTTATAAATAAAATACCATTATGTTGGAAATTTTGTTAAATTCATAATTAATATTTATAGTAGAATTTATTATATGTATAAACCTATATTAAAAATGGTTTAGTTATTCAATATTTAATTTAAATCTTTTAACTCCTCATTAAATAAAATAATAATAAATGTCCTAATCTTATCCAAGTGGACCAAAGGGGGTCGTATTTTATTCCTAAGGTTATTTTTGGTCGGATTATACTTATCCAAAAGAATTAGGACAGGTGTTAGGGTAATTATAATATCATTTTTACCCTTATTTACCGTATTTACTTTTATCTGTGGTAAATAAAAATCAAAAGTTATTATTCAGAAAAATTTATTTTCAACTTTTTGAACAACATTTTACATAATGAGGTAAATTGTGTCTCTCGTATTTCTGAAATTCAAGTCAGAGAAGTGGTAAAATTAAGATTTAATGCAAATTTTTATATGCTTCTAGAAGATGGGTAAATGATAGTAAAATGTTCGATAAAATTTTGTATATCTAAACCTATTATAAAATGACTCCAACGAATTACATGGAAAATATATAGGTATTATGTATCTATTTTGACCTATAATTAACGAAAATAAATTAAATAATTATTTAAATAAAAAGTCTTTTTAAAATAATAAGTTCTTGTTTTTCACTATTCATCAAAAATTGAAAGTTTTCAGAAAAATATCAAAAATTTACCCAAAGATAATTTCGATATTCCAAATTAAAAAATGAGGTATATTGTAACAACCCAAGATTTTATGAGAATTATTATTTTTAATTTCATTTATGTCTTGTGTTGTACGCTACACCAAAATTAGTTTGTGCTATACGTAACACCATATTAGCTTGCAGTTTAAGCAACACTATTCTTGGCTCATGTTACATAAAATTTCAAGTTCATTTGATAGAAGTTATTCTATGAAACATTGAGTGTGTATATATATATATATATATATATTCAATGTATAAATTAAATATGGTTGGATTCTATTATACAAATCAACAAAGGAATCTTGCACTACACACAACCCTAACTTGGCTTTCTTTACACGCAATCGCGACCTTCCACGATAGCGTGTGTTGTATGCAATACCGAGTTTCACTAAAGAAATATATGTTATTAAAATATTATATAAACGAGCCATTATGAATAGTAATACCAACTTTTTGAAACTTTATAAATTTTATCTTTTAAAATGTACTTCATTTTTGGATTCAGAATATCAAAATTAGCTTAGGGTGAATTTTTGTTATTTTTCTGAAAACTTTCAATTTTTGATGAATACTGAAAACACTGTGTTACTATTTAAAAACCGACTTTTTATTTAAATAATTATTTATTTTATTTAAATTTATTTTATGTCAAAATTGATACATAAAACCTATATAATTTCAATGTAATTAATTTGAGTCATTTTATAATGATTTTAGTCATATAAAAATTTTATTGAACTTTTCACTGTATTTTACCCACTTCCTAGGAGAATTTGCAAATTTACATAAAACATAATTTTACCGCTTCTGTGAATGGAATTTCAAAAATCTGAGAGACATGGTTAATATCAAGGAGTAAAATTTGGTTCAATAAGATAAAAATATTTTTAGGTGAATAGTAACTTTTTAATTTTATTTACCACAGTTAAAAGTAAATAGAGGAATTAAGGGAAAACATGATATTATTATTACCCTAACACATTTCATAATTCTATTGGATAAGTATAATTCGAACAAAAACAACCTGAGGATATAATATTATCATTTAGGTCTACCTGGGTTAGATTAGGACATTTATTATTATTTTATTTAAAAAATAGTTAAAATAGATAAAATCAACGTTTAATAACTAAAACATTTTTAATATATGGTTATACATAAGATAAATTTGACTATAAATATTAATTAGAAAGATAAAACTATTTCCTACCTAATGGTATTTTATTTATAATTTTTAGACATTAAAAAATTTAATTTATTTATGACACAATAGTGATGGAGTAATTACCTAAATAATGAAATATTAAATTAATTGATATTTTAATACCCAAATAAATTTTATTTGAGACTTTTTATAAATTACACTAATTTTAGAGGTTAATATGACATTTTAGTATTGATTTAATAATTATTTGTTGAACTAATCATGCGGATAGGATTTTCACAAAAATTTAGTACCAAATAGTGTCAAAATTGACATAAAATAGTTTTTAAAACAAATATTAAATTATTAATTGTTATTCTATTACTAAAAATCTAAGGTTCATCCAAATGACTTATATAAGGTTATATATATTAATAAGTAACCCCTTTGGGTTCTTTTGGCTTGTTATAGTAAGTTTATTAACCTTTTAGTGTAAGAAAATGAAAAGACACGGTAAAAGTTAAATTATTTAACTTATAGTTAAATCTAAATAATAAGGTTAAAAAAGTAACCTAAAAACGTCTAAAACAAATTTTTTGAAATGATTTATACCCATACCCCCCTTAGCTTCGAAATAAATTTATTTGGAGCTATTAAAAACTGAATTTTACTTTATTATAAAATAATATTTTATGTTTTTTCAAAAGTGTCACTCTCCTCCCTTATAAAAAGGGAACCCCTTCCCTCTACTCTTCACAACCTTTTGAGCCTTGAATCTCAGAAAACCCCTTCGAATTCCTATTCAAAACCTCTATAGTTATATCATAGAGGTTCTGGTCTTCTCAAAGGACCAGCTCTAGTGCCCTAAGAAAAAGTTTAAAGGAGGTGCATCGAGGAAGAGGTAATCTCTTCTACCGACTCATTCAAGTTTCTTTCTTCTTCTACTTCCTCTTCTTTAGCTGTTTAATTATAAAGTAATAACATCAGTATTAATTATATACTGATATGTTATTATAAATATGAAACAACGCTATTTCACCTTATATCCATCCTACGGAAAATGAAATCACCGCGCGTGCGTACGTATGGAATACCATCTCCATGACACGATGAGATTAAATCTCCATGTTAACCATTCATGAATGATTATAAAGTATATATAATGAATAATAATGAAATATATGACATGATAATGATTCTGGATTTATGTATGTATATATATGTATGTCATCTATTTAATTCCATTCAATTCATTAAGGAAACGAAAACAACGTTCATGCGTATGTACGGCCTACCGTCTCCCTGAACGGTGTATTTCATTCCATTCATCGATCTATCATATATATATGTATATGATGAATATATTATATATATATTTATAAATCATGGTTTTCATTATGGAATTATGTAAATAAGGATATAAGTAATAATATCAAGAACCAAAAGTCGAAACACGTATGATAAATGAAACCATTTTACCCAAAACGCTACTTTAGCATTGAATTTACAAAAGAACGGGTAATATAAAGTCATAAGTGAACTATATATGATATCATAACAATGAATATGATTCTTTAAAAATTAAATGACATTATTTAAATCATTATACATTAGGTTCGGATACGTACGAAGCATATCAGACCTAAGGTAAGGGATAACTTTTCCAATATCGTTTTTATCCGAGATTGTTTATTCGTAAGTATTTACTGGGGTTATATTTATCATCCATGTCCCTATTTTCTAAAAATTGTTTCATTCATGTTTAAAGTCCTTTTTACCCATTTTTTACTTTTACTTCATGGTATGTAAGTAATCTTTCTTTTGTTTATGGTACGAGGAACTTTTTTTTACTTTTCTGGCAAAAGTACGAGAAGAATGTTTTTTTAACTTATATGGCATGAACATATTTTTACGGTTTCATAACGCCTTATTTTCACGAAGATTACTCTACAGGATTTCATGATTATTTTCAACAAAATCCCTTTCTTTTAAAATTTTATGGCATTTTGTGAAAATAAAATGATTTTTAAGAAGAAAGGATACTTCCTCAAGAATTCATTTCAAGTGTTTTATCAAAAACCATTTTCCATCTAAGATTACATTATTTTATATGTGTATTTTTCAAATATAATTTCTCTATGATTTACATGGTTTCACTTTTCTTATGATGAAATGATATCCATTTTTTTGTATGGATTATGTTATGATGGGATGATTTTTATGAAACCCATTTTATACTTTGGGTAATGATGAATGATTTATGTTCATGTTGTGAAACAAGTAAGAATGATTTCATTATGAGATGGATGGGTCCTATATCCACCTCCAGTGTATTGGGTAAAGATTTGTATCTCATTATATAGACATGGATGGAATGAGAAGTTAATCTGGTTCAGTAATACAGGACTGGAACTGGGAGTGAACACGATTCATAAATGGACTTTGTCCACTAAGATGCTCTTTGCAGCAATGCCTTGGCTACTATGGAAATAATATCATGTGCTTAATGGTTTTCAATAATGAAATGTTTTGTTCCCATGCTATTTTATCATGATTGATGTTCCTTTATGATATATTCCTCACATACATATAACATTTATGTCTTTGCTCATGATTTTGATGTTTAGATTTTATGTTCAAGTTTCTGCATTCATATGTTTATGGATTGTTTTATGTTCTCTAAGTTTACCCTTACTAAGAATTTGAACTCACCCTTTATATGTTTTCTTTTCCCCAGGATATAAATAAAGGTTTTAGGTAAGAAAAAAAGGGGAAGATCTTTATAGGAGAAGTTGAAGATCTTTCACCACGATTAGAAGATCATGATCAGAGTTTCCAAAGACACTAAACTATTAGGGTCCTTGTCTATTTGTTTTTGTTATGTATTAATTATTCCTAAAAATAATTTAATGTCCATGTATGTCAACATTTGGGTCTCTACAGTTGGTATCATAGGAAAGGCTTAGTTAAGCTTTGGAAACTAGGATGTGAGAACTTTAGTGAGATCCCTAGAGATATTTCTAAGGTATGTCTAGGTATGTCCCTAAGGTTAAGTATAAGTATAGGTTATAGTCATAGAATTATTGTAAAAATATTAGAATTAACCCTAAGATGTTATATATTGAAGGTACTCCCCCTTTATTATGTTGTTTTCTCTTGCATGATTTTTTCCTCTCACACTATTCTTTTTGGATTTTAGAAAATGGCTAGAAACAAGAAAATTTATGATAATGGAGGATGTGATGGGAAATGGAATGATATTCCTCATGAGCAACCAAATGAAATGGGATTTGGAAGTCCAAACATCATTATTATACCTAATCAACAATCTCATAATATGATCAATAATCTCAACTTTGGTATGTTTCCCAACTCAGCTAATAAGTGAAAGATGGAGTTCCATGATGATCATAGAGGAATGAAAGTTCAATTTCTCTCATGTTAATCATGTGGGAAGGGACATCAAGGAGAATGTTTGAAAGGAACTAGAAGATGTGTTGGGTGTGGAAAAGAATGACACAAAGCTAGTAATTGTAAAGGAAAAAGTTAAAATAACACAATGGACAAGGATAATGGTATATCTAAGACATCCACAACGGTTAAGTGTTTTAAATGTGAAATGTACGTGCATTATGGAAACCAATGCCCTAAGGGAAAATCTCATGAAAATAATCAGCATGGTCATATGGGTAGTATTTCTGTGGATGATGATAATTAGGAAACTAAAAATGATATTTGAGATGAAAGAAGTGTTGAAGCTTGGTCAATGGTTTAATAAGGAAGTGGAATGATTGTATATTTATCAAGGGTTATGTTTTATAGGTAATTTAATGGTACTATCAAATAAAGAAACATCTAAGGATTTTTACACTATTGTTTTTCCTTATGTTTTTGAAAGTATATGTGAATGGTACCGGTAACCATTAAAGGTTATTCAGGTATCTTTGGAAAGCACCTAATATGCGCATAAAGAAGGGATAAGGAGATAATGAAATATTTGATAGTATTAATGAGCTCATGACTAACATAAATAAAAAGTGATATCATGGTTTGAGTGTATAGAATTTTTTGGATTTTGGTATATGGAAAGAGTTACCATGTGACAGCATTCATGTTTTCACTATGGTTCAAGAAAATACATGATTAAGGTATTCACATGTTTGGAATGTGACCAACAATATATATCGTATGATATATGGGGGATAAATGATGGTATTCACATGCTCAGTAGATGACATTTCTAGTAATTGTTTTCTTTATACTATGATCTTGGATAGAAGTATTTTAGATAAGCCTAAAGATTGGAATGAATTATGTTGGACATAAGTTATTATTGTTTAAGGCTATAACTTTTTTCTATATTATTGATGGAATGTTATAATAGTGTAGTTTAAGAAAAGGGACAACATGCAGAACAGGCGACAACCCGTCACGTCGGACAAGGCTGTGGGAATCGAACCAACAACCGAAGTGTGAAGGGCATTTATTTCCTACCAATGGCCTACAAGATGTCCATGGTTAGTAGAAACTAGTTTTATTAAGAAGTATGATAGTTAAAGTATAAGTCCATTTTTTGGAATCATATACGATTAACCTCACCATAGATGGACTTCTGTATATTTGATAACTTTTGATAACATTTTGTTTGAGACATATGGAATGACCCATCATTCTATCACATGATCTGCTAACACTTCAAGAATGAAAAATTCAACATCATTTCTTTAAGAGATGGAGAGGAAATTGTTCATGGCACGAACAATGGTGATATTATACCAAAATAAAGTAAGTATTTCTTCTAATTCAAATTCTTCACCATTAGGGAAATCATCTTGAAAACAAAAAATGTTGTCCTAGTGCCCTTATATCCGATGAATCAGATGGTACCTTAGATCATCAGAAATTTATGGTTTTTTGATTGTTGGCTTTTTCATATCCATGTTCTCTACCACTCTCCATCAGAACTTGATGGTTAGATTTCTCTTCCATTTCTATATTTTCACCTATGTTCTCCTATGTGGAAACCCAATGATTTTAATTTGGGTAACCATTACATTTCATACTTTAGTTTTTAAAGTTACATTTTAGTATTCCTTTTTACAATGTGGGTTTCTATGAATGAAACTTTAAAGTAGTAAACCATTTATAACCCCGATGAATTTCGAGGGTGAAATTCATTTTAAGGGGGGTAGAATGTAACAACATGAGATTTTATGAGAATTGTTCTTTTTAATTTCATTGATGTCTTGTGTTGTACGCTGCACCAAAATTTTCTTGTGCTACACGCAACACCGTATTTGCTTGCAGTATAAGCAACACTATTCTTGGCTCGTCTTACACAAAATTTCAAGTTCGTTTGATAGAAGTTATTCTACGCAACATTGAGTGTGTGTGTATATATATATATATTCAATATATAAATTAAATATGATTGGATTCTATTATACAAAACAACAAAGGAATCTTGAACTACACGCAACCCTGACATGGATTTCTTTACACGCAATTGCGACCTTCCACGATAGTGTGTGTTGTACGCAATACCGTGTTTCACTAAACAAAGATATGTCAATAAAATATTATATAAACTAGTCGTTATGAATAGTAATACCCACTTTTTAAAATTTTATAAATTTTATCATTCAAAAAGGACTTCATTTTTGGATTCAGAATATTGAAACTATCCTAGGTTGAATTTTTGGTAGTTTTTTGAAAACATTCAATTTTTTATGAATAGTGAAAACACTAGGTTACAATTTAAAAACCGACTTTTTATTGAAATAATTATTTATTTTATTTAAATTTATTTTAGGTCAAAATGGATAAATAATACCTATATAAGTTCAATGTAATTCATTTGAGTCATTTTATAATGATTTTAGACATATAAAAAAATTTATGAACTTTTCACCGTATTTTACCCACTTCCTAGGAGAATTTGAAAATTTACAAAAAACATAATTTTACCACTTATGTGAATGGAATTTTGAAAATCTGAGAGACACAGTCAATATCAAGGTGTAAAATGTGGTTCAATAGGGAAAAAATATTTTTTTTGTGAATAGTGACTTTTTACTTTTATTTATCACGCTTAAAAGTAAATTGGGTAATTAATGGTAAAAATGGTATTATTATTACCCTAAAACATGTCCTAATTCTATTGGATAAGTATAATTAGACCAAAAACAACCTTAGGAATATAATATTACCATTTAGATCCACTTTGATTATATTAGGACATTTATTATTATTTTATTTAAAAAAGAGTTAAAATAGTTAAAATCAAAGTTTAATAACTAAAACATTTTTAATATAGGGTTATACATAAGATAAATTCAACTATAAATATTCATTAGAAATAGAATCCTATTTCCTACCTAACTATATTTTATTTATAATTTTTAGACTTTAAATAATTTAATTTATTTATAACACAATGGTGATGCAGTAATTACCTAAATAATGAAATATTAAATTAATTGATATTATAAATACCCAAATAAATGTAATTTGAGACTTTTTATGAATTCAACTAATTTTATAGGTTAATATGACATGTTATTATTGATTTAATTAATTTTTTTTCGAACTAATCATGCTTTTATGATTTTTAAAAAAAATCAAGTACCAAATAGTGTCAAAATTGACATAAAATAGTTTTTTAAAAAATATTAAATTATTAATTGTTATTCTATTCTTAAAAATCTATGTTTTAGAAAAATGACTTATATAAGGTTATATATATTAATAATTCACCACTTGGGGTTCATTTTTCTTGTTATTTTAAGTTTATTAACCATTTAGTGTAAGAAAACAAAAAGAGAGGGTAAAAGTTAAATTATTTTACTTAGAGTTAAATCTAAATGATAAGGTTAAAATTGTAACCTAAAATTGACTAAAACATATTGTTTGAGAGTATTGGGACCCATACCCACCTTATAATTTAAATAAATCTATTTGGAGCTATTAAAAACTGAATATGACTTTATTATGAAATAATATTATAAGTTTTTCCAAAGGTGCCCCTCTCCACACTTATAAAAAGGGCACCCCTTCCCTCTTCTCTTCACACCCTTTTGAGCCTTTAAGCTCATCAAAACCCTTAAAATTACTCTTCTAAACCTCTCTAGTTATATCATAGAGGTTATGGTCTTCTCAAAATACCATCTCTAGTTCCCTAATAAGAAGTTTAAAGGAGGTGTGTCGAGGAAGAGGTAATCTCTTCTACTGACTCTTTCAAGTTTCTTTCTTCTTCTACTTCCTCTTCTTTAGTTGTTTCATTATAAAGTAATAAAATAAGTATTAATTATATACTGATATGTTATTATAAATATGAAAAGCCCTATTTCACCTTCTATCCATCATACAGAAAATGAAATCACCGCGCGTGCGTACGTACGGAATACCGTCTCCACGACGCGATGAGATTCATTCTACATGTTAACCATTTATGAATGATTATAATGTATATATAATGAATAATAATGAAATATATGACATGATTATGATACTGTATTTATGTATATATATATATTTATTTCATCTATTTAATTCCATTCATTTCAATAAGGAAACGAAAACAGTGTTCATGCATACGTACGGCCTACCGTCTCCATGGACGATGTATTTCATTCCATTTATTGATCTATCATATATATATGTATATGATGATTATATATTATATATATAAACCACATTTTACATTATTGAATTAATTAAATCAGGATATAAGTAATAATATCAGGAACAGCTAGTCGAAACACGTATGATAAATGAAACAATTTTACCCAAAACGCTGCTTTAGCATGGAATTTACAAAAGAACGGGTAATATAAAGTCATAATTGAACCATATATGATATCATAACAATGAATATGATTTTTTAACAAGTCAATTACATTATATAAATCATTATACAGGAGTTTTGGATACGTACGAAGCATATCGGACCTAAGGTAATAGATAACTTTTCCAATCTCATTTTTATCCGAGATTGTTTATTCGTAAGTATTTACTGGGGTTATATTTATCATCCATGTCCCTATTTTCTAGAAATTGTTTCATGTATGTTTAAAGTCCTTTTTACCCATTTTTTACTTTTACTACATGGTATGTAAGGAATCTTTCTTTTATGTACGTTACGAGGAACGTTTTTTGACTTTTCTAATAAAAGTACGAGAAGAATGTTTTTTAACTTATACGGCATGAATGGGTTTTTACAGTTTCATAATTCCTTATTTTCATGAAGATTAATCTACATTATTTCAAGATTATTTTCAATAAAATCCTTTTCTTTTAAAATTGCACGGCATTTTGTGAAAAGAAAATTAATTTTAAGAAGAAGGGATATTTTCCTCAAGAATTCGTTTCAAGTTTTTTATCAAAAACCATTTTCCATCTAAGATGACATTATTTCATATGTGTATGTTTCAAGTATAATTTCTCTATGATTTACATGGTTTAACTTTTCATATGATTAAATCATATCCATTTTGTTTTGTCTGGATTATGTAATGATGGGATGACGTTTATGAAACCCATTTTATACTTTGGGTAATGATGAATGATTTATGTTCATGTTGTGGCACAAGTAAGAATGATTTCATTATGAGATGGGTGGGACCTATATCTACCTCTAATGAATTGGGTAAAGATTTATATCTCATGATATAGACATGGCTGGAACGATAAGTTAATCCAGTTCAGTAATACATGACTGGAACGAGGAGTGAACTCGATTCAGAAAGGGACTCTGTCCACTAAGATGGTCTTGGCATCAATGCCTTGGATACTATGGAAATCATATCATGTGGTTAATGGTTTTCCACAGTTACATTTTTTGTTCCCATGATATTTTATCATGATTTATGTTCCTTTATGATATATTCATCACATAATTCCAAGATTTATGTCTTTTCTCTAGATTTTGATGTTTAGATTTTATGTTCAAGTTTTTGCATTCAGATGTTTATGGATTGTTTTATGTTCTCTATGTTTAACCTTACTGAGCATTTGAGCTCACCATTTATATGTTTTATTTTCCCCAGGATATAAAGAAAGTTTTTAGGTAAGAAAACTAAAAGGGGAATATCTTTATGGGATATGTTGAAGATCTTTCACCACGATTAGAAGATTATGATCCGAGTTTCCAAAGACACAAAACTATAACGGTCCTTGTGTGTTTATTTTTGTTATCTATTAAGTTTTCCGAAAAATAATGTAATGTCCATGTATTTCACGCTTTGGGTATCCACATATATTTTACCAAATTAAAATCATAGAAGTTTCATTAATTAATTTAAAATTAAATCTCGTTGTCAAAACCCAAAAGTGGTCTTTTTTAAAAAGTAAAAACAATAAAAATATTGACATGTGTTTATATAAAATTTAAATTTGAAATTAATTATAATGGCCTATATTGTATTAAATGATAAAAATATAATCTAATTATACTTTGAAACCATTCAAAATAAACATTTATTACTATAACTTATTTTGATTAAAAAATTTGTTTTCAATTAAAATATAGTATTTTTCACTATTCATCAAAATATGAAATTTATCATAAAAGTACCAAAAAATTTTCCAAACTAAATTTTTATGTACTCCTTCGAAAGAAAAATATAATTTCATTAAAATTAATATATAAAAGTTTCAAATATTGGTTTCAAAAAGGGTTTCCAATTAAAAGGCTATAAAATTTCATTTTTTAGAAAATACATATTTTATCTGAAAAAATGAATTTGTTCTTATATTATTTCTAAGAAACACATAATATGGATGTTAAAATTTTATAGAATACATTATATTCCAAATTCAGTTAATACCATTCATAACCACTTTTTGAACGGTTAGTTTAGTAAGTTGTAATCCGCTCGAACTCGGTGTTGCATGTAGCGCAATCTATTAAATTTCTTTAATGAGATAACTTACTATGAAATATTGGGGTGTTACATTCTCCCCTCATTAAATATATTTATTCTTTGAATTTTGAAATTACACTTTGAAAATAAATGGTTAAAAATAGAAAAAATCCTTTATGGAAAACCCACATCGTAAATTAGATTAGTAAAATTAACTCTTAATAAGAGAAAAAGGGAAATGAAAAAGTCACCACAAAATTATGATCTCAATTAAGCGAACATTGTGGAAATTAGAGACACATGATTGGAAGAAAAACAAAACTATTTATAGGGAGCGATTGAGGTCATCAATCACAAACTATTGTAAAATTGAGGGTCTCAAAGCCATCAATCTAAGATGATGTAAAATATCATCGGTTCAACAAAACATAAGGTGTTAGGATAATACATTTTTGGTTTTAAGATCCATTCCCTAATATTTAAGATTTAATTTATTCATATAATAGAAGGAAAAAATATATACATGACAAGTAGAGTTTCATACTTCAACTAATTCATACCACAAACTCATCTTTCACTCCCAAAGATAATATAATTCAAAAGTATTCTGTTTATCCTAAACGTATAGGGTTCCAAAAATAATGAATTTATAATTCATTTGTCAGACTATTTAAAAAAATACATTATACATTCTAGACATCACGTTGGCTAGTGGTAGGTGATGCACCCTTGTCACCCTTCGGTTGCGAGTTCAAGTCGTGTGGCCTTGCCGTATGCGACGAGTTGTCACCCGACCTCGGGGTTGTCCTTTTTAGGACAATCCAAAAATAATCTCAAAAATTATTTAACCTTAACTATAGTATCCTATGTCAAACATAATCGATTCAATCCTTTATACATATCCAAAATACTTCTATCCAAACTCACAGTACAAAATTTATAAGGAAGGTATACACAATGAAGATCCTTTTTGCCTCGTAATAAAATGTTAATACCTTCATAATGTATTCTTTTAAAACACAGTAACACCCTGAATTATCATATAACTGTATTGATTACATTCATGCTCCCTTATTCTTTATAGAATACCGGATATACTCCTTATATCCAAAAATTTTGTAAACACCAACAATGATGGAATATAAAAATCATTAATCAGTTTCAAGGTAGTCATGAATATCCAATATAATTTGTCCAAATCAATCATATCTTATTCCCAAAATCACTCCCTCAGTGTCAGAATCATATTAAGGTTTATCTTTCTCCCAAAAATATATTTTCCCAAAACATAACCTTCATGTTAGTCACTTTTCTTCGTCCCACACAATCTCAAGTCATTAATGAAATAGTATTGCAGTATAATCATTATATTCTCTATAATTCATATAACATGTATATCATTAATAAAATACTCAAATGGAAAAATACATTAATAACAACATAATAACTCTTAATCATTCCTCATCATCTTCTACAGTATCATAAATTTATTATTATCGAATAGAATCATTTGGGGTATAGTCTGATGATTTGGAGATTAATTCACGTAGTGTCCCAACATCTTGCAGATGAAGCATTGTACATTTGAAACCTTTTTCATACCCTTGGAATCACGTACTTGGTGTCTGTTTTCTCCACAGTCATAACAAACTCACATTCCATTTAATCATTTACCAAGGTGATTCTTTCCACAGTTATCACATATGGAAAAATACTTCTTTCCCATTTTCCCTCTATCCGTCTTTATTTCTTACATCCTTTCTTTCTATGGCTTCCCTTCAAAACAATAGGACTCAAAGAATTATTTAATTATTTTATTAACACGTGATATTATTTCTTCATATGATGATAATAAGTGGGAGACTATTTCCTTTCTAAATGATGTCTTAATACTATGAATGATATGATCCTTTTTACAATTTGGATCATGCATATTGCTGGAATTCTGATTCCATCTACTGGGCACCTTTTCTAAATAATGGAATACACTATGTTAGTTTTATGAATCGCAATGCATAATTCGGTAATTGTAAAATACCTAATTTATTTTGAAAATATTATGCATATAATCTATATTCATATAATGGTTTCTTTGAGGAAGTATTTATACCTAAATCATTTATAATGGCTTGTAATGAAAATGTGAATTATCCGAAGCATATCCCCCAAGAGTGTTGTAACAAAGAGTACAATAAGGCCCATTATTGTGCACCAGTTCTCATTCGATTCTAGCTCAAAGCGGTGTTTTCAGATTTTACCCCTAGGTACATATGTGCCAGAGCCGCCTCTACCTACTCGTATCCAGACAGGGATGTATTTCTTGGAAAACTCACAAAATCTCTATCGTACCAAAATACTAAATGTTCTTCTATACTAATCCTGAAAATCTATCTTAAGGTAATTTTATAAAATCATATTTTATCTAAATATATTTCCAAGGTTGTTTCTAAACTTCCTATGATACCAACTGTAATGCCCCGGCCCCAGTTACCCAGAGTCAGTGCATTATTTTAATACATTGGCATGATTAAAAGGAATCAAGCCCTGAAGGACCGATCGCTTTAGCAGTCTTGGAAAATAGATTACATACATGAATGTTACATTACACATTATAACATACAACAGAACATAAATAATCCTTTATGAACACCATTATTCCCTTAGATTAACCCTGAATATCTATCATAATACACTTCTTGGAATCCTGTGAAAAATAAAACAAATAAAGGGGTGATCTCAGATGTTGTCTAAAGATAACAATATTACAGAAACATTAATAAATAAGAATAAACATTTAAGGAAATGTATAAGACTAAAACAAAATCCTTTTAAACTTATACATCATCATAATACGACCAATATAAAATAAAATAATTCCATTAAATATTCACATGGATATTCTACTAGTCGAATAATCCCATGCAATATCAATAGCCACTTTTATAATGATGGAATGCATAATGCCAGACTTCATTACCACAAAGTCAAGGCCTTGTGCCAAGACTACAAATAAGATTCTGTCAAGGCCTTCTACCAAGACACTGTTTTGTCTCATGAGACCTACCGATGCATTGAAGAGCTATATCAGCATCCACCCATTACTTACTAAGTCCAACGCATTCCTCATAGGAAGAGGTTTAAACATAACATAAAAATTCATATTAAAACTATCATATGAAATACCAATACTTTTTCCATAAACCATGAATGTTATAAAAATAACACATCCGTAGTAAAACATATCACAAAACCTTAAATGCAATATGGAAGATTTGTATCATAATAAATCAACCTCGGTCAAGAATAATATCCCATAAAGGATTCTGACATAGTTGAAAATGATCAGTAAAAATCATTGAGATAAATATCCCTATTTAATGAAATCATTTAAAAGGCATATAAAGGAAGTCATTTAAAAGATAGTTTTGATTCGAAGTGTCCCATACCACATTGAATCTTTTTAAATGAATTAAAATTTTAAAACATTTATGTACATATAAATAAATAATTAAAACCATTTTGAAAACATGGACATTAATTTGAAAGGTTTAAAAGAATAAATCATTAAAAAATTTAATATGATGTTTTTGTAAAACGTTACTTAAATATAATCCCTTTAAAAACACTTTTATGAATCATGGACATGGATAATAAATATGTCCCAGTAGATACTTTGGTAAAAACAACCTTGGATAATAAAGTGATTTTTAAATTAACCCTTACCTTGTACTTTCCTTTAGTCGAGGGTACGTTTAACGTCTTGTATAAAGGCTGTAGTATGTTATTAAATCATACCAGAACCCTATTAATATTTATGATTTCATACATGATTAATTTATGACTTTATACAACCAATTTAATAATAATTTACTTGTTAAATTAACATTTTGGGTAATAATCACTTTCTTTATCGTACGTGTTTCAACTTGTTATTCTTGATTGTATCACATAGATAATGATTTAAATACTTCCATAATATATAACATGATTTATATATCATCTATATTTAGAATATAAATATGTATAATAGACATATATATGAAATGGAAAACACCGTTTATGGAGACCGTAGGCCGTATGTACGCATAAACATTGTTTCCATTTTCATATCGTATTGAATGAAACTAAGTGAATAAGATATATATATGTATATATATATATATATTCAGTCGCATTTTTATTTCATATATTATGTACTTATTAATTATATATATTTTCATAATCATTGTTGAATGGTGAACGAGGAAATGAATCTCATCATGTCGTGGAGACGGTAATCCATACGTACGCACTACCGACAATATCATTATATTGATGGTGAAATCGTATGTAATTGGATGTCATATCATATATAAATAATCATTAACATGTTATATTTATTATTTAAATTGGTTATACTCATTATTATACCCATCCTAATAATGAAGTGTTTGAATAACAAACTACACCACGACGTGGAGATGGTAATCCGTACGTATGCATGTATGGTGACTTTGTAATTTGTAAGATGGATAGAGTAATGAAAATGGTTGTAACATTTTTATAATAAAATCAAAGTATGTATAAGATTCTAGAGTTATTATCTTATAATGGAAGCAATAATGAATGAGGAAGTGGAAGAAGAAAATAACTTGAAAGAGGTGATGAAATATTTACCTCTTCTTCAGGTTCTTTCAATCAAAATGGATCCTTAGGATGTCTTTCTAACCAAAGGAATTACTTGAAGATGGAGGGAAGAATGTTTTTAGGATATTTGGGCTGGGTATTTATGACCCAAAAGGCTTTGGAGGTGTGAAAGTAAAAGAAGGGGAAGTGTCCTTTTATAAGGGAGGTGAGGGTCACTTTAGGAAAAGCTTGAATGATTTTTCATAATAAAATAATTTTCAGCTTCTATTGGCTTAAAAATGAAATATTTAAAGGCTAAGGTGGGTATGGGTCGAAAAAATCTCAATCAATATGTTTTATACAGGTTTAGGTCCTCATATTGAACTTATCTTTTTTATTTAACTCTTAGTTAAATTGTTTTACATTTACCAGGTCTCTTTGTATTTTTATATTATATGGTAAATAATCACAAAATAACATGCCAAGAGATCCCCATGTGGTTAATTATTAATATATATAACCCTATGTAAGTCATTTGGATGAACCTTATATTTTTTAGAATATTATATCCATTAATAATATTATATTTGGTTTAAAACATCAATTATGTCAATTTTGACACTATTAAGTATTTGATTTTATTGAAAGTCATAAAAACTCTATAACTTTGAATAAAATTTATTTATCCAATCATAACACATCATAATAACCTATAAAATTAGTGTAATTCATAAAAAGTATCAAATCACATTTATTTGGATATTTATAATATCAATTATTTTAATCCTTCATTAGTAAGGTAATTAGTGCATCATGATTGTGTCATAAACAAATTAAATTATTTAATGTTTAAAAATTGTAAATAAAATACCATTATATAGTAAATTTGTTTAAATTTATAATAAATATTTATAGTCGAATTTATCTTATGTATAACCCTATATTTAAAACATTTTAGTTATTAAACATTGAATTTAACTCTTTTAACTCTTCATTAAATAAAATAATAATAAATGTCCTAATATTATCCATTGGACCAAAAAGGGTCATATGTTATTCTTAAGGTTTTTTTTGGTCGAATTATACTTATCCAATAGAATTAAGACATGTGTTAGGGTAATTATAATATCATTTTTACCCCTAATTACCCAATTTACTTTTAACCATGGTAAATAAAAGTCAAAAGTCGCTATTCACAAAAAAAATATTTTCATCTTATTGAACCAAATTTTTTATACTGAGGTCAACTGTGTCTCTCAATGTTTGGAATCTCAACTCACAGAATTGGTAAAATTATGTTTTATGCAAATTTGTAAATGCTCCTATAAGTTGGTTAAAAGACAGTAAAATGTTCAAAACAATTATATATATATATATAAACCTATTATAAAATAACTCCAATGAATTACATTGAAAATATATAGGTATTATGTCTCTATTATTACCTAAAATAAATTAAAATAAAATAACTAATTATTTAAATAAAAATATTTCTTTAAATAATAACGTAGTGTTTTTCACTAATCATCAAAAATTAAAAGTTTTCATTGAAATACCAAAACAATACCCTAAACTAATTTAGATATTCCGAATTCGAAAATGAAGTCTATTTTACCAAATTAAAAACATATAAGTTTAATTTATTAATTTAAAATAAATTCCCGTTGTCAAAACCAAAAAGTGGGTTTTTTAAAGCAAAAACTATCAAAAGATTGACATGTGTTTATGTAAAATTTAAATGTGAAATTACTTATAATGGAATACATTGTATTAAATGAAAAAAATATAATCCAATTATACTTCCAAACCATTCAAATGTAAAATTTATCACTGTTAATTGTTTCGATTTAAAAAGTTGTTTTGTATCAAAACATAGTATTTTTCACTATTCATAAAAATATTAAAGTTATTAGAAAAGTTCCAATAATTTGCCCCAAATAAATTTTTATGTCTTTCTTATAAAGAAGAATTTAATTTCATTATATTGAATTTATAAAAGTTTCAAATATTGGTTTCAAAAAGCGTTCTCCATTAAGAGGCAGTAAAATTTCATTTTTTGAAAAAATACATATTTATCCGAAAAAAATGAATTTGTTCTTATATTATGTCTAAGAAACACATAATATAGATGTTAAAATTATATAAAGTATATAATATTCCAAATGGAGTTCATACTATTCATAACCAATTTGGGAACGGTTATTTTATTAAGTTGTGGTGCACTCGAACTCGGTGTTGCGTGTAGCGCAATATGTTGAGATTATTTAATGAGAAAATGTACTATGAAATCTTGGAATGTTACATTCACCCCTCCTTCAATATATTGCATCCACATAATTTGAAATTTTTCTTCAAAAATAAATGGTTAAAAATATAAAAATAAATTTGTGGAAAACTCACATCGGAAACTGATTTAATAAAATTTAATCAAAATCAGAGAGAAAGGGAAATGAAAAACTCACCACCAAATTATGATCTCGATTAAGAGAACATTGGGGTAAATTAGAGACACGTAATTTGATGGAAAACATAAATATTTATAGGGATTGTTTGAGGTCATCAATCACAAACAAGTGTAAAATTGAGGGCCTCAAAGCCATCAATATAAGATGATGTAAAATATCATCGGTTTAACAAAACATAAGGTGTTAGGATAACACATTTATGGTTTTAAGATCCATTCCCTAAATTTTAAGAAATAATTTATTCATAGAATAAGAGGAACAAAATATAATTGACAATTAGAGTTTCATCCTTAAACTAATTCCAACTACAAACTCATCTTTCACTCAAAAAGATAATATAATTCAAATGTATTCTATTTATCCTAATCATATAGGGTTTCAAAAAATGAATTTATAATTCATTTTTTAGACTACTTAAAAAAACTACATTATACATGCTAGGACATCATGTAGGCTAGTGGTAGGTGATGCATCCATTTCACCCTTCGGTTGTGGGTTCATGTCTCACATCCTTTTCGGATGGTACGAGTTGTCGCCCGACCTATGGGTTGTCCTTTTTATGACAATCCAAAAATAATCTAAAAAATGATTTAACCTTAACAATAGTATCCAATTTCAAACTTAATAATTTCCATCCTTTTCAAATATCCAAAATAGTTTTGTCCAAACTCATAGTCCAAAATTTATAAGGAAGGTAAACATAATAAAGATCCTTTTGGCCACGTAATAACATGTGAATACCATCAAAATATATTCTTTTGAAACACAAAAACACACTGAATTATCATATAACTATATTGATTACATTCATGCTCCCTTATTCATTATAGAATATTGGATATACTCTTTATATCCAAAAAGGTCGTAAACTCCAACAATGATGGAATATAAAAATCTTTAATCAGTTTCAAGGTAGTCAATAATATCCAATATAATTTATCCAAATCAATCATATCTTATTCCCAAAATCACTACCTCGGTATCAGAACCATATTAATTTTTATCTTTCTCTGAACCATAAATTTTCCAAAAATTTAACCTGCCATTCAGTCACTTTTCATGGTTCCACACAATCTCAAGTCCTTAATGAAATAGTACTGCAGTACAATCCTTATATACTCTATAATTCATATAACATGAACATCATTAATAAAATACTCAAATGGAACAATACATTAATAACAACATAAGAACTCTTAATCATTATTCCTCATCTTTGGAAGTGTCATAACTTGATTATTATCTAATAACAACATTTGGGTTATACTCTGATGATTTGGACATTGATTCGCATAGTTTCCAAACTTCTAGAAAATGAAGCATTGTACATTTGAAACCTTTTTCTTACCCTTGAAATCACATTCTTGGTGTCCTTTTTCTCCACAGTTATAAAAAACTTCCATTCCCTTCAAGCATTTACCAATTTGATTCTTTCCACAGTTATCACATATTGGAAAATACTTCTTTCCCTTATTCCCTTTAACCATGTTTCATTCTACCATTCTTTTATTCTCTGGCTTCCCTTCAAAGCCATTGGACTCAAGGAATTATTTACTTATTTTATTAACATATGATACTATTTATTCATATGATGATAATATGTGGGAGACTATTTCCTTTCTAAATGTTGGCCAAATAATATGAATTATATGATCCTTCTTACTCTTTGGATCATGTGTATTACTGGAGTTTTTATTCCATCTATTGGGAATAATTTCTAAGCAATGCCCTACACTAGGTTAGTTTTATGAAACACAATTCATAATTACAAACATGTAAAATATCTAACATAATTTGAACATATTATTCGTATAATCTATAATCATAAAATGGTTTCTTGGAGGAAGTATTTACTTATAAATCCTTTATAATGGCTTGTAATGAAGATGTGAATTATCTTAAGCATACCCCCCAGAGGTTTCATAACTAAGAGTACAGCAAGGCCTGTTGTCGTGCACCAATTCACATTCGAGTCTAGCTCAAAGCAGTGGTTTCGGGTTTTACCCCTAGGTATATCTGTGCCAGATCCGCTTCTACTTGCTCGTATCTAGATAGGGATGTATTTCTTGTAAAACTCACAAAATCTCTATGGTACCAAAATTCTAAGATGTTCTTCTATACTAATCCACAAAGTCTATCTTTATTTAATGTTCCTTAATAAGAGTTTATCTAAATCTATTTCTAAGGTTGTTTCTAAACATTTTCTGATAGAAACTGTAACGCCCCGACCCTAGATACCCGGAGTCAGAGCATTATTCTAATACATTGGCATGATTACAAGGAATCATGTCTCGAAGGACCAATCGGTTTAGCACTATAGGAAAATAGATTACATACATGAATGTTACATTACACTTTATAAAATATAACCCAACATAAATAATCCTTTATGAATTCCATTATTTCATTAGCTTAACCCTGCATATCAATCACAGTACAAATCTTGGAATCCTGGGAAAAATAAAACACAGAAAGGGGTGAGTATAGATGCTCTGTAAGGATAACAATATAGTATAAACTTTCATAAATAAGAATAATCAATTAATGAAATATATAAGACTAAAGAAAATACTTATAAACATAAACTTCAGCATAATATGGAAATGATAAAATCAAATAATTCCATTTACTTATTCACATGGCTATTCTAATAGTCGAACAATCACATGGAATATCAATATCCACTATAATAATGATAGAATGTATAATGCCAGACTTCATAACCAAATTGTCAAGGCCTTGTTCCAAGACTAAAAATAAGATTTTGTCAAGGTCACCAAGACACTAGTTTGTCTCATTATACCTACCGATGCATCGAGGAGATATAGCAGGCTCCACCCATCACTTTCTTTGTCCAGTGCATTTCTCATAGGAATAGGTTTAATGATAACATAATCATTCGTATTAAAACTAGTATACGAAATGCCAATAATTTTTCCATAAACCATGAATGGTATAAAAATAACACTTCCACATTCAATAATATCACAAAACCTTCAATAAAATATGGAAGATTTGTATCATAACAAATCAATATCGATCAAGAATAATATCCTGTAAAGTATGTTGACATAGATGAAAATGATCTGTAAAAATATTTGATAGAAATATCCCTTTTCATGAAATCATTTAAAATTCATATAAAGGAAGTCATTTAAAATATTTTTTTTAATCAAAGTCTGTCATACCACTTTGAAACTTTCTATAATAATTAACATTTTAAAATATTCATGTCCATATAAATAAATCGTTAAACACATTTTGAAAACATGGACATTAATGAGAAAGGTTTAGAAGAATAAATCTTTAAAACATTTAAAATGATGTTCTAGTAAAAATTACCTTAAAAAGAATCCCTTTGAAAAAACTTTTATGAAACATGGACATGGATAATAAATATTTCCCAGAAGATACCTACGTAAAAACCACCTCGGATAATAAAGAGATTGTGAAATTAACCCTTACCTTGTATTTTCCTTTAGTCGAGAGTACATTTAACCTCTTGTATAAAAGTTGTATCTTGTTATTAAATTATACCAGAACCGTATTAATATTTATGATATAACACATGATTCATTTATGGCTTTATACTAAACCTTTAATAAAAATTTCCATGTTAAATTAACATTTTGGGTAATAATCACTTTCTTTATCATATCGGCTTTAACATGTTACTCTTGATTGTATCACTTAGATCATGATTTAAATACATAAATAATATAAAACATGATTAATATATCATATATATTGAGAATATAAATTTTTATTATAGACATATATATGAAATGAAAAACACCGTTTATGGGGACGGTAGGTAGTATATACACATAAACTTTGTTTCCGTTTTCGTAATGTATTGAATGGAACAAAGTGAGTAAGATATATTTAAGTACATATATATATATTTTTCTTCAGTATCATTATTATGTTATATATTACATACATATTAATGATATATATTTTTATAATCATCTTTGAATGGTGAACATGGAAATTAATCTCATCTGGTTGTGGAGACGGTAATCCGTACGTACGGACGACAGACAATATCATTGAATTGATGGTGAAATGGTATGAAATTAGATGTTATATCATATTTACATAATAATTAACATTTTATATTTATTACTTACATCAGTTATACTCATTACTATACCCATCCAAATAATGAAGTGTTTGAATAACAAACTACACCACGACATGGAGACGGTAATCCGTACTTAGGGAGGTATGGTGACTTTGTAATTTTTAAGATAGATACAGTAATAAAAATGTCTCTACTATTTTTATAATAATATCACAGTATATTTAAGATATTGGAGTTATTATTTTATAATGGAAACAACAAAGAGAGAGGAAGTGGAAGAAGAAATTATCTTGAAAGAGATGATTAAATAATTAGCTCTTCTTCGGGTTCTTTCGATCAAAAGGGATCCTTAGGATGGCTTTATAACCAAAGGAAAGCCTCCAAGATGAACGGATTAATGTTTGGAGGATATTTGGGGTGGGGTTGGCCTAGCCCAAAGGCTTTAGAGGTGTGAAATTAAGAGAAGGGGAAGTTCCCTTTTATAAGAGAGGTGAGGGTCACTTTAGGAAACGTTTGAAATATTATTTTATAATAAAATAATTTTTGGTTTATAATGGATCCAAAATTAATTATTCATAGGATAAGGTGCTTATGGGTTGAAAATATTTCAACCAAAAGGTTTTATAAATATTTAGGTCATCATATTAACCTTATCTTTTACATTTAACTCTTAGTTAAATAGTTTTACATTTACTGTGTCTCTTTGTATTTTAATATTATATGGTTAATAATATTACTATAACCAGCCAAGATAACCCCATGTGGTTGATTATTAATATATATAACCTTATATATGTCCTTTGGCCGAACCTTAGTTTTTTAGGAATATTATATCAACTAATAATATAGTATTTGGTTTAAAAACTCAATTATGCCAATTTTGACACTATTTAGTATTTGATTTTTTTTTAAAGCCACTAAAACATTATAACTTCGAATAAAATTTATTTAAAAAACCATATCATGTCATACTAACCTAAAAAATAAGTGGGATTCATCAAAAGTTTCCAATTACATTTATTTGGATATTTATAATGTCAATTATTTTATTTTCTCATTAATTAAGTAATTACTGCATCATCACTTTGTCATAAATAAATTAAATTATTTAATGTCTAAAATTTATAAATAAAATAAAATTATATAGGAAAATTTTTTATATTTATAATTAATTTTTATAGTCGAGTTTATATTATGTATAACCCTATATGAAAAAAAATTAGTTATTAAACATTGAATTTAACTCTTTTAACTCTTCTTTAAATAAAATAATAATAAATGTCATAATCTTGTCCATGTGGACCAAAGGGGGTAATATTTTATTAAAAATGTTATCTTTGGTCAAATTATACTTATCCAATAGAATTAGGACATGTGTTAGGGTAATTATAATACCATTTTTACCCATAATTAAAGTATTTACTTTTAACCATGGTAAATAAAAATCAAAACTTACTATTCACCAAAAATTATTTTTATCTTATTGAACCTCATTTTACATATTGATGTCAACTTTGTCTCTTGAATTTTGAAATTCAACTCACAGAAGTGGTAAAATAATGTTTTATGCAAATTTGTAAATGCTCCTAGAAGGTGGATAGAATAAGGTAAAATGTTCGATAAAATTTTATATATCTAAACCTACTATAAAATTACTCCAATGAATTATGTTGAAAATATATAGGTACTATGTATCTATTTTGACATAAAATAAACTAAAATAAAAAAACAAATTATTTAAATAGGAAGTTGGTTTTAAATAATAATGTAGTGTTTTCACTATTCATCAAAAATTGAATGTTTTTAGAAAAAAACAAAAAATTTACCCTAAGCTAATTTTGATATTCCGAATTCGTAAATTATTTATATTTTACAAAATTCAAAACATATAGGTTTCATTTATTAATTTAATATTAATTCCTGTTGTCAAAGCCAAAATGTGGATTTTATTAAAAAGTATAAACTATCAAAAGATTGACATGTGTTTATGTCCAATTTAAATGTGAAATTACTTATAATGATCTACATTGTATTAAATGATAAAAATAATCCAATTACACTTCCAAACCATTAAAATAAAAAATTTATCACTATAAATTATTTTGATTAAAAAAGTTGATTTCAATTAAAACATAGTATTTTTTCAGTATTCATCAAAATATGAAAGTTATCAGAAAAGTACAAAAAATTTATCCAAACTAAATTTTTATTTCCCACTTATAAAGAACAATTTAATTTCATTAAATTGAATATATAAAAGTGTCAAATATTTGTTTTAAAAAGGGTTCACCATTAAAAGGCGGTAAAATTTCATTTTTTTGAAAAATACTTATTTTATCCAAAAAAATGAGTTTTTTCTTATATTATTTATAAGAAACACATAATATTGATGATTGAATTATATATAGTATATAAGATTCCAAATGCAGTTAATACTATTCATAACTGCTTTTTTGAAAATGACTAGTTTAGTAAGTTGTGGTGCACTCGAACTCGGTGTTGCGTGTAGCGCAAGCTATTGAACTACTTTTATGAGATAACGTACTATGATATCATGGGGGGTTAAATTCTCTCCTAATTCAACATATTGCGCCCTCGAAATTTGAAATTTTTCTTTGAAAATAAATGGTAAAAAGTAGAAAAATTCATTTGTGAAAACCCACATTAGAAATTTGTTTAATAAAATTTACTCATAATATGAGAGAAAGGGAAATAAAAAAGACACCACCAAATTATGATCTCGATTATGAGAACATGGGTGGAATCTAGAGACACATAATTGGAGGAAAAATGTAAATATTTATAGGGAGCGATTAAGGTCATCAATAACAAACAAGTGTAAAATTAAGGGCCATAATGCCATCAATCTATGATTATGTAAAATATCATCGGTTCAACAAAACATAAGGTGTTAAGATTACACATTTTTGGTTTTTTGATCCATTCTCTAAAGTTTAAGAAATAATTTATT
This sequence comes from Viscum album, assembly GCA_963277665.1. Taxonomy (NCBI): domain Eukaryota; kingdom Viridiplantae; phylum Streptophyta; class Magnoliopsida; order Santalales; family Viscaceae; genus Viscum; species Viscum album. The sequence continues at coordinate 411,172,106 of OY728123.1, read as the reverse complement.
CATAGAATAAGAGGGAAAAAATACTTGACATGTAGAGTTTCCTCTTTCAACTAATTCATACCACAAACTCATCTTTCACTCCAAAAGATAATATAATTGAAAATTATTCTATTTATCTTAATCATATAGGGTTCCAAAAATAATGAATTTATAATTCATTTTTCAGGATATTTAAAAAAAACTGCATTATACAATCTAGGACATCACGTAGGCTAGTGGTAGGTGATGCACCCTTTTCACCCTTCGGTTGTGTGTTCAAGTCTCACGGCCTTACCGGACGCGACAGGTTGTTGCCTGACCTCCGAGTTTTCCTTTTTATGACAATCCAAAAATAATATCAAGAAATGCTTTAACCTTTACAATAGTATCCAATTTCAATCATAATCAATTCCAACCCTTAGACTTATCCAAAATACTTTTGTTCAAACTCAAAGTCCATAATTTTTAATGAAGGTAAACACAGTGAAGATCCTTTTTTCAACATAATTACATATGAATACCTTCATCGTGTATTCTTTTAAAACGCAGTAACACCCTGAATTATCATATAATCATATTGATTATGTTCATTCTCCCCTATTCCTTATAGAATACTGGATATACTCTTTATATCCCAAAATGTTGTAAACTCCAACAATGATGGAATATACAAATTACTAACCAGTTTCAAGGTAGTCAAGAATTTCCAATATAATTTATCCGAATATATCATTTCTTTTTCCCAAGATCACTACCACAATATCAGAATCATATTAAGGTTTATCTTTCTGTCAACCATATATTTTCCAAAAAAATTAACCTACAAATGAGTCAATTTTCTTAGTTCCACACAATATCAGGTCCTTAATGATATAGTACAACCATCCAATCCTAATATACTCTATAATTATTATAACATGTTCATCATTAATACAATACTCAAATGGATCAATAGTTTAATAACAACAACAAGATTCTTAATCATTCCACTTCATCTTTGGTAGTATCATAACTTGACTATTATTCAACAGCATCATTTAGGGCATTCTCTGATGATTTAGACATTGATTCACCTAGTGTCTAAACTCCATGGAGATTAAGCATTGTACATTTGAAACACTTTTCTTACCCTTTCAATAACATACTTTGTGTCCTTTTTCCCTATAGTTAGAACAAACACCCATTCCCATCAAGCATTAACCATGGTGATTCATTCCATAGTTATCACATATGGGAAAATCCTTTTTTCCCTTATTTCCTTTATCCATCATTCTTTCTACCATCCTTTTCTTCCCAAGCTTCCATTCTAAGGCATAGGACTCGGAAAATTCATTACTTATATTACTAACAAATGATACTATTTCTTCATATGATGATAATATGAGGGAGATTATTTACTTTATAAATGACGGCTTAATACTATGAATGATATGATCCTTTTTACTCTTTAGATCATGTATATTTCCGGAGTTCTAATTCCATCTACTGGGCGCCATTTCTATACAATGGCATACACTAGGTTATTTTTATGAATCATAGTGAATAATTCAAAACTTGTAAAGTACTTAACATAATTTGAAAATATTAAGCATATAATATATAATGATAAAATGGTTTCTTTGAGGAATTATTAACTCCTAAATCCTTTATAATGGCTTGTAAGTAAAATGTGAATAATACTAAGCATAACACCTGTGAGTTTTGTAACTAAGAGTACAACAAGCCAGTTGTTGTGCACTAGTTTCTGTTCAAGTCTAGCTCAAAGTAGTGTTTTAGGGTTTTACACCTAGGTACATATGTGCCTGAGCCAGCTCTACCTGCTCATATTCAGATAGGGATTTTTTTTGGAAAACTCACAAAATCTCTATGGTACCAAAATTCTAAGAAGTTCTTCTATACTAATCCTCAAATTCTATCTTAAGGTAATATTCCCTAATAAAAGTTTATCAAAATAAATTTCCACGGTTATTGATAAACATCCATTGATATCAACTGTAATGCCCTGACCCATGTTATCCGGAGTTGGTGCATTATTTTTATAAATTGGCATGATTACAAAGAATCAAGTCCTGAAGGAATGATCGGTTTAGCAGTTTTGGAAAATTGATTCCATAAATGAATTTTTCATTACACTTTATAACATATAACAAAACATAAATAATCATTTATGAATGAAATTATTCACTTAACTTAACCCTTCATATCAATCACAATACATCTCTTGGAATCCTAGGAAAAATAAAACATAGAAAGGGGTGAGCTCAGATGCTTGTTTAGGATAACAATATAGCAGAAACATTCATAAATAAGCATAAACATTCATAAATAAGCATAAACATTTAAGGAAATGTATAATACTAAAACAAAAGAATTTTAAACATAAAATTTAACATAATATGTAAAATATAAAATCAAATAATGTCATTTACTTATACACATGGATATTCTACTAGTCGAATAATCACATGCAATATCAATAGCAACTTTCATAATGATGGAATGCATAATGCCAGGTTTCATACCAACATAATCAAGGCCTTGTACCAAGACAACAAATACTATTTTTTTCAAGGCCTTATTCCAAGACACTAGTTTTTCTCATCAGACCTACCAATTCATCGAGGAGCTATAGCGGGCTCCACCCGCCACATACTAAGTCTAATTCATTCTTCATAGGAAAAGGTTAAAACATAACATAAACATTTATACTAAAACTAGCATATGAAATACCAATAACTTATCCATGAACCATGAATGGTATAAAAATAACACATCCATAGTAAAATATATCTCATAACCTTCAATACAATATGGTAGTTTGGTATAATAATAAATAATCCTCGATCATAAATAATATCCCATAAACAATGTTTACATAGTTAAAAATGATCAGTAAAATTCTTTGAGAGAAATATCCATTTTTCATGAAATCATTTAGAAATTATATAAAGGAATACATTTAAAAGATTGTTTTTAATCAAAGTGTCGCATAACACATTGAAACTTTCGAAAGGAATTAACATTTTAAAAAATTCATGTCCATATAAATAAATCCTTAAATCCATTTTGAAAACATGGACATTAATGAAAAAGTTTTAGAAAAATAAATCTTTAAAACATTTAAAATGATGTTATAGAAAAAATTTACTTAAAAATAATCCCATTGAAAATTGTTTTATGAAACATGGACATGGGTAATAAATATGTGCCAATAGATACTTACGTAAAAACAACATTGGATAATAAAGAGATTGGGAAATTAACCCTCACCTTGTACATTCCTTTAGTCCAGGGTACATTTAACCTCTGGTATAACGGTCATAGTATGTTATTAAATTATATCAAAAACATATTAATATTTATGATATCATACATGATTCATTTATGACATTATACTACCTATTTAATAATAATTTCCATGTAAAATTAACATTTCGGGTAATAATCACATTCTTTATCATATGCATGTAAACTTATTACTCTTGATTGTATCAATTAGATCATGATTTAGAAACATCCAGATTATAAAACATGATTTATAAGTCATATATATTTAGAATATAAATATGTATAATAGAAATATATATGAAATGGAAAACACCATTTATGGAGACAGTATGTCATACATACGCATAAACGTTGTTTCTGTTTTCATATCTTATTGAACGGAAATAAGTGAATAAGATATATTTAAGTATATATATATATTTGGTAGAATTATTATTTAATATATTACATACTAATTAATGATATATATTTTTATAATCATCGTTGAATGGTGAACTTGGAAATGAATCTAATCGCGTCGTGGAGACGGTAATCCGTACGTACGAATGAGCGACAATATCATTATATTGATGGTGAAATAATATGTAATGGGATGGAATATCATATATAAATAATCATTAAAATTTTATATTTATTATTTAAATCATTTATACTAATTATTATACCCATCCAAATAATGAAGTGTTTGAATAACAAACTACACCATGACGAGGAGATGGTAATCCGTACGTATGCAGGTATGGTGACTCTGTCATTTATAGGAAGGATAGAGTAATGAAAATGGTTGAAGAATTTTCATAATAACATTACAGTATATATAAGATACTGGAGTTATTATTTAATAATGGAAACAAAAAATAAAGAGGAAGTGGAAGAAGAAAAGAACCTGAAAGTGGTGATGGAATATTTACCTCTTCTTCAGGTTCTTCCTTTTGATTTTATCAAATTGTATCCTTAGGTTGGATTTCTGACCAATAGAAGTACTCTAGAATAAAGGGAGGAAAATTGGGAGGATATTTGTTCTGGGTTTTTCTGAGAGAAAAGGTTTTGGATTTGTGAAATATAGAGAGGGTATGTGCCCTTTTATAAGAATGGTGAGGGTCACATTAGGAAAAGCATGAAATATTATTTTACAATAAATCAATTTTCGGTTTATAATGGCTCCAAAATATACTATTTAAAAGAAATGATGTGGATGGGTCAAAAACCATTCATCCAAGAGGTTTTATAAAGGTTTAGGTCATCATATTAACCTTATCTTTTAGATTTAACTCTTAGTTAAATAGGTTGACATTTACCATGTCTCTTTGTATTTTTATATTATATGTTTAATAGTTATACAATAACAAGACAAGAGAACCCCATGTGGTTAATAATTAATATATATATAACCTTTTCTAAGTCCTTTGGACAAACCATTGATTTTTAGGAATTTTATATCAATTAATAGTATAGTATTTGGTTTAAAAACTCAATTATGTCAATTTTGACACTATTTAGTATTTGATTTTATTGAAATCCATAAAAACATTATCACATCGAATAAAATATATTTAACCAGCCATAGCATTTCATATTAACCTATAAAATTAGTTTATTTCATCAAAAGTCTAAAATTAAATTTATTTGGATATTTATAAAATCAATTATTTTAGTCATTCATTAATAAGGTAATTACTGCATCATCATTGTGTCATAAATAAATTAAATTATTTAATGTCTAAAAATTATAAACAAAATACCATTATGTATGACCATTTTTTATCTTTATAAATAAAATTTATATTCTAATTTATCTTATGTATATCCCTATATTAAAAATGGTTTAGTTTTTGAACATTGAATTTAACTGTTTTAACTCTTTTAAATATAATAATAATAAATGTCTTAATCTTATCCAATAGGACCAAAGGGGGTCGTATTTTATTCCTAAGGTTTTTTCTAATCTAATTATACTTAACTAATAGAATTAGTACATGTTATAGGGTAATTATAATATCATTTTTACCCATAAGTTTCATATTTACATTTAACTATGGTAAATAAATGTGAAAAGTTACTACTCACCAAAAAATATTTTCATCTTATTGAACCAAATTTTACATAATTATATCAACCGTGACTCTTGGAGTTTTTAAATTGAACTCACAAAAGGGGTAAAATTACGTTTTATGCAGATTTGTACATGCTCCTAGAAGGTGTGTAAAATAAGTTAAAATGTTCGATAAAATTTTATATATCTAAACAAATTATAAAATCATTATAATGATTTACGTTGAAAATATATAGCTATTATGTATCAATTTTGACCAAAAATAATTTAAATTAAAATAACTAATTATTTAAAAAAAATGTCGGTTTTAAATAGTAACGTAGTCTTTTTCACTATTCATCAAAAATGGAATGTTTTCAGAAAAATACCATAAATTTACCCAAATCTATTTTTGATATTCCGAATTCAAAAATTAATTATATTTTAACAAATTCAAAACATATAAGTTTCATTAATTAATTTTAAATTAATTCCCGTTGTCAAAACCAAAAAGCGGGTTTTTTAAAAAGGTAAAAACTACCAAAAGATTGACATGTGTTTATGTCAAATTTAAATGTGAAATTACTTATAATTACCTGTATTGTATTAGATGATAAAAATAAAATCTAATTATACTACGAAACCATTAAAAATAATGATTTATCACAATATATTTGTTTGATTAAAAAAACTGTATTCAATTAAAAGATGGTTTTTCACTATTCATCAAAATATGAATGTTATCAGAAAGGTTCCAAAAATTTATCCAAACTAAATATTTATGTCCCTCTTCTAAAGAATAATTTAATTTCATTAAATTTAATATATAAAAGTTTCAATATTTGTTTTAAAAAGGGTTCTCCATTAAAAGGTGGTAAAATTTCATTTTTTGAAAAATACTTATTTTATGTGAAAAAAATAAATTTGTTCTTATATTATGTCTAAGAAACACATAATATGGATGTTAAAATTATATAGAGTATATAAGATACAAAATTCAGAAAATAATATTCATAACCACTTTTTGAACGGTTAGATTAGTAAGTTGTGGTGCGCTTGAACTCGGTGTTGTGTGTAGCGCAATCTATTGAATTATGTCAATGAGATAACATACAATGAAATATTGGGGTGTTACAATGTGGTTTGGTGATGAGGGATGAATGAAAGTATCTATATTTCATAATGGACGGATGAACTTCAGCATTCTCTGGAAGAATACTATGGCCTTTGTATTATGACGACAAACGTTGAACTGAATCAACATAAATGATAATGAAAATGATAATGCAGTACTTTTTGAGACAGCGGTGAACATGATAATGATGGTGAAAGTGATTCCAATCGGTCTCACAGTCATGGTGATGATGGGGAGGTGAATTGATAAGATGTTCGACATGATTGGTGTGTGACATGACGTAGGTAGGTGACTCGATATTCACCAAGAACTAAGATGGATGATAATGATTTTTGGATTTTGGATTTTGAATTTGAATTTTATGCACTCTAGAACATCATTTTTTTATTTAAAGTTTCCCAATAACCCCTAATGCTTTTTTAAATGGAAAAATCAATTAGGAAAAAATAAAAAATATTTAAAATAAAATGGAAAAGAAAGAAGATAATTAGGAAAACAAAGGACAGAGATATATATAATCTAAATAGAATGTTTCTTGATTACTCTAATTGGTCCTCAAAATATGAATTAGAAAAACTAATAATAAATATGATTGAAAACATGTTCCTTATATGTAAATATTTAGATGAGGTAAATTTCTAAAATACATATGTCTCTTGATCTGATAGATGAACAAGTAAAAAACTATTTTCTTATTTTTCAATTTTTAAAGAAAAAGATTAATCTCATGTATAAAATCGAAAGTAACTAAATAATACTCATGAGCATGTTCTAATTTAAAAATATGAAATTCATAAATAAAATAAAGGGTTATATTAAAAAATTAATAACTCATCATCTGAGTGTATTGTAAGAGAAAATATATTAAAATAATTAAAAGATGATGTAGATTAATTCAAAAGTGTTGTGTTATTTTAAAAAATATAGGAAACCCCCATAATAAGATTGACAGAAAAAATATTATTAAAAATAAATAATAGGAAATATGATGCATGTGATAAAGATCAAAGATAACAAAAATTAATTCGTCCCACAATCTAAAAATATGACAGGATTCATCTATGGAAACAGTTTACAATATTTTAACAACTATTTTTTAAGAAAAACATAGATAAATGGAATTGAAAAGTATTTTATTTACAAGAATATATCAAAATAGAGTAATTGAAATTCTGGTATAATATGGAAAATTTGTATCACCATATCATTTCATATTGAAACAGCTAGAACATAAAAAATATGGGTACAAAAAAACACTTGATTATATAATTATGTAGGAAAAGGCCACATGATAAAAAATGTTTTATAGTATATGTACAGGGGCTAATCAAGAGACGTGACTGAATACTCTCCAATTTATCAAACACTGAAAAAATTAGAAGGAAGACTAGTAAACTTTTTAGACACTGATTGTGGGAAAATAGTTGGAGTTCTATGATTTTGATATCCAAATGTAATTTCAATCAACAAAATTCTATAACTTCAAGGAACAAATCACAACCTATTAAGTATTTATCAATATTTTAATTATTTTTTCTATTTATCTATGAACTTATTCACATATTTAAAATTTAATTTACTTAAATTTAGATCACCTAGAAATTAAACTTTTTATAAGCTGTATATTTATTCATTGTGTAAAGAAAGTAAATTTTTCAAAACTATATAAAATGAATCTTGGTTAATTCATAGAATACCAGGACCCTAAAATGTTTGAAATTTGAATAAATATTCAAAAAAAATCATTTGCTTTCTCATTTACATATTCATAAATTTGATAATGATAGACTATGGGATGCATGTCAAATCAAAAAATAACACAAATTATCCTTCAAATCTGTTAACAATGTATCTATATCTCATCCATTATGATATTTTCCATTAAGATTATTTTAGAACATCATGGGTATAATTTTTGACAATAAAATTATATTTCTATTTATTAAATGGTTATTATTCAACATGTACTTTGTATAATTTTATAAAACATAATATGGAAGTGTTCAATGACTTTGAAATATTTTTTCAAATTTTCACAATAAAAAAAAATTTAAAATAATTTCATTAATAATTCATCATAGTTGAAAATTTTTAAATTAATAATTAAGTTCTTTTTCTAATATTTAGGCATTAAACATGTCTTATCTACACCAATAAAATCTCAACAAAATGAAATTACTAAAAGAAGAATTAAAATTATTTAAGAACTGGAATGGAATATATTAAATGATTGTAACCTTCAAACATATATGTGTGATCAATATGTATGTCTAGATTTTTAAATCATGAATATAGTTATATTAAAACCAATTATTAAAAATAAAACATATGAAATTTAGAATAACAGAAAAAGAAAGGTTTTTCACTTTAATGATTTTTTTAAAAACTTTTACATATTGAATACTAAGGAGAACCTTAGTAAATTTTTTCTAAAGGCTATGGAAGGAATATTTTTTGAATATTCTATTACATATATATACTATAAAATAAATAATTATAATTTATATATTATCGAAGAATCCATCTATGTGAATTTTTATGAACATTTTCATTTTGATTAATGGAAAGTTCAAAAAAAATTAAAATTATTGACACTTTAAACAAAATGATTCTTGAATCACATTAAAATGAAATTAAATTTAAAATAATTGTAATTCTATCTAGTCTAGAATATCATTAATTAGATGAACCTAATAGTGTCTTAGGTAGAGAATCTAGATCCTAAAAAGAACATCTTTTATAAATAGTAATAGTAAATATAAATACAGAAGTAAGAACAAGATGGAATGTATAGAACATGGATGAATGTTTTTCCCTTCCTATCTTAATTAGAACATAAGAATATTGAAGAATCATTAAAAGTTGAATGTTGGTTAATGACTATGCATGAGGAACATAATTAATTTAATAGAAATAATGGATCAAAATTAGTTGTAAGTCCAACTAATTATCTAGTAATTTTAACTAAATGGGATATTATAAATAATCGATATGATCAAGGGATAATTACCGAAAATAAATATGGATTGCAAAAAAAGAATAATCACATGAAGAAGGGATAGACTATGATAAAACCACAACATCTCATCTAATAATATAACCTTTTAGAGTATATATATCCAATACATCGCATGTGAATTTTAAATTATATCATATGGTTGTAAAGTAAACTTTTTTAAATTAATATTTAATATATGTTGTTTATATTTAAAAACAACAAGTTTTGGAAAACCTCATAAAAAATCAGTTTTAGAACTACCAAATAACTTTATGGCCTTAAACAATCACTAGTCACTTGATATGAAATATTGAGATCATTTTTTTTGGAATATGGATTTTCTTTAGGGTTATAGGATTTTAATATTTGTGTGAAAAGTGTTTGTTATACAATATTATTCGTAAATATTTATCTAGATGGTTTTATTTAATGTTCAATAAACCTCATTGTAATGTACTTTAGGACATTTTTCAAAAAGAATTTGAAATGAGTATGATGGGAGAATTAAATATCACTATAAGATTTCATTTATATCAAAAATATTATAGGAGTGTTACAAATGAAAGGAAATACAATATTTATTTATTTAAAATGTTTTGAATTGTAAAGACCCGTAAAATTCAAGGAAATTTTTTTTCTTCTTAATTTTCTTTGGAATTTTACAAGAACGCAGTTTCTGATGGCACGTGATTCCTAGGCCCGGTGTGCCCGGAATCATTTTCTGAAGTTTGGCTCAGGTACGTTCAGTGAATGAAGGAATGGGTTATTTCTAACTTTTGAATCGGTGCTCGGAATCGAATTTTGAGGGCACCGATGGAATCGCAGCACCGGTATTTTCTTAGAAACGCCTCTTCCGGAGTTGCGTTTGCTTGGGTGTGGTTTTTAATTTTTGGGGTTATGCGAAGAAAATAAAATAAAGTGGTGCGACAACTTTATTTTATTTCACTTAAATCCACTTAAAGCCACTTTAAGTTGCTTAAGCTGAGTTGAAGCGGATAGGGTGGAACCCAAAATATCCTACCCTCTAGGTAGGATATTTGTGAGGTGGGGCCCGCACAAGCCCCACCGTTTCTTTTCCCCTAAGTAACACACCCGTGAAAACTCCTCTAATAAAAGTCAACTGACGCGTTTTCAAAATTCTTAACGCCACTATTAATTGGGCGGTTAGTTCGTTGCAATTAATTCTATGAATTAATTTGTTCATTACTTATATTTGAAATCAATTGTTGGCATGAGATTAAAAAATAAGACCAACACTTGTCTTTTGAGGGGTGTCTTGTTGAGAGGATTTGGAGAAATCTCTGAAGCTAGAAGAACTTCATCTTTCTTCACGAAGAACGCGAAGAACGCGAAGAACGTGAAGAACGCCAGCCTTCGACGAAAGGTGATGAAGAACGCCGAACCCTCGAAGATCGACGACGCGACGTCGTGTACTGCGACGCCGACGATTCTCCTCCCCCCGACGTTCTTCCGCGACGATTCTTTCCCCGTGAAAAATCTTCGATCAACTTCTTGTGGTAGGAGATTTAAAATCTTTTAAATTCCTTTGTGGTTTTTATCCTTAACATGGATTTATTTCGTGAAATTAAATCTGTGTGTTTTCTTAAACCCTCGGAGATCGTCGACGCGACGCTGTATACCGCGACGACGCGACGCTCCTCCGCGACGCGACGATCCTCTTCTTCCGCGATGGTCAATTCCACGAAAAACCCTCGTCTGACGAAAACTACAAGGTAGGGGTTGTTTCTTTTTAAATCTTCATGATTTATATCCCTGGTTGTTAAATATGATTGTTTTGAGACTTTAAAAACCGCTAACGCGGTGGGTGGGGACCAACGAACAAGTCCGAACCCACCGCCCTTCTTGTTGTTATGCGCGGATTGGAGAGCGATGAAAAACGGGGCCACAAGTTAATTTTGAAGGCTTTGTAGTGAAGAACGAGTCCCGGGACGAGCACTGGCGACGACCTCACGCAAATCGGACCACAGGAGCGCGTTCGGCGGTCCGTGGAACCCCCCGCAGGCGCGCCACGCCGGCGGCCGGAGGCGGCGGACGGCCGCCAGGATGCGGCGGCGTCCGACGCGCCGCCGGGAAGACCCGCTGCGGCTGAATCCATGGTGGCGATGGCTGGTCCCGCGGCCATGCGGGACCGCGGAGGAGGGACGCGGCTTGAGCCGCTTCCGGGTGTCACGGAGCGGCCCCCGCGCGGGGGGGTCGCGACTGCCTTGTGTGGCGCCTGGCCAGCGCCAGCGCGCCGGCCGAGCCACCAGGCCGGACCGCCGGGCCGGTCCGTGCCCCCCGGGCCGGGCCGCACCGGCCGGGTCGGACCCGGACCCGGGTCGGGTCGACCCAGGGGGGTTGGGCCGGGTCGGTCTGGGGCCAGACCCCCTGTTTTCGGACCTTTTCGGTCTTTTGCTCATAACGTGAGCTACAGGCCTCCGAACGATGCGCCGTCGGCGGTGATGCGATCCTTGGATCGAGAGGGTCGTTTCGGTATATCACACTCATGGTTTCGGAATACTTTGGGTTTGGCCGGGTTGGTTCGTACACGAAACCAACCGGGCCCTCGGAGCGGAAACACCCATATCTTGAGCTCCGGACGTCCGATTGACGTGCCGTCGACTTTTTTGGATTTCTCTAAGTGAGACGGATCTTTTGGTTTACTCCGACCGAGGTTTGGACGTAGGTGGAGTACGGTTGAGCTGTTTTTGTCTGAATAACCAACCGGACCCCGGGAACGAAAAGGCCAATAACTCTCAGACCGGGCGTCCGATTGACGCGCCGTCTGCGACGTTGAGTTCCTGTTGATGATACGGAACTTTTGGATACATCAACTCTGGACTATGTTTCAGTTGATGTATCAGCCTCTCGGCTCGTGGAGCGGACCCTCCCGAACGAGCTTGCTGTGTGCGGGAACCCTAGAGCTGGTTGCGACGACGACGACGACTGTGTAGAGATCCTCAGTGGATTCGACGACGACTATGTAGAGATCCTCAGTGGATTCAACGACGATTACAGCACTCATCGATCCTTTGTGGGTCAGTGCTACCGATCATGTGTGGTTCTGATCCTGTGTGGTTCAGCGCTCAGCAGTCCTGTGTGGGCCAGTGCCTACAGATCCTTTGTGGGTCCAATCCTGTGTGGGTCTTTGCGGGGGTTAGTTACCTATTGATCCTTTGTGGGTTAGATCCTTTGTGGGTCAATGCGGGGGTTAGTTACTTATCGATCCTTTGTGGAAAAGATCCTTTGTGGGTCATTGTTGGGGTTAGTTACCTATCGTTCCTGTGTGGGTATGATCCTGTGTGGGTCATTGCGGGGGTTAGTACCTATCGATCCTTTGTGGGTCTGACGACTTAGATGATTCAGTGGAAATATCTGATCATCTCTATCGTCATATAAAGAAGTTTACCTGTGTGAGCTGAATCCTGTTTTTATTTCCTTTGTGGATTGTGTTGAGCTATCCTGTGTGGATTTACATTTTTCTTTCCTGTGTGGACTGGGTTGTACTTGAGCTCGGATGTTATAGCCGAGCGAGAATTGATGACTTAGGTATATGTATGGGCATATACCTAAGCAGTGTCGGATGTTACTTCGTGATTGTATCTTTCCTTTGTGGATTATCCTTTGTGGATTCCGGGAGACCTTCGAGGGTCTCGGGGTCCCTACTGAGTAGCTTATACTCACCCCTGCACGGGCTATGCCCGCACTACGTTGTGTTGGTTGCAGACAGCGGACAGCGCTGATCGTGGTTGAGACTTGTGGAGCAGGACGGTACCTGGAGGTGGACCACTGGGCGGGACGTACTCGGAGCGGTCGGCTGGACCCGAGGAGCTGTGGAGGCTATCTGTACCCACCCTTCAGGTGGGATTTCCAGTGGACAGCTCGACGTTGCGGCTTTACTTTTCAGTTGTTGTTTTCCCTTTCGAGTTGTACTTTATTTTCAGTTTGGGTTTGTATTCTAACCCACTTACTTTTCCGAACTTATTGTTGTAATCAGTTTTTACTTAGTGTTTACTTCTTCTTCTTGCTTACTCTATGGTGCTTGTTTTCTTTACAAAGTCAATGCCTTCCCTTTTTATCAGGATTTACACCTTGGTGCTTGTCGCCAGCCCCTGGCCTATGGAAGGCGGGCTTGGGGTAGTCACGGCACGGGCCCTGAGGACGGGTCGTGACAATTGGTATCAGAGGAGTTCGGTTCTACTGCAGACTCTGATCTTTCTTCTATGTGAAGAAATAGTGTTAAGTGTATTGGGTGTGGTTATCAGTCCAGGGAGTCCAGTGTTGGTGCAGCGGCCGACGTATCCGTACACCAGGACCCTGACTTCTGATTTCCGACTTAATGCACGAAAACATTGATTGCATGTGTGTTTCAATTTTTCTTTGTGATTACTTTGTGTCAGCTCACCAGGTATACTGTTCTGACCGTGGCACACCTGTTTCTTTTCAGGATGGCCCCACGACGGCAGCCAGCTAGGTTTCCGAGAGTTGAGCGTGACGACAGCCCGACGAGCGAAGAGGCCTCGGTACAGGGCCCTTTGACAGCTGAGGCACCAGCGGTACCTCTACCTGCTGAGCCACCGATGCTTCCAGCCCCAGCCGCTGACGATGCACGTCACCTTAGTGCACTGCATGAGTTCCAGCACTAGCGACCGCCCAGATTCCGCGGGGAGACTGACCCCCAAGCAGCCGAGGACTGGCTGGAGGTAGTGGTACGAGTTTTCCGGTTAGTGAGGACACCAGCAGACCTCATGGTGATCCTCGCAGCGAGCCTACTGCACGCGGCAGCGGGCCGATGGTGGAGCTTGATTCTCCAGGTGCATGATGAGGCATCGCTTATCTGGACGGACTTTGAGAGCCTCTTCCACTCGGAGTTCATCCCAGCCACCCTCCGTGTGGTGCCCATCCAAGAGCTTCTTCAGCTGCGGCAGAGCAGCTTGACGGTCGCCCATTACTCGGTGAGATTTACCGATCTCTCTCGCTACACGACCGACATGGTACGGGACCCATTCTTCCGGGCCCGAACCTTTGAGCAGGGATTGAGACACGAGATCAGGGCATCGCTGATATCCCTCAGCATTCCGACTCAGGAAGGAGTACTGGAGCGAGCCCTTTTGATCGAGAGCTTTCTTGTTGAGTCTTCTTCAGCAGTGAGACCTACCGCAGGGCGGAAGGTAGCAGATTCTTCCGCAGCAGGCAGTCGACGGATGACTCAGGGGTCCAGGTAGACCAGACCCTCACGTAGACGACCTTAGGACACTGGCTCAGCAGTGTTGGGCACACAGCGTGGAGCCAGTATTTCGAGAGTCAGGCAGTGCTACACATGCGGCGGGCAGGGCCACATGGCTCGTGACTGCCCGACCCACCATGCCGAGGAGTAGCAGACGGTTGAGGGTCCACCCAGGCAGAGGAAAAGGATCGACCGTGGTGGTTCGCAGGGAGCAGGCGGATGAGGCAGAAGAGCTGGCCGAGCATCAGGTGGTGTGCGACGCTTTGAGGCTCTACCACCACCACCACCAGGAGGTCCACCCCGGCCACAGGGAGCTGGCGGGAAGAGAAAGGCACAGCTCCAGGCAGCAGAGCCCTACGACCACGGCGTGCCCAAGATGATTCGAGGTATTATCTGTGTCTATTCCACCCTTACTATAGTTCTTATAGACATAGGAGCGAGTTACTCTTTCATAGCCGCTGCCCTTGTTTGGAGCTCGGAGATTCCGACAGAGCCGTTGGCTCGATCCTTACGGCTAGAGACTCCTACGGGAGCAGACTCGACGATTACGCACTGGTTCCGGCAGTGTGAGATTACTCTAGAAGGCAAGAGCTTCGGCTGGGATCTTCTTGCAGCGGCGTCGAGGCCTTACGACATCATCTTGGGCATGGATTGGTTATCTACCGTCCATGCTCAGATCGACTGTATTAGGCGCAAGGTGCGATGTGTACGCACCGACGGGAGCAGGTTCACCTTCACCAGTGAGAAGGGAGACTTTGCAGCACAGGATGGACTCTCGTAGAGGAGAGGACAACCCATCACTCATCAGTTGGCTAGCCTCATCCTAGGAGCAGTTGAAGTGCGGAGTCCTAGTTTTCCTGCAGTGGTGGATCAGTACGCGGACGTCTTTCCTGACGACATTCCAGGCTACCTCCTCACAGAGAGGTAGAATTTTATATTGCCCTTTACCCCGGGACATCCCCGATATCGACTCCAACATATCGGATGGCCCCTGCTGAGCTTCTAGAGCTACGGGTATAGTTGGAGGACTTGCAGGTCAAGGGATTCATCTGACCCTGTGTTTCACCCTAGGCTTCCTCGATATTGTTCGCCAAGAAGGTGGACGGGAGCTTGCGACTTTGTGTCGTCTATCATTGCCTGAACCAGGTGATGGTGAAGAACAAGTATCCGCTACTGAGGATTGATGACCCCTTCGATCAGCTCAAGGGAGCACAGTGGTTCTCGAATATAGACCTCAGGTCAGGCTATCATCAGCACAGAGTTCGGGATGAGGACGTGCAGAAGACGGCCTTCAGATATCGGTATGGCCACTATGATTTCTTGGTTATTCAATTCAGCATAACCAATGCTCCAGTAGTGTTCATGGGCCTCATGAACAGGATATTTCATCCATACCTCGATCGATTTGTCGTGGCCTTCATCGACGACATTTTGATTTACTCGACGACTAAGGAGGAGCATGCCTATCACTTGCGAGTTGTACTAGACACACTCCGAGAGCACCAGCATTATGGGAAGCTCTCGAAGTGTTAGTTCTGGATACGTGAGGTCCACTTCTTGGGACATGTCATCTCTGAGGCAGGTGTTGCAGTTGATCCTGCGAAGATCAAGGCAGTGCTAGCTTGGGAGCCACCCAGGAGCGTGACGGAGGTGCGGAGTTTCTTAGGACTAGCTGGATACTATCAGAGATTTGTGTCAGACTTCTCCATAGTTGCGGCACAACTCTCTTCTTTGACGAAGAATGGGAAACCCTTTTGTGGTCAGAAAGATGTCATCAGAGCTTTCAGGAGCTGAGACAGAGATTGACCAGCGCCCCTATCTTGAGGTTACCTGAGAAGGGAGTTGGGTACGTAGTCTACTGCGATGCATCAGGGACCGGACTCGGATGTGTCCTATTGTAGGAGCAGGCTGTGATCGCCTATGGACCATGTCAGTTGAGTCCGCATGAGCAGAACTACGCTACCCATGACCTGTAGTTAGCAGCAGTAGTCTTCGCTCTGAAGACATGACGACACTATCTGGTGGGCAAGCACTTTACAGTCTTTTCTGACCATCAGAGTCTCAGGTACATCTATTCTCGGAAGGACCTGAACCTGAGATAGCGGCGATGGATCGAGTTCCTCCAGGACTATGACTTTGAGATATTCTATACTCCTGGGAATGGGAATGTAGTAGCTGATGCTCTCAGCAGGAGGACGGGCATTCAGCTACTTGAGGAGGCGACAGAGCAGCTAGCCGCTTTGCGGATATCCTTTGTGGATAGAGATGGAGCAGCCTTCCTTCAGTATCTCACAGTCATCCCTCCACTACTGTAGTGGGTCATAGAGGCACAGCGTGGGGACTCTGACTGTGAGACGCGGCGTGCAAAGATATCCTCATGTCAAGCACCTGATAGTTTCTCCTTTGGTGCAAAGCACGGCGTCCTTTTTAGAGGACGTACCTTGGTACCAGTTTCCTTACGAGAGGAGGTGCTGAGATAGTTTCACACTTCTCCTTTGGTGGTACATCCTGGAGTGGCGAAGATGTACCAGGATCTCAGACGATAGCACTGGTGGCCAGGCATGAAGAAGGTTGTGGCGAGTTCGTTTCACGATGCCTCACCTGCCAGTAGGTGAAGGCAGAGCACTAGGTACCGGTAGGATTGGTACAAACCTTAAAGGTCCCAGAGTGGAAGTGGGACGGGATATCTATGGACTTTGTGACTGGACTTCTATGCACTTCCAGAGGTCACGACTCCATCTGGGTGACTGTCGACCGACTCACCAAGTCGGCTCACTTCTTACCCATCAGAGAGCAGGTCTCAGTGGAGAGCTTGGGGTGTCTCTACATTCCGGAGATTGTATGGCTTCACAGTGTGCCATCATCTATCATCTCTGATCGAGATGATCACTTTACTTCCCGGCTTTGGAAGGGGTTGCAAGAGGCGTTCGGGATGCAGCTATGTCTGAGAACCACCTTTCACCCTCAGACGGATGGTCAGATGGAGAGAACCATTCAGACTCTCGAGGACATGCTCCGGGCATGTGTCCTCGACTTTGGTCGCAGCTGCAAGGACCACCTACCCTTGGTGGAGTTCGCGTACAACAACAGCTACCACTCCACCATCGGGATGGCACCGTACGAGGTGTTGTACGGCCGACCTTGCAGATCTCCTTTGTGCTGGACAGACCATGGGGAGTCAGCACTTGTAGGACCAGAGATGGTCTAGACCACGACAGAGAAGGTACAGGTCATCCAGGAGCGGATGAGGATAGCTCAGAGCCAGCAGAATTCTTATGCTGACAGGAGGTGGAGGCCACTAGAGTTTGAGGATGGCGACCACGTCTTCTTACGTGTCTCACCTCGATGTGGTTTGCGGAGATTTGGTCGAGGCGGCAAGTTGTCTCCACACTTCATCGGACCATTCCAGTTCCTCAGTAGGATTGGAAAGGTGGATTATTGCCTGGCTCTACCTCCTCAGTTTCACCAGGTGGACGACGTCTTCCACGTATCTCAGCTGAGGAGATACATGCATGACCCGACGCATATCATCGACCATGGGGAGCTAGACTTTGATGATGGGGATACTTTTGTGGAGGTCCCGGTGGAAATCGAGGATCGACAGAAGCGGGTCCTACGTGGATGATCGATTCCACTAGTGCGCATCAGATGGCAGCACGGGAACCTCCAGGAGAGCACTTGGGAGAGAGAGGCTCATATGCGTGCTCAGTACCCACACTTGTTTCCCTAGTTTATGATGTATCTTTATGGGGACGTAAAGCCCTGAGGTGGGAGTGATTAAAGACCCGTAAAATTAAAGGAATTATTTTTTATTCTTAATTTTCTTTGGAATTTTACAAGAATGCAGTTTCTGACGGCACGTGATTCTGAGGCCCGGTGTGCCCGGAATCGTTTTCCGAAGTTTGGCTCAAGTACGTTCAGTGGACGAACGAGCGGTTTTTTTCTAACTTTTGAACCGGTGCTCAGAATCGAATTCTGAGGTCACCAATAGAATCACAGCGCCGATATTTTCTTAGAAACTCCTCTTCCAGAGTTGCGTTTGCTCGGGTGTGGTTTTTAATTTTTGGGGTTAAGTGAAGAAAATAAAATAAAGTGGTGCGATAACTTTATTTTATTTCACTTAAAGCCACTTAAAGCCACTTTAAGATGCTTAAGCTGAGTTGAAGCAGATAGGGTGGAACCCAAAATATCCTACCCTCTAGGTAGGATATTTTTGAGGTGGGGCCCGCACGAGCCCCACCGTTTATTTTCCCCTAAGTAACGCACCCACGAAAACTCCTCTTTAATGAAAGTCAACTGACGCGTTTTCTAAATTATTAACGCCCCTATTAATTGGGTGGTTAGTTTGTTGCAATTAATTCTATGAATTAATTTGTTTGTTACTTATCTTGGAAATCAATTGTTGGCATGAGATTAAAAAATAAGACCAACACTTGTCTTTTGAGGGGTGTCTTGTTGAGAGGATTTGGAGAAATATCTGAAGCTAGAAGATCTTCATCTTTCTTCGCGAAGAACGCGAAGAATGTGAAAAACGCGAAGAACGTGAAGAACGCCGGACTTCGACGAAAGGTGACGAAGAACTCTGAACCCTCGGAGATCGACTACGCGACGCCGTGTACCGCGATGCCGACGATTCTCCTCCCCCCGACGTTCGTCCGCGACGATTCTTTCCCCGTGACAAATCTTCGATCAACTTCTTGAGGTAGGAGATTTGAAATATTTTAAATTCCTTTGTGATTTTTTTCCTTAACAAGGATTTAATTCGTGAAATTAAATCTGTGTGTTTTCTTAAACCCTCGGAGATCGTCGACGCGATGCCGTATACCGCGACGACGCGGCGCTCTTCCGCGACGCGACGATCCTCTTCTTCCGCGATGGTCAATTCCACGAAGAACCCTCGTCCGACGACAACTACGAGGTATGGGTTGTTTCTTTTTAAATCTTCATGATTTATATACCTGGTTTTTAAATATGATTGTTGTGAGAATTTAAAAACCGCTAACGCGGTGGGTGCGGACCAACGAACAATTCTGAACGCACCGCCCTTATTGTTGTTATGCGTGGATTGGAGAGCGATGACAAATGGGGCCACAAGTTAATTTTGAAGGCTTTGCAGTGAAGAACGAGTCCTGGGACGAGCACTGGCGAAGACCTCGCGCAAATCGGACCACCGGAGCGAGTCCGGTGGTCCGTGGAACCCCCCGCCTGCGCGCCACGCCGGCACGGCAGCGCCGGCGGCCGGAGGCGGCGGCCGACCGCAAAGATGCGGCAGCGCCCGGCGCGTCGCCGGGAAGACCTACCGTGGCTGAAGTCGTGGCGACGCTGGATGGTCCCGCGGCCGCGCGGGACCGCAGAGGAGGGACGCGGCTTAAGCCACGTCCGGGTGTCATGGAGCGGCCACCACGCAAGGGGGTCGCGCCTGCCTTGTGTGGCGCCGGGCCAGCGCCAGCGTGCCGGCTGAGCCGCCCGGCCGGACAGCCACGCTGGGCCGCGCCCAGCTGGGCGGGGCCGTGCCGGCCGGGTCTGACCCGGACCCGGGTCGGGTCGACCCGGGGGGGGTTGGTCCAGGTCGGTCCGGGCCCAGACCCCCCGTTTTCGGATCTTTTCGGTCTTTTGCTCATAACTTGAGCTACGGGGCTTCGAACGACGCGTCGTCGGCGGCGATGCAATCCTTGGATCGATACGGTCATTTCGGTATATCACACTCAAGGTGTCGGAATACTTTGGGTTCGGCCGGGTTGGTTCGTACACGAAACCAAACAGGCCCTCGGAGCGGAAACGCCCATATCTTGAGCTCCGGACGTCTGATTGACGTGTCGTCGACTTTGTTGGATTCCTCTAAGTGAGACGGATCTTTTGGCTTACTCCGACCGAGGTTTGGACGCAGGTGGATTACAGTCGGGTTGGTTTTTTCTTAAAAACCAACCGGGCCCCTGGAACGAAAAAGCCAATAACTCTCAGACCGGGCGTCCGATTGACGCGCCGTCTAGGACGTTGAGTTCCTGTTGACGATACGGAACTTTTGGATACATCAACTCTGGACTATGTGTCAGTTGATGTATCAGCCTCTCGGCTCGTGGAGCGGACCCTCCCGAACGAGCTTGCTGTGTACGGGAACCCTAGAGCTGGTTGCGACGACGACGACGACTGTGCAGAGATCCTCAGTGGATTCGACGACGACTACAGCACTCAGCGATCCTTTGTGGGTCAGTGCTACCGATCCTTTGTGGGTCAGTGCTACCGATCCTGTGTGGGTCAGCGCTCAGCGGTCCTGTGTGGGCCAGCGCCTACAGATCCTGTGTGGGTCCGATCCTGTGTGGGTCTTTGCGGGGGTTAGTTACCTATTGATCCTTTGTGGGTCAGATCCTTTGTGGGTCATTGCGGGGGTTAGTTACCTATCGATCCTTTTTGGGTCAGATCCTTTGTGGGTCATTGCGGGGGTTAGTTACCTATCGTTCCTGTGTGTGTCTGATCCTGTGTGGGTCATTGGGGGGTTAGTACCTATCGATCCTTTGTGGGTATGACGGCTTAGATGATTCAGTGGAAATATCTGATCATCTCTATCATCATACAAAGAAGTTTACCTATGTGAGCTGAATCCTGTTTTTCTTTCCTTTGTGGCTTGTGTTGAGATATCCTGTGTGGATTTATGTTTTTCTTTCTTGTGTAGACTAGGTTGTATTTGAGCTCGGATGTTAGAGCCGAGCGAGAATTGATGACTTAGGTATATGTATGGGCATATACCTAAGGAGTGTCGGATGTTACTTCGTGATTGTATCTTTCCTTTGTGTATTATCCTTTGTAAATTCTGGGAGACCTTTGGGGGTCTCGGGGTCCCTACTGAGTAGCTTATACTCACCCCTGCACGGGCTATGCCCGCACTATGTTGTGTTGGTTGCAGACGACGGACAGCGCTGATCGTGGTTGAGGCTTGTGGAGCAGGACAGTACCTGGAGGTGGACCACTGGGCGGGACGTACTCGGAGCGTGCGGCTGGACTCGAGGAGCTGTGGAGGCTATATGTACCCACCCTTCATGTGGGATTTCCAGTGGACAGCTCAACGTTGAGGCTTTACTTTTCAGTTGCTGTTTTCCATTTCGATTTGTACTTTATTTTCAGTTTGGGTTTGTATTCTGACCCACATACTTTTACGCACTTATTGTTGTACTCAGTTTTTACTTAGTGTTTACTTCTTCTTCTTGCTTACTCTGTGGTGCTTGTTTTATTTAAAAAGTCAATTCCTTCCCTTTTTACCGGGATTTACGCCTTGGTGCTAGTCTCCAGCCCCTGGCCTATGGAAGGCGGGCTTGGGGTAGTCACTGCACGGGCCCCGAGGATGGGTCGTGACATGAATAAGGAACAATAAGGGTGATACATCTCTTATGTGTATTAATGTATACAATGATATATATGAAACATGAAAACTAGTTGAAAACTTGGTATATAGTTTTATGATTGGAATTTTATTATATATTACCACTAGTAGTCCATATATAATTTTTTATTTATATTAATGCTCTAGATTTCAACTACTCAAAAAAATAAAACAATCATATTCTTTTAAAACAATTTTTAGATATTTACAAGGACCTTTTTCACTCTCTAAATTAACATATAACATAATATTTTAATTTAGTTAATTATTTGGATGATTATTTTATATGATATATATTCAATAGAAAGTTAAAATTTTGAGCCTGTAACTTTTTAGAAAATATTTAGTTTTATTTTATAGTAGGAAACAATATCCAATTTCTCTATCAATAGCTGAAGTAGAATATATATCATCTTTTTGATGATGTGAAAAAGTGTTATTGGTGAAACACACCATACATTAATATGAAATAATTTTAATAATATTACAATTTTATGTATTCATAAAAGAGAAATTAATATGAAATAATTCCTAAAATTCAATCAATAACAATACATATTGATATAAGGCCTCATTTTTTAATAAATCATTTTCTCAACAACGATTTATATTTATAATCTATTAATACTAATTA
This sequence comes from Viscum album, assembly GCA_963277665.1. Classification (NCBI taxonomy): domain Eukaryota; kingdom Viridiplantae; phylum Streptophyta; class Magnoliopsida; order Santalales; family Viscaceae; genus Viscum; species Viscum album. The sequence continues at coordinate 411,149,438 of OY728123.1, read as the reverse complement.
TAAAATTTTCCATATTTTCAATAAACCACCACCAAGTTCATTTTTTTTATTTTATTATGTGCTCGGTGGGTTGGAATATTAAATTTTGAATAATTTTTTTAAATAAAGTGCTTTTTAATATATATTATTCATTTTAATATTTGTTTCTAGTTATTGTTTAATTATTTTTTATTTAGAAAACAAAAATTAATTTCATATATGTAATGATACACATTTGAAAAAATTCATAATGATTATAAAGAGTAATTGGCTTGATATAACATATAAAAGCCACTAAAACTATCAGAAAATCCACTTTCTCTTTATAACTCACATTCACTCATATCCTTATTATTAACACCGCTGAAATTAAAAAGCTACCATTTTCCATTTGAAACACTAATATCTAAATTGTCACCGATCTTATTTTTAGAAATTTTGATTATTAATAGAAAAGATGAAGGTGGTCTATGTATAATGAAGAGATAACAGGTTACCTATAGGAAAATATTTAATTGAAAGGTTATAGATATTAAATGGATCCATAAAAAATATTCTTTGAAGGTAATATCAATTTTTTAATGGTATATAATTTCTTTTAATAGAAGGAAATATAATAGTTATACTCAATATATATGTAAATGAATATTATATTAATTTTTAGTTTAGTTTCGGTTATATAGATGAATGTCAATGTATATGGAGTATATGATAGGGAATTATATATATATTTAGTTGAAATTGATAAAGTATTTAAATTTCCCCATGAAAGTATTTTTCATTTTGATTTTAGTCTATTGGAAACAGTGAACAAAAATCATATAATTTTGTATTGATTCTATTTAGTTGTACCCTATTAAGAAGGAACTTTATAAAATCTCTTAAGGCAGTCCAATGGGTAATAGTCAAGAATATTGAGTGAATAATAATTCAAATAATTTCAAATATTGTAAATATTCCTTGTCCAAACATTCATATGTAGTTTTTCGTGATGTTTGATAATAACATTAATTTAAAAAGGACACATTTTAAGCTACATGGATCACTATTATATGGAAGAGGAATTATAGTATTTTTATCCTTATTAATGGTTAATTTAATTAATTTTGTACAAAATGGGCATGATTCTTGTTTTCAATATACACTCTACATGTCACCATAACAAAATATTAAATGATTGAACTATGAAGAAGATAATATTTTTCTAGATAATAGTTATTGGAATGCTATTGCGTATTGGTGTAGAAGACCAACAAGAATCTTATCATACTGCTCAGTGGTAGTAATGAATTTTGGGATTTTCTATATTAGTAAACATTCATGAAGAAGAGGTAATATGATATAAAATTGGTGATGTAGTTAAAATAGTGACTTATTGAATTTGAAATAATGTCTATGATCAAAAAACTTCATGTGAGGCCCCACAATATATTGATGTAAATTTATAAGAAGAAAATGATGTCACCCATTTCATCTAATAAAGAAAAAGGGATGAACCAACATCCCGGGCTTCTATAATTCAGTTACTATAAGCTGAAGATGATTTTACAAGTGATGTTTCCTAACTAGACATCATAGAAACGAAAGAGGGAATTTCGACAAAACAAGATAAAATACAAGAGGAGGATGATCATAATGATAATTTGAATAAAATAGACCAGTCTTAAGAATAATTTTAAGAACATTATTTATAAACTAATGAAGAACAACTATTAGTAGAATTCAATACAATCTTAGCTGATAGACTATCATTTTTTTTTATATCTGATTCCCATGACATGGAATTTTGTTAATCATTAAAAAATTAAGAGGTTCTTGAGAATGAATTTTCCAAATCTAGTGAGAATGATAAGGTAAATCACTAAAAAAATTAAATAAGAAAAACATAAAATACCCTAGATCAAGAATCATCTTATTTTTTAGATAATACAATTGGAAAACATCTTGTAACTTTTAACAATCTAAATGATGAAAATTCGAATTAAAAATTTAAACTAGAGTCTATAATAAATTTCTTGGATGATTTTAGAAGAAAATTTATTACAATATAGAAATACTAATTTACAAAGTCCCTAATAAACACTATTAGTGAAATCAAATTATTAATAAGTGATTTTAAAACTTTCCATGTGAAATGACTAATCATTTTGGAAAGCTAAAAATTGATTCTATCTCAAAAAAAGAATTTAAATAAATTAATTGATATTTAAGAACATGGTTTGAATACAATATAATTAGTACTAATAAATATCGATAATTGACATCTGTACCACATGGTTACCCACATTTATTCAAATGGATTTAACAAATTACTACAATTAGGTCTACTTTAAATAACTAGCTTTATACACTGTAGTTTGATAGTGTACCATTAAATATTTTATTGAACAAACAGAGAGATCTAATTAAGAAGCGATCATCATGAGATATTATTATAAGAAATATTATCAATATTTTTGGCATGATTCCTTCACAATTTTATCAATTAGTTAAAAAAATTAGTTTCAAATATTCTATTTAGTTGAAGGATAAATTTTTTTTCAAGATTCAAAAACATTGATATGAAAGTTGAATGAAAATGATTCGAACATATTAATAGGATAAATGAAAGAGTTAAAGGTTGTTCTTTAGGATATTTGGGTATCTCCAAAGTCAAACACCTATTTTGAAATTAATCTTTCATTTTATGTCCTCACTACTTTTGAAAAACACCGTTTACAAAATGTTTATTATAATCATATAAATGTTTTTATAAAATTTCTATTTTTATTATATATTTGTTTATCTTTATTTCAGTAAATTTAAATTTAAAAAAATAATATCATTTTATTTTTACGCAGAACATAAGAATAATTTACATTTATGTGATACTTTAATATGTTTTAATCCATTTTCATATATACTTTATTGACCTCCAAAAAGGGGGGGAAATTGGGTAAACACATCATTATTTACTCTATAATTGGTTAAAACGAAGTTTAGTTGTTGTGTAAATGATAATTAAATAACTTGAATTTATATATCATTTTATAGATATTATTTCATTTCTGTTTACAATTTCAATGTTTCCTATATGTGACGATTTTTTTGTTGTTATCATCAAAACAAATTAGACTGATGGGCATATATTGTGTCAATAATTTGATATAGACATTATTTATTTTGATTCTCAAAAATTCAATGTATTATTTTATTCATTTAATTATTTTATTTTATTTTTATTAATGTATTTATTGATAATTTTATCTAATTTATATGATTATATATTTGTTAATGTATTATGAATGTTTTTTAAAGTACATTAGACACTCTACTTATAAAATACGTTTTTAGGTGTGACATTTGGATTATTTTTTTATAACATCATGCGTTTTTAAAAGGGGATTATATGTATGATATCTTACCCGACACATACCAATGGGATTCTCTTATATCTATTGTTGCACAAAATATTGAGATATTCTAAAATTTAATACATTATTAATGTTATTATTTTAAATAGTAGTTATGACCTTGTCATTGTATTTGTGGGAATGAGTAGAAATAACAATATTATGTTTACACATGTCTATTAAATGTTTTTGTTTTCTTCTAATACATTATTTATGCTTAAAATGTGAATGAATCCAATTTTAAGCATAAAACACAATAATATTTTTAAATTTTTATTTTAACTTGGTTCGATGTATAAAAATTTTAAAATCTAGTTTTGGACACTTTTATACATTATATTGGAAACAATACGCATTCTATTTGGATGTGGTAGATAAAAATATTCTTCAAGTAAATTTTTTTTCATTGGATGTAATTTCAAATAAAAATTTTATATTAATATATGTCAATCGTTTTATTGTTTTTACATTTTAAAAACCTATTTTCTAATTCAGACAATGGTATTAAATATAAATTTATTTTTTCAATCTATGTGAAATTAATTCTAAAAAACTAGCATACATCATTGTAATTAGTATGAAAAAATGTGGTTTAATATGGTCAAAATAAATTTTTTGTGAATAGTAATTTTAGTATTTTATGTACCAAAGTTATATGGTAAATTAGGTAAATAAGAATAAAAATAATATTATATTAATATATTACTACTCGAAGACATGTAATAACCATATTGGATGACTATGTCAATCATTTGGACAAACATTTGGCCTTTGGAATCCACTTGTTGTGATTATAACATTTATAACATTCCATTTAAAGGCAATAATATCATAAAAATGATTCTTATTACTAAAACAATTCTAATATGGGTTTATATAAGTGAAATATTATACTATAAATATTAATTATAATGATAAAAAAAATTACCTACATAATTGTAATTTTTTTTAATATTTTTGGACATTAAATAATTAGATTTATTTATGAATAAATGATGTTGAAGTGATTGGTTTATTATTGAAAGAATAAAATAAAAGATATTATAAATATTATATTACATAATTTATCCCATAAAATAATTTATTGATTACTGTGACATGATAGTATTGAGTTAATGAATTTTTTCTGTGTAATAAAGTTGTTATCATTTTTTTAAAAGCCATGTTTGAATAGTCTCACAATTGCCATAATTCATAACCTAAAATATTACATATTTTATTAGATGTTATAAAATACCTAAATATCATAGGTTTAACACAATGGTTATGATATGTACTAATAGTATATAAATGGATCTTTTTTTAAATGTTTTGGTAACTACATTTATACAAAAAATGTAAATAACATGATATCATGATAATAATAAAAAGGGTTAAATAAGGGTTAAAACAAAAAGATAAGGATTAAAAAATATTCAAAACTTTTTTTATTTTAATTGGATGATGGGGATTCAACCTAAAATCATTTTATCATAGCATTTAATTATTTTTTTGACTATTATGAACTGAAATTGAATTTTTATTAATTTAATATTTTAAGTGTTTCAATGGAGCCCATTACTTATCATATAAAAATGCACTCACTCTTCTATTATACTCACACATCCAATTCCTTTTTATTTAGCCATGGTGTATAAAAAATGCTTCCCCAAATCCCTCCCCACGTTCTTGAGGCCTTATTTTAGGTACCACACTATTCTAAGTGGTGTTAAGGTGTTTTGAAATGGTGATTACCCAATGAAATAATATATCTTGTATCATATGTATATTGAGAAATTATTATGCTAATATAACCACTTAAATACTTCTACTCATGCATTAAATGGGAATGGAATTCATCGTTCATGCATATATGTGAACAATCACCTCCACAAATGATATAATTCATTTTCCATAACTGTAAATAATGAATGGTTATAACAATGGAATAAATGTTTATTTATGATATTAATGAGATATTTATCATTTTAAATGAATAATATTTTAGTTATATTCTTACTTTCCATGGACATAAAAATGATAACATCGTTCATGCCTATGTGTGAACTGTCTCCTCCACAAAGCGATGTGACTTCTTATTATTCACCACATCACTTGTATGATATATATGCGTTTTTTTAAATAATTATTATGATTTTAATAATATTATTATTATTATGGAATTATAAAATAATAATTACCTTATATCCATAGTGATCAATGAAAACTAGAAACGTTTCCCGAACGTATGTACAACCTACCGTCTCCATGGTTATAACATTGTAAATTTTACATACCATAAATGATTGGTTTGATTTATGAATTATAGTTCATGTATAAAATTGATTATTATGTCATGAATATTATTCTATAGATTATGGACTTATGAACAAATGGACTATTAACATCATGCCAAGTTCATATTCGATTCAAGTAATGAATTTTGACAAAACATATGATATGAACCTAAATAATAATGATATTTTTATATCATGGTAATAATTGATATAAAAGGAAGAATAAATATCTAAAATTTTATAAATCAATTATAAATTATCCAATTTTTATTATTTAGGAATATAATAACTAGACACAACTAGTCAGACTCAAGGTAATGGATTTCCTCTCTACCCCCCTTCATTGAGGCATTTCATGATAATATGCACCATTATTATTTTATAAGGAGTATATACATACACTATGACGTTATTATACATATTTTATCTATAATAATTTTATTTATTATTTTTTTAAATTCATTAATTAATGGTGAATTAGATATAAATGTTCAAAGTGTTATGGGAGACCTTGAACGTTTAAATATTTAATTATCAAATCTTTTTATTCGTGATATAAATTTTCTTATTCATTTATATGGATATTAAAGGATTATACTGGAAATTTTATGTCTATATTTAATTTCATTCAATGTTTTCATAATGGAATCATTTGATACAAAAAATTTCTTTATTTATAAAAAAGGAATGGTTTTTGTTTTAACGTATATGGTGACAACAACTTCTCTTCCACTTTAATGGTTATTTGATATTTAGCTTACTCTATAAGACATAATTTATATGAAAAGTAAAATGAATACATTATTTGGGTATCTAGGTATTGAAAATGGGTTCTTAAATGAAAATGTTATTTTTATATGAAAACCTATTTCATATGGGATTAGAAGTGTTTTTCAAAAGGGTTTTGTGATGAACATATTTTATGAAATGGAACATGACCATTATATGAAATGGGTGATCCCGATATACATTATATGAAGGGATGAGCCCCATTATAGCTCCTAGGTGATCCCAAAATAGCTTATATGTAGGGTTGAGCCCCATTATAACTCACGGGTTAGCCTATTATAGCCTATATGAAGGGATGAGACCCATTATAGCTCACGAGTGAGGCCGAAATAGCTTATATGAAGTGTGGTATCCATTATAGAATTTTGATTTTTAAGTCAACCATATGGTTATTATAATTCAAATATGATTGAAATTGTTTTATGTATAGGATTCTCTATGTCACAATAATTAGTTTTAGTTGATTTTTATTGGTTTTAATTAATTTTTTTGATAAAAAAGTATTAGTGTTATTCATGTGAAAATGTTTTGTTTCATTCTCTCAAATAATGTTTAATGAGTTACCATGTGTTAACTAGTCAGATGGATTCTTCATATTTATGCCCCTTACTAATATTTTGTACTTATCCCAAGTTTTAAAACGTATTTTATAAGCCATAGGATTGTTAAGGACAAATAAGATTCCATGATTAATGTATTGAGGATGTGTCCTAAAAATAAATCATGTTACATTTTAAAGGGTTTCCATTGGTAAAAAATGGATATTGTGTATAAGTGACCACTTATAATGTATGATTTTACTAGTTAATATTTTTTCCTAATTATCTAGAACTCTAAACCTAAAAGTTCATGGAATGTGAATTATATTTCTAAAACACTAAAATAATACATGTTTAAGGCTTGGTCCTTATAGTTGGTTTCATCGGATGGTTTAGAAAAATTTAGGAATTATGATGTCTTATTTAGTGATTGGGATATCATATGAGTTTAAAATTTTTGTTTGATCATATGATAAATATATTAGAACTCTATTTTTAGGAATATGTTATGAAATTTCATGGTAATTAATGGTATATTGGGAGACAATGTTTTTTAAGGTAGAAATGGGTATTACTTGTCAGGATGAAAAATATATAACATTGGATAAACATAGAGGATTTGTTTATTTTTGAGGAATTTATCTCTTTTTGAAATGTTTTAAGAATTATATATTTTTTAAAAATTAACAACACACAGACCATGTGGAAACCCCTTGCATCGGAAAAGGTGGCAGGAATCGAACCCATAACCAATTTGTGATAGGGATTTATCGACTACCGCTGGTCTACATGAAGTCTCTGGTTAGTATGACATCTGTTTTTTATGTGATAAATGTTTTTTTGAATTATGTGCAATTTTTTTATTGAAATTTATATGATTTAGATAAATATAATACTATGGTATTTTAATGGAGTAATGTTTGAATTATATTTTTGGAAGAATATATGATTTTAATTGTGGAATTATGGGAATTAGGTTATTTATGAAAATGATTAAACTATCATGAAGAATATTTGATTAGGTTAACTACTTTTCCAAATGATACTTTTAGAGTGATCCATATTTTTTGGAAATGAATGTTAATACTTTTCTTGGAATACTATGCGATCAAATCCATATGATTTTTTTTCATTTAATATTAGTTTTTATAATTTTGCGGAATTTCAAGGATATTTATTTGTTGAATTGTCTAGGTTGAACGTTGGTGTTTACAGTTGAATTTTGGGGATTAAAAGCAGTTTCTATTAATCCAATGGTTTATTCTTTATAGATAATTGTTTTATCTAACCATGTAATAAACTTATTGGTTTTTTTTAATGTTTCATGAAAATATTAACAGATAGTAAAAAAAATTTGGATTATGTTATTCTTTATATGTCGATTCTAGTGATTAATGCTTGAAAAAATTAAAAAGGATTACTCATTGTATGGAGAAAAAGATTTTTATGTGGTGGAATCTCATTAAAGTTTGAATTTATACTTGTTAAGTATGTGTATTTATTTATGATCGTTTTATAATTTCTAAATTAATTCCAAAACATTATGAAAAAGATTATAAAAAAATTGTTTTCTATTAACATTTAATTCCATAAATTCAAAGACCCCCAGGGCGTTACTAACAACCACTGTCTTTTAAAAGTGCTTGAGTATCAAATAAATGATTTTTGGGAATGATTTAACTGCATTTTAAAACATAAAACAATAAATGAATCCAATAAACCAAATATGGATTTTTCAAACCAAAATATATTTTACCAGAAATCAAAATTGAATTAAATAATTTAGAAAAAAATAAAATACTATAACAATGGGAAAAGTCAAAAAGGAAAACCCAAGACCCTTCACATGGAAAATGTCACCACCCTCAAGCCATCTCCACGACATCGCACCAAAACGGACCACTAGAAACTTGTACCACTAGAATTAAATTAATGGCCCAAACCTGTAACTAAATAACCAAGTCTACTTACACACCAAGGTGTATTTAGTTTATGATAAAAATCCCAATAGGATGACACCACTAAAAGATTACATATGATAATAATTATAATAAAAAACGCTTTCATGTTTTCTAAACAAAAAAATCATAGTAAAAATTTCTAAAATATGAATCTTTATATAAAAACATATTTCAAGTGGCCTACTTTATATAATCCACAATTTTAAATAGAATTAAAATTATACTATATATTCCCAGAAAAATATATTGTATGCCGATAGTATGTTTAAAATATCTAAGGAGTACTATCAATGAGAAATAACCACAAGACACGAGCTCGTTGTGGGTCACAAGTACCTTGTATCTCAGTGAAAGTTACCATCACAATATTTGTTCTCATGCACACAAGCCACTATTAGGGATCATACCCATAACTAAGTGGTCCAAAAAATTCATCATTATCACCATCACCATAATTTAGGTATTTTTTTGCATCATCAAGCTGGTACATGAAATAGGGTCCAAACCCCATGGGATCACTAATCTACAATTATATGTCCACCATCCTATATACCCGGGTTCTACCTATTATTCTCAAACAAGTTCCACAGACAATGAAATGATTTTTTTACATGAAAATACCACTTCCCATCCACACAAACACGAAAAATCCCACTCACATGTCACATGATCCCCATTTTAATCCAAATTAATTTTGGAAATTAAACTCAAACCAAAACCACCCACCACACGTTTCACCTCCCTTTCACACATCAAAAAATAATTTAAATGATTTTATAAAAACCTTATCAAGATAAGAAACATTAAATAACATCACTTTATAATTAAAATAGTCAATTGAGAAATTACACTTCTTCCAAAACAGTTTGGAAACATTGTTACGCCTCTTATATAAAACAAGAAACTATTTAAAACTTTCACAAAAGAATTACAAGGAGTGTAACATTGTTTTTCACATAAAACCCTACTAAAAGTCCACTTTTGAGTCTAAAGGAAAGTAAAAATAACACAAAATAAGAATTGGAAGCCCTAAAACCTTTTAATAAAACTATTTCAAGAATCATTTAACAACCACACATGATACAATATGAAATACATATGAAAAAAATCATTTTTGCACAAAGTCAACACTTAAAAACAAACTTATTAACAAATGATACCAAATATAATTTTCACACCACACACAATGAAGTATAATCATGCTAAAAATATAAATCAAGAAAAACTAACAAATCAAATAATGATTACAGAAGGAATCACCTACCATTTATTCCAAAAACCCCAAAACGTTGTGTGAAACATCAATTGCACAACCGCCAGACAACAAGAGAGTGAAACCCAACCAAAACACTGAATATTTCACCAAACACCCTATGTTTGAACCCTAGGTACGAACCCTATGTTCTAGATATTTTATAACATATTGAAAATATGAACGAAACCATAATCAATAGAAACAAAACACTAAGAAAATGAGAGGAAAGAAGGAAACCCACGTACTTGAGATATGTTGAATAAAATTCCCCAAATACACTAGTAGATAAATTTATAAATAGAAAAAAATGAATGTTACATTAGAATAAGTATATTTAGGTCCTGTGAGAATTGAAATAGAGGAAAAATATCAAAATTTTAAAGAGTTATGAAAGAAATAATTTACCCTTCAAATATGGACGATTTGGGAAGTACGGAGAAGTTTTTTCCTAATTCATGATGAATAAGAACTCCAAATAGGGGTAAAATATCACGAGGGTGTGAATTTCATAAGATATCATGGTTGGGAGTTTGAATCATGAAAAATCCTTAATAATTTAATGAGAAATTAAGGAATTAATTTCTTTAAAGGAGGAAATGTGCTTACGTGTTGGGCCAATACCTAAATAAAAAATCCAAATCCATCATGATTATTGATTCATATGAGGTACAAATTGAAATGGTGGTTTTAATATAACAGTGGATTATATTTTAAATGTGGAATGGATATAAAATGTTGAAAAATGAAAGAGTTATAATAAATAAAATTTGTTTTTTAAACATGAAATAGGCTCACAGTTTGGCCCAAATCATGAAAACACTCCCATTCCTCCAAACTAACATGGAAAACCCCCACAATCAAATCATGGATAGTAATTAAATGAACAATAAATTTAAAATAAGTCATGGATGTGAAAATTATCCCCACATTAAAACTTTCTTCCCTCGGAATGCCACCACAAGGATAAAATAAAAAATCAAACCCAACTGATATTCCAAAATGGACTCTTTTCCCATGTTTCTCTTACCCACAAAATGCCAAAACACCTCCAATTGGTCAGTCAATGTAGGAATACACTCACCAAACAAAAAAATCACTAATTCATGAAATGATCAAGCATATTAAAACTAAATCACAAAACAAAACACCTAAAAAATTTCCAAGCAAAACACCATAAACTTACCTAAAATGAGTAACAAAAACAAATGAGGTCACTACAGTATTACTTCAACAAAACCATTGTGAGCACTCCAATACCATTGTTTACTCAAGAAGGATGTTGGTGGTTAAATAACTATTAATGAGACTACCTATTTCCAGACCAACACAAGGGACAAAACTAAGTTAATGATATGGGTAGGGATAAACAGACTCCCCAACATACGGGGAAACTCAATTTTTTCCCAGAGATAGAATCAATACACTAACAGAGGGAGGCCCGAATGGAATCCTAACATAAGGGGTGGTATTTAATTAGAAATTTAAAAAAGAACATACTTGTGACTCATACTGGGTCTTCCCATCATTATAACCAACCATCTCAACTAACCAGCACGGGCCGACAAGAAAAGTAAACAAAATTTAAAGAGTTAGCACGACCGAACTGTTAATCTGCATGGTTTGGGAAACTGTGCGCTAACCGTGTGGATATTTTGTCCAAAGATAATGCATAAAATGATTAAATGGACTAAATTTCACATCCATGAAGAGACGGTTTGTTAGATACTGTCTCTTATCTCACGGTTTCCTAGGATGGTGCACGGTTACTACTAATCATGAGTAAACTGTGCTCTTTAATCTTCATAGCCCAAATTTCATCAATTTCTCTACTAATTTAATGGAAACACTAGTGATAAAATATAAACTCAGGATATTACATGGAATCAAGGACCTCCCACCTCTACCACATAATGGTAATGAATAAAACAAGACAATGACACCAGAGGGTTAAACTATTCCTATATTTCATACTAAGGATATGACCTTGACCAACGGTTTGAATGACACAATGATTTCCCTTGACTATTGGACAACTTCACTCGAGGTCCTATTTCTAGATCATAGAAGAATGAAGCACCTCATGCCTCACAGTCATGATTTAGAAACTCCAAAATGGGACAACTTCTTCAAATTCCACATACAATTAAACAATGATCGCATATGGGCTCAATGAGAAATGAAACACATCAAACTCACTTTACCTTAACCAATAATTTTACCAAAATAAGGTATTATAGGATGCACACACATCACCCCTTATTTCTTTTGATGATAAATGGAAATAAGGAAGGTTATATGGAAACAACTACCTCAAAACAACAGAAGTCATCTTTTCCCAAAAAGAAACACACTTTTGACAAAACAGAGACCCACAAATGATTGTAAACTTCACCATTATAGTGAAACTATAACATGATATCCCATGTTTTCACTGAAGATGATCATTGCGACTGATATAAACAATACATGGAAAGAGACCTTATACCAAGTCCCCTAACAATATACAATTCAGGAAAATTGCCACAATAGCTACTCTTACCAGATTTACCACACAGGTGTCTTCACATTAGCCCTCACTAAGAAGAGACTCATGAAAGAAACCAAGGACCTCTTATGGTTCTTCCATCTTTGACAACTTCGATCAACTATCACCGTTGACGAATTAGGTTACAAAACAAATCTAAGGTTCATTTCATCCTCCAACAACAACTCTCCCGCTAAATGACGTTTCACAAAACCAAGAGAAGAAAATGGTGTATAATTAATGTCCAATGAATGAAAAAAAATATTCTGTATATAGATCAACAAGATTATATTCCAACGACAAAACAATCCAGGGATATAATTTAATTTTGAACTAACCCTTAATGGGGGTGAGTCTTATCCAACGAGAGACCCCAAGGACCCAACCAAGCTAGTCAATTGGTCAATACATACTAGAAACTAGATACATACACTTGAGGGGTTCCAAAATATTGGACTCCCTAACTTTTTCTAAAAATATTACACTGGCCAACACATCATTCCAACTAATCAATGAAACACAAACCCAAAAAATCATTTAAACAAGAGGGGCTATAGAACTCAAAACATCCCACAATAACAATCCTGAAAACACATAAGTCAAACCTCCCATCCACATATTATCAAAACACAACACATTCCTTAAAAATTAATTATTAAAAATTAAAGTTCGTGGGTTGTGAATTTACCAATGGTATCTCATGAGCCTCCAACATGCATGTTTACATGCCATAATGGGCACCCAAATCATATCTATCCTAATACACATCCAGTAATTCCATTAAACTTACATCATCCCATATAGCACCTTGCATTTGGTAAATCATGAAAATACTAAAGAATAAAACAAAAAATTTCACCCACTTTTCCAAACAAAAACATTCAATTGACACTTACATTTTTCTTAAGAAAACTAACCACGAAATAAATATCCCAATTTACATCTAAAAAAAATCTTAGAAAGGCTCAATAATTTAAGTAACAACTCACGTTCATGCCTTCAACAACCATTTCAAAACATTTAAAAACACTTATAATTTTATGAAAAACTCCATTTCATCAATCTCCATTTAATTAAGAACTCAAATCTTCTAATTTAAAAAAAATGTTCTAAAATTTCATGAAAAAATCAAATACTCAATAGTCACCAAAAAAATCCAACTTCAACCCCCACACAAAAATTATAAAAAAAAATATTTGATTCAAAACCATTTTAAATAGTTAGGAATACATTATATGAAATAGATTTTCAAAACCCACTATAACATAATTTATGTTTTAAAAGGTGGTGTAAAAAAACCATTTTCCATTTCATAACAATTCTGAAAATTCATTTCCACCCTTTCTGAAATGAAACAACCTCCAAATTATTATAAAATCATTTCACAAAAATTTCATGTTTCTAAAAGCCAAGGAAATTTTTTAAAACCAAATTTCTAATGATTCCAAAAGAAAAAGGAACAATACAATATAAGGGAAAACTAGTGGTGGTGGGTGAATTAGGAATTTGGATGGCAGACATACTCCAATCACTTCACTATCAAAGACTGTGTTCTAGGGAAATATCCTCAACACCGTATCGATTTCATGGTCCTACGAGTTCATTAGGACTATCAACCCAACTCTCTTTTCATTTCCCCCAATCATTAATGAACCATGAGAAACAAATAAATCAGATAAAACTCAACAACCCGTGGTGACATGAATCTCATCACGAGGTTTGATAGCTAGGCACCCTACACATAATTGGAATATCATGTCCCGAAAATCCTCTCACCTAACTATCCCAAATATTCACCAAATAACATAACCCAATAGAGAGAACCCCCTTTGATACAATTTTGTGACGAACGGAATCAGATCGCCATCAAAATTGGCACCAATCCCAGCACATGGAATGTCCTAAAGGACGTTCCTAATCCCCACAGGATGGAACCATTGCCCTGGTATCAAAAATAAATAAATTTTGGAAAGCTTTAACCGAGTTTATAAACATAAAACAATAAACAAATCCAATCAACCAAATATGGATTTTCAAACCAAAACTCCTTTTACAATAATACAGAATTGCAATACATAATTTTGAATAAAGCTCAAAGACTATAACAATGAAAAGATGCCAAAAAGGATAGCCCATGAACCTCCTCATAGAATGAGGCACCGCCCCCAAGCCATCTCCATGACACTACACCTATAAGCACCACTAGAAACCCATACCACTAGCACTAATAGCCTTACCCAAACCCGTGACAAAATAACAAAGTCAACTTAAATGGTGTAAGTACAATGTGAGCCAAAACCCAATCAGATGCCACCACTAAAAAATTACACTAGATAATCATTATAAGAAAAAAAACATGAATGTTTTGTAAATAAGAAATGATAGTAACAATTTCAAAAAGATAGAACAAAAAAATAGATTTCAATTGGGCTACATTATAGAATAAAAACATTTAAATATAATTTAAAATATTCGGAATTTTTTCTTCCAAACATAATGTGTTTCGATAGAATGTTTAAAATAACCAATGAGCCTAACAACATGAAATAACCCCAAGTCACTAGTTCATTGTGGTTCCCATGTACCTTATATCTCGGTGAATTTAACCATTGTAATATCTGTTCTCATGAACACAAGACACTATTTCAGATCATAATCATAACCTATTGGTCCCCAAAAATCATCATCATCATCATCATTGTTTAGTAATTGTTTTCAGTGTAAAACATGATAAATGAAACAGGGGACAAACCCCACGAGATCACTAGCATACTATACACGCCCTTCCACCAAGATAACATGGATTTCCCTCTTGTGCTTAGAAAATTTCAACAAACTATGTAATAAAATTTGCACATGAAAATACCACTTCCAAGCCCCACAGACACCAAACATCCCACCCACATGTCTCATGTTCCAATTATTCATTAAAATTCATTTTGGAAATCATTATCACACCAAAACATCCCACAACACATTCAACTTTCTTACACCCATCAAAAAATCCATTAAATAATTTTATAAAACCTTTCTATGATAGTACACATCACATAACTACCCATTCAAATTAAAATAGACCATTTCAAAAGTGCACTCTAACCAAAATAGTTTGGAAACATATTCTCACGTCATACATAAATCAAGAAACCATTTAAGACATTCAAATAAATTCCAAAGAGTGTAACCATATTTTTCACATAAAACCTTTCCAAAACCCTCTTTCGATTCCAAAGGCATCCCAGTATGACATAAAACAAAAACCGGGATCCCAAAAAAATTTAATAAAAACATTTCACAAATCATATTACAACCTTACTTGATACAATATGAAATATATATGAAAAACAATCAATGTTTCACAAAGTTTCCACTTAAAATCCATCCACTTAAATATGATACCAAATATAACTTTTGAACAAGACAAAATGAAATAAAATTATGCTAAAAATAAAAATCAAGTAATAAAACTCATCAAATAATACTTACCCATGGAATAACCATCGATTTGTGCCAAAGTCCCCAAACCATTATTTAAAACTTCAATAACACCATAGTCGCACCACAAGGGAGTGAAAACCAACCTAAAACCCCAATATTTCCCCAAAAAGATACAAGTTTAAACCCTAGTAGCATACCCTATCTACTGGAAATTTTAGATCATCATGAAAATATGGATGAAACACAAAGAAAAAGTAAGAAACCATAAGTAAACGAAAGAAGGAAGGATGGAAGAACACTTAATTGATATACCTTGAATAAAACACCCCAAATACACTAGTAGATGAATTTCCAATGAGCCAAAAATTAAATTAAGGTGCGAATAAAGCTGACTAAGTCATGCGAGAAGAGAAATGGAGGGAAAAAAGTAAAAATTGAAATAGTTATGAAAGAAATAATTTACCTCTTCAAATCTAGATGATTTGAAAAATCCAGATAAGTTTTTTCTTTAATTCACGATTAATATGAGCTCTATAGAGGGGGAAAAGGGCATGGAGGCGTTTCAGGTATGTGGGCTAAATCACGCCCGGTTTGAGGTATGTTCCCTTTGTTTATGAATCTTTATGTGTTTAAAGTGCAAGGGATGAGTTGGGAATAGGTTCATAGAGTTTGGAATGGTTTTGGATGTGTTTGGAGGGCTTTAAAGGGGTGCACGGTTTGAGCACGGTTAGTGGAAACCGTGTGGGTTCCCCAGAAAACTGTGTAGACCCTTGTTCTTGAGATAGTAAGCCTCACATGGCCTACGCACGGTTTTCCAAACTATGCGAGGAAACCATGCGGACCCTGGCTCTCGAGGTAGTGGCATGCGCACGGTTAGCGCACAGTTTGCCAAACCGTGTGGGCTAACCGTGCGACCACTTAAAGATAGGGTTATTTGTTCCGGGCTTAGTCGGGATTGCCTCATTTCACTCCAATCTTCCTCCCACTCAAGACTCACTCTGGATTTATTTCTCATGGGTTAGGGGTGCTCTCCCACTCAGTTTGGAATGATTTCGTAGGGGTTTCAAGGTGGATCCAAGGTGGTTTCTCCCGGGTAAGTCTGTCCTCTTGGTTTATTTGTGATTTCCTCAATATCTAAATACCTCTCCTTCTTGGTTTTATAGATCTACACTTTTTTGTGTATATATATGGTTGGGGTTTCCTTGGATGCTAATTTTAAGGCTTGTGATGGTTAGTGAAGGTGATCTAGAGAGGTTTCGGTGGTGCGTTCACCGTTTTGGAGGTGCGCTGGTTTGTGGGTCGATTTCTCGGGAACTCAAAAGGTATGTGGATTCTATCTCAAATACACATGGTTAGAACTAGTGGTTCCATGTTACAATTAATTTTTTTTATTAAAATTAATTGTGTGTTGATGAGCAAATTTGGTTGGAAATCCATTTGGGGCTTTATTTGAGAAAAAGGGGCTTTGTGGTGAAATGTTCTAGTTGTTGATTTTAAAATGGAGATTTTTAAAATGGGATGTTATGGTTGTTATGTGAAAATGATTAATGTAAATTGTTTTCAATAAAAAGGTTGTTTTATTGAAATAGTGTTTGTCATGGATAATGTTTTTCAATAAATTGGTGATTTATTGAAGTGGATTGATATGAAATGGAATGGGTTGATTGCATGATGATGTGACCTTGGTGGGTTATGTGCTTGGATACAGCTTGTTTTGAATGTTGTGTGGAAGTGGGGGTAAGTACCACTATAAAAAGGGTATGGATAATGGAAAGAAGGGCCACCATCAATGGTAAGTGGACGAGAAGTGTCGCTTGGTGTAAATGGGTGAACAGGTTGGACAGTAGCTCTACTATTTGGTTGTTTGGTTGTTTGGTTGTTTGATTGTTTGGTTGTTTGGTTGTTTGGTTGTTTGTTGTGCATTTCTTTGCAAGATGGAAGTTTTTGTGCTAAATTGTAAATGATGAGATGGCTTGTGGCATGTTTGGTTGGATTTCACTTGGTTTCTTGGTTTGGGTGTGATGACTGGGTAAGGGCTTATTGGGATTAAGAAAATGGTTTCACTTGTGATTTATTTTATATAAACTGTTTTATATAAATGTGTTAATGGTTTTATCCTAGTGGTGTGTGTAGGGAAGTAATTTGGGGAAATCCTGCTGAGTTTTAGTACTCACCCCCTGCTTTGTCACGTTGTTGTTTTTTAAGATGTTGTGTATAGTGACATGGGAAAAGGTAAGTAATCACCCACCTTTAGTGGAGCATTGTGATCCCTTGGTGGAGCTTGGAGCTTGGAGCTTGGTGTGGAGTTGTGGTGGTGTCATCGCTGGTGGTTTTTGGTTGTTTAGTTTCTGCAGTGTACTCTGATGTTTTGTGGACATGTCTAGTTGTATTGGTTTTGAGTTGTGTTGTGGAACAACTTAGTTGTCTTTTATGAATGCATGGTTTGGAAATTTATTTGACATTCATCATGTAGTGGTTGTTAGTGGATGGTTTGGTTGGTTTTGTCTTAAGGGAAAATCATTCCCCAACTTGATCATGAATCCCTCAGCATTTATTTCTAGCCTTTGGCATCTTGGGAACGTCGCTTAAGGCCATGTATCCCTCACCTCCTCCTCAAGCCAGTGAGGTTGGGGAGGGGTGTTACAAGTGGTATCAGTTTGTTCGGTCCTTTGGAGTTGATTCTCGGATTTGGTGTTGACATTCGTTGTGGTATACTCCTTGATTTGGGATGGTAGCAAGACATAGGAATTTTGGAACTTGGAATGTATATCATAAAAGGAAGTAGCTAACCCTTTTATGCTGCAATTCATGTTACCAGGGATTTGGGTACATAAGTGTCTTGAAGACACTTATAGGCATTTGATATCTCATTGTCATTGGTGTAGCCAATGAGATGAACATGACATGCATAGTTCAGATGACTTCACACTAGGATGAATATTTCATTGGGGTATAATGATTTATGATGGGATATGAATATGTGAAATTGTACTGTGAATAAATTGGTATTTTGAAAATGGTTTGGTTTTCAAAATGGTGAAACATGGAACATATAGAAAAATGTGAACTGGTAAAAAGCCTTATTGTGATAGTGTTGTGTAATGTGATTTGAAATGGGATTTAGTGATGTCTACGGAAGTGAGACTCATGGTTGTTTGTTTTCTGTTTATAGAAATGGCACCATGTAGGCATCGTAGAGACCAACCGGGGGAGGCTGCTGAGAATGTGGTTGCACCTGAGCCTCAAGTGAACCAGCATCTAGTGAAAAGTATTGTGCAAGATTTCCAAGCTTTGGGAAGTGGAAATAGAGTGGATGAACCAAGTCATGTGGATCATGTGGTTCATTTTCAAAAGTAGAATCCACCCATCTTCAGGGGTGATTTAGAGCCAGAAAGGGCAGAATCATGGTTGAATAGAATGAACAAGATCTTTGAGTTCTTGGTAACGCCGGTAGAGCTGAAAGTGATGTTTTCCCCATATATGTTGGAAGATCTTGCCCTTCAGTGGTGGGAGTTGGTAGTCTAAGCTGGGACGGACCAGGGTATGACGTGGGAAGGCTTTGAGGAATTGTTTAACAAAAAATTCTAGCCACATAATTTTAGAATTCAGTGTACGAGTGATTTCTTCATTTTGAAACAAGAGCTTATGTCTGTGACGGAGTATGAAGCTAAGTTTATGAATGTAGTGCGGTTCGTACCCGAGGTGGTGGGTAGCTTGTCGTTGAAGGTAAGGATCTTTGAAGTAGCGTTAAGGAAAGAAATGCATTCAAAGATAGAAGTACTGTGTATAGATGATTACACAGAGATGGTGAATAGAGCCTCAGTGGCTGAGCGAGATCTGTTGGGAACTCTGGGCGGGGGAAGCATGGTGGTTCCCATGGGGAATTGTGGGAACTCTAACGCTGGGTTCAAGAGGAGGAGGTATACTTATTCCCATGGTGGGAATATGGCATATAATCCGACAACAGGATTAGAAAATCTTACTCTGTGTCCCCAGAGAAATCTGGGATGTTCTCAGTGCGGTTTGACGAGCCACATCAAGCGATATTGTACGGCACAACGTCGAGCATGTCATAATTGTAATCAGACAGGGCATCTGGAGTGTTATTGTCAGAATGCTCCAAGGTCGGGTGTGCATGATACTCCTTAGGGATCGCAGATGTCGTACGCTTCGATGGGACGGGGGAAGTAGCATACCCCTCGTCAGTAGAGTAAAGTAGGTCATGGTGATTCTTGGAATACCACAACGCCTCAGCAAAGCAGTAAAGAGAAGATTTTGGAAAGCAAACATGTGGTTGGAGCTGAAAAGGTTATGGTCGATGATCAGTGGTGACTATCCACGGTGTGAGGTATCATTCTTTTAAATTCTACCTTGATGCAAGTGTTGTCTGATTCGGGTGCTTCACATTCTTTTATTGCTTCATGTGTGGCATATTTTTTGGGTTTAAGGGTAGAAATGATTCCCTTGGTTTTAAAAACTCAAACTCCTCTGGGTCAAAGAGAGTGTCGAGCTTTCTTGTGTGGAGAATGTTGTATCGTTGTGGGCGAGGTTGAGATATTGTGGATCTTCTCAATGCTTTAGATGGATGGTTATGATGTAATCCAGGGAATGGATTGGCTGGTGGCTTTTAAGGCCCACATCGAATGTGATGCGCGAACAGTGGCTTTTACAACACATGATGGCGTTAGACATCTCTTTAGAGGAGAGAAGCATGAAAGGCGGGGTGCAACGGGTTTGTTGGCACCAGCAGTGGGTACGTTATCGTATTAGTTGGCCATATTATCGTTTGAATCAGAAGAGGGTGTTGAGCAGAGTGTTCATCAAGCAGTGGTGCATTAGTTCATGTATGTTTTTCCTGATGAATTCTTTGGGTTACCTCCCATAAGAGAAGTGGAGTTTTCGATTGATCTCCTTCCGGGGACCAATCCTATCTCACTTTTGTCTTTTCGGATGGCACCAACTGAATTGCGGAAATTGAAAATCCAGTTGGAAGAGTTAGAAAACAAAGGGTTTATCCATCCTAGCACGTCTCTGTGGGCAGCGCCAGTGTTGTTTGTGAAAAAGGAAGAATGAACCTTGAGGTTATGTGTTGATTATTGTAGACTTAACCAAGTTATGATAAAGAATATATATCCACTTCCATGAATTGATTATTTCTTTGACCACTTGAGGGGAGCCATGTGGTTCTCTAAGATTGACCTGACATCGGGATATCATCAATTGCGGGTGAGGTAGGAGGATATTTCTAAAACATCTTTTAGAAGTAGATATGGCCATTATGAATATGTGGTTATTCCCTTTGGTCTAATGAATGCACCAGCGGTTTTTATGGAATTGACGAATCTGTTATTTCAGAGATATCTGGATTCATTTGTGGTGGTGTTTGTTGACGATATTCTGGTGTATTCAAAGACAAGGGTGGAGCATGAGCAGAACTTAAAGACAGTGTTTTGGATCTTTAGGGATCATCAGTTGAATGCCAAGTTGTCAATTTGTGACTTTTGGATAGAGAAAGTTCGTTTTCTTGGCCATTTGATTTCTAAAATGGGTGTTTCACTGGATCCAGAAAAGATAGAGGTTGTTGTCTCATGGAAACCGATAAAGAGTGTGCTTGAGATACCGAGTTTTCTTGGTCTAGCTGGGTATTATCGGCATTTTGTTCGTGATTTTTCACGTTTCACTTCTCCAATGATAGCTTTGACAAGAAAGAATGTTCCATTCCAGTGGAATGAACAGTTTCAGTAGTGTTTCGAAGAGCTAAAGGGTCGTCTTACATCAACACCAATCATGGTTTTTTTAGAATCTGGATAAGGGTACGTGGTGTATTGCGATGCATCAGGATCAGGGTTGGGGTGCTTTCTCATGAAACAGAATCATGTGGTGGCATATGGCCTACAACAGTTGAGAGTTCATGAGAATAACTACCCACCTCATGATTTGGAGTTGGCAGCAGTGGTACATGCTTTGAAATTGTGGCGTCATTATCTCTTCGGTTAGAAATTCATGGTATATATAGATCATAAGAGCTTGAAACACTTTTTCTCACAAATGGATTTGAACGTGAGGCAAAGGAGATGGATGTAATATCTCCAGATGTTTGATTTTGACTTGATGTACACACCAGGTAAGGGAAATTCGGTGGCGGATGAATTCGGTATAAATTCATATGCTCAGGTGGTGAAACAGACATCAGACCAGTGGAAGTTGATGTCGGATATAGCTGATATGTGGTTGGAATGTGAGGACCATGGTGATAGAGTGGTCTTCTTTCTGGTTTTGTTGATTCCTGACTTGGTTGGACTATGAGAGAGGCACAGATATCCAATTCTGAGTGTGTGACCGTGGGGTTGAGACTCAGTGGTGGGGAGACCATTGAGGGTTGGAACCTGAATGGAGATTCAGTTGTGTGTTTTCAGAATCAGATGTTTGTACTAGTTTCTTTTCAGGAGTATATTCTCAGGGCGTATAATCATTCTAGGTGGTCTGTTCATCCTGGAATTCAAAAAATGTATATAGCGCTGAAAGCGCAGTTTTGGTGGGCTGGTATGAAAAGAAGTGTTAATGAGTTTATTTCGAGATGCTTGACTTGTCAGCAGGTCAAGGCAGAGCATCATAGGCAAGCAGGAATGTTGAAGTCTTTACCAATCCCTGTTTGGAAGTGGGAGTAGATAGTGATGGATTTTTTCACAGGTCTCCCAAGAACGGTCAAGAAGTATGATACCATTTGGGTGATAGTGGATTGGATAATGAAGTCAGACCATTTCATCCCAATTCGTGAATCTCATACGGTGTAGGATCTATCCAAAATCTATATCTGGGAGCTGGTAAAGAGGCATGGTGTTCCAGTTTTGATTTTATGAGATAGATATGTGAGGTTTACATCTCATTTCTGTAAATCCTTATAGCAAGCCCTTGGAACACAGTTGATGATGAGTACGGCATATCACCCTCAGACAGATGGTCAATCCGAGATGACGATACAAACTATAGAGGATATGTTGTGGGCTTCTGTCATGAATTTTTGTGGCTCATGGGAGGATCCATTTTTGTTGGTTTAGTTCTCGTTCAATAATAGTAATCATGAATCCATACATATGGCTCCATTTGAAGCATTTTATGAGCAGCCGTGTCATTCTCTACTATGTTGGGTTGAAATGGGTGAGTCTTTGATGGTTGGACCGAGACTTGTCCAGGATACTACGGATAAGATCAAGTTTATCAGGAAGAGAATGTAGACGGCCCAAAGTCATCAGAAATAGTATGCGGATCATCGTCGACGGTTGTTGTCATTCTAGGTGAGTGAACACATGTTCTTGAGGATCTCTCCTAGGTTGGGACATCATCGGTTCAGGATGCAGGGAAATCTATCTTTGAGGTATATTGGTCCTTTTGAGGTTCTTGAGCGGGTTGGTGATGTGGATTATCATTTGGATTTTCCACCATGTTTTAGTGTGGTGCACAATGTGTTTCATGTCTCACAGTTGAAAAAGTACCAGCCGGATCATGACCATGTGATTCGATGGGATCAGGTTGAGCTAGAACCGAATTCTTCGTGGGTGCACATTCCAGTGTGGGTTGTGGATAGGAAAGAGAAAGTATTGCATGGTAAAATAATCAGTATAGTTTGTGTTTTGTGGAAATATGGTTAAATTCAAGAGGAGACTTGGGAGAGTGAGAAAGAGATGATTGAGCAGTGTCCTGAGCTCTTTCGGCAAAGGACGGGTTCACTACTTTCGGAGGACGGAAAGTCCAATGGTGGGGAGAATGCAGAACCCCAGATTTGAGGTATGTGGCCTTTGTTTATTCACCTTTATGTGTTTAAAGTGCATGGGATGAGTTGGGAAGTGGTTGGGAGAGTTTGTAATGGTTTTGGATGAGTTTTGTGGCCTTTAAAGGGGTGCACAGTTTGAGTACGGTTAGTGTAAACCGTTCGGGTTCCCCAGGAAACCATGCAGACACTTGTTCTCGAGATAGTAGGCCTCGCATGCCCTATTCACGGTTTTCCAAAACGTGCTAGTAAACCGTGCGGACCCTGGCTCTCGAGGCAGTGGTGTGCGCACGGTTAGCGCACGGTTTTCCAAACCGTGCGGGCTAACCGTATGACCACTTAATGTTTGGGTTATAAGTTCCGGGCTCACTCGGGATTGCCTCATTTCACTCCAATATTCCTCCCACTCAAGCCTCACTCGGGATTTTTGGTTCTCAGGGGTTAGGGGTTCTCTCCCATTCATTTTGGAAGGATTTGTAAGGGGTTTAAAGGTGGATCTAAGCCGGTTTCTCCCAGGTAAGTCTCTCCTCTTGGTTTCTTTGTGTTTTCCTCCAGATCTACATCCCTCTCCTTCTTGGTTTTCTAGATCTACAATTTTTTTGTGTAGATATAGGGTTGGGGTTGCCTCAGATGATAATATTAAGGCTTTTTATGGTTAGGAAAGGTGATCTAGAGAGGTTTCAGTGGTGCGTTCTCTGGTTTGGAGGTGCGGTGGTTTGTGGGTCGATTTCTCAGGAACCCTAAAGGTAGGTGGATTCTCTCTCTACTCCACATGTTTAGATGTATTGGTTCCATGTTAAAATTAATTTGTTGATTAAAATTAATTGTGTGTTGATGTGCGAATTTGGTTGGAAATCCATTCGAGGGATTTTTTGAGAAAAAGTGGCTTTGTGGTGGAATGTTCTTGTTTTGGATTTTAAAATAGAGATTTTTAAAACGGAATTCTATGGTTGATTTGTTAAAATGATGGATGGAAATGGTTTTCAATAAAAAGGTTGTTTTATTGAAATATGTTTTGGCATGGAAAATGGTTTTCAATAAATGGGTGATTTATTGAAGTGGATTGATATGCAACGGAATGGGTTGATTACATGATGATGTGACCTTGGTGGGTTATGTGCTTGGCTTTGTCTTGTTTTTAATATTGTGTGGAAGTGGCGGGAAGTACCACTATAAAAAGGGGATGGATAGTGGATGGAAGGGCCACCATCCATGGTAAGTGGATGGGAAGTGCCACTTAGTGTAATTGGATGAATGTGTTGGACGGAAGATCCACCGTTTGGTTGTTTGGTTGTTTGGTTGTTTGGTTGTTTGGTTGTTTGGTTGTTTGGTTGTTTGTTGTGCATTGCTTTGCAAGATGGAAGTTTTTGTGCTAACGTATAAATGATGAGATGGCTTGTGGCATGTTTGGTTAGCTTTACCTTGGTTTCTTGGTTTGGGTGTGATGGCTGGGTAAGGGCATGTTGGGCTTATGAAAATGGTTGCACTTGTGATTTATTTTAATTAAACTATTTTATATAAATGTGCTAACGGTTTTATCCAAGTGGCATGTGTAGGGAAGTCATTTGGGAAAATCCTACCGAGTTTTAGTACTCGCCCCCTGCTTTGGCATGTTGGTGTCTTTGCCGATGTTGTGTATCATGACTTGGGAAAAATTAAGTCATCACCCACCTTTATTGGATCTTTGTGATCCCTTGGTGGAGCTTGTATCTTGGAGCTTGGTGTGGAGCTGTGGTCATGTCATGGCTAGTGGTTTTGGGTTGTTTTGATTCTGCAGTGTACTCTGGGGTTTTGTGGACATGTCTGGTTGTATTGGTTTTGATTTGTGTTGTGGAACAACTTAGTTGTCTTTTGGGAATGCATGGTTTGGAAATTTATTTGACATGCATCATATAGTGGTTGTTAGTGGATGATTTGGTTGGTTTTGTCTTAAGGGAAAATCGTTCCCCAACTTGATCTTGAAGCCCTCGGCATTTATTTCCAACCTTTGGCATCTAGGGAACGTTGCTTAAGGCCAATTAGCCATCATCGCCTACTCAATCCAATGAGGTAGGTGTGGGGTGTTACATGGGCTCCGTTGAGAGTTGGAAATACGGAAAAAACAGAAAAATTGAATGAGATATTAAATAATTAATTTTTTTTATAGAAGGAAATTGGATTACAGGTTGGCCCAATACCTTAATAAAAAACCCAAATTCATTAAGATTATGGATTCCAATGAGGTCCAAATGGATATGGTGGTTTTAATATACCAGGGGATTCTAATTGTGGAGTGGAATGGGTGTAAAATTCTAAAAAATATAGGATTAAAAAAACAAAATTCTTTTTAAAACTTTAAATGGGCTCACAGTTTGGCCCAAATCATGAAATCTCACCCTTTCCCCCAAAAATACATGGGAAACCCCCACAAAAAATCAATATTAGTGATTAAATTAAAAAAAACTTTAAAAGAAGTCATGGATTTGACATACTTCATGAAGCGATGTGGATCATTTTTATTCACCACATAACTTATATGATATATATAAGAATATTTAAGTATTTATTATGATGTTCTTAATATTGTAATAATTATGGAAATATAATATTATAAATACCTTATTTCCATAACTATCAATGAAAAGTGGAAAATTTACTCATGTGTACTTACAACATACCATCGCTAAGATTATAGCATTGTTCATTTTTCATACCATAAATTATTGGTTTGATTTAAAAAGTATAATTGATTTATTAAATTTATTATAATGTCTTTAATATTATTTTGGAAATGATGGACTTATGACCACATGGACTATTGACATCCAGCCAAGTTCATTTTGGACTCATGTACCAAATTTCGAAAAAACATCATATATGAACATAAATAATTATATAATTTTTATAACATTGTACTAAGTGATATAAAACGAATAAAAATCTTGAAAAAGGTTGTCATGAATTTTTAAATTATCCAAAGTATATTATTCTGTAATATAAAAATTTTACGTGATGCGTCAGACTCAAAGTAATGGATTTCGTCCCATTGTCCTTTAATTGAGGAATTTCTTGATAATATGAACTTTATACTTTTAAATGGTTTTTATACAGACAATATGACATTTCATATCAATATTTTATCTATAACAATGAAATTTAATGTTTTTGAAATGTATTAATTCATGGAGATTAAGATTTAAATTTTCAAAGTGGTATGGGACACCTTGAACATTGAAAGATATAATTATCAATTATTTTTATTCATGATATTAATATATAAAATTATTTATATTTATAGAAAAGTATTATATATGACATTTTACATTTATCTTTAATTTCATTCAATGTTTTCAGAATCGATACTCTTCATATAAAGCGTTTACTTTCTTTAGAAAACAACTAATCGAATGTTTTTTATTTTAATGTATACTATGAAAATGATTTATCTTGCACTGTAACCATTATCTGATATTTGGATTACTCTATAAGCGTTAATGTATAATAAAAGGAGAAGAAATATCTTATTGGGTATCTTGGTTTTTAAAATTGGTTCAAAAATGAGAATTCTATTTTTATATTATAATTTTTTTATATGGTATTAGAAGAGTTTTTCAAATGGGTTTTGTGATGAAATTTTATTTTTGAAATGTTACATCTGCATTATATGGAACGAGTGAGCCCGATATAGCTTATACGAAGGGTCTCACCCATTTATATCTCACGGTTGAGCCCAAAATAGATTATATGAAGGTTCGAGACACATTATAACTCACAAGTGATTCCATTATATCTTATACGAATGGATTAGCCCCATTATTGATGGAAGGTGAGCAAGATATATATTATATGAAGGGTGACCCCCAATATAGATTTTCAATTTGAATTTCTACCATATGGTTATTGTTATTGAAAGAGGTTTGAAATGGTTTTATTTATATAATTATCAAAGTGAGATAAATGAGTATTAATTATGTTCTTCTTGTTATAATGTTTTTATTTAAGTAAAAAGTCTGTGTGTCATTCATGTGAAAATGTTTTGTTTCATTCTATCAAAGAACATTAAATGGTTTACCATGTTTTAACTAGACTAATGGTATCTTTCTTTTTATGTCCCATACTGGTCTTTTTCCCTCATCCGATGTTTTAATATTATTTTCACAAGACATATGATTGGTAAGGAAAAAAATTCCATGATGATAGTATTAAAGATGTGTCATTAAAATAAATCATAATTTATTTTAAAATGATTTCCTTTGTTGAAAAAATGTATACTGATTATATGTTTCCACATGTAATGTATGAGTTTACTATGGGAGAGTTTGTCTAAATTATCTAAAACTATAAACTTCAAAGATCCTGTAATATGATTTCTTCTTCAAAAACTCTAGAATAATACTTGTTTAAGGTTGTGTTCTTACCGAAAATATTTGTTTGAAAAAAGTTATGTGGATCATTTTCACTATAATTTTTAATTACTAAGGATCGTATACCCTAAAATTGGATAGATCCATACATTTAATAAAAGGAATGAATTTTTTAATTAATCCTACAGTTGTAAAATAATGATTTTATAAACCCTATTTTATTGAAAACCAAACATTTTTAACCATACTTTGGTATTTTTCACTATGTGATATAACCCTATGCTTGGCTTTTCAATGAAATAGTATTATATTGAAGATATTTTCCATGATTTCAACAACTTTATTGAAGACTATAAATATAATTTAAAATATAATTTATGACTGATTTGGAAGATGATATTCAACAGAGTAAAAAATTCATACATTTAATAGATGTTTTTACTCCCTTGAATAATTTATATTTGAAAATTTTCAATTTTTAAGGAGACACACATGGATCCAACCAACTAAAATACATCTAATTTTCATATACATATATAGAAATTGTATTTATTTCCTAGTAGAATCATATTACAAAGTACGGGAAATATTATTTTAGATACAGAAATCCTATAGAGAAACAAAAAAATCATAAAGTTTATTATTTTGAAGAAATTACATGTTTGAAAAATATATGATTCGACCCTATGATTTGTATATCTTCGAGTTTATTTGTTGATACATTTTTTTATTATCATTCACAACTAGGATATCATAAAATATAATATTTTATCAAGAAAATTATCATTGATAAATAATATATGTATTCTTTTTATTTCATTTGGAAATGTAATCATGAACCTGTTTAATCAATCAAATGAATTTATTTCTATATATTAGAGTTTCAAATTATAAATATCATTTAAGATAGATAATGAACATCTAATTCTATGTTGTAGACAATAAACTTCCAAATAAATCAATTAGAATTCTATTTACATAAATTATTTATAAGTGTCTACTACCCACACTATGTAGTTATGGTCTTGTGATAAGAGAAACATTCTACTAAAAAATTACCAAGATCATAAAGAGCTATTTGGTTGAGTGGATTTGGGTTATTTTTTTCAGAAACCCAGAATCAAAATATATTTTTTGTTCTATATTGTTTCTTCACTTCTCAATCTACTAAGATAAGATAGTACAGCATGTCTACATAAAACCAAATAAGGATATAACTGAAATTTTTTAAATATTATTTAAAACATTGAATTCATCCCCTTCTTGTGTATATTTGAATCATTCTGACCTAAAAAAATTAGGAGAACAATTTGGAATGATTAATTTTTCAGTGAATATTATTAAACATAGATTTTTGAAAAAAATCATTTTATATTAATTTATTAAAAAATCTAAGAGATATATTTTATTTTTAATTTTCTTTAATGTAACATAGATATTATTAAGTTATATTTAATCCGAAACGTTTTTATAATTTTTCAATAGTCGATTTATGGGTTCTCGGTACCTGTTCAAACTGTCCCCAAAATCCAAAATTCAAATTTCAAATTAAAACCAAAACACATAAATCAAAATTCATGTGCCACACCTCGAGACTTGAACCCATCATCACACGTCACATTCATTGTATCATCACCACTGCAGGTCGAACCATCACACTACATCGTATCACGCACATCATCTCTGTCGGTCGCTGGAGAGACCGTCGGAAGAGTCGTCACCGAAAATCTTAGATCCATCACCACGTGCCACCATTCACCACTGGAAGACACCAGAACCATCAGTGGACGACGTCGCCAAAGCACTGTCAGACCACCACCTTCATCCCATCCACCGGAGAATAAACCATGATGCACGATCCACGACCTGTCTCGAACAAACAGAAAAATGATTCAACCTCTTCAACTGGAGAATTGTTGAGCTCACCATCATCCATTGACAACATTGATTATATTACAGACCAAGAATCAAGCCTTCAGTGGCCAAGAACAATGAGGCTGAAATCGGTGAGCAAAAAATCCACCACCAGATCGAAACAAAACAACACGAAACAGACTTCCCCAAACCGATTAAACCAACTCAACCTCAAAACTGCATCCCAGAAAGCATCAAGAAACCCTACTCAAACATAAAAGAGAAGAAGCAATGGAAGAAAAGGCACCTCATCTGCTCAAATTTTTATTCAGTAATAATCTTCTGGAATACACACTTTTTCGTTGATTTTTCTGGTTTTGTTTTGAATCTAATATTTGAAATTCTATGTATTGAAATTTTTAAAATGTATTCAATATTTTGAATCATATAAAAAATATTATTTTATTAGTTTATTTTCATTTTTGGTTATTAAATTAATATCTATCATTGAAATATATTTTTCTGAGTATTCAAAAAATAATATAGCATGTTAATGTTAAAAGGAAAAATAAATATGTACCTAAACACTACAACTATAAATTGGCGTTTGATGAGTTTCTAAACCACAACCATACATTATAACATTAAATATTTTTGGAATTTTTTTGAATTAATTCCACAAAGATGTGGTTGGATTTAAATATAAAATAATCATCATTTAATATATTTAAACCATCCATTCCCAATTATAAATACAACTCCTCATTTCCCCCATTATCCTCACTAGCCTTGAAATACCTAAAATATCTACCAAATCATATCCTCCATACTCGCCCCACTTACAATTTTTAGTAGTATAAACAAAAAATAAATTATAATTTATTAAATTTATCCTTCAAGTAGGTGATATTTTAGAATATTTTGATGTAAATACCACTAAAGTGAATCTTGAGCTAAGGTTTTCTCATCTCACTATTACATATATGAGATATATGACTTATTAAAATATTATTTCTTTTTTTTGTGGTTTATATGATTCCATTTTATATATCACATCATTTATATAATCAAATTCATGGTATTCAATGTGTCATTTTATAACTATAAGTTTTTTGTTGAATAAAAATCAACTGATTATAAGTGATAATGGATTTCATAAGACAATTTCCATTTATTGGTTCAATATTATAAAATATTGATTATTTCATGATATGATGATGTGGGAAATGAATTTTTATTATCTTAAACTTCAGTTAAACTTATTTTATATGGATTTGTAGTTAAAAACACATCCAAATATTTATATTAATGATTTGATATTTTTAAGAGAATTTCTTTTAAGGAAATTATATTTTCTAAGAAAATTGAATTATAATATATGTTTTATTCCACATCCATATATTTTAAAACTATTTCAAAAAATTATTTCAGTATTCTTCTTTGATTATTGAATGTTATTTTTAATCATTTATAATATTGTAAATAATTTTTTGAAATGTATATTTTTATTGTTTTCTAAACAAGTTTCTTTTGGAATTTTCTAAAAAATTATAGAATGAATTTTTTATATTATACTCCATGAGTGGATTATACCACCATCAAAAAACCTTATTGTTTTGAACCATCTTTTACCAGTTTACATGGTTTTTTTCAAAAATTATTTTTTATTTTATAATTCTCCACTATCTTACAAATATACCAATTTTAAAATAAAAAAGGTTATTTTCCTCAACATTTTTTACTGATCATAATAAATTATTTTCTTCTATGTCAACATAATTTGTTTAATACTATGAATAACTATGTTTAATATTTTAAGATATAATATATCATAATTTTTAAATGGGTTATAAACATTTATGTTTGGAATGTTATGTTTTGATACAATTAACTATATTACTCTATATGGTTTTTTATTATGATTATTGATTAGGGAAAGTAATTTAGATTTTTTATTGTATTTTTAATATTAATTTTTAGGTTTATTATGTTTCAAACCTTAATATGTGCATTGATTTGGACATTAAAGACAGTGGTGGGGATCAACTATAGAAATCCAATTGATGCATCTATAGTTCTCATGTGACAAATTAGATTGAACCAATTAGTTTTTAATTGTCTTGGAAAAAGTCTTGATAGTAAATATAATGAATTACAAACCTAATCACTTTATACCCAATAGTGTTAAATAGTATTGTGAATGTTGTTAATAGTATAGGTACCACAATTTCCTTAGATCATGGTGTCTGATAATTAATGATTTCATTCATTAAGATGTTAGTTATTATTATACATGATTTTTAAGAAAAGTTATCTTATATGAAGTATTGTTCATTTTTCATTTGGTTTTATTTATTTTAATTTTTATATTTATTATTATTATTTATTAATGGTATATTCCTATGTGAATAACCCTTACCGAGAATTTGATATCAGAAAATTATTTGGATTCTTTTTCTGGATATCAAGATGTGTTTTATGTTTCAAATGAATTGTTACACTGAGGGTAACCATGGTATTGTCCAGGAAAATAAAATTTAGATTTTATGTTTAAAATTATTTTTAAATTTCATAAATGTAT
This sequence comes from Viscum album, assembly GCA_963277665.1. Taxonomy (NCBI): domain Eukaryota; kingdom Viridiplantae; phylum Streptophyta; class Magnoliopsida; order Santalales; family Viscaceae; genus Viscum; species Viscum album. The sequence continues at coordinate 411,116,739 of OY728123.1, read as the reverse complement.
CTATTTTACTACAAAAATTAAACTATTTTGTTCTTTTGGGATTAATTTCATTATATATAATGTTTATATAATAATGTAACACCATATCTAGGCTACTGGGATTTGGTTCTATACAAAATGTGTATCCATAAACTGAAACGTTTTTAATTATTTGAGAGATACAACGTATCATAGCATGTAATATATTTTCTTATATGAAATAATGTGACTCAATTTGGTTCTATGAACCCTTGAGGAACATTCTAAATTGATATGTCAAAAACTATGACAATGAGTCTTAGGAGGACTTGTTCATGGTATATGAGGATTCTGTTTAGTTTTCGCACCACAATGGATGGTTTATCAATATCGTTCACTTTAATTAATTTGAGGTTATATGTTCATTATTTATTTATTTATTGTATATTATATGTTTACAGGATGTGTTTTATATCATTTATTAACCAATTTTTGTTTTGTGTGGTCTGTATGGAAGTGAGATTCCATGAGGATTTGTTGACTTAGACATTGTGAATATGTGTAACTCATGATAGTTTTTTTTATTCACTTTCATTATTTTTTATGAAATTTTTTTCCTATTTTATTTCAAATCATTTGTAAATATTATTTATTTTTCAAGATGATGAAATGCATTATTGATATTGGTTAAATAATGTAAAAACACCCTAAATGGAGGTTTTTGCTATCAATATAAATAGATTATAATGGATTTTCAATTAACCAACCTCAGGTAGTCCAAACATACTTAATGGTTGGGTTCTGGTTTATATGTATGGATGTTTATATATGATGGGATTTCTGAAACATAGATCACACAGTCAACATCCCCTTAAAGGGGGAACAGAAATCCTTATAGGAATATCTTTATAAATAACTGGTTATATGATTTTCAGTTCTCATGAAGTATTACTAATGCAGACCACAACCAACGGTGGGAATGTTTTGTGATGTATGTTTTGATTTATTTTATATCCTTCCCAATAATAAGTAAATACAGGTATAACTAGTGTTTTTTGGAATCTTGATCCCGACTCTATAAATGGAAGCATATATTATTGTTTTATTTAATGAGAATTTAATTATGTAATAGCATATATATTTATATATTTTGTGAACATATATAAAGTAAACAATTTTCATTTTAACTAATCCTTGAACTAACACCCTATTTGTGAATTTTGGTGAAATTTTATATTTCATTATCCAATAAAGGGAAATGGTCCAATTGTGGATCAATGAGTGAAGGGGTATAGAGCAAGCAGTAGACAAAGACTATCTCCAGGGGACCAGAAAGAATACTTTCTTATTGAACTACTATTAAATTTTCATTGATTGGAATGGAACTTCAGGACCCATTTATTATTCTATGTTTTCAAATTTTTTCATCTATTATTTTTTCATGATTACACTTATTTTTTTTCATTTTTATTATTAATACATTTTCGATAAAAGGATTATGAGGGTATAGTCTCCCCACTAGATTCATTATTACCATCAATATTAATCCCAATCCATTCCATATGTGGAGGAGCACATAGATTCATGTCATGTTTAACTTTAACACAATGTTACGATATGAGTTATTGTAAGCATGGTTCATGGATAAAGAGAGTTATGTGTGAAATGAAAAAATATTTTTTATTCCATATTGTATTACATTTGGTTCCTAAAGTGTATAACCATTTCATTATCTTCCAAATAAATTTTATTTTTTTATTCAACATCATATATTGCTTTAAATCAAATATCATAGTGTAGGCATCATTCTACAATAATTAGAGTGATAAATTATATAAAGATGAAAATCATTCCATATATTTCCTCAATTATGATACCTTATTATTATCCATTGAAACATTTATGACTTCCCATTATAAATTATAATTAAAAAACTTATTTCATGATCTCAATCCACATATTATTTGAAGGAAAATATAAATATTTTTACCCAAATCTAATACTATCAATGGAAATTTGGAAAAAAAACTATGCTTATATTACCTAATTCCATATGTTATCATAATATTTTATATAATAATTAAATCCCCATTACTATAGCTTTATAATGTATTAATGATCCATCTTCATAATAATATTATTCTATTAAAAATAATCTAAATTGTCAAATTAAATTAAACCCACAATGAATCATTCATTTAAAAAACTTACTTAATAAATTTTTACATAATTGAGGGAAAATAGAAATATATTATTTCCAGGTAGATTTCATAATTTTGATTGTTAGATCCATTTCTTAAAATTGGTACCATTATGTGTTAAGATACAATGGAATTGGCTGTTCAGTCCCTTATCATGGTTAATAAAAAAGTTCTGTAATTTCTTCATACATAAAAAATACCTAGTTATTCGAGAATGATATAAAAAATTAATTTAATATAAAACGTGTAAATAATGTCATAAATATAGGTTTTTTAAATCAATTTTTATGTTATTTAAAAAAATATTTGAATATCATAAATCTTATGGTTTTAAATTTTTCATTATGTTTGTTTTAAATGAAACCAAAATAAATGAAAATAGTAAATTAATATTGAAACAAAAAAAATTCTCTAGAGCCTTGGAATCAAATACAATGGATTCAAATCCTCCCTTCTCATGATTCTAATATTGTTCAATGGTCTAGTTCTATCTCTATTTTCTATATCACATACATGATTGAGGTATTTTTATGTTTCTATTTCATATAACACTCTAATATTACAAAACTATATGATTCATGAAGCTCTTAAAATCACAATATTTATTTAGCGATATTATCATTATTTTCCCCTATTTTTATTGATATTTTTTTTGTCTTCATTCTTCACTTACTAAATCTTTTTTCTCATCATCTTTTTGGAAAAATAAAGTTACTCTAAGTATGATAGAATGAATTGGGTGTATATATTTGAAAACTTTAAACTAAATACAAACATATAATTATTATATAAAGAGAAAAATTAAAGTATTTAATGTATGTTCATTTTTTATGATCCAAATTTGTTTGATCAATTATAATTAATTTTTAAAGTAAACATAATTTGAATGATAAGTGAAAATATTAAATTTTATTACATAATTTACATAGAATAAATTTCATAATATGATTCAATTAATTATTTTATTTATTATTGTTTAATATTTAAAAATAATAATTAATTAATTTTCTTCTTAGTGGATTAAGAAACAAACCCAATGAATAAATATCATTAAAGTGGAGATATAATGAAACAAACACACCCCCAAATTCTTTGTTCTTTCCTCATAAGAGTAAAACATGAATTGGATCTGGTATTCCTAGAGATATTGTCATTATAAAGGACATTTAAATATATAAAACAACTATAATTGAAAAAAACATTATTGAAGAATACATTAGAGAAACATTAGGTAAATCATAGAAGCATAATATTATTTAGAATAGATTATGTGATAGTGTTTGATTCACAAATAATTGAGGTTCTTTTTCATAACATCTGTTTTACATTCCTGATTTTTGAATTATTTATGTCCCCATAAGTTCATTGGACATTCTAGAGATGTCCTAGGTCAAGAAAATAACTAATGGTTAGTCAAAGTAGTGGGGAACAATTCAAATGGTTAGTTTAGTAGAGATCACTTGTATGGTGAACAATCCAAATGAATATATTATCTAACCACAAGATGGTTGTTGGTTAGTAATAAAAAATTCAAGGTTCGATGGTTTTATGATATACCTCTTATGGGGCTATTTGTTTCCTAGCGATGGGTAACAGGATTCCTGGTGGTGTCATAAATACTGGAAGGTAAAATTATCTTTTGAGGGTCCTCCAAATACACTATCAATCCCCTTTTGGACAGATAAGTCAATTAGACGTTTTTTTTTACCATCAATCATTAACAGAAAACATAACTCTATAAAATTATCTAAAAACCCAGTTGAAGTTTATGATCATTGAAATTTATTAGAGTTATAAAACAATCTATTGCTTTTCTATTATCATAATCAAATCGATTGATATGGTAATATATATAGAAAATTATATTGAAATGTTTTCAATAATAAATAATTATAATATTTGTTTGAAAATAATTTCAATATTTCATAATAAATATTAAAAAAAGATTCATTGAATATATTTTCTATGTTAAGAATTTAAACCATCTTATTTAAATCCATTATAATTTTATTAATGTTAATATTAATTATCATATAAATTTCTCTAGGAATTGTAAAACAATATATGTGGTAATTTTCAAGTACATGTTCATATATTGAATAGTATATTAATTTAAAACCATTCCATTTTTCGATAAATATAAATATTTATCAAATCTATAAATGTCAAACACATTTAATTATCTAAACTTATATTTGATTTATATAAAACCCAATATGTCATTACTATACCATTCATTTCCATTTTTATTTTTAAAGTTTTCTTCAATTGAAATTATAAAAAAATATAATGACACATTTCTTCCTAAATAAGATTATTAAGAAAGGTGACTCACAAAAAATTTAATTCATTTTATAAAATGAAAATATCTCCACATATGAAAATTTGATGATATTGAAAATTAAAACATAATTTGAAGGAGGTAAAAAATCACCACACTGTGAAATAAACATATATAAAAAAATAAAGGAAAATAAAAACTTAAAACCTTTATAAAATAATATTCTGTTTCATATGAAAATAATTAATAACTTCTATTTAATAAATTCATACTATTCTTGAGCATGGAGATTCATGAAAATAAAATATAATTGACTTATCTTAATAATAAACTACAATAATATATCACCATTTTGAATCTTTCCACTCATAAATTGGATGCAATGATCAATTTTGACATTAAGTGAGTTTTTAAATGGATTTATAGAAATAAAAAATGTATCATGTATCTTCTCACTCTGTTGAATAATTATCACAAATAAACCCATATTCATATAGAATGTTTTCATCTGAGTAATTTCATTGAAATAACTCACCGTGACAATATATTATGCTTTAGATAAAGAAATGGAATTGATTATTAGCTTCTTTACATTAGAGGATATTGTTGATTTTATATATATGTGTCATTTAAAACATGTACATATTCTATTTTTTTAGAATTTACCAAAATCGGTAGTAGTAAAAATAGACTCTTGAATTAGGTTTCATTTAACTATTTTAGAAAGTATTTATATATATACAAATTATTTTCTAATTTTATAATTTCCATATTTTAGTGATTTGGGTTAAAATTCGATAAGAAAATAAAAAATACTAGAAACTATGTCCATATATATCATTTTATGGTAATTTTGGATCAAAATAGTACCTTGATAAATATTAATGGCAGCTATATTAAAATTATCATCCAATGATAAATTATATGAATTACAATTCAGTGCACATATCTCCTTTACATGGTCCAATCAAAAACATTTAAAAAAACTAGAAGTTTATTATCATTGGTTTATTGAGATACCATTGAAATTTTGAAAAACACAACAATCCATGAGAAACATTATCTAACCCATAAAACTAATTAATAACCACATTCTCATTAAATCAAAAAACTCATTAACAAATATAGGTAATTATAATAATGAATTTTATCATCTTGAAAAATTTGAAATTGATATAGATATGGAAAATTTTCACAAATAAAAAATTCCCATTATTAATATATTTTTCATCCAAATTTTATTAACCATTTATACCCTACTAGATGGGAATATTTTAATTCATAAAGAGAAAATGATATCATAATATTTTGATTTTTATGTTTTCTGTCATCAATACTATGATGGTGTCCCAAAAAATTATAAATTAATCCATGTCATAAATAAATAATTTTTTCCATTTTCAATGAATATAACATAATTATGTGGCCAAGGCCAATAATATTCTAATTGATTTTATCATAGGGATGTGAGAAAAACTTAAAAAATAACCAATTATTTCATCATGATTTTATCATTTCCATACGATCACTTATTTGTTACATCTGTAGTTAGCTTTCTCATATAACTTATTTATGAGAGGACATTGGTATCCAATAAGAGGATGGTAATCAGATCGTTCAAATATATTTAAAACATTATTACTTTTTAATTATATTTTTTCGTATTTTTTACAAATTCCCAATTTTAATTATTACAGAAATCAAAAATATTTAGTGTTTCCTAGTGTTAACCAATATAAAATATTTCAACATCATTTAAAACTAATTTTATATTATAAGTACCACTAAGAAAATAGTCGATATGATTTTCTAGGGTGTGAGGATTAGATATCACCAATTAATTGGTTCAAAGGATATATGGATTTTCATAATCAAATTCAATTTCATTATATGGGTTTTTAAAATCTAATAATATCTTTTCATGGTCAACCTCAACACTATTAATTCTAGGAGAGGTTCAACTAAAATATCATTAAATTTTATGTGATTTTATTCTTCAATATTCATTGATAATAAATTAATGACCCATTATTATATGTGAGTTAATATACTGATGATAAATATCAGCATCATATTTTGGGTCAATAATTACTTTGTTATATATTCTATTGGGAATATATAATATTCACAGAAACTCCTAAAAAATAAAATTTTTCAATTTTTCCTTTTCAAAACTCATTTTTGGTCACTTATGGAAGGTATTTTTATAACATAGATCAATGAATAATAATAGGAATTTATTTCTTCAACCCATAAATATTGATAGAGTTTAAATTGATTTTTTTAGTTCCCTCATTCAAATGTTTAGTTTGATTCATTACTTCAATTATATCATTTTACTATGACGTCATATGATTATAGAATGAAATATTATTACCCTCTTATAAATATGTTCGTCCAAATATATCATTTTAATATCTCCCAAATTATCTCTTCTCTTAGATAAAATATTATAATATTTTAAATATTTATAATTTTTTGTATATTTTATAATTTTATAAAAATCCTTATTAACTTGTTATATTAAATAATCCCACATATGTCCTTTTTAATCATCAGCATATAATAATGTTTAGGATTTTCCACATATATTTTGAACATAGGTGGGTTAAAAAATATCATGATGAAAATTATTTAGGAACCTATAGGTGTATATATTCATTTAAATTTCATGGAAGGTTCTTATGTAGTAAGTATGAATTGTTCTTATATATGATTATTTATCAAATAAAATTTCCAAAATTCTCATACAATATTATTTTTTGGACTATGAAAACTAGGTGTATACTACCATGAACCATGAAAATATGAAAATTCCTTTCCTCAGGATCATTTCTATCAATAAAATTATATTTTGTTTTATTGGAATATATTAATAAATCAATATAAAATCAAATTTTATAAGAATTATCAAAAAAATAATGAATTGATTGGAGTATAAAAAGTTATAAAAATAATTTTCAATTGGGAAATTAGAACCATTATCTCATAATTCAAAAATACATAACAAATTTTAGAGTAATATATTTAAAATTTAATAAATGTTTCATAAAATTTTATTTTAAAAAACCAATGAATCTTTACCAATGCATCTACTATTGGATTTATCACTAACACTAACATGCCCCCGTTAATGATTTTATGAATGTTAGAACATATTTTATTCGATAAAAATGGATCTTGAGGACCCACTATTGATGTACCATGTGAATCATTTTGAATTTATAATTAGATAGTTTTTCAACCAATGTATACTAAAACTAATGAATTTTGTACCCAAATATATACTCTACTTTTAATATCTGATATCAATTTTATAAATGATCTTTGTATTGGAAAATATTTTCAAAATTACTTATTAGAAAATATATGAGTACATTATGGTCATTGATAACGCATATTTTTTAAATAAAATTCTTAAATAGTATGCATGGTTTTACAATGATCAAAAAGATATCTGGAGGTAATACTCATAGAAATATTTTATATTTTTATGTGCATTTATTGATTGCAAAACCAATACTGAAATAGTTTGTTACATTTCATTTGGAACCGAATATTTTATTAACTATTTTTTCATATTGGGTAAACATATACAAATAAATTTAATATAATATAAATTTTGATAATAATTTATCAAAAATAGGTTCAATAATTTTTATGGATGTCTCATCATTATATTTTTATTGTTGATCCATTTCCAAAAATATATATTTATATATATATTTCATATTATTTTTGTTTTGAGTTGAGTTTTCAGAAAAAGTTATCATGTTTAACTCTATAATTTATAAAATTTACATAAATTAAATTTCATTAATTATAAGATAAAGACTAAGAATTTACATATAAATCTCCCTCATTTTCATATATGAAACATGTTGGACCATAATCATTTCATTTGGTTTATAAGAGAGAATTTATAGTTTCATTTCTTGTACAATTGTCAAAGTATTTCTTCCATTACTTTTCTAGTTCATCTTTTTTTTAATTTGTGGTAAAATTTTGTGACGTGTCCTATCTTTTTGGAATTCATAAAAAATAACCACATATTCTTCTCCTTCATTGTTTGTTTCGGTACGATGAAAATATATCATCTATCACATAAAACTATTCATCTCTGTGGATAGGATCCCATTATTTTCTTATCAATAAGAAGAATGTTTATTTTTTTCTCTAAAAAACAATAGTTCTATTTGTAATGACTTCGTTAGATTTCTTATTATCCTTTAATGTCATTGTAATTTCATTGTACATGAGAGATACAATATATTCTTCACCAAAAACATTTTTTGTGTCCATTTTTTCTTCAATAATTATTAACATGGTTTATAAAAACTGATGAAGAAAATAAATTAACATATTCCAAATAATTTCAATTGAAATATCATCATAGAGGTATTTCATGTAATTTAATATAATAATAAATAATGTAAGTTAATTATTAATTAATACCCTATAATTTATTATTAAACTATCAGAATCATATATATGCCTATCATATTTATATTCAAAATTTACTTAATGAGTTACATTAACTAATTCCAATTTTTTAGAAACATCATTATTTTCTTAATAATTATTATATTTGTTAGAATTAATACCCATGGTAGAAAATATATTTTATTTACATAAATTTCAATGAATTTATTATTATCATGATTATTTTTATTCCTCAATAAATAAAGGTTATTAAAACATCTTATCAATTATAAAATGGGATTACTAATTCAATTAAAAAATGTGGACATTCATGTATTTTAAGAATAATTATTTTATCTATACATGAATGGATATCAACACAATTGTTTTTGTTTCAGGGGCCCTAACATGTTTGATTTTGAATAAATATAGTAAAAATTATTCTAAAATACATATTATGATTTTTAATTTAAAAAAACGGTATTTGTCTGATACCTTGTGTTGGTATAAGTAATATTGATACAAGGGGTCAATTTTATTTTGAAAAATAATTAAATATTGATATAAAATAAAGATAATATTTATAAATAAATATAAACTTTTTTAGTTAAATTTGTATATTTAAAAGGATTTATTCAAAGTAAATTTAATCGTAAGGAATCATAGTTTATTAAATATGTTTGATAATAGCTCATGATGAGTCCCTTTGTATACTCTTCTAAACTGATTCTAAAGATTTATTTAATTTCATGGTTTTATAGGTGTCCTATATATCCCATAAATAATTAATCATTTCTATTAATTTGGTTATCATGAAACTCAATGAAATATTATATTTATATATGAGAAATGAAGAAATGCATAGAAATTAATTTTGGTGGTAGTGAGAACCCAAGTGAAGAAGCCAAGGAGGATGGGGATTTATTATTGGAATTAACATTAAAAACACTCTAAAAAATATTAAATGTATATAAATATTAAAATAAAATAAAGACTGAAACAAATAGGTTATATATATAGTGTATAGATATTAGGTATAAGAGTAATCAAAATTGATGGTAGAACATGATATGATTATTATTCAATAATATTTTTTTATCAATAGTTTATCTCATGGAAGGATTGGGGTTTTCTTATATCCCATTAATGTCCTTTGATAATTTTGGAGACGACATTAAAAATATTTATTTATATGTAAATTTCAATTAACATTTCCCACATTAAATAACCAGTTCATATGAGCTCCTCATATTGCTAAATTATATCCCTAACTAGCCTTTTACGCTCGCAGCTTGTCATTGGGACATGGAATGATTAGGTTTATATTAGAATTATATTTGATAGATGAAGTTTTTCATTATAGTTATGATGAAACTGACAATAGGATGTGCTTCTTCCATTCTATATCTACAAGTTAGTGATTTTAGATCTACTATCTGGTGATACATCTAGATTATGGTCTTTTAGATAGCCAATAATGGCCATTTTTAATAAGGTAATTGTTTATTGAGATTCATTTCATCATTTTGATTTGTAAACAGTATAAAATTACAGAATTAATCAGATCAAAAAAATATAGAATATTTGGGATCATTAAATCATATATGGGAGGTAAAATATGTACAATAAACATTATTTGTTTTTTCATGTGGTAGGTTTGTTTAGATTAAATAATAATGGTAATAAAATAAATTAAATTGAATTAAAGGTGTTGTGTGTTTTATCATTTTATTACAGCTTATTTCTTAATTTATATTACAATCACATTCCATAAAACTGATTATCATCTTGGTTACATTATATTTACTATTTCTTAATTAGAATCCAATTATTTACTATCTATTGAACCCTCCATTTAATGATGAATCACTACCCAAATGAATTTAATGAATCAGTTATTTGTGATCTGTGATAATGTGTGAAAAAACGTATAAAAATGAATAAAATATATAATATCCATCAGTAAATTAACTCTATTAATTTACATGAATGGGAATTATGATGGTGTGTGATGACTTTATGATTACATTGGCCATTTGATGTATTGTATTTTATGGATATATATGGTTATTGTGGTGGATGGCTGAGATGTATGATTTTATGTGCATAGTTAATTTATATTACATATGTTATTGTATTTATTCTAAACTACTTCCATTACTAATTGGTTTTTTTAATATACTAGTAGTAATATAAAATGATATAGTTTCATGTAAAATTTAATGTTCAGGAGCAGAAAATTAATTTTCATGGGCTCTATATTCAATAATATTGGTGGGAAACAAATATGAAATGACTGATTTAATATTTTAACTGACTATGAATTGAGATGATATTAATGGGAATCAATAAATATATTGGAAAATGTGGATTTTCATAAAATAATAATGTGAATATATAAAGATATGAATAATTTCAATGAGATGATCTTGAAAATTTGTTTATATTTTAATTTAATGATAGTATAATGTGGTATGGATATCATTTTTCATTATGTCGGATTATTTTTAGTTATAAATAATGAGTGGAAATGATAGTGTGGAGTTGATGATAGGTGATAATGGTGAAGTATTTATGTGGAACATCTATTCTATGCCTATTATATATATATATATGAACATTTACATTCACATAATTTTTTTATGCATCCCACCTACTTAGAATAACTATATTCTTATAACTAGATGTTTTGGGGCATATTCATAAATATGTAGTTGATGATTAATGGATATATTATTAACCAAATTTCACTTCCCTTCCATTGGAAATATAATTATGAAATTTATCAATTGGAGCCATAGGAAAGCCCCAGATAATGAGAACTTAGATAGTTATTCCAAATGATGAGAGAATATAATTTTTAATGAGGTTTATGAATAGATGGATGAAGGTATATGGTTTATGATCTGTCCATTTATGTTAACCTAATAAATGATTTTTTTATGTTATAGAGTGATTAGAATGATGAAAATGATGATGTTGGGGTTAAAATACATAAATTAATGTATAAATTTATTTTTTCACCGAAATTTATTCACTTAAGGATTATAGGGTGTATAGTGTTCTGACTACACCCACACAAAATAAGGATGAGTATATAGAGATATGGTTTCATGAAAGTGATGGTAACATTATAAATTTGATATCAGGGTGTGATGGTGTAAATTTAGATGAATAATTGAATTCATGTTTTCATAATGGATTTTCGAATATTATTATCTTAATAGTTGAATATGTTATTCATTGACTAAACCACGATGATGTTTAGATTAACATATGACCCCCCAAGATTATTATTAGTTTTTTTTGTTTCTTGTAACATAAGAATTATATTTTTCCCATTTTAAGTAGAAACCATGTGACTGATCATAATTGCATAGATGTCACTATCACTCTATAATTATAAACAACATTACATGTTTCAAGGAGGGTTCATAAGTTGGATCTGGGCATTATTATCTTTGAGGTCAGAGCTATTTTTGATTTTCAAGGATTGGTTTCCCATTGGTTTATTTTTAGAGATATTCATATTTACTTATTTACATACACATATTGGGTAGTTTTTTATGTAATGTGATTTATCTATTTTTGTGATCATTTTCCTTTTTAATCAATCATTTTAATCTAATTTGAGAATGACTCCTATTTCAGTGTTTTATACCCTCGATTATAGTCTCCGTCTAAGTGCCTATTGGAGGAGGGCCATAGGGTCACACTGTATCTTTACTACCAAAAAATTAAGGGAACCATTTTATCGGGTCATTGAAATTAATTTTATTATATAAATAATTTAATAATTAATAGGATAGTTTAAAATACTATATTTATATAATATATAAAAAATTGAAAAAAATACCATCACTAAAACTAAAAATTTTGAAAATTTTATTTTTTTACATGATTTATTTATTGTAAAAAGCTAATGGATTATCCAAAATTTAATTATGATGATGTCCAAAATAAAAATACAGTATTTCTAATACAACAAAAAATTTGAAAAGTGATAAGGATATATTTTTAATAAATGACAACAGTAAATACATTTATTTATGAAATAAAAATTTATATGAGAGATATAAAATAAATAATTAAATAACATAAATGTCTATATAGAATAACAATATATCCTTAATGGTAATTGCGGAGAGGTTTCTTTTAGGAACATAAATAAAACATGTCACCTTGAGAGTCTCTATATGGATAAAATTTTGTTTTATATTGGTGAATATGATTACATATAATGTGATTCTATAAAACTCATTGAGATAAATTAAATTTATAATAATTTTTCATGGATATATTTATCAACTCCAAATGGGGAGAATATTATTTTCAAATCATATATCTTTATAATGAAAATAATATGGAAATGAAATATTGGGTAGGCTAAGTAATTATATATTGAAATAATTAAACACAAGTATATATATTTTATTTCAGTTAATCACTCCTCTCGTTGAATGGACATAATATATTTAATATGTTCCCACTATTTTTCTTATAAAAGATACTGATTTTATAGATTTATATTTCATATATATTTATTGTTTAATCCATATCATGATGAGGATTTGAATATTTTAATTCCAAAATTAATTTTACATGAAAAATATTTATTCAAATAAAAAAATTAAGAATGGAGAATATAGACTATAATATATTCCCAATAACCATAGAATAGAGAAATATATACTTTTGAAAGCAATGTGTTCAAAATAATTAAAAATTTATTATAACAAATACCACTTCTTTAATAATTATGATTCAATACATTTAGTGATTAATAATCACTTAATAAGAATTTATAATTTTGGGAAAATTTAATAGTAATATGATGATATTATTTTATATTATTAGTGGGATAAAAATCATTATTAATTTACAATTTTAATATATTTTTTGAATTTCATTTTGGAAACACAATGAAGTGATCTTGAATTAATATAAAATTTTTGATTGATGATTTCTAATTAAAAGAGTGTACCCTGTTTAATTTGTACAATTTTGATTAGTGACTTTAATTGAATGGTTCAAAATAAAAAATATAAATATTCTTGATAATTAGATTATTATAACTTTTTCTTGAATTGATATTTTCATTTTGATTGAAATATTTGTTCTTACGAAATAAAATACTATTAAATATCACCTTTTTACATCCAAATTTACTTGTTTATTATTAGTATGGAATCATAACCTCCGAGATGTGTTTATAAAAATAGAAAAAAGTTATTTTCATTTTAATTTAAAAAGTCGTCAACATGGAATTCATGATAATTATGTTTTTAAATCATTAATTTCATTATTTGATGGGGGGGAAGATGTGTGATACTTTATGTAGTTTGTTATTTATCAACTTGATGATTAGTTTTTTATCTAGTAATTTAAATGGTTATTTTAATAGAAATTTATATAAAAAATATATTTGATAGTATAATTGATGTAAATAATTTTTTTGAAATGATGCCAAATTGTCAATTTTACCCTTCTTTTAAAATGATGTTTATTTTTTCACTATGCATGCTAAATAATGAAAATAAATTTTAAAAAATATATGGTCGCAAAATCCCCATATAAAATTACCATGAATTTATCTTTATTTTACCAAAGAGGTTAATATATTATAATTTAATGTAATATATATCTACAGAATATATCTATATGTTGTAATATACTCTCTTAAATATTAAACATATTAATAATAATTAAATTAAATCATGGAAATTTAGTTATTTCAAAATAAAATATTTATGTGATGGGTAATTCAAAAGATAGGTTATTTTAAATTGTTATGATTATTATTGATTCATATTGAGTAAGAATAAATAATACTATTAGTCGAATAAGTGGAGAATAGGAGAATAAAATTAAAATTAATCTACAACAATTCATTAATGACATTTGTGATTTAAGAGATGTTTATTTATTTTATGTTTTTATGGTTATTTATATAGATTGGTTATTTACAATATTGTTTTAGTATGATTATATTTTTGAATCCCACCATTAAAATTTATTATATATTTAAATTTCATTGTGGAATATTCATATCAATTTCTTGATGAATAGGTTTCTATATTTTTATCTATAAATGATTATTCTAATGAATTTATTTTTCTCATATAACTTAAAACTACACCAAATTCCATCTAATTAACATAAAAATTGGTTATGTTTTACTAAATCAATACATTAAATGAATTATGTACTTTAAATTAACTTATGAATAAATATATAAGATAATTAAGTCCTCCAATACCTATGTAATACTGCAAAAGTAAGTCTATGTGACTAGATATAAATAATAATATAGTATTTCAATAATTATCAATATATATATATGTATATATGTATATTAATGAATTTACAATGTAAAAATTGATACCAAATAATGTTATGGTATTGTAGGTTAAAACCACATGAATCATTTACTTCATGTGTTTTTAGGTTTTTCAAATCATTTATTATATTCTATTTTGTTTTCTTTTTTTTAAATATGCGAATTGTTTTATCTCTAATGCAAAATATTTATGTACTATGATGACAAATTCATGTGTTTCTACCCCAAATTTCCCCCATAAATCATTTATAGTTATAAATTACTTCACAAAACTGTCATATATTATATACAACGATATATAATAATTTTTTTATTCCAATTTATATGTTGGAAGACATCTAATGATGATGGAGTTATTCAGTTCCACGATGATGAATATTTTTTTCAATTTTTTTCTTTCATAAATCATTAATTTAAAATTTTAAAACCTTGTGATATATTTTATTCTTGATTTTTCATAAATTTGTTACAATGTTATTATATGTTCAATTTTTAATTACATTATCATGTGACCACACGTGAAACTATTATATGTAAAATTTAGTTCTAACAACAAATGAATATTGATTGACGTTTATAATTTTGAAATATTTTCATGATAAATAGATATACGATTAAAATATGTATAATTTTTATGAAAAATTAATGATTAATTTAAATAATTTTATCTATAATGATCTATTCTTTTCCAGGCCATTACGTATCAGGTTTTTTTGTTTGGGGTTTTTACAAAGAGGACTAATGACATTCAGTTTATATTTGTGATATAAATGAGCAACAAATACTGATTTAAATTGTTAAATATGAATTATCGACATTGTTTTTATGCTCAAATCTTGTAATTACAATTAATACATGACATGTGTGCAATATAGGATTATTCTGTGAAATGTATTCACTCTATGAAACCAGAATCCACAAAGTGAGTTATATTACGGTCGAGGAAAAATGAATTTTATTAGAAATAGAAGATATATATATTCTATTTTTTAGAATTTGATTTATGGATAGAAATAAATTGACACTATGTAATTCATAAAATGAATATTTATTCATGTCTATAAAAATGTGGCATTAATCAAATTATTATGTTTTCAATATGTAGATATTATTCTCATCAGTCCAATATATATCTCGTTTATGTGAAAAAAACCATTTTAGTTGGGAGGATATTCCTTCCCACATTCCCCCATTTCTAATCATGGATATTGTTCTTGAGTTTGGTAAATCCAAGATATGTTATTTCATTTCACATTTTTGTTTAATTAGTTCATCACATAAGGTTTCACTATAGTGTTTCCATTTGGTTTATATTTTTTCTGGGTTTCTAGGGAACTCTGTGTGGTTTATATTGATCGATGGTTTTATTTTAGAGTTTTGACTTCAGGGTTATTTCTTCATCACCATATGGTGCACAAAAAATTGGAAAACCATACACGAGATATGAGATCCTCATTCTACCACTTTATTTTCTATGTATAGGTATTTAATTATATCTTCACCTATTGGGATTGTGTTATTTTATGAGTAATAAAATTTTTAATTATGTGAATCTAAAATTTGGGGGATTAGGAAAAATCATCCTTTTTCCCATTTTACATTATTATTGATGGTTTTATGAATGATTCATTTGGATACTAAAAATAAATACAATTTTGTTCTATTTTATCGATTTAATTGTCATGTTTTGATGACTTTTGATGTATTTTTGTTTGATCAAACCTATAATTAATGGATATAAAATATATTTATGTATAATAACATAGTTGTACATAGAAATATTTTTTATGATAATTCCCAAGCTAAAAAACAAGTAATGTGATGAAAAACATTCAATAAATTTTGAACCTAAAAATCGTTATTTTGGTTTGACTTTGTACTTGGTTTTTACATTGTGAAGATTGGGATATTGTGGGGTGATGGTGGTGACTATAATGGATATGTAGAGTGTGGATTGGTGGTGTGGTGAATGGTCAATGTGGATGATATTTTTTAGTATTATTGTAGTTATGATCAATAGTGGTGAATGTATAAATTTGTGATCAATTTTAAGATGGTTTGTTGGTAGTTGTGATGTGCAGTTGTGGCGGTGTGTGATTCAATACATGTGTAGTTATTATGGTTTTATTGGATTCATATTGTGAAATTGTGATGAATATTGATGTGATTGGGAATTATTATGGTGTGGAATAATTGTGTTAGATTCTAGGTTTTCATAGGAATATATTTTTATTCAAAATGATATGAATAGTTGAATTTTTTGAAATACCATTAATAATGGGATGGATGTCATCTTTTGGGAAATGGAATCAATGAATTGATCATTTGAATGGGTTGTAAAATTTTGAAAAAAAATGTTTCTTATTAATGGGAATTAGTTCAAACAAATTAAATATTAAAATGTAGAAAATTATAATTAATGTGGGTTTGTGTGGTTATGAGGGGTTTCATGTTGCTGTTACATGTTGTGAAACAGTAGTAGTGATATGAGTTAAGATTTATGGATTATTGTATATGAATTTTGTAGTCTAGTGTGGTTTATGTAATCCCATTGTTTTAGTATAGTTTTTTTTATTTTTTATATACCTTTCATTATTTAAATACCCAAAACATCTATGATTGATATCATTACCATCTATTAGGGGTTCTAAGTTTCAGGTTTTTTCTCTAAAATTCATAATGTTTGTGAAGTTTGTTGTCAACTTCCACCGTTTATCCTCACTTACATAAGTAGTTGTGGTTCTAGTTGGTAAATATGGTTTGTGAAATTTTTAGAAGTTGATTAGATATGATATTTTATATGGGTCAAAAAAGGTTGAAGAAGTGTATGAGGTTTATGTGATTCAAATTCATGATTCCACACAATATAGTTATGTGGAATGATTTTATTTTATGGACCATTTCTCTTTAGAAGTTATTTTCTGTGATTTAAAAGTTGTTTTTTGGGAAATATGTAATGGGGTGATTCTTGTTGCTAAAACTGAATGTTATAAAATGTGTTGGTACAGTGGGGGAGGATGCATGCCAGCACACATCACAAATTGATAGCTATGTTATTTGATTTGTATGTAATTGATAATAGAATAAGACAGTAGGCATAGGGGTGTGAGAGTGGAAAATTATATGGTATATTATTAGAGGGATCCTATTTTCTACGTTAGGTATTCTATATTACTATATTGGATTCATGACTTTATGAGTGACTAATGTTGAGGATGGGAATGGTTATATGTTCTATTTAGGTGACTATTAGTTATGTGGTTTATTTTTTTGGGGAATTATTATGTTTTTTAAAATGTTTTCTTGATACTATAGGTATGATCCTACTTATTATAATTGTCTTCTAAGCATTTGTATTAAAAAAAAATTCCTATTTTTAGGTGGTCATTGTGGACTATGTTATACATTAGTTGACTGGGAATTAGAGTGGTTATTATGTCACAACTATAGGACATTTTATTTCTCAATTACATGGAGTATTTTAATTTGAATCAGTTGATATTCCTTATGCATTGGTGGATGGTTTGGGTTTAAATTAATATTATATTGTATATATACTACTATAGGTGGGACTCATGGGTTATTATACATCATCACTCACTGCTACCCCGTGAAGGGTATCATTTTAGGGTGTGTTTTGACATAGTGGTATCAATGTTTTTTAATTAGATATCAGATTAGTTTTCTAATTAGATATCAGATTAGTTTTCTAATAGGCACCATGTGGGTCACATATTAATGTGGGGAAATTATTCATTTTTAAATTGGATCTTGGCATTAGCTGGGTATAAAATCAGGGAGACATAATTTAATTTCCCCTAAATATCTAGTGCACAATATGGGGGCTTATTAAATGGCTGGGTGCGGTATACATATTTACATAATGGAGGCCATAGAGAGGTAGATATATTATTGTTTATTGTTATTTATCTATATTGGGAGATTGTGTTAATTTAGAAAAAACTATTTAAATAGAAATGTTATAAATTTACACGTTATCAGTGTTTTGCTTTTATCATTTTTATTTAGTAATGGATAATGTTGATCAATAATGAGTGAATATGGAATTTTGGGTTCAATGAGAATATCTACTGAATCTCATACAATTGACCTACAAGGGACAATTATGTTTTGAATATTGATTTCCATTACTTTCAATGGTAGTGTTTGTGGACGTACGAGGAGTGAATCCCAATTTTGGAGAAAGAGTTATTGCTTTTTGATCTCTAAATTTTTTTCATCTAAGTCATGCATGGGTTTAGGTATGGCTGTTTTAGAAGTTAATTAGTTACAAGGAGCTACATTTTTGTGTTTTATGTTGTGCATTTTTGACCAAAATGTGTCAGACAAGTTTTGGCCATACATTTTAAATGTGTTCCTTTTCAGATTTCATCATTTCAATGAAACGTTTTGTGAAGAAAAAATAAGTTAACTCTATTTGGTTATGGATACATACAATTATCATTAGGGGAATCAAATTCTGTACCCCCAAGCACATTGCACTGGTTGTATTTCTTGATTAGGAGTCTAGAGTGTAGTGTCAGGATGAGTCATTTTTCAAATTGATAATATAAATAGTCCCCCCATTTAGGATTTCTGTGTATGTGGAATTATAGATAAATAATAAGATATCAGGTAGAATCATTACATTGTAGTTGATTATTGGGAGACTGGATAACGTGGCATCTTTAGGGGCATGAATTTATGAAATAATCCATGAGGGTTTAGTCATCTATGGATTCATCCCTAGGGAACTGACCGCATAAAATCTATTGTCATAATTTTGGGATAGGATACATCGCAAAAACATTTGGGGGGATTTTTTTAACCATAATATTTCATTTGAGGATATGGTCTCTTCTAGAATTAGTTCTCTCCCTCTCTTTTAAGCTATTATAAGATTAGTGTGAATGACCCATTTCAGTAGAAACATTGGTTTTCTCCAATGTATTTTCCATTATAGTGACCACTAATGCTTATTTATTATCTAATGTAATAAAGTTTATGAAGAGGTAACCATCGTGATAGTAGTCGGAATTATGGATTAAGGCTGGAGCACAGTCATAGTGGATGAAACCAAAGAGGTATATGAGATGGTCATGGTAAAATGAATTCTTTATGGGATTCAATTCATATAATTCCTTAGGCTATCAATTGTTTGGTTAGTTTATCATCTACTATTTTTTATGAATTGGTGGATTTATGATCCCCACTCTAGTATGTTATTACAGCCTTAACACAAATGTTTTTCAATCTATATGGAGAAATTTATAGTTCCACTATATTTATCTACATCAGTTAGAGGTGAGGCATCTTTTGTTAATGTTTTTTTGGGGATGTAGGCCTGTGATTGGGAAACAATAGTCAGTGGATGAGTATTTTTTATTATATATTTTACTATATTTTGTTATATTATCCTTGGGATCACTATATTGAATGATTTAGTACATAAAAGTTTTTCAAATAAGAGTTTAACTATTTGATGTGGAGTGATAATGAGTCGTGTTACTTAGTGAGAGATGATTTTACTTTTTTGGAAGAAAATTGGATAATTTTTTGGATTAGCTATCCATGTTTAATTTGGAAGATCAATAATATATTGTTCACATGGTAATTGTAGTGTTCCTTCCTATTTTTTGGGTGATGTTGTGGAATTTACCCTATGACCTGATATTGAGTTTGGGATATATTTTTGTTCAAGAAAATCAATGATTTCATAGATTCATAATCAAATGGTGAAAATAGAGTTACATGAATTATGGTAGCATGATGAAGTTCAAATGTTAATGGTTTTCATCTGTCCTAGTGTGACCCCAAGGGTGATATGGTGTTGTTCTCAACGAAGTCGGATAGTGTTGTGAAGGTTTACTTGTAATAAAATGGTATAATTTGGTAAATTTTATGAAAATTTACCTTGAATCAATGATTGAAAATCTATTGGACTAGTTCTGTGGGGCTATTTGGTTTTCTATGATCAATATGTAGAAATAATTTCACATGTAGATGGTGAAGGAGGATAATATTTTCAAGACAACCATTAGGCATAGTTATGTAATCATTAATATTTTAGGAACATATTTTTGTGTCACTAATTCACTATTAATGTCCATGGTTCACATGAACTATATCATTCATGATTTCCATATCTGATTTATCATCTTGTTCCTAAATGATATATTGATATACATGAAATGGGAGGAGAATTATGTTGAGAATCTAATTGATATAGTGTATTTACATCAATAATATCATCAATATGGAATGTTTTCAAAGTTCTAGTTTTTAAATAGAGAGGTGTGCTTCCTTGTACATGTTTTCAATCAGAAGGGTGTGGTCTTTGACCTATCTAATGTTGATGAGGATTTTTCAAGGGAAGCACCCAAGAATGTGGTCGTGGTTTAATGTTTCCACAGTCTTGATATCTATTATTGGAGAATTCTATTTGATTTATATATAGTTATATCCACGTTTAAATCTTTAACTCATGAGTATAATTCAGGAATATGGAATTATCAATGTGAGGTAGTTCTCAATTTCATGAATTATAAGTTTCATTAGTGCTATAATACTTCTATTATAACATAGTGGTGTGATGTTTGAGGTCTTTTATTATAAATCTTTTATATTCTTGGGATGTTTTGTATTTACAATATTTAAATGATCTATATTTGGTGTGGAATGTTACTTAACAAATAGAATAACTATTCCTCCCATGATCATATATTGGGGGAATTTTTCACATAGGGTATAGTGGTATTACCTTACTAGTGATCTAATAATGGTTTTCAAATACTAAAAACACATGAAATAAATTTTTTTTAAGTTTTATATAAATATATTCAACTGGTGGGGATAGTTATTTTACATGACTGTGATTTTGAGATCCGTTACACTCTACAGTAGGTTAATTATATTGATGATGTATTGAGTATAATGTTCCATGGAAATAAGTATCAGGATTCAACTGATTATAGGATATAAAATGAGGAGCTTATAACAATATATCTTGACTTTGGAGATAGAATTTTTCATGGTTGTATTTATTACATAGTTATGGAGTAATCCTTGAAGAAAGAGGTGGAGGAGTATCATTAGGGATACTCAGAAGAATAATTATGCAAGATAATATTAGCCATGGTGATGATCCTAATGGATAGACAAAGGATGGTTAAAATTAATTCTTCTTCTACAGGTGGTTTTAAATTGTACATGTGATTTTTCAGGGATATATCTATGAGTTTTACATATCACATTTTTCAGTACTTCCGGTTGGGTTAATGATGTAATGTCAAATGAGGATGCATGTTTGGTTTTCTTGGATGAAAAAGATAGTAGAATGGTTTGTAGAAAAATTTATTATCTTTCTTAAATTCATGGGGGAGAACTATGTTATTTTAGGTTAATTAATGACCTTTTATTTTCCATAGTGTGAATAAAAATTAATGTTAATTGACTTTATCAAGGTTTTACCCCAAGATTATAAGGTCTATGAAATTTTATCGGTGATTATGGAAAATCTTGTGATGTCAATTCCTTTTTTGGTGACTTGCGAGTCATGGGTTGTGGATGCCTTCTCAAGGTTTTATGTGAATAATGTTTTTAAAATTCCTTGGATAGTGAGGAGAATAATTTTATATCTATATAATCTTTTAATTGTATGGGTCTACAGATGATTTTATCAATCATTTGTATCATAATTTTTCATTATCAATTTTTTCCACCCACGGAATGATATGAATATATTTGAATCAATAAGATTCTAGAGGGTATTTTAAATTATTGTGTCTCCTTTATAAAATGATTTTGGGTAAGTATCATATATATGTTGAAGTTATTATATACAAATAGATATCAATCATATATTTTCATGGATTTATTTAATTCATTGAATTCGTGGACTCTTCATTCTCTTTTGTGATATATAAAGGTTAGTGAATCAAATGATCTAGGTCCTAATGTTGTGAATATCCCAATGACAAAGATCAAGTTAGTTTAAGTAAGATGATTACGGAATCCAAGCACCAACATAGGGAATATTCTAATCATATACAAATTCTCTTTTAGTTTGAGGTTAGATACAATGTTTTAATGAGTGTCTGCCCTCAATTGGGGAAATGGAGGTTGGGTATGGTAATTCCTCAATATCCCAAGTTTGTAGGGACATTTTGTGTTTGTTGGAATAATGCAGCAATGATTTATATGATATAACTACCAAAAATCCATATAATACCCATGACCAAATCCTATTATCTATTTTTTATATATAACATTATAATAATTCTCGTGTGGCAGAAGAGGGATAGAAAGATTTTTGAGTATTTCACAGTGTTTGTGAAGTGGCTAGAAGAGATCAAGTATCATTGAGGGAAGGTGTGGGGTTGATGAATCAATCCCCATTTTTTTGTTTTGGATGAATTCAAACATGGGGTAGGGTACATAGGAGCAAGAGATGCAGATTAATTCCCAATATCCTTATTTGTGTTGGGAGTTTCTTTGTTATGTTTTTATTTTTTCATATAATGTTTGGATCAAAAAAAATTATTATATATGATGTTTCCCTTATAATGTGATGTGTATTAAAACAGTCAATATATAAATTCCAGAAAACCAAATTCCCATATAAGATGAGTTATACTTGGGCATGTTTAAAACCCTGTGGGTGTTTCAGTGTCTTGAAATGTGGAAATTACCTTTATGTAACATATATAATTCCTATGCATGTGTTATAGGGGAATTTTTGTTAGATTTATTTCAGTTATTGGAATAATTTGTTTAGGTACACATGATAAATATATGGAATCAAGAAAAATATTATACTTTTGGATAGTGTTTTATGGTATGGTGTTGGACTCATGGATAGGTGGTGATGTGGTTTTTCACGGGGTTTGTTGAGGTTTTAGTTTGTCATTCTTGGAAAGATGTAGTGTTCAATATGTAACAAGATCCCTATGAGGTATCTCGAGAGGTAGATTA
The DNA here is from genome assembly GCA_963277665.1 of Viscum album. NCBI lineage: Eukaryota > Viridiplantae > Streptophyta > Magnoliopsida > Santalales > Viscaceae > Viscum > Viscum album. Next base: position 411,092,564 of record OY728123.1, on the reverse strand, counting down.
TTAAACTATATCCATTCATCTATAATTAATTTATAATCTCATTGATGATAATGAATTTAATGATATTTAATGAATCATTCCAATCCTTCAATATATGTCACTATTCCAAAATTGTATTTTGAGGTGTTTTGAAAGAGGCATATGGTTTCTTAGTGGAATAATGAGCTATAAATGAACTGAAATAGTATATTCATATCATGAAATATGAATTCATGATTTCAAAATTTTAATCATTGTTTGTTTCTACAGAAAATCAATGACTTATAACATGTTAGAGGATATTTTCATGACATATATTCATATAATGAAACCATATTTCATTATCCCAATTTAATTCAAGAGGATGTTCCTTTATTTTTTTAAAAATATATAAATAACTCACTTACTAAATTTTATTTATGAAATGTAATCTGTAGACCCCATGGAATTCATGATTCTAATTTGTAATTAATTCTTTAAAAAATGTGACATATAGCCTATTTCTAAATTTTCTTGAAAATATTGTTCTATTCATTTAGTCATTCTCTAACTAGGTTTTGGGAATATACCAACTTGTTTTAGTGGATATTACATTAATTATAACTCAAAAATTGATCATTGTTCATGTGGTAGTTTTTTTATAAATATATGTTATTTTATTTTCCATCCCCTTCAAGATTACATCAGTCATCTTCCAACGTTTTTCAGTGATATTGTTATATTGGTTTGGGGTGAATTTTTTAGGTTTTTTTTTAAATCAATATGAATTTTATGATGATCATGGCTTTACTTGTGTAGTTCTTATTACAGGGTTCGTTAATCTTTTCAATGGGGTGCACAACCTATTGGAAAATAATCATTTTGTTACGGGGTCCTCATTCTTTGTAGTTATTGTTCAATGTCTGGGAATTTGTAATTTTTCATTCCATTGGATGTATAGTAATTTTTGGTGTAATAAACATAATCAATTTGTAAACCTAAAATTTGTGGGATTATATTAATTTCATTATTTTACTTCCATTATGATATTGTTGATGAGTTTATGTAGGATTTTTGAAAATATAGAAAATCATGGATCATAAGGTCTTTGTTTTCACTATAGATTATATGGTTTGATGAACTATGTTGTCTAAATTCATGATGATTCCATGAATAAGAGGATTAAAATTTTATATGTGAATAATAATGTTTTTCCCATTGAATATATCTTTTGGGATATAATAATCCTTCTTAATAAAGATGTTATATGATTTAAATAATCGAGTAAATTCTAGAAGTCATAATTAGAGGTTTGGGTATGTGTTTATTCATAATTTGGTTATTTGGATAGTTTTATATATTTTTGTGGTGATAATAGTGAATACATAGGTTTCATAGTGTATAATGATATGATGTGGTCAGAAGTTAGAATGTAAGTGATGTGGGAATTTGTATGGTTTATGTTGTGTACACTACTAGATATGCATTATGGTAATGATGTGTGGTTTTGATTGGGAGGTAGTAATTATTTATAGTTGTGGTTTCATGAGGTGGGTTATATTTCTGATTTTTTGGTGAGATAGTTTTTTCATGTGTGGCATGAAGACAATGTTTTATTCGATTTAGACTCATTCTGATGTTACATGGTTGTGTAAGATTCCCAATTAGAAATTGGAATTTTTTTTCAAAATTAAAAATACTATATAATGGGAAGAAGAATGAAAAATAATTGGAGGGAATTATTTGAGAGTACAATGGAATAAGATAATTGAATAAATGAATTTTATTTTTAATTATTGAAGTGGTTTATCAGTTATAGGAGTTAGTGGAGTCATGTTAATTATATAAACGGTGGAAGAGATAAAAAATTGTAAGAGTGTTTGGCTAGGTCAGATTATTTGTTATGGTTGTGGGATGTGATGAATTGGTTGTAGAAGACTTTTTGATGGTTTATGTGAGGTTGTGGTGTGGAAGTGTGAACACGTGTGGCTGGTGTTTGAAAATATTTCTAGTATTCTTCCTTTATCTATGTATAATGTATCTAATGTTATTTCTATAAATTATGAACCCTTGTTGGATAACATTAGTGAAACTTATGGGTGCTAGTTTGAGGGTTTTTTCCACATCATCAATGATTGTGGTGATATGGATGGATAGTTAGCTCTTTAAAATGTACTCTTCATGGACTAGTGATAGAGTAAGACCCTATGGGTTAAATATGACATTCTTATATAGTGATGATGTTTCTGATGCATTCACATTATGAAAAGTGCATCATGTTATTGACATGAATTTCCAACCCCTCGGTCATTTATTTAAAAGGATTGGGGAATCCATCTCACTATTATGTGTTCTCGGCTCAGGGATCGTGGTGAGATGAATGGTTGTGGGTTCCTCCTTCAATGGCTTCTTCCATGGAACTCATCACCAAGCTCGGGTCATTGTAATATAATTATGCTATTTTTTTAAACTAATTGTTGATTCCATATCAAATTGGATGATGTTTAGTTACTTCAATTCTATATTTATCAGAAAGAATACTTCGTTCATTGGAGGTAGTAAATTTAAGAATCTAGAGTTATTTGTTGACATATCTCATGAAGGGAAACTGTAATAAAGTCTCATTTTGAAGTCGGAGGAACCTCATGTGTGATTAATATTAGGTACATAACCCGTGAAATAAAATATCAGTAATGTGGAAGTTAATTATAGTAGTTCAATTCATTTATGAATTTTTACCTCAAAATTCACATGTTTATTATATTGGGTAGGTATTTTAGAATCAGTCACAATTTTAGTTTCTTCTATAAACTTGTATGGTAATAAGTATAATATATTATGGAGATGGGTCAGTTCATATTTTTAATTTATTTTTGAGATACTTTAGGTCACTTCCTTAATGTAGTATAGAGACTGGTAGGTTTAGTTTTGTGGTTCATCATGGGGAACCAATTCTCACTTCGAGATTCATTGAGTATTTCCATGAGGATTGAAATTTCACAAATACAATTTAGTTGAGTGTAGCAACCCTAACCCAAATAGCCCAGAGTCAGTGGTAATTTTATTAAAATGAAGTAGATACTAGAGACCACATCATCATTAAATGTTCAGTTTAGTAGTAGTAAAAAATCAAGATATTTACATGGTTACCTTATTATATTTGTAGTTATACATAGTACATAACAAATGAAAATAAACAGTTTCTTGTCCATTATTAAAATATCACATCGTATCTTCCTTAGGATGGAAAATAAAAAATAAGCTGATCTAAAATGCAAAGTAAGGGTTACATAGAGAATAAGAATTATTCATTAACATATCAATCACAAAAAATTATACATAATCTATATGGCCTGGTGAATAACTGAAAAACACATCCCATCAAAAAAACTAATAATAAAATTGCTTCCATCAATTTTTTCATAGTGAAACCCACTGATAAAGTAATTACTCAATACTAAATAAAAAAATTTATTATTATTATTAAATCGTGAATCTATCACATGAACGATTATACAATCAGGTTGGTTTAATTCTGTGGGTAGAGATCTGACTAATTTCGTTTTGGAAACAAACATGAGGGGTTGGGCACTAAATATTTGTTCCTATGACTACTGTCGTTGCATCGAGAGACTATAACATGCACCAAATGTCACATAAATTACTAATAATTATTTATAAATGTATTTTTTTAAAAAAATATTCCATATAAATTTCCATATTTATTAGAGGATTAGATTAATTAATATTTCCCTAGTTAAAACTTTATTCAAAATAAACACTGTATGTATAATGTTATATGGATTAGAAAACATTCATATCCAGAATACAATAATAATTATATTTGAAATAAATATAATGTAAAAGTTAAAATAATTAAAAAAATGTGTAGTAGATATACCACATAAAAATTATTAGGAGCATAAAACCATGTATGTCCCAGTGGAATCGAAATTTAGAAAAAGCCCCTTACCTTATATTTGAATGTGTTGTGCACTTCATGTTAATGTCATGGATAAATAGATTATATCTATTAATTAATTACATTATAACCATTTTAACATGTATATTACATATTACAATTTTATTTGGTTCATTTATGGCCTTTTCAATGTGTTATAATATACAATTTTCTCCATCAAGAGCATTCATTTTGTTGGTTTTCATGATTAGTTTACTTGTGTGTATATATATATATATATTAAAATGAATATAGTTTTCAATAATTGAAATCATATGTTTTTAATGAAATTATATAATTTATAATGTTTTTATATTTCATTTGGTTATATGGTATGAGGATAAATCAATAAAATAAAAAAGTTACTAATAATTGCTTAGAATATTTTGGTGTTTTTTCGATAATCATGAAAAAATTTTACCATATTAATTCGTATTATGTATATATACTAGTTCTAGAATAATAAATAAGATATAATACATTACTTATGTTATGTTTTTCTCCATAATTTTTTTATGACCATCCTTTAAGGATAAATTAGAAAATGTGAAATCATCATCCATAAAGGTGGTAAATCGGCACCTCATGAACAATGTTTCCATTTCCAATGAAAAAGATATATGGGAAGAGAAATGATGATGGATTATTTAAAATTAATAATAAAAATACATTATATTTGTGATACTAGAGTTATCATTCAAATTAGATAAATATATTTGAGGACTTAAAATGAAAATAAATTTAATTGAAAGGAAAATAAATGAAAAAGAATGGGGAATTTACCTCTTGAATTCCCCTCATTAAGAACCTCATTAATGAAATTTATATTGGTGAATTATTAAGAAAAAGTTCTTCTATATGTGGGGGAGATGTTTTGCAAGTGTATTTTAATGAAATTGGAAAAGGCATAAATCTTGTTAGGTTTGAGGAGAAAAGGTGTTGAAGGGTTGTATTTATAATGGAGGAGAGGTGGTTTTCTTATTATTTTATTAATTTCAATATTATTTTTCCCCAAGTATATGAGTATTATTAGAATTATCACTAAATATATTTAAATGATTAGGTATGGTCCCATATTATGGTCTTCAATCATAAACAAATCATGAATGACTCAGTGAATCATTTATATAGCTTATACCGTAAATTTCCATATTTCACATTTCAAAAAAATCAACTATTTTAGAGAAATACCAAAAAGTCACTCATACTATTTTTAAATTTGTGTATCTATTTTATGAAAATAAATTTTATTCTAAATCACTATATGAATTGTAATATAATAAATAAACAATAATGTTTTATTAATATAAAAATACTTATTTAATACTTTCTAAAAAATTATTCAGATATTCTATAATACAACATTGTTATATTACCATTTATTATATACATGTTTTTTTTAAATTCTTTGGGTGAGATTACTATTTCATTAGCTGAATTACTATTCATAAGGGTCAAATTACTATTCCAATGGTCACATTATTATTTCATTATTATATGTTCTTAATTTCTAGAAAAAGACACATATTTCATTCATTCCTCATTAGAGTGTTTGTTTTCTATCCACTGCATGGTTTTATATGATTTATAATATGTGTATTTAATTTTCTGCTCAATGTAAGAAATTGAATGGATTTAATTTAATTAATAGGATATATACCCTGAAATTTTGGGGTGTTATATTATTCCCTACTACATAAATTTCATCCTAGAAAATTTCATGGTTGTTGACTTATAAACAGATGAGGGTGGTTCTTATTCATAACATCCATAGGTTCCCAATTTTAGTATATGATGTTATAGTTTCTCCAAGTATCATTTTCTAGTCAATCCATACGATTTCAAAATATGTTCTCTCTAATATCAAGAATCTTGATAGGAACATCACTACAAGATAAATCAAATTCAGGTTATATTTATTAATTAATGAGTACATGCGTTGGTTTTGGAATATACATATTTATTAATGAAATGTGGAAGACAATATGGACTTTGGAGAGATAAGGTGGAATTGATGACTAATAAGATAAAGCTCTAATTTATTCTAGAATTTTAAGTGGTCGTATGTACTTGGAGATCATTTTCAATTTATAACTGAACATTATGACACAATTATATTGAGATAAATTTGGAAAGATATGATATCCCACAATAAATTTGAAATCATTTCTCTAAATGTCATTATAAATCTTTTTTCTACTCTGATTTTTTTTAATATGGGCATGAATAGTCTTTACATTTCATGTTGTCACTTCACTGAGTTCTTGTCATATATGTCTCCACTCACCAACTTCTTAAACAAAAGTTGGAATTCAATATCGATTCTCATATAGTGCTTCATATTGAACCATTTGAATAATAGGATGGGACCTATTATTATAAGAAAATTCTACCAATGGTATGTACTAATCCCACATAACCTGAAATTAAAGTGATAATAATCTCAACATTTCATCTCATGTTTGAATGGTCCTTTCAAATTGTCCATCAGTTCAAGGGTTATAGACATTACTCATGTGAAGCTCAGTATCCAAAGCCTTCAGAAGAATATTCCAAAATTTTAATGTAAATCGCGGATCTCAATAGCTAAATATTGATAGAGTTTCACAATGAAGTCTTAAAATTAATTAATATAGAATCATTCTATGGGATCAAGAGGTAAATCATCTCTAATAGTATGGAAATGTGATGACATTGAAAGGCGATCAACAATTACACATATTACATCATTCATTACAGGTTTCATTCATTGTTCAGTTACGATGTCCACCATAATGACATCCCACTTCAAAATTGGAATAGGTAGTGATTTCATTACTCCTCTAGGATGTTGTCTCTTGGCCTTAACTTCAAGACAAATTATCCAATGTTACACATAGTCTATAATTTCTCGTGTTATTTTTTCCCACCAAAAATGTTCCTTCATATCTCTATACATCATTGTACAAACATGAAGTACATAAATATATTAGACTTGAGAATTATGTAATAGTTAAAATTTTCTCTCATTTATTGGTGGGACACATAATATTTTATTAAATTTCAATATAACATCCTCCTACAAGAGGTCTAAAAATATTCCATCCCTAACAACTCTAATTTTCTTTTGATGGTTCTCATTTTCAGTTTGAGATTATTTTATACTCTATAGTAAATATAGTTTATAAATAATTGGATAATGTAGAAAAGATTCCCCGACCATAAAAATTAATATATCCATATTGACTATATTAATGAACCTATAATCTTTATCAATCCCCATTTTTGTTAAAATTTTATGAGATTTCCTTCTTAAGGAATCTAATACCTAATTCTCCTTTCGAAGGTGCCATTGTACTGAAAAATAACAATCATTGAGAAACATTATAAATATCTATTTCCGAAGGATGAGTTATTTATATGAGAAAATCTATTTTAGACTCTTGTGATCCATATATTTCTCACATAATTCTCTATAAAGATATTTTACCCATATTTTCAATGAAATGATTTGGACTGTTAACTCTAGATCATGAATGGGATAATTTTGTTCACGTGTCTTCAGATTTCTTGATACATAATCAAGAAAATTATAATTTTACATTAGGTAATAACCCATTTTACTCTTTGATGCAACACTGTATATCACAATCCTATCACTTCTTTATAGAAGTGACAAAATTTTACCATTTTAAAAACTTCCCTTCAACTATTTCAATGATTTTGTACATTATTTTTTTCCAAATTGTCATAATCACATTAAATTTGAGCATGGGTAGTGGGTTAGTCAATTTTTAAAAATTATTTATAGAATATTGATATTAAACTAATATGTCATTAAAATTGCTTGTCATGGTTTTTTTGTCACTATAGTCCAATATTCTATTTCCATTCCCTTTGCAGGATGAATTGAGATTCCCTCCTAAGAGACAATAAGGCCACAAAAACAAAATTTGACGCCCGAATTCCTTGTTACTAAACTTCTCATTCAACACATTTCATCTAGGAGTCTCCAGAACAACCCATAATTAATTCTCATGGACCTAATTTCTTTTGGAATATAATAATGTATCATCAATTAAAACCACACAATGATCTTCAAGATATTCCATGAAATGAATTTCCATTTGACCAATGAAAAAAGAGGGTGAAATAAACAATTCATATGGAATTAATGTATAATCATATTGTCCATACCCGGTTCAAAACACTTTATTTGGAATATATTACTTCCTCACAAGAAGTTTATGGTGTCTAGATCAAGGTTAAACATTCCAAAGTTTTGGACCTCAATTAATCTGATCAAATAAATCATCAATATGTGAAAAATGATACTTGTTTTTTATTGTAATAGAATTTATTTTTCTATAATCAATTCATATCATCATGGATCCATATATATTCTTGAAAAGGGAATATAGTCTCTACACTGAAAAATACTAGTGACAATAAATCTCCTATCACTCAATTCATAAAGTTGATTCCTCTACTCCATTATTTACCTAGTGTCCATTCTATAAGGAGTCATTGATAAATGTAATTCAATAAGAATAAAATAAATAGAGTACTTAACTTCATGATTTTTAGGATTTCCAGTAGTACCATCTAAAAATACATCAATACAATCTTTAAAAATTGCTACATACCCATTTTGAAGATTAATTTATTCATCTTTATATGTTGTTTTCTCTTCCACGCCCTGAATTTCAATTAGTAATGCTAATAGAGTTGGATCATTGTATGAATCATACGAAGATGTTTTTGTTCTAAAAATAAGGGATTCTATATCTTCCTCACAAATTGTATCTTCTTTCTTCTTATAGTATATTTTTTCATCATATTTTGATATCAAGTACATATAAAAAATTATATCAAAATAAACCATAGGCATGATGATATGTTTTTCGCTTAACGCATGTTTATGTTTCATAAAGCGGACTAAACAACACATCCTTGTTGCAACGATACTTCACCTAGGAATTTTTAATGAAAACTTCATTGTTAAATAAAAATTTTATTATCTAATTTTCATGGAAATCTATGATTATATAATATAACATGATGATCCAGAATGAAATAATAATTTTTCTGAGTATGAGTAAACAACTAAATTTTGGTCCACCACATAATTAGAAAGTTCAACCACTATAGTTGTGATCACATATGCTTGTACATCTACCCATGGATTCAGCTATGGTATATTCCCTTGAATATTGGTACAATGATTTGTATACTACCCCATTTCATTATAGTTGAATCATTTAACATCATTTATTAGTTTTTTTCCTTCCAGTCGTTAGCTTGATTACCCTTTTCTCCAAACTTATTGAAAACTCACATGAATTTCAAGAATTTTTTAGGATGAATCTTTCCAAAATTTTCACCTAATAGAAATTGATTCATCCCCATATTCTTATTTGGTGCATCACTATTTACATGTTTACTAGAATATATCTTCTATTCTTGATTCCCATTGAACAAATTTGATCTATCAAATCCCTTCTCTTTTATGATGGAACATAATACAATATCATCATATGAAGAAAAAGTTTGTGAAGTATGTACCCTTTAGAAACATGGAATATGACCATAACATAATTGATAAATATTTTCATCCGAATATCATATGTAATATATATAATACATGCATAATCTATTGAGGGTAGTATCATTCTCTGAAAATATTTCTACTTCCCATGGATATAAGTAAAAGATTATTATCTTCATTTCAGTTTTTTTTATCATTAGTGAAGTATTTTTCCAATGATGGTACTTTAAAAGTTCTCCATTCAATGTCTTATATATATTATTTCTACATAGTATTGTGGATCAAATACCACAACTGATAGGCATCACCCTTGAGATAATATACATCCAGTACTACCTTTTAATTTTCATTTCAATTTAGTGCATGAAATATCATTTCAATGGTCATGATCCAATAATCAACTACTAATGGAGTAGTATTAAAATTAAAATATTGGGTCTTATACTATGGGAAATGATCCAACATAGTTTTTGAATTTTTACTCATCATATCTAGTGTACAATGTCTTAATATGGCCATGATTTCCACTGCTCCAACCCTATCCATGTTGACTTTAACAAAGGGGAAATCCCTACATTTTTTTGGGAATTGATTAATTTCTTTCCATTATGATAAATTTCTAAACAATGTTACACACTAAAATAGGTTATGAATAATGATATAAAATTTTGATCCTAAAAAACACTTAACAAAATTTTAATATTATGCATCAATAATCTCATAATAATAACATGGTTTGAATCAGGAAAAATTACATTTCAATCATTAATAATGGGTTGTAAAGAATATTTGAGTTTTTTTAAGAATACACACAAGCAATATCAAATTCGGTGCATAGTAAGGCACATTGCGTTGTACTAGTTTTCCCCGAGTTAGGCTTGGGACACCTTGTCAGAGTTGATACCACTATGTACATATGTGCCAGAACCACATCCACTTGTGATATCCAGATAGAGATTGATATCAATGAATACCAATATAATCCCTAACATAACAAAATTATGGGATGATATTCTATAGTTATCATTTAAGTCTATTCTTGAGTTATGTCCCCTACACTATTTTATATAAATCTTGTTCTCAAGCATTATACAAAACATGATTTAATAATAAATTTAACAAACGTGAAATTAGAATCCAAGATATAGTGGTAATTTTATTATAATAGAATATATACGAGAGACCACATCACCAAGGAATGATAATTTTAGTATTATTTAAGAAACTAGTAACAAACATGGCTCCCTTATTATATTGGTTATTAAACCTTTTATGTAACAAAATTAAATGAACTCCTTTTATTTCTTATTGAAGGATCTCATCTTCATAACTCGAGAATGGAAAAAAAATTGTTAAATAAAATTCTCAGTAAGGGTTACATATTTTTCCTAAATTAATTAGTAATATTTTAATCAAAAAAAATTATACAAAATCAATATTCCATGGTGAATAACTGAAAAACACATGCGATCAAAAAACTGAGATCAAAAATGCATCCATATATATTTTAATAGTGAAAGACTCAAGGATAATAATAACTGAATAATGAAGAATGAAAAGAATTATTATTTATAAATAATGTATCTCAATCATGATCCATCATACAATCTATATGGTGTAATTCTATGGGTAGATACCCATCATATTTTCTTGGAAATAAACACGATGGATTTCCCAGCAACTATTTTCTATCATGAGAATTTTCGATGCTTCTACTTTCTATAATTTTTCCCACCCATAAATTAAAGTCCAAATCATTCTTTATACATATATTTAATTGAATAAAAATATTCCTTATCATTATTCATATTGGGTATAGGATACAAATTCATAAATATTACCCATATTAAAACAACATTCAATATAAACACATTATGTTAAATGGTATACGACTTAGACAATATTCATATTCATGATACAATAATATGGATATTTATATAAATATAAATATAAAATTAAAAAGGTCTCAATGGTTTAGTATACACACCACATAAAAATTATTAGGTTCATAATAACAAGTCAGTCTCAATGAAATTAAAATTGAGACAAAGACCCTTAACTTATGTACGAATGTGTTTTTCACATGAACTTACTATCCTATATAATAAAATTAAATCTATTATTTAATTATTTCCAAAAAATATATTCATGTATTTGATTTATTTTAATTTTCTTAAGTTCATATGTGGTCTTTTTGATGATTTATAAATTAAATTTTAATCATTCAGGAGCGTTCATTTACTTGGATTTCATTATCGGTAAGTTTATATATATTTATAGAAATTTTTGTAAAATGTGAATAGTTTTCCACAATTGAAACTAAATTTTATTAATTAATATAAATAATTTTTAAAGATTATATATTTCATTCAATTATATGATATGAGGATGATTCATTTGGATTTAATGTTTTTGATAATCTTTATGATTAATTTGCGAGTTTTTTTTATAATCATTATAATATTTGGACCAATGATTTCCTAATATATATATATATAATTGTTCTATAATATTTGATAAGTTATAATACATAATTTTTAGTATTTTATTTATAAAATGAGTTTATGGCCATCATTAAATGGGAAATTATGAAATTATCAATCATCATCTGCGAAGATGGTGAATCAGCACCTCATGAACAATGATTAAATTATTTGTAAACAAATACAGGGTAAGATAAATGAGGATTTATTATTCCATTAACATAATAAAAATCCAATATATATGTTATAATGGATTTTTTAGGCCACTTGTGTTGGGGTATATGAGGATGAATTTTTAATAGATATGAAATTGAAAAGTAAATAAATGAAAAAGAATGACGAATTTCCCTCTTGAATTTATCTCCTTGAGAACCTCCTTATGAAAATTTATTTTTGTTATTTTTTTTATAAATAAGGGATCTTATACATGGGTGGTGTTTGGTAGGTTTATTGGCCTGAATTTTGTCATGGATCAATGCTTGGATGGTGTGAGTAGAAGAGGTAGTGAGTGTTGTATTTATAGTAGTGGAGAGGGGTGTCTTCACATTATTTTAAAGATAAGTTTTTTTATTTTGGCTCATGAATATGAATAGATTTATAATTATCACTAAATATAATAAAATAAATAATCACGGATCACGAATATGGACTTTCATTAGAAATACATCAACTAAGACTCAATAATTCATTTATTTAGCTTATACAAAAAATTGTCATATTTCTTAATTCACCAAAAATTTATACTATTTTAGAAAAATACCAAAACATATCCCAAACCATTTTTCAATTTTTATAATTCTCAAAATAACTACATTTTATGAAAATAATTTTTAAATTATGATATTTTAATTTTTTTAATTCAAATCATCATTTGCTAAAAAAACCCCATAATTAAAAATTATTACTGATTTTATAGCTCAATGAAAAATTAACTAATTTTGAAAAAAAAAATATTTTATAATCATAAGAATAAAATATAAATTTGTGATACAATTTTATGAAATTAAATATTATTTTAAATCCTTATATTAATTGTAAAATTGTAAAAAAATTCTATGTTTTATAAAAGTATCAACACTTAGTTAATAATATATAAAATATTTATTTACTTATACCACGATATAATTAAATAACATTACCTTTTACAATATTTCTAAATATTAATTATACTTTTGTTGGTGAGATTACTATTCCATTGGCAGAATTACTATTCGTAAGGGTCACATTACTATTCAAAATGATATGTTACTATTTCAATCTTTTATGTCATGAATTTATAGAAAAGGGATTATAATTAATTAATTCATCATTATATAGTTTTTTTGTTTTATATTTCTGATTTTATATGATTTATACTATATGAAATAATTTTCTATCAAATTAAGTTTATTAAATGAATTGGATTTGTTTTAGAGTATACATATAGTGGAATCATTAGGTGTTATACTCTTCCCTCCTATAGAAATTTTGTCCTCGGAATTTTCATGAATATTTACTCCTAAAAAATGAGGGTGGTTCTTTTTCAATACATACTCAGGTTATAGAGTTTCTTGTACCATTTTATGGTTTCTGGAAATAAATATTACCTACAGAGTCATTTGATATTTTAATACATGCTCTATAGTCTCAAAATTCATGATAGGATCTTCGTAGTAAGATAAATCTGGTTCCATTTATATTTCTTCATAGGTGATTAGATTATTTTGATATGGAAAGTACTTCATTAACAATGAAACATTTAACAAATCATGAACTTTGGAGAGACTTTGTGAAATTTCTAAATAGTAAATATAACACCAGTTATTCCAAGAACATCAAATGTTCTGATATACCTTTTTCTCAGTTTAACTTTCTTAATGAACCTTATTAAATCTATCCATGGAGACACATTCAGAAAGATAGGATATCCCACTCGAAATTACAAATCATTTGTCCAAAAAAAAGCATTATTAATTTCTCAACATTGAACTTATTTAATATAACCATGAATAGTGTTTTCATTTTTCATTGTCTCGTTAATAAGTTTTGGGCATATAATTATCCTCTTAATAACTTCATACCAAAATGATGGAGTTTAACATCTTTTAACCTATATTTATTCACATGGCACCATTTGAATATAATAATTGAATCTATTATTGTAATAAAATTCCCCAAAATGAAAATATATAGCCCATATACTTTGAAATTCAAGAGAACATTGTCTCAACATGTCATCCCATCATTGAATAGTCCTCATTGACAATCTTTCAGTTTGAGGGTGATAATCATTACTCATATTAATCTGTGTATTCAAATCCTTCTCAATATTTTTATATAATATTCATGTAAATCGTGGATCACAATAAGAAAACATCAATAGAGGTGTACCATGAAGTCTTACAACATTATTAATATAGATACCTTTAAGGAACTCAAGTGGTAAATTATCTATTATAAAAGTTAAATGTGGTGAATTTTTAAGAAGATAAATGGTTACCCATATTTCATTATTAATTATTAGTTTCCTTGGTAGTCCTGTGGGAATATCAAACATAATGTTATACAATGTAAATAATAGAAATGGTCTAAAATTATGGACTCCTCTTGGATTTTATCTATATGAATTCACATGTTGACAAACTAGACACCTTGAGACAAAGTTAAAATTTCTTGATATATTTTATAGCATTAATAAATTTACTTTATCTATCCATACATCATGGTATTACCAGGATGTATAGGGATCTTTGAGCTATGAGAATCAATTAATTATTCATTTTTAACCCATCTATTGATGGAACACATAATCATTTTCCAAATTTCAAAACTCCATCCTTATACATATAATATTCTAATCGTTCATAATTAACGAAAATGGTTTTATTTTGGAGGTTCTCATAATCATATTTGTAGATTTATATATTTTCAGATAAAAATGATTTTGAAATCATTTGAAAAAGTAATGATGTTTCACATTCCCTAACAGTTACTATATTCATATTTACTATATCCTTGATCATAGGATAATTCACAATCCTCATTTGATTTAGATGTCCATGATTATTAATTTTTTGTACATTTTATATATTATTTCCCTTTCATGGGTGGCATTATATTGAACAATACTAATATTTTAGTAACTCAAGTGAACTTTTTTTTCTCATGTTGAGTTCATTCTATGAAAAAATGTATTGAAAACTCTCTTGATCCATATATATCTCACATATTTCAACATAAATAGTGTGTATGGATATTTTCATATAAATGATGATAAAAACTAACTCAAAATCAAGAGTTGGATTATAGTTTTAATGTGTTGTATACTAACTTATTGCGTAAATAATAACATTTTCATTTATCATATGTAAACAACCTAGTTCATTCATTGATGCATCACAGTATATCACTGACCAGTCATTTATAGATGGAAGAGTAAAATTTGTGTCATTAACCAATATTATCTTCATTTATTGATAACATATTTTACATTGTTTTTTCCATAAAAACATAACCCTATTACAAGTGAATTTTGTGAAAGTTTTATCCAATCTAAATAAATTTTGTATTAAATGCTAATAGTAACCTAATGAGCCAAAATTATTTTGTACCTCAGTTATCTTCATTGGAAATGGAGACTCTTGGTTTTCCGTTGTCTTTAGAGGATCTACTGAGATTTCATGCCTAGAGATGCTATGGTAAATAAAAGAAATATTTTGATGATATAATTAATAAATATTAAACATTCCATGTAACACATTACTTATAATATTATCTATAACAACATGTATGTGGTTCTCAAGGTAATTATATATTTTGGAATAAATAATTATGTCATAAATAAATACAACTACAAAAATTATATGATTTTATTTGTAAAATATGTTCAATAGATCTATTAAATAGTTGGTCAATTAGTGATTAATAATGGAAAGTAAGTATCCTTCCATGTTCTGTCAAAGGGTGTCAGGAAAATATTTATCGAAGAACTTTTTTCAGAAGTCCTTTCATTCCAATGCTTCGATCTCTTCCCAGGATTTTTATTTTTGATCAATGTCCACCAATGATCAGATTCACCCTCCATACGATAAGTATCTATAAGAACCTTCTCTTTTTCTGTACGTTGAAGGACGGAGAATATCTTTTCAATGGAGTTGATCCACTGTTCAGTGATTGAGGGATCAGATTATCCATTAAAAGTAGGAGGCCTTTTTCTCATGATATCTCTTGATTACAACTTGTTCTTTCTAAGTGGGGGTTGGAAATTCATATTGACCCATGTTTCAATTCCAAACATGAGTTAACTAAGAGAGTATTATGAAGCCCTTTTCAATTCATGCTCCCATCGGATTGGGAACTCATTAGAATAGTCATCACATTGATCTTCCCATCAGTTGTTAGCCCATGTCCTCCTATAGTCGTCCATTGGCTGGAATAAAATAAAATTTAGGGGAAAACATAAAGGTTAATCCAAATACAAAAACGGATGACTTATAAATTAATTTTATTTCATTAACTTATGAATTTGTAGGATTGAATCCATGTTATTAATGATTTACTTCCCAACTTATATTCATATTGGAATATTTTATTCACTTAATATTGGTTCATACTGAGCTTATGAATTTATCAAAGAAAATCCCTCGATAGTGTCATAAAAAAGAGTAATATAAGGCCTATTTTCATGCACATACTCTCATTGAAGTCTTTCTCAAAGTGGTGTTTTCGCATTTTACCCCTAGATACATTTGTTCCAAAGCTACCTATACCTTATCATATCCAGATAGAGATGTCTTTTTGTGATAAAAAATTTACTCAATACTCATCAGAATTTAGGGATGTTTTTATTATACTTAGTCTTATCCCTAAATATTTCACTAGGGCTTCCTAATGCTAATACCAAAAAATAACGAAACCTATCCTCTAATACTCACTGTTACAACCCTTCATACTTCACATGTAAACATAATTTATTACATAAAATATTTACATGATTCAACATTGATGGTTGATAGGTCTAGTGTATTTGGGGATTAGGATCATTAAAAAAAACTTAAAACAAAAAAACACATCCTTATTTAAAATTTATTTTATATGACAACACACATTACTTCGTACAAAGAATTGCATGGGATAACCTGAGGACAGGCATAAAAAAATGGTGAACTGTAAATCCAAATAATAAATAATTCAATGAATAACCTAAAAAATATATTACCTGTTAGGAAATATTCATATCAATGGATCATAAAAGAAACACAAACATAAATTCATGATACAACATGATTATCATAACATGGAAATGTGGGAACAAAATTTAACAAGATATTAGCATGAGCCAAGGATCATTGCACATGGATCATTAGTAAACCCTCATTTCAATTGAATTATAATAAGTAAACCCTCATTTCAATTGACATATAGTGATACTAATCCTTACCCAATTCTTTAGATCACTATTATGGTGAATCTTTCTTAATCATTTCATTTCATGCATAAGTGTGCTACAAGGATCATATTACATGTATTCATTAAATATCATCATTTATTCCATGATAAAGTAATGTGGAATTCATACATGTAACTATATAATAAATAATTAAATGTTAATAATGGTTAATACCTTTTATAGATAAATGGGAATGGTATTCACTACACAATGACTTTGGCTTGGAAAATCCCTGGGCAATTTCGGCAGCATAACAGCGTGACATAAGAATTTGTAAAAAAAATTGATGAGAGATAAAGTGGATTCTAATTAAATTAACATGAAATGGATAGTATGGGGTAAAATTTATACATGTCCTAAAATATATAATGGAATTCAAATTTATAATAAATAATAATTTCTTGAATATAAATTCGAAGAGAGAAATTCGTTATGGAATTTCATCATGGTATCAGGTGAACATGGGAAGAATTAACGAGACTTAAAGAAGTCTCTCAAAATTCAAAGATAAGTAGTGAAGTATGCAGGAGGTTAAAAATCATACCACAACAATTGTAGTTGAAACAAATGGTATAACAACATAATTTACTTTTTACAAAAATGAGAATGAAAGAAATCCCATATTTGGATGTTTGATCCAATGAATTGGGAGAGGCTTGAGACAGGATTCATGGGAGCATGGGTCACCTTGAAATGATACTAGAAATAAGAGTGAAGAGTAGGTACGTGCACCATGGGTTTTGAGTCATGAGAAGTGGGATCTTGTGTGTGTTTATATCGGAAAATGTAGGGAATTATTTATTATTTAGGTTTTTTAAACAAAAAAATTAAATAATCAAAACCACAAACCAACCAATGGTTTATGTCCATGGTTTTTGGAAAATTGGAGTGTAATAAATTATTTTATATGTAAAATGGACAAAAATCATCAATTATTAGGCCTGCTTATGTGGAGTTGAGTCACACCCTCAAGGAAATCATTTTAAAAGATAAAATGTTTTATATGTCTTGGAGGGTCCACTAAGGAACCATAAAATTAATAAAACAAATATAAAATCACATTATTTTAAATTTAAAACATATATTAGATGAAGACCCATTTTATAATATTTTATTACATCACTATTGGGTCATTTTGATGTCATAAACACATTTTATATTTATACATTATTTAATTTTTATCCAAAAATTCGATTGTCTCGTCAAATTATGAAAAATACACCACTGGATAATTTCGATGTCCTAATTAAAAATAATAATATTAATTCTATCAAAATAATTTTCTAAATGTGGCATTTATTGAATATTTATCAGTTTGAAAAAATAAACAGTTTTCAAACCTCAATAAAAATTACAGTTCTATTCATTAAAATTATATAATCAGTTTTATTTAATAAAAATAACTTTATTAATAATAATATTTTTTTTAAAATATTATTTAATTTAAAAAATCCATTAATCCATCAAAATAGATTTACTAATTGATTATTAACTAAAAATACTATTTGTTCTTTAAAATCCATTTACAAAGTAACAATAATGAAATGAATTTATATTCATTATACAAACAATAAAGAACATAATAATAGTGCTAGGGTATTGTTACATAACCCCTTATAAAATCTATATAAGAACTAAGGGTAAGGTGTATGATAGTGACTGAATCTTGGGGTGGCTCAGATAAAATCGATCGGGTGGTAATCTCTATCAACTTCCACTTCTCCCATAGGTGGTTCCGTACAAGCTTATTTTGTGAAGATCGGATTGGAATTGGTCAAGAGAAAGGACAAGTGGAGCTAACTCATTTATGAGCTTTGAAAAATTGGATTTGTATGGAGAAATTATACAGGATGAGTCCATCACTTCCTTTTTCTGAATAAATTTGATTTGTTAAATCCCTATATTTATACTAATCATATGGTCACTCTTCAACGGCTGTATTAGGAACAATAACAATTATTATCTTTATTTTAAAATCCATAAATCAAAAAATTAAGGAAGTTCATATGTATTATATAACCAATTTTCATAATAATATATTTAAATAGATTAATAGGAATTTTCATTAATAAATTTTTGGGTCGTTAAACCTCACCTTGTAAATAAAATTTTGCGGCTCACCACCGGTCTGATGTATTTTGCATTTGTTTATTCTTATTTATGTGTTTAAAGTGAATGGTATGAGATAGGAAGAGGTTGGGAGATTTTGGAATGGTTTTGAGTAATTTTAAAGGAATTTCTAATCACGCACGGTTTGAGTACAGTTAGGGGAAATCGTGTGGGTTCTCTATAAAACCATGTTGGGGGAGACAGTAGGCTTCGTATAGACAGTGCATGGTTTTCCAAACATTTCAAGGCAACTATGTGAGCCCACCTTGTGGGAAAACTGTATAGCCACTGAAATATAGTGTTTTTAAATCTAGGCTCCCTCGGTATTAACCTTTATCAGTCAAAACTCTCTACCAATCAATCCTCGCTCAGTATTTTTGGTTCTCAAGGGTGGGAGGAGCTCTCCCACTCGTTTTGGAATCAAATCAAAGGGTTTTTTAGGCGGATTGAATTCGTTTCTTCTCAGGTAAGTCTCTCCTCTGGGTTCCTCTTTGGTTTTCTGTATGTCTTCTCTTCCCTCACTCTTGGTTTTATATATCGACATATGTTTCATGTAGATCTAGTATTGGGGTTTCCTTGTGTGATTATTTTAAGTCTTGTGGATGATAGGGAAGGATATCTAGAGCAGTTTGGTGAAGCGTTTTCCCAGATTTTGGTGCAGTTTCTTGTGGTTCAATTTCTTTAGAACACTAAATGTATGTGGCTTCTCCCACGTCTCAACATGGTTAGAACTAGTGGTTTTTTATTACAATTAATTTTTTTTCTTGAAATTAATTGTGATAATGATGTTCAAATATTGTTGGAAATCCAGTTGGTGATGATTTTGGGGATTTGGGGGGAAATGGGTTATTATTTCTAAAGGGGATTTATTATGTGATTTTGAAAAGTTGATTTTTAAAATTATATGTGGATTCTTATGGAATTTTTTTTCGAAATATGGTATTCAAAAAATGTGTTAATCTAATTGTGGTTGGGAATGGAAAATTGGTTAAATGGTGATTTAAATAAATGTGTGATTTATAGAAGTGGATTGACATGTGATTAAAATGGTTATTTGGATATTGTTTTTTCCATGGTGTATTGGGCTTGGTTATGACTTGTTTAAGTATTGTGTGTAAAGTGGGAAAGAAGTGCCACTATAAAAGGTAGGATAGATAGTGGATGGAAGATCCACCATCATGGATAAGTGGACAGGAAGTGCTACTAAATTATAAAGGAAGTAACGAGTCAGACAGAAGTGCCACTATGATTGTTATACTAGTTTGGGTATGTGAATAATTGTGTTGTGCTAGATTGTGTTATGGCTATGAGAAGTAGAAATTGGTTGTGTAAATGTGTGAAATAAGGATAAGGATAATGGAATGTGTGTGGATATACCTTATGTGACATTTTTTGGTAAGGCTAGGTTTGATGTGGGGTATATGATGAGCTATTTAATGTTATATATAAACTGTTTTATATAATGTGATAACAGTTTCATCTTAGTGGCATGTGTAGGGAAGTAATTTTGGAAAAACCTATTGAGTATTAGTACTCACCCACTGCTTTGGAACTTTGGGGATTTTTCAGATGTTAGATTTTGGGACACAAGTAAAGGAAAATAAACTCATTCCTTTTGATTCATGGTGATTCATGGGAGATGTGGTGGTTCATGGAGAATGAAGCATGGTGTAGAGATATGGAGCATGTCTTGGTTTAATTTGGGCCATGTGTTTAGTTTTCTGCATAGTACTCTGATATTGTTTTTGGTAGTATTGGTTTTTGGGTTGTATTAAAGAATAATGTGGTTCATTTTTGGTTATGTATGAGTTGGCTATTTTTTTTGATATGCATTATTTGGTTTGTTGACAGTGCATCGTTTGATTGGCTGGTTTTATCTCATGGGAAAATAATTCCTCTATTTATTCTCGAAGCCCTCAACATTTATTTCCAGCCTTTGGAGTCTTGGGAATATGACATAAGGCCTAGTAACATTACCTCACCCTCTAAAGCCAATGATTTGAGTGGGGATGTTATAACTGGCATCGGATTTTTCAGTTCTTCGATTTGAATTGAGAACAGTTGTTCGATCATTTGGTGTTGATCATTTGTCTTGGAGTTGACATTCATTATTAGAATATTCCTGGAGTCGAGATGGTAGTGAGGCGTAGTATTGTCAGAACATGGAATGTAAAGCATAAAAAGATATAGCTAACCCTATTATGATTAACTTTATGTTGCCAGGGAGTTGGATACATTAGTGTTCAGAGACACTAATAGGCATTGGACATCTAATTGTCGTGGGTGTATCCGATGAGATGAACATGGAATGCATGGTAGAAATGACTTCCCACTATGATTCATTTTTAATTGGGGTATAATGATATATGGTGTGATATGAATGTGTGGATTTGAAAATTTTGATTTGGGATTCAAAATGGAAGTGTAACACCCCAAGCTTCCATGGTACACTTCTCTTTGAATAATAGAGCAGCGTGTGTTGTACGCAACCTCGAGTTCTAACACACCGCAACCAATCAAGGTAGCCATTATGAATAGTAATACCAAATTTTTGAGGTTTTATAAATTTAATTATTCAAATTGGACTTCATTTTTTGATTCAGAATATTCAAATTATCCTGGGATGAATTTTTCGTTTTTTCTGAGAACTTCCAATTTTTATGAATAGTGTAAAATACTAAACTTTAATTAAAAACATCTTTTTTAATCAAAATACTTTATAGTGATAAATTATATTATTTAGTGGTTTTAAAGTATAATTATAATATACTTTTACCATTTTACCCAATGGTGGTCATTAGAATTAATTTCACTTTGAAATTGGACATAAACAATTGTCAATCTTTTGATTGATATTCTTTCTTAAAAACACGCTATTTGTTTTGACAATGGTAATTAATTATAAAATTAATTAATTAAACTTATATGTTTTGAATTTGGTAAAATATACATCATCTTTGAATTTAGAATATCAAATATATATTAGGGTGATTTTTTGGTATATTTCTGAAAAACATCGATTTTTGATGAATAGTGAAACCACTAAGTGGTAGTAAAAAAACTGATTTTTCATTTAAATGAAATTTTACCACTTATGTAAATTTAATTTCAAAAAGACGACATACATGTTTTTAATTAGGAAGTAAATTTTGGTTCAATGGGATGAAAATAATTTTTGGTGAAAAGTAACTTTTGAGTCTTATTAACCACGATTAGAGGTAATTAGAGTAATTTAAGGTAAAAATAATGTTATAATAATATTAAATTACCTTAACAAATGTCCTAATATTATTGGATGACTCATGGTAGAAAAATACAATCCATGATTCAATTTTTGGGACTCCATGGAGCCACTTGGGTAAGATAATGACTTTAATACCTTTTATTTAAAGTAAAAATGAGAATGTCACAAACATGTATTGTTTTATTAAAACAATATTTACAAGGGGTTATAAAAGTTATATTTTCGACTACAAATATCCATTGGAAATATAAAAGGATTTCCTACATTATGGAATTTCTTTTATAATTTTTAGGCATTAAATAAATAAATTTATTTATCACACCATGATGATGCATCGATTACCTCATTAACTAACGATTTAAATAAAATGAAAAGAGAATGTAAAATCTAAGACATGAACTTATCAAAAACCTATCGGATGAGTATTTTTCGAAGTATTATCACCTTATCCTTTAAATATATAATTTTGGGACCATTAAAATCATAAACTCATTATATAATAAAGTAACATTTCTTGACATTCCAAGAGTACTCCTCCTCTTCTCTTTTAAAAGGCCCCCACCTCTACCACCTTATTCACACCTCTAAATACATTGGCTCAGTGAAACTATGCTCATTATATCTCCCCAAATCCCTCTCTTTATCATAGATTCCTTACCATAGGTATAAAGATCTTCAGGAAACCCTTTTGGTTCAAACCAAGTGGAGTTACCCGATTTAAAGATAATGTCTTCACTTGTGTTCTTTTGTTTTATTTTGCTTCTCCAACCCCTTCAACTCTTTTTATTCCTTTATTTTGTAACAACACCAGTATCTTAAATATACTAGTATTTTTTTATGATAAGGATTTGATTTACACTTACACACACCTTCGTCTAATGGTTAAAGAACATATTGTTTCTGTGGGTGGTGAATTACTACCTCACGAAATGATGATTATTCAATCTTCTTTTAACACCATTCATGGTGTCCATTATGATGACACTATTTCTATATATGATATATATTATGTTTATGTTTTCTTTATGATTCTGTATTTTTTCATTTATGGCATACCTTTATGGTTTCCGTTATGGGTAAACGTGATATCTTCATTTTAGGAAGTGCGGACTACCGCCCCCAAAGTGATTTGAATTGTTAATGCCATATGTGGAACATATAAAGGATGGAGTAAATGATATTATATACGATATTATACTAGAATTATAATATACCTTTATATAATTATGATTTCATTCCATTAAATACAAAATAGAAATGAAAGTAGCGTTCATGCGTACGTACGGCTTAACGTCTCCATGAACGGTGCATTTCATTTCTTACCTCTAAATGTTATGTAATATTATCAATACATCTATATACTGGATATATATGATATATATGATATCTACATCATGAATATAATTATGGATATAATGGATATTTTACCACATGAACAACTTGTAATAATAAGAAGTTTATTTTTTACTCAAGTACCAAAGATCGACAAAAAGATCGTTATTAACTTAAATAATTACATAATGTTCATAACATGGTAATAAGTTATATAAAAGGAATAATTAAATTGAAAAAGGTTCTTAAGCAAGTATAAATTAACTCTAGTTTATTATTCATGAGGTTAAAGAACGATCGAGTAAAGTCAGACATGAGGTAAGGGACTTCGTCTCAATCTCCTTTCATTGAGGCATATTTTGTTTTATACACAACATTCTTTTATACGGTGTATAAACCCCTTTGACTTTAACATTTATTCAAAAGGAATATTTTTATATACGAAGAGTTTAACTAAATGACAAAATGGAATGTTTTTTTGTCGTACGTATGCGGAGACAACGACTTCTTCGTCGTCGTGACCATTATTTGAGTTTCAGCTTCCTCTACAAGAAATAATTTTTTAAAAAAAATAAAAAATAAATACCATGTTTTACTTTACTTTTATTTTGGTAATGAAAATGGTTTTATTATATCAATGTGTTGTATTGATATCTTGTGATTGAAATGTGGAAATGTTATATTTCCTTTATGCATGATTTATGTGACACGATTTTGTTATGGTTTATGATATGTTTAAACCTGTTCAAATGAGGAATGAATTGGACTTAATAAGTGACGGGTGGTGCCCGCTATAGCTCCTCGATGCATCGGTAGGTCTCATTAGACAAACTAGTG
Source organism: Viscum album (assembly GCA_963277665.1). NCBI lineage: Eukaryota > Viridiplantae > Streptophyta > Magnoliopsida > Santalales > Viscaceae > Viscum > Viscum album. The sequence goes on along the minus strand of OY728123.1, from coordinate 411,067,685 downwards.
TCATGGCACAAGGTCTTGACAAAATCTTATTTGTAGTCCTGGCATAAGGCCATGACTATGTGATTATGATAGTCTGGAATTATGAATTCCATCATTATGAAAGTGGTTATTGATATTGCATGTGATTATTCGACTAGTAGAATATCCATGTGAATAATTAAATGGAATTATTTCATTTTACGTTTTCCATATTATGCTGAAGTTCAAGTTTAAATGGCTTTTGTTTTAGTTATACATTTCCTTAAATGTTTATGTTTATTTATGAAAGTTTCTACTATATTTTTATCCTTACTGAGCATCTAAGATCACCCCTTTCAATGTTTTAATTTTTCTAGGATGTGAAGAAGTATTTTATGAATGACCTACAGGGATAGAATGAGGGGATATAAAGACAATATGTTGTTGTAGTTTTTTTACTTTATGATGTAATGTAAGACTTATGAATATATCTAGTGTTTCCAAGGCTACTAAACTAATCGGTCTTTCGAGACATGATCTTTTGTGATCATGCCAATGTTATCTAATAATGCACCCACTCTGGGTAACTGGGGTCGGGTAATTACTGTTGTTATAAGAGGTATTTTAGTACTAACCTTGGAAGCTATATTTAGATAAACTCTGATTATATCACATAGCCCTAAGATAGACTTTGAGGATTGGTATAAAATAACTTCCTAGAATTTTGGTATTATAGATATTTTATGAGTTTTCCAAGAAATATATCCCTGTTTGGATATGATCAGGTAGAGGCGGCTCTGGCACAGATGTACCTAGGGGTAAACCCCAAAAACACCGCTTTGAGCTAGACTCGAAAGGGAACTGGTGCACGACAACAGGCCTTGCTGCACTCTTGGTTACGACACTCCTAGGGGATATGCTTAAAATAATTATCATTCTTTTTAAAAACCATTATGAAGGGTTTATGGGTATATACATACTCAAAGAAAACTTTTTTATGATTATGGATTATATCCATAAATAGTTCATATTATGTTAAGTGTTTTTCAAGTTTGTTATTATGTATTTCGATTCATAAACTAATCTAGTTTATGACATTATTTAGAAATGATGCCTAGTGGAAGGAATGGAAACCGTATTAATGCACGCACTCCATGTTGGTATTGTCATCCTACTCAAGATAATTATAGTGGAGCTGGTGATACAACTGGTGGTGATTATCTTATCAACATACTGGGACAACTCACTTAGGTTATGAATAATAACCTTACTCGTATGGAGCACCCTGACCTGCAACGTGGAGGTTCAAAGTTAGACTGCTTCATGAGGAAGCAACCACAAACATTCAATGGGATTAAAAATCCCTTAGTAGCTGAGAAACAGATAAATTCCTTAGTGAAAATATTCCATGCCTTGGACAGTAGTGAAAGGGAAAAGGTTATCATGGCAGTTTACCGCCTCACTGGAGATGCTGATCAATGGTGGTCATTGATTCAAAACACAAAGGAAGATGATGAAGTATCAAATATGGAATGGAGGGAGTTCAGGGAGATTTTCTTATAAAAATACTTTACTCGTGACCATCGAGTAGATATGGAAAGGAAATTTCTGAGTCTGAGACAAAAGGAGGATGAGAATGTCACAAAGTATGAGGCCAACTTTACAAGGTTAGTGAGGTATGCTGCAGATTATATACGTAACCCAAGAAGTAATATTTATCGTTTCTTTTATGGGTTAAAACAATTTCTCCATCGAGAATTAGTCTCACAATACTTCTCATTATACAAAGACATTGTCTCATGTACTATTAAGACGGAAAAGGAATTCTCTATGTATTACGACTTTAAAGAAAAGCAAGAGAAGAAGAGATCTGCTGATCACTCTGGAAGTGGAAATAATGGGAAGAAGGGAAAATTTTATTATCTATCCTATAGTAAATGTAGGAAGAAACATATCGGTACATGCTTGAATGTAATGGGAGTCTGTTACAAGTGTGGTGAAAAAGGCCACCAAGATTGTGATTGCAAGGGGAAGAAAGAAGCTACTGATGTTCAATGATACAATTGCAGGGAGATGGGACATTATGCAAATAAAAGTCCTAAGAGTCAAGGTAACTTACCTCAGAAAAGGCCAAGGGATCAAGGACAAGCTTATTTTATCACTACTACTGAGGTAGAAGCTCCAAAAGATGTGGTAGCAGGTAATTTAATGGTTTCCTCAAGTTTATCAAATGCATTATTTGATTCTGGATCATCGCATAGTTTCATATCTTCCCAATGTGCTATGAAAATTAGATATTTCCAATTTGATTTTACAAGGGATTTGTCAGTCAAAAATCCTAAGAGAAATATCATTACAACAATGTTTTTTGAATCAGTTCCCATTAGAGCACATAAATGTTCTTTATCTGCTGATCTCATCGTCATACCCATGATTGAATTTGATATATTCCTCAGTATGGATTGGATTTCGTAACATGATGTGAAGATTTATTGTAAAAAAGAAAGAGTTTATGATTTTTAATGATGATGATAAGGAACACCTTATCTTTAGAGCAGAATTGTCCCCATCTAATTCCTATCTAGATCCACCCCCAGTAGCTCAACTAAATTCACTTATTGGGGAGGAATAGAATGAAATAACTATGGGTGAGGAAGGGAATGGTCAAATAGAATATGTACCTATTGTAAGAGAATATGTTTATGTATTTCTAGAAGATTTACCTGGGTATCCTCCAGAATGAGAAGTTGAGTTTTTTATTTACCTAATGCCTGGTTCAAGGCCCATATCAAAGACCCCATATATAATGGCCACTGTGGAATTAGTGGAACTAAAGAAACAACTAGAGTAATTTAGTTATAAGGGATTTATCCACCCTATTATTTTTCCATGCGTAGCTCCTATTCTTTTTGTAATGAAGAAAGATGGATCTATGAGGTTGTGCATTGACTACAGGGAAATAAATGCTATAACAATAAAGAACAATTATCCCCTACCTCGCATTGATGATTTATTCGGCCAACTACATGGAGCTCAATGATTTTCAAATATTGACCTTCAATCTGGATATCATCAGTTGTGTGTGAAGAAGGAACACATTCCGAAGACGGCATTTTGAACCAGGTACGGGCATTACGAGTTCACAGTAATGCCTTTTGAATTGACAAATGCACCCTCTATCTTCATGGATCTAATGAATAGAGTTTTCAAGGAATATATTGATGGCATTGTAGTGGTATTTTTTGATGTTATCATGGTATACTCCAAAATCTTTGAAGATCATGAAAATCAATTGCGCATTATTCTAACAACTCATAGAAGACACCAATTATATGGGAAGTTTAGCAAGTTTGAATTCTGGATTCATGAGATTTATTTTCTTAGCCATATTTTCTCTAAGGATAGAATATATGTTTATCCTTCTAAGACAATAGTGATCTAAGAATTTCCAGCACCGACGAGTATAACTGAGGAACACAATTTTATTGGATTAGCAGGTTATTATCGAAGCTTTGTCCAGAATATTGCCCGATTGGATAACCCATTAATGAAGCTGACACGTAAAGGGGTTAAATTTGATTGGACAAAAGTGTGTGAAGAATGTTTTGAAGAAATAAATAGAAGATTATCCAATGCTCATATATTGACTCTACCATCGGGGAATGATAGTGATGCATCGAAGAAAGGACTTGGTTGTGTCCTTATACAGAATGATAGGGTTATTGCCTATGCATCACGATAGTTGAAAATCCATGAGAAAAACTATCATACTCATGATCTTGAGTTATCAGCTATGATCATTGCTTTTAAGATATGGAGACACTACCTATATGGTGAAAAAATTGAGATTTATACTGATCAAAAGAGTTTGAATCATATTTTCTCACAAAAAGAACTCAACATGAGGCAAAGGGAATTACTCAAGGACTATGATTGCATGATACACTACAACCCGGGGAAGGAAAATAAGGTGACAGATGCTTTGAGCATAAAAGATCATGGAGCTTTGAACAATATGAGAATTGAAAGGGATCCTATTTTCATGGATCTAGTGAAGATGGACATGGGAATAACTATGAAAGGTGAAACATCAATGCTTTTTCAAATGGTTGCCAAACCATCTTTAATAGAAAGGATTAAGAGTTCTCAGACCGATGATGAAGAGTTTCAAAAGAATATTAAAGCTGTGAATGATGGGAGATTGAGTGACTTGGTGTATGAAGATGGAATTTTGAAATTTGGGAATAGACTTTGTGTTCCCAATATAGCTGGTCTAAAAGGAAATTATTGGATGATGCACATAGTTCCAATTTCTCTATACACCCTGGTAGCGCTAAGATGTATAGATATTTGAAATAACATTTTTGGTGGGACAACATGAAGAGGGAGATTACTGATTTTGTGTCAAGATTCATGGTTTGTCAACAAGTGAAAGCTGGGAGGAAACTTGATGGATGAGTTATGAAACCTCTTCCCATACCTGAGTGGACATGGGATAATAATACGATGGACTTTGTCATGAGTCATTGTTGATCGTCTTACCAAGTCATCACATTTTCATGCTATAAGAGAAGATTTACCACTTGAACGTTTAGAAAGACTGTATGTTAACGAAGTTGTAAGACTTCATGGAGTACCCCTATCGATTTTTTTGGATTGTGATCCCCATTTTACATCAAGATTCAGGAAAAGTCTTCAAAAATCCCTGGACACTGAACTTTGTTTGAGCACTGCTTACCACCCTCAAACAGATGGACAATTAAAACAGATTATTCAAACCTTAGAAGACATTTTGAGATCATGCTCACTTGACTATCAGAGTATGTGGGATCAATATGTACCTCTGTTAGAATTTTCCTATAACAATAGCTTCCATTAAAGTATTCGGATGGCACCATATGAAGCATTATACGGAAAGAGATATTGCACACCAACCTGTTGGGATGATGTTGGTGAAAGAAAACTCGTAGGCCTAGAACTTGTTGAGGAAACGGTGGAAAAGGTGAAGGTAATCCAAAATCACATCAAAGCATCTCAATGTAGGCAGAAGAGCTATGTCGATAACCGAAGGAAGGATTTGGAATTTCAGGTAGGAGATCATGTTTTGTTGAAGGTATCTCCATGGAAGGGAGTTATAAGATTCGGTAAGAGGGGAAAATTAAGTCCCAGGTACATCGGACCATTCGAAATTATAGAACAAATTGGGGTTGTAGCTTACCATTTGAAAATGCCTCCAAGTCTCTCTAAAGTTCACGATGTGTTCCACGTATCACGGTTGAGAAAATACATGCCCGACCCAACGCATGTACTAACCCATGAGAAATTAGAACTGGAACCCAATCTGTCTTATTGCAAAGAGCCTATCAGGATTCTGGATACGATAGAAGTGCTGAGAAACCAGACGACTTGTCTGTTAAAAGTTCTATGGAGGAACCATAAGATGGAAGAGGCAATGTGGGAACCTGAGAAACATATGATGAAGAACCACCCAAGTCTTTTTATGCAGTAATATTCTAGAAATTTCAAGGACGAAATTATTTGAAGGAGGTGAGAATGTAACACCACAATCTTCCAGGGTACGCTTCTCTTTGAATAATAGAGCAGTGTGTGTTGTACGCAACCTCGAGTTCTAACACACCACGACCAATCAAAGTAGCCGTTATGAATAGTAATACCCACTTTTTGAAATTTTATAAATTTTATTATTCAAATTGGACTTTATTTTTGGATTCAGTGTATCCAAATTATCCTAAGTTGAGTTTTTCATTTTTTTCTGAGAACTTCCAATTTTTTATGAATAGTGTAAAATACTAAACTTTAATTAAAAACAAATTTTTTAATCAAAATAATTTGTAGTGATAAATTATATTATTTAGTGGTTTTAAAGTATAATTATAATATACGTTTTCCATTTTATTCAATGGTGGTCATTAGAATTAATTTCACTTTTGAAATTGGACATAAACAATTGTCAATCTTTTGATTGATATTCTTTCTTAAAAACACGCTATTTGTTTTGAAAATGGGAATTAATTATAAAATTAATTAATGAAACTTATATTTTTTTAATTTGGTAAAATAGACATCATCTTTGAATTTGTAATATCAAATATAACTTAATGTTAATTTTTGGTATTTTTCTGAAAAACTTCGATTTTTGATGAATAGTGAAACTACTAAGTGGTAGTTAAAAAACTAATTTTTCATTTAAATGAAATTTTACCACTACTATGAATTTAATTTCAAAAGTATGAGATACATGGTTGTAATTAGGAACTAAAATGTGGTTCAATGGGATGAAAATAATTTTTGGTGAATAGTATCTTTTGAGTCTAATTAACCGCGATTAGAGGTAATTATAGTAATTTAAGGTAAAAATAATGTTATAATAATATGAAATTACCTTAACACATGTCCTACTCTTATTGTATGACTCATGGCCGATCAAGACAATCCATGGGTCAATTTTTGGGACCCCATGGAGCCACATGGGTAAGATAATGACATTAATACCTTTTATTTAAAGTAAAAATAAAAATGTCACAAACATGTATTGTTTTACTAAAACAATTTTTACAAGGGGTTATAAAAGTTATATTTTTGACTAAAAATATCCATTTGAAAGATAAAAATATTTCCTACATCACAGTATTTTTTTTATAATTTTTAGGCATTAAATAAATAAATATATTTATCACACCATGATGATGCAGCGATTACCTCATTAATTAACTATTTAAATAAAATGAAAAGATAATGTAAAATCTAAGACATAAACTTGTCAAAAAACTATTGGATTAGTAGATTTAGAACCCTTATAACCTTATCCTCGAAATATATAATTTTGGGATTTTTAAAATCTGAAACTCTTTATATAATAAAGTAACATTTCATGACTTTCCAAGAGTGCCCCCCTCTCCTCTTATAAAAGGCCCCCACATCTACCACCTTATTTACACCACTCAAGACATTGGATCGGCCAAACTAGGCTTATTATATCTCTCCACATCCCTATCTTAATCATAGAAGCCTTTTCTTAGGCATAATTCTCTTCAAGAAACCCTTTTGGTTCAAACCAAGAGGAGTTACCCGATTTAAAGGTAATGTCTTCACTTGTGTTCTATTGTTTTATTTTGCTTCTCCAACCCCTTAAACTCTTTTTATTCATTTATTTTGTAACAACACCAGTATATTCAATATACTAGGATGTTTTTATGAGAATTATTTGATTTAAAATTACACACACCTTCGTCTAATGGTTAGAGAACATATTGTTTCTGTGGGTGGCGAATTACAGCCTCACGAAACGATGATTGTTCAATATTCTGTTAACACCTCTCATGGTGGCCATTATGATGAAACTATTTCTATATATGATATATATTATTTTTATGTTTTCTTTATGCTTCTTTATTTTTTCATTTAAGGAATACCTTTATGGTTTCCATTATGGGTAAACGCGATATCTTCATTTTAGGAAGTGCGGACTACCACCCCAAAGTGATTTGAATCGTTAATGCCATATGTGGGATGTATAAAGGATGGAGTAAATTATATTATTTATGATATTATACTAGAATAATAATATACCTTTATATAATTATGATTTCATTCCATTAAATACGAAATAGAAATGAAAGTATCATTCTTGCGTACGTACGGCTTACCGTCTCCATGAATGGTGCATTTCATTTATTACCTCTAAATGTTATGTAATATTATAAATACATGTATATACTGGATATATATGATATATATGATATCTAAATCATGAATATAATATTGGATATAATGTATATTTTACCACATGAACAACTTGTAATTATAAGAAGTTTATTTTTGACTCAAGTACCAAAGATCGACAAAACGACTGTTATTAACATAAATAATTATGTAATGTTCATAACATGGAAATAAGTGATATAAAAGGAATAATGAACTTGAAAAAGGTTCTTAAGAAAGTAGAAATTATCTCCAGTTTATTATTCAGGAGGTTAAAGATTGATCGAGTCAAGTCAGACATGAGGTAAGAGACTTCGTCTCAATCTCCTTTCATTAAGGCATATTGTGTTTTATACACAAATTTATTTTATACGGTGTATAAACCCCTTTGACTTTTACGTTTATTCAAAAGGAATCTTTTTTTATACAAATCATTTAACAAAATGACAAAAGGGGATGTTTTTTTTCGTATGTATGCGGCGATAATGACTTCTCTGTCGTCATGACCATTATTTGAGTTTCGGCTTCCTCTATAAGCCATAATTTTTTTTAAAAATAATGAAAAATAAATACCAAATTTTACATTTTTTTATTTTGGTATTAAAAATGGTTTTATTATATCAATGTGTCATATTGATATCTTGTGATTGAAATGTTGAAATGATATGTTTCCTTTATGCATGTTTTATGTGATACGATTATGTTATGGTTTATGATATATTTAAACATGTTCATATGAGGAATGCATTGGACTTAATAAGTGTCGGGTGGAGCCTGATATAGCTCCTCGATGCATCGGTAGGTCACATTAGACAAGCAAGTGTCTTGGCACAAGGACTTGACAAAATCTTATTTGTAGTATTGGCACAAGGCCTTGACTATGTGGTTATGATAGTCTGGAATTATGCATTCCATTATTATGAAAGTGGTTATTAATATTGCATGTGATTATTCGACTAGTAGAATATCCATGTGAATAAGTAAATGGAATTATTTAATTTTAATTTATCCATATTATGTGGAATTTCAAGTTTAAAAGGCTTTTGTTTTAGTTATACAATGCCTTAAATGTTTCTTTTTATTTATGAAAGTTTCCGCTATATTGTTATCCTTACTGAGCATCTGAGATCACCCCTTTCAATGTTTTAATTTTTCCAGGATGTGAAGAAGTATTTTATGAATGACCTGTCGGGATATTATGAGGGGATATGAAGACAAGATGTTGTTGTAGTATTGTTTTACTTTTGGATGTAATGTAAGACTTATGAATATATCTAGTGTTTCTAAAGCTACTAAACTAATCGCTCTTTCGAGACTTGAACTTTTTTCATCATGCCAATGTTACGTAATAATGCACCGACTCTGGGTAACTGGGGTTGGGGCGTTATAGGAAGGATTTTAAAAATGGAAACTGGTGGAATTTTTAAACAGGGTGATTTTCAAAACATGGTGGATTATTCAAAATATTGCAATATGGAAAAGGTAAACTGGTGGAAAGTCTGGTTGTGATAGTTTTTAGGTAATTTAATTTTAAAATTTTACACCCTTTCTTGCTACGGGAGTGAGACTTATATTTGTTTTTGTGTTGATAGAAATGGCATTGGGTAGGCATCGTACAGACCATTTGGAGGAAGATGTGGAAAATGTGGTTGCACCTAACCCCAGGTGAACCAGCTGCTAGTGCAGAGTATAGTGAAAGCTTTCCAAGCAGTGAGAAGTGCACAAAAAGCTGATGAACCAAGAAATTTGGATCATGCAGTTCAATTTCAAAGGCAAAATCCACCCATCGTTAGGGGTGATTCAGATCCATTAAGGATTGAATCATGAATGAATAGGATGAAAAGGATATTTGATATTCTGGGAACACCAGTAGAGTTGAAAGTAAAGTTAGCCACATATATGTTAGAAGAAAATTCCCTTCAATGGTTCCAGCTGGAAGTCCAAGCTGGGATGGACCAAATTGTGATAGTGGAGGGGTTTGAGTAATTGTTTAATAAAAAATTATACCCTAATATGTTCATAATTCAGCATATAATGGATTTCTTCTGTTTGAAAAAAGGGATCATTTTGGTGACTGAATATGGATCTATATTTATGAACATAGTGCAGTTTTCTCCTTAGGTGATAGGTAGTACATCATTGGAGGCACAATGTATTGAAGCTGGGTTGAACCCAGAAATTCATTCCATGAAATTTGTGCGGTGTATAGATGACTACACAGAAATGGTGAATCGAGAAATGGTGGTTGAGCGAGATCTTTTAGGGGGTATAGGCTGAGGAGGCATGTTAGTACCCACAGGGAATAGCGGGACCTTGAATGATGAGTTCTATTAGAATAGGGACACCTATTTTCAAGGAGGGAGTACTGTTCAGAATCCAACAGCAGGATTATTGATTCGTCCTCTAATGCCTCAGAGTACGTCGGGATGTTTTCAATGTTGTTATACGAGCCACATCAAGTATCATTATGACACTGCCTCATACATGTCATAATTTTAAGCATATGGGTAATCTGAAATATTATTGTTGGAATTTTCCAAGGTCGGTTGATGTGGTTAGAGGTTGTCACAGACATCAAAATTACATTTAATAAATTACACTAGCATAGTGGTGAATGGTAGATCCACAGAGAAGGCAGGTGAGTGATCTAAGATTTTATTAAAAAATAATCTCCACTATTGTCAAATGTGGAGGGAGTGAACATTTTTTACTTTTGGTAACCTTTTATTTATATTATTAAGAAGTAATGGAACATGTATGATGATTTACTTTTTAATAAACTAAATATAAACCAAAATAAAGAAAAACTCAAGGTTACATTAGATATGAAATGGAACAGGAGTGCTGAGGATTGATCAAAATGATTTCTCAAGAGATTTTAATTACACTGATTTAAAAGTGTATTCTTCATCGCATTGAATTCGAACCTTAAAATGGCTAGTTAATTCTTCCCCACCAGAAGAATAACACACTTCTCTATAAATTTCTTAAGTTTTCCACATCAAATAATTATAGCCAGGAAAATGATTAAAGATATCAACAAAAATATTTCTCACCAAACGTTTCTGAAGATGATAACTTGAATTTAAATTTTGATCGATAGAAATGATAATTTATCTCGCTGAAATAACATTGAGATTGAGATTAAGTTCAAATAGGTGCGGGTTCAATTCAAGATTTGAGAACTAGATTCAATCTCATGGAAAGAATCAGATTCTCATTGAGATAATTAAAATGAAGAAAAAGAAAATATAAACCAGTAGAATGTCAAAACTACCCATCAGAAAAAGTTATTATAAGATCATATTCAATTTAGTAGTAGGAATACTGAGTAAAACATTAACAAGAAGAGGATGAAGGTTCCTCCCTTTGAAGATGAAGATTTTGTACTGCTTCTTGCTCATATGCAACTCCAATTCTTCAGTACTGCACTTGGTGTCTCTTGGGAGTTCCACTCTCGAATCATGTAGTGTGAAATTAGAATTAGAGTCCCCTAATCAGGTTTCTCCTATGCTTTAAATATCCATTGTCACCTACTTCGTTTCATCGCACGTCTTCCACCGACTCCAAAAAGGTCCTTCACTAAAGCATCGCACACATGTGGTATTTCGCAACAGACACTTCACACAAGTTTTCCTCGCGCAACTCACTCTGGGTGAGTTAGTTGTGTGAATATGGACGTATATCCATGTATTGAATGAACCTACAAAGATAGAACAGAAAAATAAATGAATGAATCGGCCTTTAAAAGTTATCTTTATAAATAAATTAAAGATTCAAGAAAGAAACCTTTTATTTTATTAAATTTAAATTAAAAAATATTATTTAATGTGTGTTTGGCCCAAGTATCTCGCCGCGGCTGAGAGCTTCCTCCTAGGGTTCTCCTAGGGTTGGCGTCTCCTTCCTTGGAGCTCTGGTCTGCGGCGTCGATTCGGCTTGATCGGATCTTCCACTTTTTCAGCGTTTCCTTTTTCTTCTTCTGCGAACGCGCTCCCCTATTCTATGCCGCTCCTAAATTTTTTGCAGTGAATCTTCTGTTTATGGTTGACTCATGGTCTCTCCATGCTCGTCTTTTCACCTCTTGGCATAGATCCGGCATTCCATGGGACTGTGAAACCCCTCCCGGCACCGTCATCCCTTGTGGGTGTCAGATCTATGAGGGGGATATTGTTTCGAGATCGTTTTATTTTCAAGATTCCCCTTCCTCATGGATCTGAGATGTTTGACCCGTCCACTCTCTGTTCGGAGGTTCCTCGGACTTTCGATCCTGCTTCACGAAGACGGGGGGAGGTTTGGGGGCAGCTCTCAGCTTCCACGCTGGTGCGAAGGTCCGACGTTTTAGGGTTTGTCTTGCGCTACCCCACCGCGATGGTGCACCGCTTTTGATCATCCGCAAGAGGTTGAGGCGCGAAACAGCTGCTGTGAAGAGGTTGTTTCACGAAGGGATGGTTTTGCGAAGCATCTTTCGTGAAGGTTGTGTAGTTGTGTGTTCGTGTTGTGTGTGATTCGCGAAGCCTCTACTGCGGAAGATTTTGGCACTGTGTGTGTTCACCTTTGCTGGTTCGCGAGGTGAGTTCATGAAAGGGCTGACTTGAGAAACACCCGCAGCGAAGGTCAGAGGAGCTGCCTGACCGCAACTGTGCTTAGCTCACGAGGTTCTTTCGGCGAAGACCCGTGGATTTGTGTGCCCATGAAGAAGTTGTGTAGCGAAGCACCTTCCGCGAAGAGTTTGTTTAGCGAAGAGGCAGTTTCGCAAAGCATCTGCCATGAAGGTTGCGGCGTTTCTGTATTCTTGATGTGTTTGTTCCGCAAAGCTCCTACCGCAGAAGCCTGTCTCAGGAGGGTGGAACGTTTTTGGGGTCGAGATGTGGGTTTGACCTGTTTTGTTTTTTGGACCAGGTCTTGGTTGTTTTGAGGGTGGCCTGGGATCTGCAAAGGTGCCGGCCCCTAAGGTGGATAGTGTATTCAACATTTGATTTTCTCTATGCATGCTGACTTTGTTAACCAATGGAAGAGGTTGTCCCTAACAGACAAAGAAAAAGCGGCGATCGAGGCACGGAGAAATGAAGACCCACTTTTGAAAAAACGCTTGTCTCTGCTCGTTGTGGGAAAGTTCGTTGAAAACATTTCGGTTAATCAAGGGGCTCTCAAAAACACTCGTCAGAACATCTAGAAACTCGATGCAGGAGTGGCTATTCGGGAGGCGGGAACCAATCGCATCATTTTCTAGTTCTTTATCGAGAGAGATAGGGAAAAAATATTGCATGGAAGACTGTGGTCCTTTGATAACCAGCTCCTCCTCATGGAAGAAACCAAAGGGGGAGAATATTTCTAGTGGGTGAATTTATCCCGCTCCCACTTCTGGATGCGAATTAATGTAATCCCCTTCCATGCAAGAATGAAATGCATAATGAGGAAAATTGGGAACTGTTTAGGCCACTTTCTTGAATGGGATTGCTCAGACCCAATATAGTGGGGCCCTGAGGTCCGGATCAAGGCGTAAATCGAGGTATCAGAGCCCCTAATGAAGGGAATGTTCTTGAAAATTGAAGACTCCAACACCTAGATATCATTTGAATTTGAGAAACTCCCACTTTTCTACTTTTTTTGTGGTCATATTGGCCACCAGGAAAGAAAGTTCTCCACCAAACCTAAGAGTGGATAAGGTGACATCACCCTCCAATATGGCCCTTGGCTTTGTGAAAAAATGAATAAATCTGCTTTCATCCCTAAAATGGAAAAAAAGGATCGTGACCGTCTCACATTGGAACATACCTGTTGGAGGGAACCCACACATGGACATGTCATTATGCTAAGAACTCCAGATTTCTCTAATGCTGACTATCCCACTCAGAGTGAAGCTGGAATTCATCCTAACCCCCTGAAGGACAAAAATCAATTACCCATATGGTCGGTGACAAAGAAAAAAGAACCAACAAGGCAATGTGCAATGCCAAAGACAATGCACTTCGAACCACCAGATCTGGATCCGGGTCCACAATTGACTGTAATTAACATATCACCAATAGAGGCCCATGGATTGATGAGAACTTTAATGTTGGGCCCAATCACCCGTCGCACGTGGAAAATTGTGCAACGTGGAGGAACTGCTGATCGTGCGGAAGACCCTAACCCCAGAGTCAGGAAAATACAAACTGAAGCAGGCCAATCGGGGAGGAGTCCCACCAAGAGAGTGAAAACAAAAAGTGGTGAAACAAGTCTGGAGGAATCAAAGGTGGCAGCGGGCGAGACCCAGCCCCACCTAGAGCAATGATTGTGTTTTGTTGGAACTGTCGTGGGCTTGTCAACCCATGAACGGTTTGTATGCTTCAATGCAATTGCGCTCAAAGTCACCCTGATATGGGTTTCCTGTCCAAAACCATACCTGAAAACAAGGACACCAATGGTATTGCTTTGAAGTGTGGCTTCCAAGGATGCTTTCTAGTGCCTAGACATGGCCACTCTAGGGGCCTCTGTCTCCTTTGGTAGGAAAATATTGACGTTAAATTTTTTTCTTTCTCTTTGCATCTTATGGCTGCATCTATTCAAACTACCTTGCACCCACCCTAGACTTCTGTGGAATTCTATGGCTAGCCATCCCATACTAATAAGGTGCAGTCATGGGACCTTCTGGGCATGTTGTGACATGATTTACCTAGCCCTATTCTTTTTGGTGGTGATTTCAATGAGATCATGTTCCATGAGGAAAATCGAGGTGGAAGGACTCGACACCCATCATCGATGTCCAATTTCAACGATGCGGTCACTAGGGAAAACATGGTCAATCTGGGGTAAACAGGTAATCCTTTTACATGGTTCTGTGGTAGCCCTGAAGGTACCCGCATCGCTGAGCGTCTTGATATATTACTGGGCTCTACTGATTGGACTAATCTGTTCAACATGTTTCATGTTGGCCACTTGGACCATAACTATTCGGATCACTTCCCAATTCCCATTAAGTGTTTTCAAGATGAACATTAGAGACAACCCAACAAACCCTTTAGATTTGAAAGCTTCTAGTCAAAAGACTAGGAATGCGAAGTGGTGGTCCGATCATGTTGGAAGAGTTCCCACGAAGATGTTGACCTCCACCTCCAACAGGTTGCTTCTGGTCTGAGATCTTGGAGTTACAAGAAATTCCACCAACTTGATAGACATTGTGATGCCCTTGAAAAGAAATTGCACAACTTACTCAGGAAACCCCCATCCAAGGGCAACATCTCTAGGATAGGTTCTACTCAAAGATAGCTGGACGAGGCCCTTCTTGTTAAGGAAAGATTTTGGGCTATGCGGGCGCGTGACATCCACATTAAAGAGGGTGACGCTAATACGAGGTATTTCCATCTGAAAGCGTCATCTAGGCGTCAGAAAAACTCTATCATGATCTTATCTTGACCTGATGGAAGCAAAGTTTCTGACATCTGCAGCATCCATGAATCTTTGCTAGGATATTTCTAGAACCTCTTTGCCATAGGAACGCCTTTCATGATAGCTGAAGTGGAAGAATGCATAAAACCCATGATCACCGATGAGATTAATCGGAAGCTTACAAAAGATGTGACGAATGATGAGATTCACTTGGCTTTGAATAAAATCCACCCCACTAAGGCCCCGTGACTGGATGGTTTTCATGATCTAATTTTTAAACAATACTGGCACATTGTCGGTCCTGACATCTGCAAAATGATAAAAAAACATCTGGGCGGGGAATACATGTATTGCCGCCATCAACGAAACTATCCTCATCCTCATCCCCAAAACCAAGAAACCTCAGGCGATCTCGGATTTTAGACCTATCAGCCTCTGTAATGTCTCCTATAAAATCTTCTCAAAAATCCTTGTCAATCGACTACGTCCTTGGATTCCTGATATTATCTCCGAAAACTAGAGCGCCTTCGTGGCCAAGCGGCTGATTACTAATAATGCAATTGTGGCCCATGAAGTGTTCCACTCTATGAAAACGTGCTCCACTGCGAAAAAAGGAACCATGGCATGGAAACTGGATATGACTAAAGCCTATGATAAAGTGGAATGGCAATTCCTATGATCTGTGATGCTGAGAATGGGCTTCTACACTAAATGGACTGATATCGTCATGAAATGCATCTCGACTGTCTCCTTTAGAATCAAGGTCAATGGGGAGCTCACCAGAGGTTTCGCCCCAACCCGAGGCCTGCATCAGGGAGATCCTCTCTCCCCTTTTCTCTTCATCTTGGGGGATGATGTTTTCTCTAACCTTATTTCCAGGGTTGCATCCGCTACGTCTATTCATGGAGCAAAGGTCTGTCGTGAGAGACCACAAGTGTCACATCTCTTCTTCGCTGATGACTGCCTCCTTTTCTCCAGAGCCACTATTAATGAGTGTCGGGTGATCAGCCAGGCGATCCAGCAATATGAGTGGGTGTCGGGACAGTCTATCAATCACGACAAATCAGAAATCTCCTTCAACACAGGGGTGCCTCCAACCAAGATAGCTGAGCTTTGTGCTTCTACAGGCATCCATATGATCGATAAAAACCAAAAATATCTCGGACTTCCTACGGTGATTGGCAGGTCCAAAAAAGAAATCTTTGCAGCTCTAGTGGACAGAATTGATAAAAAAATTCAAGACTGGACCCCAAAAAGATTCTCCAAAGCTAGAAAAGGAACCCTCGTTAAATCTGTCATTCAGTCTATCCCCAGCTACTTTATTTCTATGTTTAAGATCCCGGCGGCCATCGTCAACCTGATCCATTCTCAAACTGCCAACTTATGGTGGGGGAAAAATGCTGGACGAAATAGACCCCACTGGTTGTCCTCGGAGAAACTCTACAAACCCAAGTTGAAGGGGCGGATGGGATTCCGGAACATTCTCCTGTTCAATGATGCACGGTTGGCCAAGAAAAATTGGCCCCTTTTGAATCTCCCATCATCTTTATGTGCGCGGGTACTCCATGCAATGTACTTTCCCCACACGGACTTCCTTGGTTCCTCTCTTGGCCCCCGTCCTAGCTTCCTATGTGGAAGTATTTAGGGGCCCGAAATCTCCTGGAGAAAGGGGTGGGTTGGAGGATTGGAAATGAATCATCTGTCAACATATGGACCGATCCATGGCTTGTCGATAAGGATGGTATGCGGGCCACATCCCCCGCCCAACCAGGCCTCGAAGACGCCACTGTCAACTGCCTCTTTTCGGACCAGGGGCCGAGGTGGTGTGTGGAAAAGATCTAGGAATGGTTTAATGAAAGAGACCAAAGAATTATTCTGAGCATCCCATATGTCCTTGATGCAGGCCCCGACCCTCTTTTTTGGACCAATGATTTTTAAGGCGACTACACGGTGAGATCCGGGTACAGAGTGGCTCTTGGAAGTCACTCTCTCAACCGTGATGAGGGGCCATGGAAAGCACTTTCGAAGCTCAATGTCCCCCAAAAAATACACCAATTTTGGTGGCAGGTGTGCTCGGGCATCCTCCCTACCATGAGCCTTCTAGTTTTTCAACACATGGCCAGTGCTGCATCCTGCCCTTTCTGCCCAAATATTATGGAAACTCCTTGGTACGCCATCATCCACTGCCCGGGAGCAAAGGACATCTAGAATAAATGGGGCCCGACTTCAGATGCTTTACCGGACTTTGTTTCTAACCTCCCTCAACTTTTGATGCGCTGGTGTTCCTCTCTTTCATCGGCCGATGCAAGCTCTTATTGTACCTTGTCCTGGATCATCTGGCTTCGACGTAATGATTTAGTCTTCCACCATGTTCATCAACCTCCCGAGTTCTGGATTGAACGAGCTACTTCATTTATTGAGGGCTGGAAGGACCGCAAAGGACACATTATGCCAGGTGTTACCCCCTCATTGGACCCCCCCACCGTAAGGGAGTCTTAAGATTAACGTGGACGCTTCTCTCCCCAAGAATGGGCTCGTTGCTCTCGGCCTCCTAGTGCGAAATCATCTGGAGAAAATTATTGCAGCAAAATATGAATCCCATCATGCTTTCTGGGAACCTGGAGTTAGGCCTCTTCCATCCTTGCAGGCATGATGCTCACTGCGGAACGTGGAAGGGAAGATATCATCATTGAGTCTGACTGCCTCTCTATTATCAAGGTCATTGACCACAATGACGTCGGGCTCCAGCCCTTTGGCTTCATCATCAGAAGAATTCACTCGCTACACCAAGGCTTCTCTTATTGCACTTTCTCGTTTTCCAAAAGGGAAAGAAACAATGTGGCCCATCAGCTGGTGGCCTCAGGCCCCTTCGATGTCAACCAGTTATGGCTAGACAATTTCCCTTCATGGCTCTGCTTATGTACGGCTGCTGATCATCGTCATTAAAATTATCCTTCTTTATTCTAAAATAAAAGATCATTACATTAAGTTTATCATAATAAATAGTTTTATTTTAATTATTAAAATTTATATAATTGAATGTATTTATTATATTTAATAATTATTTTATTCATAAGGAGGATAATTTATAATTATTGTATTCAGTAATGTATTATATTTATTTATATTAGTTTTATTAATAAATTTAGCATTAATATTTTATATTTTATTTAATTAGTTTTACATTATTATTATTAATTGTCTATTTATTATGTTTTATGTTTCTATTATTATTATTTTCATTTTTTTTTTTTTTTGTGAAGTTAATTTTTTTAGCCAAGTCTTCCTCCCCAAAACCACGTGGCGCCGCCTCCCATCTCCACAACGCCGACTCCTGCGGAAATCAGCAACAGAGCTCAGGTGGCGAACTCTTCCCTCTGTCCAGTGAGATCCAAGCTTCATCAACAGCATAAGCCTAGCGCGGACTCCTCCTGCCTTAGTGACACGGTGCAACCAGGAAAGTGGGTTTTCACAAAAAGCTCCAGCTACCGGAGAAGTGCACTGCTACTTCTCCAGTTACAAACTCCAATGGTGGTGAAACAACTAGAGTCGGAAACTCCTCTCCCTATGGCAGCGCTTCAGGAGCTTGATGGTGATGGTCCACTTCGGTTCACAGTGGAAAGGAAGCTTCACGGACTCCATAGCGGGTTTCCAATTCATCAACCCTGTGGCGCGCGACTGTCGACTTCAGAGCTTCGGGTGGTCGTGGCCGAAAAATCGACTCGCGGTGACACTTGGTTCTGTCCTGGTGGTGTAGATTCAATTTTTAGATCTAGCTGCAGCTTAGTTCTTGGATTCACACAATAACCAATGGCATGATGTGGTTACTCCTCAGTGGTGACACAGTGAGTTTGTATGTTCCTTCTTCACCAAGGCGCGACACCTGCACTACAACAGAATTCAGCACGATGCACACCGGTTTCATCAACAGACTATGGAATGACCTTGAATTCTAGATCTGATGGACTGTTTATGGATCGTGGTTTGATTGTAAATGGAAATACGCCGGTATAAGGGAAGATGGGGATGATGGTGGAAGAATAAAATAATTAATAACAACTAAAAATTAATTAAAACAAATAAAGATAAATGTACTCATAAATTTAAATAAACTTCTAAAAACCAAATATACATAAGTTAAATTATTATTAGCTTTAAAATTAAATTGTTACCAACTAAAACTAAAATTTTAAAAACAAATATATTATTAAATGTTAATATAAAATCAAGCATTTAAATAACTAAGTAAAGTTATTTATAATAGTTACTTAAACAAATTAAATTAATTAAGGAAAAAAGATAGTTAATTTGTTCTTTAATTAATGAAATTAAATTAAAGAGTTTTAACAAAAGAAGCAAGTTTATAAGCATAAATTAATGAATTATTATAAGACTGCGGTAACATAGATTATGCTACATAAAATTAATTAATATTTAAAACATGAACTGCTAAATAAAAACTTCATTATTTATTTATTAATAATAATAAATTAATTGACTAATTAAATGTTAAATTATTAATTATGAAGACAAAAATCACAAAAATCAGCAAAACGTTATTAGACAATTAAAGTAAGATATAAATTAACTAATTTAAGAATCAAAATACACCATTAATTATAAAAATTTATTAAATAACAAGTTTAACAATAAAAATATAAAATTTCCCTTATTTATTAAAAATAGTAAAAATAAATAATTAAATTGATAAAAATTAATTAAAAAGGTGCCGAAAAACATTTTTTTTAAGGCCACATCCAATTCCCCCACACTTAATCATTGGTTGTCCTCAAACCATTCAATGTTTTATTATCTTGGAAAACAAAAGTACGATATTCATGATTTTGCTCAAAATGTAACATGTCCAGCAAATTGAAAAAAAAAGGATAGAAACATGTCAATAGGCTTTTAAAAAATAAAATTTTCAGAACAATTCTTGCCCAGAACAAGTACATAGAGGGTAATCAAAATAACTATGAGTCATTGAAAAATGAAGATGTCATGCCTCATATGTGATACTGCTAGGTGACTAACTTCAATCTAGGATTAAGTTCTAATTTCAATAGTGAAAAGAGATAAAACATCAGGGGAATTAAAAACATAACCAAAAGAACATTGCATTATGACTCGACACTTATGTTCCAAAAATAATTTTTTTTTGTGAATCACCGTAATGATACAACCTAAATAACTCCAATGTAAACCAATTGACCCCTTCTTCATTCGGAGTTCATCATTCCTCTCACCTTAATGACCTCCTTTTTGACCCTAGACACTTTATTAAATATTTCCAAAGCCATGTATCATGTGCTAAACACTGTGCAATGCACTTATTCCAACTGTACAGAAGGCATATAGTAAATAGAAACGCACCCTGCATCTCAGGTCTCAAAGACTCACTGTGGGATCCCAAATTTCAAAATTACTCCAGTTTCAAAAGATTTTAATGAAATTCATTTACATTGGCTCATAAAGGTAATTACTTTAATAAATTGATGAAAAATGAATCCCCTAATATCAATTCAAACTTCCATTTCCAAGGGTTATGATCATAATTCTAGGCTACCCATATTACTCTCAAAAATAGACTCTAAACTAGATATCCATTAAATCACTAAGCAAGACAACTCAACAAACATCCAACCACAATCATTTCATATTCAGCACAAACATTAACTACCAGCATGGTACTTGTCCAAAGGAAAGACCCAATTGAGTATAGTGAAAAACTTATAATTATGAAAGGATTTTGAAAAAAATAACCATTTTTTGACAAAAAAAGTTTAAAATGAAGTGGGAATTGATGAGCTTACATTTAAGCACAGTTTAGCACAGTCAAGAATTGACCCTGCTCCCCAACACTAAAAACCCAACTTTGATCTCAACGTTGACTTCTAAACATGGAGTAGAACAATTAATCAATTAAGGTTCAATATAGATTTTCAATTTAGTAGATAGATGACTTGTATAAAGATCACAGTAATGTTCAATGATATTGTTTCTCATAATTATTAACTTATCAGCAGGTTCACAAGAAATTACATGCATTAACATTTATGTCCAACAAATAATTTTCAATATATCTCAAAAGTAACATATGAAGTGTTAGTGCACTGCATATTGGGGTGAAATCAAATTAAAAGGTCTAATTCAGTTGTGTATTCAACATAGTAGACAAAGATCAAGCTAAACACCCCAACCCAAGAAGATTCAAAAGACCAACAACATGTACCCCCCTTCCCCAACACATAGTTTCAAGAAGTGAATGGTTTTAAAAATAATAAAATTCCCTTTTCAGTAGTGAAGTACATGCAGAATTTTTATTTCAGAGTGACATATAACAGAATTTTCTCCTTAATGGATGCAAGACATGAAATAGAATTTTTAAAGCATTAAGGAGGAGATAAATGAAACAAAATTTAATAGTAAAATACTTCCCTAACTAGTTTTTTTCATTACTCCTTCAGCATGGGAATTCCAATCCTTAGATGACAGCAGCAACATCCTGAAAACACAAATCATGAAAACCAGGAACAAAAATCAAGCATAGATAGGGCATATAAAGGACAACAAGTCAACACTTTATTCAGTACAAAACAGTACAAAAACTAAAACAAAAAATGAAAATGGGTTGAATCCCATGAAGTGCTGAATTTAAAGTATTCTTGTGTACATTATTAAATTACAATTTTTTTTATTGAAAACAAACGAAACCCCATGGGTTGCCTCCCATGCAGTGCGAGGTTAATAGTCCCCAAACAGACTCACCTTGAAACTTTCTATAGTCACTAGGTGGATGTGGTTTTCTTAATAAGAATCACCACATGTTTTTGGCCCAAATATTTTTAATGGAAAAAATTAAAAATATGGGATCCTAAGAATAAGCAAACTAAAACCAATTTCTCAATAGCTGCATAAATCCCTAAACATCACCCATTAGCAGTTGTGGACATGGTCCTGTCAAATTCTAAAATTGTTACAGATTTGACAAAATTATCATTATTAGGTTGAGACAGCAATGAAATGGGTGCTTCAAAGGATGTGTCATTGTCCTCACAACTATCTCCCTCTACTTCATCACTAACATATTAAAATTCAAGGGTGCTCATGGCTGACTACTGATTAGTAGGCTGAATAGGGAATTAAATAACATGCGGAACAGAATTATGAACATTGGGACTCAAGTATAATTCCACCTCTGGACTACTATCAGTATCACGAGATGGTTCATCACCCTTCACAGTTGAGGATGGAAGTAACAAATAGGGAATAGAATTTATTATATCACAAATAGATTCAGGTCTCACAATGTTGTAAATCACTTCGAAAAAATCCTCATCAGTAAACTCACACTGAACATCTACTACTTCTATCAAATCAATTCTACCTAATTCAAGTGTGTTCTCAACCTCTCTTTCCTGTTCATGTTCAAAAGTCTGACTTTCAAAACTCATGTCGTTTGAGTGTTTCAATTCAATTTTAGGTGGCGAATTGTATAATTCAGTTTCAATAAGTTCAGTTTCTAGAATTTTCAAATTAAAACAATTCTCCTCAAGTTGGCAAACACTGATTTCTATTTCATGGAAAAAAGTTTCGGAAAAGTGATTACCATGAGAATAGAGAAATGAAAACTGATCCATTAGCCTTTATTCAAAAACCATTCCCTCTTCCTCATTATCAAACAACTATTCATAAATTTTTGGGTTTACTGGTTCAAAACATTGAAGAGTGAATTTCAATTGAGGTTCAAAATTTTCTGATTCTATATTTTCCAGCGTATGGTTCTCATCTAGATTATACTAAATAACATTTTCAAATTCATTTTCTATAACATCAGACAAGTTGGGTGAAGAGTTTTTAACATTCAATTTTTCAGTTTCAAGTTTGACTTCAACCCGAGTGACATCATTTTCAACACCTCTAAAACTATGATTTTTCTCGAATAACGAGATGATGAAAAGAACTGGGAAATCATTTTCAATCTATTTTAATCCATCTTAAAAATTGTCCAACTCAACCACATTAGAAATCATTTTGGAATATTCAATTTTATTATTTTGATTCAATGAGCTTGTTATTTCTAGATTTAGATCCACAGAATCAGATTTTTCAAAATGATAGTTTTTTTTTCAGTTTCATATTCACTTTCTTCTTCAATTTTATTTTCAAATATTTTATAAACATTTTATTTTTCTTTTTCTTAATATTATTCTATTTCATTAAACCTTTGTTGTAAATCTAAGAGCATGTTTTCAAATCTTTTCATTCTTTGATCATGATCTTAAGAATCTCTAAGAGTTATTTCATGTGTTTTAGTAAACCAAGTGTTAATTAGTTCCGCCCTAGAATCCAATTTAGAATCAATTAATTAAATTATAGCTTGGGGTTAAGAATAGATTCAATGATTTCATCCTCTTCAATGGATGTCGCCTGTTGTGGCTGGTTATGGACACACTACCAAGTAGTTTTCCCATAACAGATTCAACTTACACAGTATAATTGATGTTGATGATTTAAGTCTTCAAAATACACCATTTTTTTGGAAACTAAAAATAGTTGAGTTTAAACACATAAAGTTTCACAATTGATGTAGATTTTTAATGTTCAATAAAAGAAGTCAGTTCAAGTTCACAGTATTTTTTAAACAGTTTCCTTATTGTTTTCTTTTTTTATGTTGTTTTTTATTCTATTTTTTTACCTTAAGAATACTCAACGTGTACCCTCCCTAGAAACAACGCCAAATTTTTGATGTGGTCGGAGGTCCTCACGACCCTCAAAATTACATTTAATAACCCACACTAGCACAATGGTGCAGGGTCGATCCACAGAGAAGGCAAGTGAGTGATCTAAGATTTTATTCAAAAATAAACTCCACTATTGTCAAAATTGGAGGGAGTGAACATTTTTTACTTATTGTATCTTTTAATAGATATTATTAAGCAGTAATGAAACATGTCTGATGATTTCCTATTTACTAAACTAAATGTAAACCAAAATAAAGAAAAGTGAAGGTAACAGTAGAGATGCAATGGAACAGGAGTGTTGAGGATTGATCAAAATAATTTCTCAATAGATTTGAAATATACTAATTTAAAAGTGTATGATTCATCTTATTAAATTATCACCTTAAAATGCCAATTTAATTCTTCATCGCCATAATAATAACACACTGGTTTGTAAATTTCTGAATTTCTCCACGTCAAATACTTACATCCAACAAAATGATTAAAATATATCAACAGAAATATTTCTCACCAAATGTTTCTGATGTTGTTAAATTGAATTGAATGTTTGATAGATAACAACGATGATCAATCTCGCTGAAAGATCATTGAGTCTGAGATTACGTTAAAAAATTTGGGGTTTAATTAAGGATTTGAGAACTAGATTCAATCTCTCCGAAAGAATCAGATTCTCTTTGAGGGAATTAAAATAAAGAAAAATAAAATATAAACCAGTTGAAAGTCAAAACTCCCGATCACAAAAAGTTATTCTAAGATCATATTCAATTAAACACTAGAAATACTAAGTAAAACATTAAAAATCAGAGGAAGAAGGTTCCACCCTTTGATGATGAAGATCATGTATTGCAGATAGCCCCTATGTGACTCCAGTTCTTTAGTACTGCACTTGGTGTCTCTCGGGAATTCCGCTCTCGAATCGTGTGTTGTGAAATCTGAATGAGAGTCCCATAATTACGTTGCTTCTCTACTTTAAATATCAATTGACACCTACTGCTTTTCACCACACGTCTTCCACCAACTCTAAAAATTTCCTTCACGGAAGCACCGTAGAGATGTGGTATTTCGCGACTGACATGTCACACTAGTTTTCCCCACGTAACTAACTCCAGGTGAGTTAGTTGTGTGAATCTGGATGTATACCCGTCTATTGAATGAACCTGGAAGTTTGAACGGAAAAATAAATGAATGAATTGGTGTATAAAAGTTAACCATTATAAATAAATAAAAGTTTCAAGAAAGAAATCATAGATGTTATTAAATTTAAATTAATAAATATAATTTTATTTGATAATTAACTTACTTTATTTAATGTTTTTACATGTTATTATTTATATAATTAATATATGATTGTGATTAATTATTAATTATATTAAAATAAAAGTTTATTAATTATTAGATTATTAATTTGTATTTTTTTTGGTGATTTAATTTTCGTAAGATCATTACTTTAAGTTTATCATAATAAATAGTTTTATTTTAATTATTACAATTTATATAATTGAATATAGTTATTGTATTTTATTATTATTTTATTAATAATAATGTTAATTTATAATTATTATATTCATTAAAGTATAGATTTATTTATATTAGTTTTATTAATAAATTTGGCATTAATATTTTATATTTTATTTAATTAGTTTTATATTGTTATTATTTATCTATTATTATTATTGATTACATATTTGTTGAGTTTCATGTTTTTATTATTATTATTTTAATTATTTATTTTACTGTTACTCTATTTTTATTTGTTTCTTTTTATTAAGTTAATTTTTTTAGCATGGTCTTCTTCCCCAAACCCTACGGCACCGACTCCCATCTCCACAGCGCCGAATCTTTCAGACATCAGCAACAGAGCTCAGGCAGTGAACTCTTCCCTCTGTCCGATGTGATCTAAGCTTCATTAATGGACCAGGTCTATCGTGAACTCCTCCTACCTTAGTGACATGAAAAAATAGGGGAAGGGGGTTTTGGTGCCAAGATCCAGCCGCCGCAGCAGCGCGGCTAATTTTTTTATCTGGGTTTTTAAAAAATTAAAATTTGATAACAGGGTATAGGGTTCGAATATTTTTAAAAATGGGTCCGAGATGCGTGAACGCCGTTCACGCATCACTGACCCCGGGAAGATGCGTGAACGGGGTTCACGCATCTTAACCGCGCTGAAGGATGCGTGAACCGCGTTCACGCATCCTTCACGAAGTTAATGAAGGATGCGTGAACGGGGTTCACGCATCCTACAGTAACTTTTTTTTTAAAATTTTTATTTTTTGTTTTGTTTTGTTTTATATATATATATATATATATATATATATATATACACACAAAACATAAAATTCAGCAGAATTTATCTGCTATTTAATATCCAGCAGAACTGCCATTACAGCAGTCTGGATTCTGACAGAAACCATCACCCAGGGCTCTCTTTTATAAGAGGGCTTGCCCAGGAAATCATACTGCATTTCCGATGTGGGATTCAGGTTCTCTTTTCCTGCACAGAACATTCTGCATTTCCAAAGCGGGATTCTGTTTCAAGTACGTGACTTTGAAAGACTGTAAAATACAAACTATACGACCAACATAAATGAAACTTAAAACATGGATTAAACATATAATAAATAGTTGAAAATGAAAAGAATTTCGTAAAAAGGGTTGATGAATAATAATTTATAAGCTTTCAAAACCACCAACTTGAAACTTAAAAAAGTTTCAAGTACGTGATTTTGAAAGACTATAAAATAAAAAACTATAAGACCAATATGAATGAAACTTAAAACATGGATTAAACATACAAGAAATAGTTTAAAATAAAAACAATTTTATAAAAAGTGCTGATGAATAATAATTTATAAGCTTTCAAAACCACCAACTTGAAACTTAAAAATGTTTCAAGTACGTGTCTTTGAAAGATTATAAAATACAAACTATATGACCAATATGAATGAAACTTAATATACAGATTAAACATATAATTATTAATTACATAATAATTAATTAGTTAATTAGTAAATTAGTAATATAATAAATAATTATAAATATTCATTACAATTATTAGTTATTAATTATTAATAATTAATTATATAATAATTAATTAGTTAATTAGTAATATAATTTTTAATTATTATTATAATTATTAATTATATAATTAATGATTATATTACTAATTAACTAATTAATTGTTATGTAATTAATAATTAATAATTATATTACTAATTAACTAATTAATTAATATATAATTAATTTTTAATAATTAATAATTATATTGGTAATTAACTAATTAATTATTATATAATTAATAATTACTAATTATAATTACTAATTATAATAAATAATTATATTACTAATTAATATATAATAATTATAGTTAATAATTATAGTACTAAATAACCAATTAATTTTTAATAGTTAATCATTATATTGGTAATTAGCTACTTAATTATTATATAATTAATAATTAATAATTAATAATTAATAATTATAATAAATAATTATAATCACTAATTATATTACTAATTAATCAATTACTTATTTTATAATTAATAATTATATTACAAATTTACTAATTAATAATTATAGATAAATAAGAAATAATTATAATTAATAAATATATTACTAATTAGCTAATTAATTATTATATAATAAATAATAAATAATTATATTTAATAATTATATTATTAATTAACTAATTAATTATTATATAATTAATAATTAATAATTAATAATTATAATTATAATTAATAATTATTATTAAGATTTATATTACTAATTAACTAAGTAATTATCAATTAATAATTATACTACTAATTAACTAATTAACTATTATATAATTATATTACTAATTAACTAATTAATTATTGTATATTAGTAATTAATAATTAATAATTATATTAATTATTAACTAATTAATAATTATATTACTAATTAACTAATTAATTATTAACTATTTGTTATATGTTTAATCCATGTTTTAATTTTCATTTATATTGGTTTTATAGTTTGTATTTCATAGGCTTTCAAAGGCACGTAAACGTATTTAAGTTTCAAGTTGGTGGTTTTGAAAGCTTATAAATTATTTTTCATTAATTTTTTTTATGAAATTCATTTTATTTTCAACTATTTCTTATATGTTTAATCCGTATATTAAGTTTCATTCATATTGGTTATATAGTTTGTATTTTATAATCTTTCAAAGACACGTACTTGAAACATTTTTAAGTTTCAAGTTGGTGGTTTTGAAAGCTTATAAATTATTATTCATCAACACTTTTTATGAAATTGTTTTTATTTTCAACTATTTCTTGTATGTTTAATCCATGTTTTAAGTTTCATTCATATTGGTCTTATAGTTTTTATTTTATAGTCTTTCAAAATCACGTACTTGAAACATTTTTAAGTTTCAAGTTGGTGGTTTTGAAAGCTTATAAATTATTATTCATCAACCCTTTTTACGAAATTCTTTTCATTTTCAACTATTTATTATATGTTTAATTCATGTTTTAAGTTTTATTTATATTGGTCTTATAGTTTGTATTTTACAGTCTTTCAAAGTCACGTACTTGAAACAGAATCCCGCATCGGAAATGCAGAATGTTCTGTGCAGGAAAAGAGAACCTGAATCCCACATCGGAAATGCAGTATGATTTCCTGGGCAAGCCCTCTTATAAAAGAGAGCCCTGAGTGATGGTTTCTGTCAGAATCCAGACTGCTGTAATGGCAGTTCTGCTGGATATTAAATAGCAGATAAATTCTGCTGAATTTTATGTTTTGTTTGTATATATATATATATATATATATAAAACAAAACAAAACAAAACAAAAAATAAAAATCAAAATAAAATTTAAAAAAAAAAGATACTGTAGGATGCGTGAACCCCGTTCACGCATCCTTCATCAACTTCGTGAAGGATGCGTGAACCCCGTTCACGCATCTTCCCGGGGTCAGTGATGCGTGAACGGGGTTCACGCATCTTGGACCGGAACCCTAGCCCCTTTTACCTAATTTTTGATTTTTTAAAACCCATATTAAAAAATTACCCCAGAACCGCACTACTTCTTCTCCGGCTACGACCTCCCATGGCAGCAACACAACTAGAGAAAAAAACTCCTCTCCCTACGACAGTGCTTCAGCAGCTTGATGGTGATGGTCCACTCCGGTTCGCAGTGGCAAGGAATCTTCGCAGACTCTATAGCGTCGTTCCTATTAATCAACCCAGTGGCGTCCGACTCTCAACTTTAGAGCTCCGGGTGGTTGTGGACCAACAATCGACTCGCAGGGGCACTTGGTTCTG
Organism: Viscum album; assembly: GCA_963277665.1. Classification (NCBI taxonomy): domain Eukaryota; kingdom Viridiplantae; phylum Streptophyta; class Magnoliopsida; order Santalales; family Viscaceae; genus Viscum; species Viscum album. Next base: position 411,038,605 of record OY728123.1, on the reverse strand, counting down.
TCCAGGTGGTGTAGATTCAATTTTTAGATCTAGCTACGGATCAGTTCTTAGTTTCACATAGCAACCAATGGCATGAAGCGACGACTCGTCAGTTGTGACAAAACTAGTTTGGATTATCCTTCGTCCCCAAAGCGTGACACCATCTCTATAACAGAACTCAGAATGCCGCACACCAGTGTCTTCAACAGACAGCTACGTGAGCATGAATTCCAAATTTGATGGACTATAGATTGCTCGTGTTTTGAGAGTAAATGGAAGGACGTCAGTGTAAGGGAAGATGGGGATGACGGTGGAAGAGTTATAGTGGATGAAATGAAGAAGTGTTTCTTGCTGTGGTAGTAAAGTGAAAATGGTTTTGAAAACAGTGAATGGGAAAACGGTGCCACAGAGATGTGCGAGACAGTGATTTGCTGGAAATAGTGTGAGCAGTTACAATAGATAGGAAACGTTGAGACAATTATGGAATGGGGAAACAATGCATTGTGGCACCGTGACAGAATATGGTTGTTGTGGCACCGTGACACTGCAAAATAAACAGACGAACAAAATAAATTGAAACTTAAAAAAACTGAATAAAATAATTAATTACAATAAAAATTAATTAAAAAAGAAAATAAAGATACTCATAAATTTTAATACACTTATAAAACCAAATAAACTTAAGTAAAATAATTATTAACTTTAAAATATTAAACTAAAATTGTAACCACTGAAACTAAAATTATAAAAAACAACTATATTATTAAAAGTTAATATAAAATTAAACATTTAAATAGCTAAGTAATATTATTTATAATAGTAACATAAACAAACTAAATTAATTAAGGTAAAAATTTGCTTAATTTTTTATTGAATAAATGAAAATAAATTACGGAGTTTTAACAAAAGAAGAATGTTTATAAACATAAATTAATGAATTATTATAAGACAGGTAAATCATAAATTATGCTACATAAAATTAATTAACATTTAAAACATGAACTGCTAAATAGAAACTTCATTATTTATGTACTAAGAAGAATTAATTAATTAACTAATTAAATGTTAAATTATTAATTATAGAGACAAAAATCACAAAAATCCATAAAAATTTATCAGACAATTAGAGTAAAAAATATATTAACTAATTTAAGGCTCAAAATACACAATTAATTATAAAAATTTATTAGATAAAAAATCTATCAATAAAAATATAAAAGTTCCATTATTTATTAAAAAGTGTTAAAATAAATAATAAAATTGATAGAAATTAATTAAAAAGATGTGGCAAAACATGTGCTTTTAAGGCACATCATCAGGTGTCTCTAACACTCCTCAGGGGCCGTCGGGGTCTTATGCCTCGAAGGGATGGGGTAGCATCATACACCTCGATAGTAGAGTAATGTGGGTCATAGTGATTCCTAGAATACCATGATGCCCCATTAGGGTAATAAAGTGAAGATCATGGGAAGAAAGTAGTGGTTTGGAGCTGAGTAGATTGGGGTGGATAATCAGTCAAGACCATCCAGATTGTGAGGTGTGATTATATCATGTTCAACGTTGATGAAAATTTGTTTTACCCGGGTGACTCAAATTCTTTTCATGCTTCTCGTATCGTTGATTAATTAGGTTTACATGTGGAAATGATTCCATCTATATTGAAACTACAAACTCTTCTAGGTCAAAGATAGTGTCGAGCTTTCCTCTATAGAGCATGTTTCTCAGTTGTGGACATCATCAAATTGATGTCGGATCTTTGAGTGCTTGAACAAGATGCTTATGATATAATCCTGGAAATGGATTGGTTGGTAACTTTTAATGCTCAAATCGATTTCTATGCGTGAATGGTTAGTTTTGTGTTGGTGGGTGGAATTAGACATATCTTTAGTGGAGAGAAGAGTACAAAGATGGGTGGAACAGTTTTTTTTACACCAACTGTTGGCACGATCTCGTATCAGTTAGAGGCCATGTTGTGGAATCGGTGGAAGGTGTTGAGCAGAATGTTCTTCTAGTAGTGGTGTATCTGTTTATGGATATATTTCTCGAATAATTATCAGGGTTTCCACCTATGAGAGAAGTGTAGTTTATTATTAACCTACTTTTGGGGTCCTACCCTATCTCAATTCCATCATAGCGAATGATAGCAGTTGAACTGAAGAAATTAAAGGTGCAGTTTGAAGGGTTAAAAAATAATGGTTTCATCCATCCAAGCATATATTTGTGGGTTTTACCAGTTGAGGGGAGCTCCGTGGTTCTCAAATATTGAATTGTAGTTTGGATATCACCAATTATAGGTGGGGAATGAGGATATTCCAAAAACATCATTCAGAAGTAGATATGGCAATTACGAGTATGTTGTTATGCCCTTTGGTCTAATAATGCACTATAGGTGTTCATGGCATTGATGAAATGGATATTTTAGAGATATTTGGATTCTTTTGTGGTGTTATTTGTTGATTATATACTGGTGTACTCGAGGAAAAGGGTAGAGCATGAGCAACACTTGTAGATCTTGTTGGAAATCTTGATGGATCATTGGTTGTATGCCATATTGTGAAAATGTGATTTCTGGATATAGGAGGTTCGTTTGATTGAATATGTTGTTTCTGAGAGGGGTGTTTCAGTTGATCCAAAAAAGATAGTGGTTGTTATCACATGGAAACTGCCAAATAATGTTTTTGAGATACATAGCCTCCTTGGTCTAGATAAGTATTATGGACATATTGTTTGTGATTTTTCACCACTAGCTTCACTAATGATATCTTTGACAAGGAATAATGTTCCTTATTAATGGGATGATAAGTGTTAGAAATGTTTTGAAAAGCTAAATGGTCGCTATACATCATCACCAATCATGGTTTTTCCAGAACTAGGGAAAGGGTATGTGGTGTATTGTGATGCATGAGGATCAATTTTGGGGTATGTTCTCCTGATGGGGTATCATGTGGTTTCATATACTCATGAAAGATGAGGTTGAGTGGGAATAACTACCAACACATGATTTGGAGTTGGTGGTAGTTGTTCATGCATTAAAAATGTGGCGTCATTATCTCCCCGGTGAGAAATTTACAGTGTTTACAAACCATAATAACTTAATGCATATCTTCTCACAAAGTGATTTGAACATGAGGAAAAGGAGATGGATGAAATATATATTGATGATTGATTTCAACGTAATGTACACATCAGGTAAGGGAAATTTTGTGGATGATTCATTAAGTAGTAAATCATATGGTCATGTGGTGAAACAATCATCAAATCAGCGGAAGTTGATGTCAGTCATAGCTGACATGCGGTTGGAATGTGTGGATCAGGGTGACGGAGCTGTCTTCTTTCTGGTTTCGTTAGATCATAACTTGGCTGGTTTTGTTAAAGAGGCACATGCATCTGATTCTCTGTGTATGGCGATGAGGTCGAAACTAAATAGTGGGGAGACCATTGAGAACTAGGAACTGAATGGGAATTTAGTCTTCTATTATTGAAATCGGATTGTGGTACTAGTGGCTTGATCGGAGGAACTTCTTCGGGATTATCATCATTCTAGGTGGGCTTTCTATCCTAGAATTCTTAAAATGTATAAGGCATTGAATATAAATTTTTGGTGGGCTGGTATTAAAAGGGAACTAGCTTGGTCTATCTCAAGATTCTTGACTTGTCTTCAAGTCAAGGTAGATCATCATCGGCTAGTAGGCTTGTTGTAGTCTTTACCTATCCTAGTATGGAAATGGGAGCATATATGAGTGGATTTTATTACGAGTATACCAAGAACGGTCTGAAAGCACAATGCCGTATGGGTTTTGGTGGAATAGCTCACAAAGTCTCCTATTTCATCTTGATTCAATAATATCATATATTGGAGGATCTGTCCAAAATCTATATCCGAGAGGTGGTAAAGAGACACGGTGTTCCTGTTCCGATTATATCAGATAAATATCTGAGGTTCACATTTCATTTCTAGAAATCCTTATAAAAATCCCTTGGAACACTGTTGACTATGATCACTGTGTATCATCTATTGATGGATGGCCAATCCGAGAGGATGATACAAACCTTAAAGGATATGTTAAGGAATTGTGTGAATGTTTTTGCAGGTTCATGGAAGGATCACTTACCATTGGTGGAGTTATCCTACAATAACATTTATTGGGCTTCGATACATATGGATCTGTTCGAGGCATTGTTTTGGAGTCTGTGTCGTTCTCCACTTTGTTGAGAGGAAACAGGCGAGACATCGATAATCAGACCAAGCCTTGTCCGAGAGACTATGGAGAATATTAGGTTGATCAGGAAGAGTATTGAGATAGCTCAAGGTAGTCAAAAATATTATGGGGACCATCGTTGATGACTGTTGTCATTCGAGTTGGGTGATCATGTGTTTTTGAGAATCTCTCCAAGGGTGGGACATCATCGGTTTGGGAAGAAGGGTAAGTTGTCTCTAATGTGTATTGGGAATTTTGAGATACTTGATAGGATTGGAGAGGAGAGTAATCGTTTGGATTTTCCCCCATAGTTTAGTGTGGTACACAATGTGTTACATCTGTCATAGTTTAAATAGTATCATCCAGATCATGACTATGTGATTCATTGGGATCATGTTGAGCTAGAATCGGATGCTTCTTGGTTGCACATGACTATGCAGATTGTGGATAGGAAAGATAATGTATTTTGTGGTAAAAACATCAGTTTAGTTTCTTTTTTGGGGAAGTGAGGTCATATTCAAAAGGAGGCTTGGGAGCGCGAGAAATATATGGCCGAGTAATGGCCCGAGCTCTTTCGACAACGAGATGGTTCTCTACATTCCAATGATGGAAATTAAAATTGTTGGGAAAATGTAACACTCCCATTTTGAGGTATGTAGCCCTTTCTATTCCATTTTATGTGGTCAAATCTCATGGTATGAGTTGGGAAGAGGTTGAGAGATTTTGGAATGGTTTTGAATAAGTCTGGAGGATTTTTTTAAGCGCGCACATTTTGAGTACGGTTAGGGGAAACCACGAAGGTTCTCTAGGAAACCATAGAGGGGGTATAGTTGGCTCCGTACGGCCTCCGCTTGGTTTCCTATCCGTGAGAGGCAACCATACGGACCCCCTCTCTTGAGGTAGTGGATTCTGCATGGTAAGCGCATGGTTTTCCAAACTGTGTGGGATAACCATGAATCCATTTAAATGTAGAGTTTTTAAATCATGTATTCTATGGGCTTGACCTATTTCACTCCAAACTCTGTCCCAATCGAGCCTCAGAATGGTTTTTTTGTTCCCAAGGGTTATAGGGGCTCTTCCATGCGTTTTGGAAAAAATTAGAAGGGGTTTCTTGGTGTATTGAAGTCGGTTCATCTTGGGTAAGTCTCTTCTCTTGGTTCCTATTTGGTTCTCTCTAGGTCTTCTCTTCTCTCTCTCTCTCAGTTTTCTAGATCTACATCTATTTCATGTATATCTAGTATTGGGGTTTTCTTAGGTGATGATTTTAAGACTTTTGTATGATAGGGAAAAATATCTAGACAGTTTCAGTGAAGTGCTTTCTTGGATTGGTGTGCAGTCTCTTGTGGGTAGATTTCTCCAAAACACTAAAGGTAGGTGGCTTCCCTCTCAGATCCAATTGGTTAGAACATGTGGTTTTTGGTTACAATTAATTTTTTCCTTAAAATTATTAGTGTTAATGATGTGAAAATCTTGTTGGAAATCCATTTGGTGATTATTTTGGGGATTTTTAGGAAAATGAGTTATTGTTGCTAAAGGGGATTTATTATGTGATTTTAAAATCATTAGTGGATGATTATGAAAAATGATTTTTTTGAAATATGGTTTTAATTAAAGGTTTTTATTGAATTTGGTTTGGTCATGGAAAATTGGTTAAATGGTGATTTCAATAAATAGGTGATCTATTGATGTGGATTGACATGTGATGGAAAATGTTATTTGGATATTTTTGTGGCATTGGTGCATTTTTCATGGTTATGACTTTTTTAAGTATTGTGTGTAATGTGGGAGAGAAGTACCACTATAAAAGGGAGGATGGATAGTGGATGGATGGGCCACCATCAAGGATAAGTGGATGATAAGTTCCACTAAATTGGGATGGAAGGAACGGGTCGGGCTGAAGTGCCACAGTGATTGTTATACCAGTTTGGGGTTGTGAAGCATTGTGTTGTGCTTGATTGTGTTGTGTCTATGCTATGTGGAAATTGTTGGTGCTAATGTGTTGGAAAGTGATATGGCCTTTGGAATGTTTGTGTCTTTCCCTTGTATGACATGTCTTGGTAAGGTTATGTTTGACTTTTGGTAAATGTTGTGCAATTTAATGTTTAAAATAAATTGTTTTATATAATGTGATAATAGTTTCACCCTCTTGGCATGTGTACATAATTCATTTGGGGAAAACCTATTGAGTATTAGAACCCACCCCCAGTTTTGGAAGTTTAGTTCTATCTCAAATGTCATATTCTGGGATAGATATAAAGGAAAAGCATCTCATTACTAGTGGTTCATAGAGATTCTTGGGAGAAGTGTTGGTGATTGGAGAATAGAGATTGGTATGGAGTTGTGGAGTGTGTCTTGGATTAAGTTGGGCCTCATGTTTATTATTCCACATAGTATTCGGATAATGTGTTTGGTTGTATTGGTTTTTGGGTTGTATAGTAGAATAGTGTGGTTCCATTTTGGTAATTAATGAGTTGGTTGTTTTGTTGAAATGCATCATGTAGTTTATTAATAGTGGATTGATTTTTTGGTCTATTTTGTCTCAAGTGAAAATCATTCCCCAAAATATTCTTGAATCCCGTGATATTTAATGCCTCCCTTCGACATGTTGGGAACGTCTCATAAGGCCAAGTTACATTCCCCCGCCCTCTCAAGCTAATGAGTCGGGGTGAAATGTTACATCTTGTTTGTGAGGGATCCATGTGAGACCACAACACGAGAGTTATATATGGAGTAAAAACCTATATATATTTTGTTCTATGTGGAATAATATGTTTCATTATGAAATTAGGATTTTTCCAATTAGTTATTCATGAAACAGATCAATAAAGGTTTTTAGACCATTCCTAATTCATAAAATCATCCTGATTTTCCATATAGAATTTCTTAGCCCTAAAAATGGTATGTATTGTAAAATAATAAAATCTATGTTAGAAATATAAATATTTATTATTATGAGCATTAATCCACCACCATTCCTATTTTTACCCACTAAAATAAATTGATAATGTCACTGATGATTATGTGTGGACTTCCACATCCACGAAGAAATGTGATTCATTTTTCACAACCATTTTACAGGGATAGTAACATGTATTTAATTAAAGAATTTACTTTTTATATTTTATGTGATAAAGTAACATTAATTATTATTTAATTCTTTAACATTATTTAATTAAATCCATTTAAAATTGAAAAAGGAAATCATGTGTATGGTCGGACAACTATCACAATGAATAGTGTAATTAATTTTCCTATTATCATGACATGTCTTATAGGGGTCCATGTCGTGACTCTCCAAGACCACCTCCAATAGGACAGGGACTGGTGACTTTCACTGAGTAGGCATATCACTAAAATGGGAGGAATTATTTTATATACTGGTATGCATGCACAAAATACTAAAAGTAAAACACTAAGTAAATCATGCTTGTAAACCACTAATGATAAGAAAACAAGAGTGCCAAAAAAAGTAATGTACGGTAGCGTGACCTAGGCCAGAATATAGGCTCACCAAAAATGAAGAGTCTAAAACACAAATATTGAAGCTCATCTTCAGTAAACCCTACCTAAAGGGTAGGTGAAGTGGAGTGACCAGAAGGGAACCACCCAGTCCTGGACTACCAAGGTCTCTGTCAAAATGTTGTTCATCTACAAAAGACACGACCTGTGTCGAATAAACCCGCTCATTGGTGAGTAAAAAATTATTCAGTAGGAAGACCCAAAACCACAAAGGAAATACCAAAACAGATATCACACAAGAAGTATAGTCAGATCAAAAATGTAAAATCCAAAGTCAAGGAAATTAATATTACCAGATGTAATCATAGAACAGTTAGTATTGATGAGGCACCTAGTCTTAATGAGACTGTCAGCCTCGATGTGTCACTTAGACATAATGAGTCACTTAGACAAGATTATCCACTTAGTACCAATGATTCACATAGACCAAATAAGTCACTTTGACCTGGAGAGACTTTGTCTTGAATACTTGTATACATCAAGTCACATAGTCTTCACATCACATCCAGCCAATCAGTTTGAAGGTTAAGGATAATTTAAGAGAAATGGGTCTGTTTGGTCTAGGCCCGGTCCAGACCAGTTGGACTGAACTAACCCGGGTCCTACTGACTAGACCCACCAGGTCGACATAGCCTACTAGGTATAGTCTGGCCCAGTAGAGTGGGCCGGTTCGTTCCACCAATGATACAAAATATACCACCTCTCTATTTGATCAATTTTGGGCAGCCACCGTGTGACCACCCCTCTGTGGTTTCCATGAGTTCCTATTTATATAGTCTAGTAGGCCACAACCCCCCCACCCCTCAGTGGTTTCCATGAGTTCCCACTGCCACCATCAGTGGCACTACTTCTACATGTCTCCATCATCCTCGTGATGGTCCATTTTAATAACCTTCATCACCATCATGATCCATGCATAATTTTATCCACTACAATGTTCTCTAAAATATATTTCTGCTGATTTGGGGGTCCGACCACATTTGGAACTTCCCAGAAAGAATCTGACACGACCATGATGGTCTATCGATGAAGAACAGAATAGATTGATTGATTGATTAAGAAGCATGATCATGAAAGGAATGAATGTCCTCCTTGATCGTTCATCCTTTATTGATCCTGTTAGAAAAGGTGAAGTAAAATATACTAATAACCACTATAGTATAACCCCCATTAATCTCATAACAATAATACGCATCCCATATGAATTATCGATCTACGGATCGACCTGTTGGTGGGTTTATTTGTTTTTGTCATTGAAAAAATGTAATGGAAAAAATGACCACAAAGAATAAAAACCCCTACCTGTGATATGATAATCTTCTATCATGGATTCATTGTTTATAATTCATTAATGTGAGATATCCATCTGTGCCCCCATCTCTATTTGTGATTCGTCATTTTTCGCCTCTCATTGTATGCCAACATTATTTGTCTTGAGGTTACTAGGAATTCTCCAGGATTATCCTCAGATCCCGAAACCCTTTCAAACTATAAATTGAAGAAAAATGTATCAGCATTGTTTTTCACTATGATACTACATTACAATGATTCCTCGTTTATGAAGGGTAAAAATATCTTGGTCATTGCGTGGTAGCACCACTATGAGACGTTTTAAAAATAAATAAAATAAACATCTTTAAGTATATTTTAGTTTTCATTAAAACATCCAAAAATTAACTTTTTCCCTCAACATGTATTGGTTATATTTAGGCTCCACATAAGGTAAAGTCACTATACCAGACACAAAAGTGCATTCAGATTTTTGATCCAAGAACCGCGGTTTTGAAGTTATTAAAATCACGCTGTCATGCTTAAAAATTATCAAACAATTATTCCATGAACCCCAAGACTTGGAATCACATGCCTTTGTAGCACCTGGTTTCGAAATAATCTGTATAATTTTAAAAAAAATTACATGTTCTAGGACATTATATTCTCCCAACCGAAGGCCTTCACATCCCAGGAAGAAAATGCATGGGATGAACAATCAAATGGGGATACTAAGTATGAATCTGATCCTCCATCTCCCATGTGATCCCCTGAAGAGTGATAAGATACCACTGAACACAAACCAAATGAATCAACCATCCCCAAAAGACTTCTCATATCGATCCTCTATCTCTACCGAAAGTTCTGAAAATGGTGTCCCATTATCAATGTCTAGTTCGTCATAGTCAATGACATGTGATGGATCATGAAGGTACCCCTTCATCTGTGGAATGTGGATGAAATCAATAACCCCATTCATATTTTGAGGAAGAACTAATCGGTACACCAACATTCCAACTCTACTCAGAATCTAAAAAGGATCGATGAATCTCAGAGACAACATGCTTCCTCGATTAAATCTCTACAATCCCCGTCGAGGTGAGACTTGAAGAAACACATTATCTCCCTCCTTGATCTCTAAGGGCCTCAGTATCCTATTATAATGTGATCAATGTCTGATCTATTATGTACTAATCTTCTCAAGGATGACCTACACCTTCTCAGTGGTATCCCATACTAAAACGCCCCAACCCCAATTACCTGGAGTCGGCACATTATTACATAACATTGGCAAGATACAATGAATCATTCCCGAAAGACCGATCAGTTTAGAAATTTTGGAAAATAGATTACATACATGAACTTAAAATTAAACATTAGAAAATAAACTAGAACATAAAAGATCCTTTAAGAACGCTATTAATCCCCTAGTTTAACCCTTCTTATCAATCATAAAAAACTTCTTTTAATCAAAGGAAAATAAAACATAAGAAAGGGGTGAGAAAAAATGCTCAGTAAGGATAAAATTATAGTGGAAACTTTCATAAATAACCATAAACATTTAAGGAATTTTGTAAGACTAAAACAAAAGACCTTTAAACATAAACTTCAGCATATGATGTAAAAGATAAAATAAAATAATTCCATTTACTTATTCACATGAATATTCTACTAGTCGAATAATCACATGCAATATTAGTAGCCACTTTCATAATGATGGAATGCATAATTCCAGACTTCATAACCACATAGTCAAGGCCTTGTTCCAAGACTAAAAATTAGAGTTTTGTGAAGGACTTATGCCAAGACAGTTGTTTCTCCCATGAGACCTACCGATGCAACGAGGAGCTATAGAGGCCTCCACCCATCACTAACTAATTCCAATGCATTCCTCATATGAAAAGGTTTAAACATAACATAAACATTCGTATTAAAACTATCATATGAAATGTCTATAATTTATCCATAAACTATGAATGGTATAAAAATAACACATCCATAATCAAACATATCACAAAAAATTCAATACAATATGGAATATTTTATTATAATAAATCATCCTCGATCAAGAATAATATCTCGTAAAGGATGTTTATATAGTTGAAAATGATTAGCAAAAATATTTGAGAGAAATATCCTTTTTTCATGAAATAATTTAAATGTCACACAATTTATAAAGAAATTCATTTAAAAGATAGTTTTTAATCAAAGTGTCCCATACCACTTTGAAACTTTTGAAAGGAATTAACATTTTAAAACATTCTTGTCCATATAAATAAATCATTAATAGCATTTTGAAAGCATGGACATTAATGAGAAAGGTTTAGAAGAATAATTATTTCAAACATTTAAAGTGATGTTTTAATTAAAATGACCCTTAAAAAGAATACCTTTAAAAACTCTTTTATGAAACATGGACATTGAAAAAAATATGTCCCCGTAAAAACATACCCATAATCAATCTCGAATAATAATGAGATTGAGGAATTAACCCTTACCTTGCACTTTCATTTGGTTGAGGGTACGTTTATACTCTTGTATAATGACCATAGTATGTTATTAAATTATACCAGAACCATAATAATATTTATTATATCATAAATGTTTCATTTATGACTTTATACTACCCATTTAATAATGATTTCCATGTTAAAATAACATTTTGGGTAATAATTGCTTTCTTTGTCAGACGTGTTTTAACTTGGTATTCCTGATCATATCATCTAAAAAATAATTTAAATACTTAAAAAATATAATCCTTGATTTAAATATCATATATATTTAGAAGATAGATATTTATAATATATAGATATATGAATATGAAGACACCGTTTATGTAGGCGGTAGGCCGTACGTACGCATAAACGTTGTTTTCGTTTTCATATCGTATCGAATAGAAGTAAGTGAATAAGATATATGTAAGTAAATATATATATATATAACTAGTTGAATTTTTATTCAATATATTACATACTTATTAATAATATATTTTTAATAATCATCGTTGAATAGGGAATGTGGGATTGAATCTCATCGCTTCGTGGAGACGGTAATCCGTACATACGCACGAGCGACAATATCATTATATTGATGGTGAAATAATATGTAATTGGATGATATATCATATATAAAGAATAATTAACATGTTATATTTATTATTTACATCAGTTATACTCCTTATTATACCCATCCAAATAATGAATTGTTTGATTAACAGAATACACCACGACGTGGAGATAGTAATCTGTATGTACGCACGTATGGTGACCTTTTCATTTATAGGATTGAAAGATTAATTAATATGGTTGTAACATTTTCATAATAACATCACATTATTTAGAATATAATGGATTTATTATTTTATAATAGAAACAAAAAAGAAAAATGAAGTGGAAGGAGAAAATAACTTGAAAGAGGTTATGAAATATTTACCTCTTTTTCAAGTTTTTATTTTTGATTTGATCAAAAGGGCTCCATAGGATGGATTTATGACCTACGTAAGGCCTCTAGGATTAATTTATGAATGTAGAATGGATGTTTGTGCTGGGTTTGGCCGACTGAAAATGATTTTTAAGTGTGAAATTAAGAGAAGGGGAAGTGCCCTTTTATAAGAGAGGTGAGGGTCACTTTAGGAAAAGCTTGAAATATTATTTTTTAATAAACTCATTTTTATTTTAAAATGGCTCAAAAATGAATTATTTAAAGGATTAGGTGGTTATGGGTCGAAAACCTCTCAACCAAAAGGTTTTATACAGGTTTAGGTCATCATATTAACCTTATCTTTTAGATTTAACACTTAGTTAAATAGTTTGACATTTACCACGTCTCTTTGTATTTTTATATTATATGGTTAATAAAAATACTATAACAAGCCAATATAACCCCAAGTGGTTCATCAATGTTTTATATATTATTATATAATACTTTTTCCAAACATTATATTTTTAGGATTAATACATCAATTAATAATATAATATTTGTTTTAAACACTCAATTATGTCAATTTTGACACTATTTAGTATTTGATTTTTTTGAAAGTCATAAAAAATTTACCACTTTGAATAAACTTTATTTAACAAACCCTATAATGTCATATTAACCTATAAAATTAGTGTAATTTATCATAAGTCTCAATTTACTTTTATTTGGATATTTATAATATCAATTTTTTTAACATTTCATTAATAAGGTAATTACTACATCATCATTGTATCATAAATAAATTAAATTATTTAATATATAAAAATTATAAATAAACTACAATTACGTAGGAAATCATTTTATCTTTCTAAAAAATATTTATAGTCAAATTTATATAGTGTGTAACCCTATATTAAAAATGTTTTAGTTACTAAACGTTGAATTTAACTCTTTTAACTCTTCTTTAAATAAAATAATAATAAATGTCTTAATCTAATCCAAGTGGACCAAAGATGATAATATTTTATTCATAAGGTTTATTATGGTAGAATTATACTTATCCAATAGAATTAGGACATGTGTTAGGGTAATTATGATATCATTTTTACCATTAATTACCATCATTACTTTTAACCATGGTAAATAAAAGAAAAAAGTTACTTTTCACCAAAAATTATTTACATATTATTGAACCACATTTTACTGACTAATTTTAACCATGTTTCTCTTATTTTTGAAATTAAATGCACAGAAGCAGTCAAATTTTGTTTTAAATAAATTTTTAAATGCTTCTAAAAGGTGGGTAAAAGACGGTAAAAAGTTCGATAAAATTTTATATATCTAAACTTCTTATAAAATGACTCAATTAATTAAGTTTAAAATATATAGGTATTATATATCTAAATTGACCTAAAATAAATTAAAATAAAATAACTAATTAATAAAATAAAAAGTCGGTTTTAAATAATAACGAAGTGTTTTTCACTATTCATTAAAAATTGAATGTTTTCGAAAAAATACCAAAAATTTACACTAAGATAATTTTGATATTCCGAATTAAAAAAAGAATTCCATTTTACCGAATTAAAAACATAGAATTTTCATTTATTAATTTAAAACTAATTCTTGTTTTCAAAACAAAAAAGAGGGTTTTTAAAAGTAAAAACAATCAAAAATATTGACATGTGTTTATGTCAAATTTAAATGTGAAATTACTTATAAGGACCTACATTGTATTAAATGATAAAAATATAATCAAATTTTATATCCAAACCATTAAAATGAATAATTTATCACTATAAATTATTTCAATTAAAAAAGATGTTTTCAATTAAAACATAGAATTTTCACTATTCATAAAATATTAAAGTTATCAAAAAAGTATCAAAAAAATTCAAAACTAAATTTTTATGTCGCGGTTATAAATAAGAATTTAATTAAATTAAATTTAATATAAAAAAGTGAAAATTTTGTTTTTAAAAATGGTACGCCATTAAAATGCGGAAAAATTACATTTTTTGAAAAATAATTATTTTATCCGAAAAAATAAATTTGTTCTTTTATTATGTCTAATAAACATATAATATGGATGTTAAAATTATATGGAGTATATTAGATTCAAAATGAAGTTAATACTATTCATAACCGCTTTTTGAATGGTTCGTTTAGAAAGGTGTGGTGCGCTCGAACTCGGTGTTGCATGTAGCGCAAGATGTTGAATTACTTTAATGAGATAAAATACTATGAAATCTTGGGTTGTTAAATTATACCCTCCTTCAATTAATTGTATCCTCATAATTTGAAATTGTTCTTCGAAAATAAATGGTCAAAAATTGAAAAATAACTTTGTGGAAAAATCACATTGAAAATTGGATTAATAACATTTTCTCTTAATAAGAGGGAAAGGGAGATAAAAAAGTCACCACCAAATTATAATCTCGATTAAGAGAACATAGGTGGAAATTAGAGACACATAATTTTAGGGAAAAGGTAAATATTTATAGGGAGCGATTGAGGTCATCAATCACAAACACGTGTAAAATTAAGGGCCTCAAAGCCATCACTCTAACATGATGTAAAATATCATCAGTTCCACAAAACATAATGTGTTAGGGTAACACATTTTTGGTTTTAAGATACATTCCCTTAAGTTTAAGAATGAATTTATTCATAGAATAAGAGGAATAAAATATACATGATGAGTAGAGTTTCATCATTCAACTAATTTCTACCATAAACTCATCTTTCACTCCAGAAGATAATATAATTCAAAAGTATTCTATTTATCCAAATCATATAGGGTTCCAAAAATAATGAATTTATAATTAATTTTTTAGACTATTTAAAAAAAACTACAATATACAAGCTAGTACATCACGTAGGATAGTGGTAGGTGATGCACCCTTGTCACCCTTCTGTTGCGGGTTCAAGTCTCGCGGCCTTTCCAGACGCGATAGGTTGTCGTCCAACCTCCGGGTTGTCCATTTTATGAAATTCCAAAAACAATATCATGAAATTATTTGACCATAACAATTGTATCCAATGTCAAACTTAATCGACTCCAACCTTTGGACTTATCCAAAATACTTTTGTCCAATCTCACAGTCCAAAATTTATAAAAAAGGTAAACATAATGAAGTTTCTTTTGGCCATGTAATAACATGTGAATACCTTCATCATGTATTCTATTAAAACCTAGTAACACCTTGAATTATCATATAACCGTATTGATTACATTCATAATCCCTTATTCCTTATATAATACTGGATATACTCCTTGTATCCAAAAATGTTGTAAAATCCTACAATGATCGAATAAACAAACCATTAAACAGTTCCAATGATGTAAATAATATAAAATATAATTAAGCAAATCAATCATCACTTTTTCCAAAATCAATACCTTAGTATCAGGACCATATTAAACTTTTGTCTTTCCTTCAACCATGTATTTTCCAAAAAATATTAACTTTCCATGGAGTCGCTTTTTTTGGTTGCACAAAATCTCAAGTCCTTAATGAAAAAGTACTATAGTACAATCCTTATATAATATATTATTCTTATAACATGTACATCATTAATACAATACTCAAATGACAAAATACTTTAATAACAAAATAAGAATTCTTAATCATTCTACTTCATCATCAGTAGTATCATAACATGATTATTATCCAATAGCATCATTTTGGGGTATACTCTGATTATTTGGACATTAATTTTCATAGTGTCCCAACTCCTTATAGATGAAGCATTGCACATTGAAAACCTTCTTCTTAACCAGGAAATCACATAATTGGTGTCCTTTTTCTCCAAACTTATAACAAACTCACATTCCCTACAAGCATTTTCCAAGGTGATTCATTACACAGTTATCACATAAGGGTAAATCGTTATTTCCCTTATTCCCTTTATCTATCTATCTTTCTACCATCTTTTTCTTCTGTGGATTCCCTTCAAAGCCATGGGACTCAAAGAATTATTTACTTTTCTTATTAACACCTAATACTATTTCATCATATAATGAAAACATGTGGGAGGATATTTACTTTCTAAATGTTTGCTTAATGCCATAAAAATATATGATCCTTCTTACTCAATGAATAATGCTTATTCATGGCAGTCTCATTCCATCTACTGGGAGCCATTTCTAAACGATGGCATACACTAGGGTTGTTTATGAATCGCAATGCATAATTCCAAACTTGTAAAACAGTTAACATAAATTGAATAGTTTATGGATATCATCTGTAATCATAAAAATGTTTTCTTTGAGGAAGTAAATACTCATAAACCCTTCATAGTGGTTTATAAAGAAAACCAGAATTATCCTAGGCATATCCACCAGGAGTGTCGTAACCTATAGTGCAGCAAGGCCCCTTGTTGTGCACCCATTCCCGATCGAGTCTAGCTCAAAGAAGTGTTTTTGAGTTTTACCTCTAGGTACATCTGTTCCATATCCACCTCTACCTTCTCGTATCCAGATAGGGATATATTTCTTAGAAAACTCACAAAATCTCTATAGTACAAAAATTCTAGGATGTTCTTCTTTACTAATCCTCAATGTGTATCTTAGGATAATGTTCTCTTATCAGAGTTTTTTCTGAATCTAGTTTCCAAGGTTATTGCAAAACATCCTCTAATACCAACTATAATGTCAAACCCCAGTTACCTGGAGTCGTTGCATTATTACATAACATTGGCATGATACAAGTAATCAAGTCCCGAAAGATCGATCAGTTTAGTAGTTTTGGAAAATAGATTGCATACATGAATGTTACAATACACATTAAAAAATAAAATACAAAATAAATGATCTAGTGAGAATAACATTAATCCCACAGTTTAACCCCGCTTATCAATCATAAAACAATTCTTGGAATCCTGAGAAAATAAAACATAAGAAAGGGGTGAGGTCAAATGCTCAGTGAGGATAACGATATAGCGGAAACTTTCATAAATAAGTATAAACATTTAAGGAAATGTTTAAGACTAAAACAAATGCCTTTTAAACATGAAATTCAGCATAATATGGAAAAGATAAAATCAAGTAATCCGATTTACTTATTCAAAATGATATTCTACTAGTCGAATAACCACATGCAATATTAATAGAGACTTTCATAATGATGGAATGCATAATGATAGAATTCATAACCAAATAGTCAAGGCCTTGTTCCAGGACTAGAAATAAGATTTTTGTCAAGGACTTGTACCAGGACACTATTTTGTCTCATGAGACCTACCAATGCATTGAGGAGCTATAGCGAACTACACCCATCATAAAATAAGTCAAATGCATTCCTCATATGAAAAGGTTTAAACATAACATAAACATTTGTATTAAAACTAACATAAGAAATGTCAATACCCTATCGATAAACTATGAATGGTATATAAATAACACATCCATAGTCAAACATATCACAATACCTTCAATACAATATTGAATTTTTATTATAATAAATCAACCTCGATCAAGAATAGTATCTCATAAAGGATGTTGACATAGTTGAAAATGATCAGTAAAAATCATTAAGAGAAATATCCCTTTTTTATGAAATCATTTAAAAGCCACACAATTTATAAAGGAATTCATTAAAAAGATAGTTTTGAATCAACGTGTCCCATACCAAATTGAAACTTTTGAATGCAATTAACATTTTAAAACATTCATTTCCATATAAATAAATCCTTAATAAAATTTTGAAATCATGGACATTAATGAGAAAGGTTTAGAAGACTAAATATTTAAAACATTTAAAATGATGTTTTAATAAAAAAATTCATATAAAAGGATTCCCTTTGAAAACAATTTTATGAAATATGGATAAGGATATTAAATATGTCCCATTAAAAACTTACCCATAAACAATCTCGAATAATAATGAAATTGATGAATTAACCCTTACCTTGCACTTTCCTTTGTTCAAAGGTATGTTTATCCTCCTGTATAATGACCATAGTATGTTATTAAATAACACAAAAACCATATTCATATTTTTAATATCATAAATTATTCATTTATGACTTTATAATACCCATTTAGTAATGATTTCCATGATAAATTAACATTTTGTGTAATAGTTTCTTTCTTTATCATACGTGTTTTAACTTGTTATTCTTGATCGTATCATTTAGAACAAGATTTAAATAAATTCAGAATATAAACCATGATTTATATATCATATATATATATATAATATAAATATTTATAATAGATAGATATATGAAACAGAAGGCTCCATTTATGGAGACGGTAGTTCGTACGTTCGCATAAACGTTGTTTCTGTTTTCATATCGCATTGAACTGAAGTAAGTGAATAAGATATATGTAAGTACATATATATATATATATATATATATATATATATATCTTATAGAATTATTATTTCATATATTACATTCTTATCAATTATATATATTTTTATAATCATCTTTGAATGGTGACGTGTGAATGAATCTCATCACTTCATGGAGACGGTAATCAGTACGTACGCACAAGTGAAAATATAATTATATAGATGGTGAAATATTATGTAATTGGATGGTATATCATATATACCGAATAATTAGCATGTTATATTTATTATTTACCTCAGTTATACTCATTATTATACCCATCCAAATAATGAAGTGTTTGAATAACAAACTAAACCACGACGTGGAGACGGTAATCCGTATGTAGCCACATATGGTGAATTTGTCATTTACAGGATGGATAAAATAATGAATATGGTTGTAACATTTTTATAATAATATCATAGTATATAGAAGTTACTAGATTTATTATTTTATAATGGAAACTATAAAGAAATAGGAAGTGGAAAAAGAAAATAACTTGAAAGAGATGATGAAATGTTTACCTCTTCTTTGGGTTCTTCCTTTGTATTTGATCAAAAGGGATACATTGGTTGGATTTATGACCAAAGAAATGGCTCTAAGATGAAGGGAGTAATTTTTTTAGGATATTTGGGCCAGGTTTGGCCGAGGAAAAAGGCTTTGAAGATGATAAATTAAGAGAAGGGGAAGTGCCCTTTCATAAGAGAGGTGAGGGTCACTTTAGGAAAACCTTGAAATATTATTTTATAATAAAATCATTTTTGGTTTCTAATGGCTTAAAAATAAATTATTTAACTTATAAGATGGGGATGGTTCGAAAACCGCCCAACCAAAATGGTTTAGACAGTTTTAGGTCATCATATTAACTTTATCGTTTAGATTTAACTCTTAGTAAAATAGTTTGACATTTACCATGTCTTTTGGTATTTTTATATTATATGGTTAATAAACTTTCTATAACAAGAAAATAGAACCCCAAGTGGTTCCTTAATTTCATATATATTTTTATATAAGTATTTTGGCCGATCCATAGATTTTTAGGACTATAATATCAATTAATAATATAATATTTTTTAAAAAAACTCAATTATGTAAATTTTTCACTATTTAGTATTTGATTTTTTTGAAATCCATAAAAACTTTATCACTTCGAATAAAATTTATTTAACCAACCCTAAAATCTAATATTAACATAGAAAATTAGTGGAATTTATCATAAGTCTCAATTTACATTTATTTGGATATTTATAATATCAATTATTTTAACATTTCATTAATAAGGTAATTACGACATCATCATTGTATTATAAATAAATTAATTTATTTAATGTCTAAAAATTATAAATAAACTAAAATTACGTAGGAAATAGTTTTATATGTCTAATTAATATATATAGTCGAATTTGTATTGTCTGTATCACTATATTAAAAAAAATTTAGTTATTAAACGTTGAATTTAACTCTTTTAACTATTCTTTAAATAAAATAATAATAAATATCTTAATCTAATCCAAGTTGACCAAATAGGATAATATTTTATTCATAAAGTTGTTATTGGTCGAATTATACTTATCCAATAGAATTAGGACATGTGTAAGGGTAATTATGATATCATTTTTACCATTAATTACCATATTTACTTTTAACCATGGTAAATAAAAGTCAAAAGTTACTATTCACCAAAAATTATTTGCATCTTATTGAACCACATTTTACTTACTGATTTTAACTGTGTGTATCAAATTTTTGAAATTAAATGCAAAGAGGCGGTAAAATTATGTTTTATACAAATTTTCAAATGCTTCTAAAAGGTGGGTAAAAGACGGTAAAAAGATCGATATAATTTTATATATCTAAACTTCTTTTAAAATGAATCCAATGAATTACATTGAACATATATAGGTATTATGTATCTATATTGACAAAAAATAAATTAAAATAAAATTACTAATTATTTAAATAAAAAGTCGGGTTTAAATAATAACGCAGCATTTTTCACTATTCATCAAAAATTGAATGTTTTCGGAAAAATAGAAAAAATTTACGCTAAGATAATTTTGATATTAAGAATTCAAAAATGATGTCTATTTTACAAAATTAAAAACATAGAAGTTTCATTTATTAATTTAAAACTAATTCCTATTGTCAAAACCAAAAAAGCAGGTTTTTAAAAGTAAAAGCAATCAAAAGATTGACATGTGTTTATGTCAAATTTAAATGTGAAATTACTTATAATGACCTAAATTGTATTAAATGATAAAAATATAATCTAATTTTACTTCCAAACCATTAAAATTCATAATTTATCACTATAAATTATTTAAATTAAAAAAGTTGTTTTCAATTAAAACATAGAATTTTTCACTATGCATAAAAATATGAAAGTTATCAGAAAAGTACCAAAAAATTTTGAAAACTATTTTTTTTTGTCACGGTTCTAAATAAGAATTTAATTTCATTAAATTTAATATAAACAAGTTTCAAATATTTTTTTTAAGAAAGGGTTCACCATTAAAACGCGGTAAAATTTCATTTTTTGAAAATTAATTAATTTATCCAAAAAAATGAATTTCTTCTTATATTATGTATAATAAACACATAATATGGATGTTAAAATTATATGGAGTATATAAGATTAAAAATGCAGTTAATACTATTAATAACTGTTTTTTGAATGGTCAGTTTAGAAAGTTGTGGTGCGCTCAAACTCGGTGTTGCGTGTAACGCAAGATATTGAATTACTCTAATGAGATAACGTACTTTGAAATCTTGGGTTGTTACAATCTCCCCTCCTTCAATAAATTGTTTCCTCACAATTTGAAAATTTTCTTTGAAAATAAATGGTCAAAAATAGAAAAATACCTTTGTGGAAACCTCACATGAAAAATTGGATTATTAAAATTTACTCTTAATAAGAGGGAAAGGGAGATAAAAAAGTCACAAAGAAATTATAATCTCGATTAAGAGAACATTGGTGGAAATTAGAGACACATAATTTGAGGAAAAACGTAAATATTTATAGGGAGCGAATGAGGACATCAATCAGAAACAAGTGTAAAATTAAGGGCCTCAAAGCCATCAATCTAAGATGATGTAAAATATCATATGTTCCACAAAACATAATATGTTAGGATAACACGTTTTTTGTTTTGATATCCATTACCTTAAGTTTAAGAATGAATTTATTCATAGAATAAGAGGAAAAAAATATGCATGACGAGTAGAGTATCATCCTTAAACTAATTTCTACCACAAACTCATCTTTCACTCTAAAAGATAATATAATTCAAAAGTATTCTATTTATCCTAATCGTATAGGGTTCCAGAAATAATGAATTTTCAATTCATTTGTCAGAGTATTTAAAAAAACTACAATATACAAGCTAGTGCATCATGTAGGCTAGTGGTAGGTGATACACCCTTCTGTTGTGGGTTCAAGTCTCGCGGCCTTGTTAGACGTGACAGCTTGTCGTCCAACCTCCGGGTTGTCCTTTTTATGACAATCCAAAAATTATCTCATGAAATGATTTGACCATAACAATAGCATCCAGTGTCAATCTTAATCGATTCCAACCTTTAGACATATCCAAAATTCTTTTTTCGAATCTCACAGTCCAAAATTTATAAAAAAGATAAACATAATGAAGATCCTTTTGTCCATGTAATAACATGTGAATACCTTCATCATGTATTCTATTAAAACCTGGTAAAACATTGAATTATCATATAACCGTATTGATTACATTCATAATCCCTTATTCCTTATAGAATACTGGACATACTCCTTGTATCAAAAAATATTGTAAACTCCAACAATGATTGAATAATCAAACCATTAAAAAGTTCCAAGGATGTCAATAATATAAAATATATTTAACCAAATCAATCATCTCGTATTCCAAAATCAATACCTCAGTATCATGACCATAATAAAGTTTTGCCTTTCCTTCAACCAAGTATTTTCCAAAAAAGATTAACATTCCATGGAGTCGCTTTTTTTGGATGCAAAAAATCTCAAGTCCTTAATGAAATGGTACTATAGTACACTCCTTATATAATATATTATTCTTATAACATGTACATCAATAATATAATACTCAAATGACAGAATACTTTAATAACAACATAATAATTCTTAATCATTCCTCTTCATCTTCGGTAGTATCATAACTTGATTATTATCCAATAGAATCATTTTGGGGTATACTCGGATTATTAAGACATTAATTTGCGTAGTGTCCGAACTCCTTGTAGATGAAGCATTGTACATTGGAAACCATCTTCTTACCCTCGTAATCACATAATTGGTGTCCTTTTTCTCTAAACTTATAACAAACTCCCATTCCCTACAAGAATTAACCAAGGTGATTCTTTCCACAGTTATCACATATGGGTAAATCCTTATTTCCCTTATTCCCTTTATCAGTCTTTCATTCTACCATATTTTTCTTCTGTGGATTCCCTTCAAAGCCATAAGACTCAAAGAATTCTTTACTTATCTTATTAACACATTATACTATTTCTTCATGTAATGATAATATGTGGGAGAATATTTCCTTTCTAAATGTTGGCTTATTGCCATAAAATATATGATCCTTCTTACTCTTTGAATCATGCTTATTGCTGGTGGTCTCATTCCATCTACTGGCCACCATTTCTAAACAATGGCATACACTAAGTTATTTTATGAATCGCAATGCATAATTCCAAACTTGTAAAATAGTTAACATAAATTGAACAGTGTACGGATATAATCCATAATCATAAAAAAAATTTCTTTGAGGAAGTATATACTCATAAACCCTTCATAGTGGTTTGTAAAGAAAACCATAATTATCCTAGGCATATCCCCTAGGAGTGTCGTAACCTATAGTGCAACAAGGCCCCTTGTCGTGCACCAATTCCCATTCGAGTCTAGCTCAATGAAGTGTTTTTGGGTTTTACCCCTAGGTACATCTGTGCCAGAGCCACCCCTACCTGCTCGTATCTAGATAGGGATGTATTTCTTGGAAAACTCACAAAATCTCTATAGTACAAAAATTCAAGGATTTTCTTCTTTACTAATCCTCAATGTGTATCTTAGGGTTATGTTCTCTTATCAGAGTTTTTTCTGAATCTAGTTTTCAAGGTTATTGCTAAACTTCCTCTGATACCAACTATAATGCCCCAACCCCAGTTACCCGGATTCGTTGTATTATTACATAACATTGGCATGATACAAGTAATCAAGTCCCGAAAGACAGATCAGTTTATTAGTTTTGTAAAATAGATTTCATACATGAACATCACAATACATATTAAAAAATAAAATACAACATAAATGATCCTGTGAGAATGATATTAATCCCATAGTTTAACCCTGATTATCAATCATAAAACACTTCTTGGAATCCTGGGAATATAAAACATAAGAAAGGGGTGAGGTCAAAAGCTCAGTGAGGATAACAATATAGCAGAAACTTTGTTAAATAAGCATAAACATTTAAAAAATGATTAAGTCTAAAACAAACACCTTTTAAACTTGAAATTCAGCATAATATGGAAAAGATAAAATCAAATAATTCCATTTACTTATTCACATTGATATTCTACTGGTTGAATAATCACGTGCATTATTAATATCCACTTTCATAATGGTGGAATGCATAATGCCAGACTTCATAACCACATAGTCAAGGCCTTGTTCTAAGACTAGAAATAAGATTTTTCTCAAGGCCTTGTACCAAGACACTAGTTTGTCTCATGAGACCTACCGATGCATCGAGGAGCTGTAGCAGACTACACCCATCATATAATAATTCAAATGCATTGCTCATATTAAAATGTTTAAACCTAACATAAACATTTGTATTAAAACTAGCGAACAAAATGTCAATACACTCTCAATAAACTATCAATGGTATATAAATAACATATCCATAGTCAAGAATATCACAATACCATTAATACAATATTTAATTTTTTATTATAACAAATCAACCTCGATCTAGAATAATATCTCATAAAGGATGTTGACATAGTTGAAAATGATCAGTAAAAATCTTTGAGAGAAATATCCATTTTTCATGAAATCATTTAAAAGCCACAGAATTTATAAAGGAAGTAATTTAAAAGATAGTTTTTAATCAAAGTGTCCCATACCACATTGAAACTTTTGAAATCAATTAACATTTTAAAACATTCATGTACATATAAATAAATCTTTAATACCATTTTGAAATCATGGACATTAATGAGGAAGGTTTAGAAGACTAAATCTTTAAAACATTTAAAATGATGTTTTAATAAAAAAAGTCCTATAAAAGTAATACCTTTGAAAAAATTGTTATGAAATATGTACATGGATAATAAATATGTCCCAATAAAAACATACCCATAAACAATCTCAAATAATAATAAAATTGAGGAATTAAACCTTACGTTGCACTTTCCTTTGTTCAAAGGTACGTTTATCCTCCTGTATAAAGACCCTAGTATGTTATTAAACTACACCAAAACCATATTCAAATTTTTTATATCATAAATGATTCATTTATGACTTTATTCTACCAATTTAGTAAAGATTTCCCTGGTAAATTAACATTTTGTGTAATAATTGATTTCTTTATCATACCTGTTTTAACTTGTTATTCTTGATCGTATCATTTAGAAAATGATTTAAATATATCCAGAATATAAACCATGATTTATATATCATATATATTTAGAGTATAAATAATTTTAATATATAGATATATGAAATGGAAGGTTCCATTTATGGAGATGGTAGGTCGTATGTTCCCATAAACGTTGTTTCTGTTTTCATATCGTATTGAACTGAAGTAAGCGAATAAGATATATGTAATTACATACATACATACATATATATATACCCAGTAGAATTATTATTTCATATATTACATACTTATTAATTATATATATTTTTATAATCCTCTTAAAATGGTGAACGTGGGAATGAATCTCATCGCTTCGTGGAGATGGTAATCCGTACGTACGCACAAGCGACAATATAATTATATATATGGTGAGCTCTTATGTAATTGGATGTTATATCATATATAAGGAATAATTAACATGTTATATTTATTATTTACCTCAGTTATACTCATTATTATACCAATCCAAATAATGAAGTGTTTGAATAACAAACTAAACCACGACATGGAGACGGTAATCTGTACGTACCCACGTATGGTGACTTTGTCATTTATATGATGGAAAAAATAATGAATATTGGTGTAACATTTTTATAATAACATCACAGTATATATAAGTTACTAGAGTTATTATTTTATAATGTAAACTGAAAATAAATAAGAAGGGGAAGAAGAAAATAACTTGGAAGAGGTGATGAAAAGTTTACATCTTCTTCAGGTTCTTCCTTTGGATTTGATCAAAAGGGATACATGGGTTGGATTTCTGACCCAAGTAAGGCCTCTAAGATTAATTTAGGAATGTTGGTAGGATATTTGGGTTGTGGTTGGCCATTCCAAAAGGCTTTGGAGATGAGAAATTCAGAGAAGGGGAAGTTCCCTTTTATAAGAGAGGTGAGGGTCACTTTTGGAAAAACATGAAATATTATTTTATAATAAAATCATTTTTTGTTTCTAATGGCTCCAAAATGAATTATTTAAAGTATAATGTGGGGATGGTTTGAAAACCTCAAAAAAAAAAATGTTTTATGCAGGTTTAGGTCATCATATTAACTTTATCGTTTAGATTTAACTCTTAGTAAAATAGTTTGACATTTACCACGTCTTTTGGTATTTATATATTATATGGTTAATAAACATAATATAACAAGACAATAGAACCAAAAGTGGTTCCTTAGTGTCATATATATTATTATATAAGTCTTTTGGGTGAATCATAGATTTTTAGGACTATAATATCTATTAATAATATAATTGTTTTTTAAAAAACTCAATTATGTAAATTTAGACGCTATTTAGTATTTGATTTTTTTGAAAGCCATAAAAACATTATCACTTCGAATAAAATTTATTTAAACAACCCTAAAATGTCATATTAACCTAGAAAATTAGTGTAATTTTTCATAAGTCTCAATTTACATGTATTTGGATATTTATAATATCAATTATTTTAACATTTCATTAATAAGGTAATTATTGCATCATCATTGTATCATAAATAAATTAAATTATTTAATGTCTAAAAGATATAAATAAACAAAAATTAAAAATTAAATAGTTTTATCTTTCTAATGAATATTTATAGTCGAATTTATCTTATGTGTAACCCTATATTAAAAATGATTTAGTTATTAAACATTGAATTTAACTCTTTTAACTATTCGTTAAATAAATAATAATAAATGTCTTAATCTAATCCAAGTGGACCAAAGAGGATCATATTTTATTCATAAGGTTGTTTTTGGTCGAATTATACTTATCCAATAGAATTAGAACATGTGTTAGGGAAATTATGATATCATTTTTACCATTAATTACCATATTTACTTTTAACCATGGTAAATAAAAGTCAAAAGTTACTATTCACAAAAAATTATTTACATCTTATTTAGAAAAATTTTACTTATTTTAACCGTTTGTCTCAGATTTTTGAAACTAAATGCATAGAAGCGGTAAAATTATGTTTTATACAAATTTGCAAATACTTCTAAAATGTGGGTAAAAGACGGTAAAAAGTTCGATAAAATTTTATATATCTAAACTTCTTATAAAATGAATCCAATGAATTACATTGAACATAAATAGGTATTATGTATCTATATTGAAGAAAAATAAATTAAAATAAAATAACCAATTATTTAAATAAAAATTCGGTTTTAAATAATAACGCAGTGTTTTTCACCATTCGTCAAAAATTGAATGTTTTCAGAAAAATACCAAAAATTTATACTAAGATAATTTTGATATTACAAATTCAAAAATGAAGTCTATTTTACAAAATTCAAAACATATAAGTTTCATTTTTTAATTTAAAACTAATTCCTATTGTCAAAACCAAAAAACGGGTTTTTGAAAGTAAAAACAATCAAAAGATTGACATGTGTTTATATCAAATTTAAATGTGAAATTACTTATAATGACCTAAATTGTATTTAATGATAAAAATATAATCTAATTTTACTTCAAAACCTGTAAAATTCATAATTTATCACTATAAATTATATCGATTAAAAAAGTTGTTTTCAATTAAAACATAGAATTTTTCACTATTCATAAAAATATGAAAGTTATCAGAAAAGTACCAAAAAAATTTCATAACTAAATTTTTTATTCGTGGTTATAAAGAATAATTTAATTTCATTAAATTTAATATAAACAAGTTTCAAATATTGTTTTTAAAAAGGGTTCTCCATTAAAAGGCGATAAAATTGCATTTTTTGAAAAATAATTATTTTATCCGAAAAATTGAATTTATTCTTATATTATGTCAAATAAACACATAATATGGATGTTAAAATTATATGGATTATATAAGATTAAAAATATAGTTAATACTATTAATAACTGTTTTTTGAATGGTTAGTTTAGAAAGGTGTGGTGCACTAAAACTCAGTGTTGCGTGTAGCGCAAGATATTGAATTACTTTAATGAGACAACGTACTATGAAATCTTGGGTTGTTACATTCTACCCTATTTCAATAAATTGTGTCCTCGCAATTTTAAATTGTTCTTCGAAAATAAATGGTCTAAAATAGAATACTACCTTTGTGGAAAACTCACATTGGAAATTGGATTAATAAAATTTACTCTTAATTAGACGGAAAGGGAGATAAAAAAGTCACCAAAAATTATGATCTCAATTAAGAGAACATTAGTGGAAATTAGAGACACATAATTTGAGGAAAACGTAAATATTTATAGGGATCGATTGAGGTCATCAATCACAAACAAGTGTAAAATTATGGGCCTCAAAGCCATCAATCTAAGATGATGTAAAATATCATCAGTTCCACAAAACATAATGTGTTAGGGTACACATTTTTGGTTTTGAGATCCATTACCTTATGTTTAAGAATGAATTTATTCATAGAATAAGAGGAAAAAATATACATGATGAGTAGAGTTTCATCTTTCAACTAATTTCTACCACAAACTCATCTTTCACTCCAAAAGATAATATAATTCAAAAGTAATCTATTTATCCTAATCGTACAGGGTTCCAAAAATAATAAATTTATAATTCATTTGTCAGAATATTTAAAAAAACTACATTATACAAGCTAGTACATCACATAGGCTAGTGGTAGGTGATGCACCCTTGTCACCCTTCTGTTGCGGGTTCAAGTCTCGTGGCCTTTCCAGACGTGACAGGTTATTGTCCAACCTCCGGGTTGTCCTTTTTATGACAATCGAAAAATAATCTCATGAAATGATTTGACCATAACAATAGTATCCAATGTCAAACTTAATCGATTACATCCTTTAGACTTATCCAAAATACTTTTTTCCAATCTCACAGGACAAAATTTATAAAAAAAGTAAACATAATGAAGATCCTTTTGGCCATGTAATAACATGTGAATACCTTCATCATGTATTCTATTACAATCTGGTAACACCTTGAATTATCATATAACTGTATTGATTACATTCATAATCCCTTATTCCTTATAGAATACTGGATATACTCCTTGTATACGAAAATGTCGTAAACTCCAACAATGATCGAATAAACAAACCATTAAACCGTTCCATGGATGTCAATAATATAAAATATAATTAACCAAATCAATCATCACTTATTCCAAAATAAACACCTCAGTATCAGGACCATATTAAAGTTTTTTCTTTCCTTCATCCATGTATTTTCCAAAAAAGATTAACTTTCCATGGAGTCACTTTTTTTGGTTGCACAAAATCTCAAGTCCTTAATGAAATAGCACTATAGTACAATCCTTATATACTATATTATTCTTATAACATGTAAATCATTAATACAATACTCAAATGACAGAATAATTTAATAAAAACCTAAGAATTCTTAATCATTCCTATTTATCTTTGGTAGTATCATAACTTGATTATTATCCAATAACATCATTTTGGGGTATACTCTGACTATTGGGAAATTAATTTGCATAGTGTCCCAACTCCTTGGAGATGAAGCATTGTACATTGTAAAACTTCTTCTTACCCTTACAATCACATAATTGGTGTCCTTTTTCTCCAAAATTATAACAAACTCCCATTCCCTACAAAAATTTACCAAGGTGATTCTTTCCACAGTTATCACATAAGGGTAAATCCTTATTTCCCTTATTCCATTTATCCATCTTTCATTCTACCATCTTTTTCTTCTATGGCCTCCCTTCAAAGCCATAGGACTCAAATAATTCTTTTCTTATCTTATTAACACATGATACTATTTCTTCATATAATGATAATACGTGGGAGACTATTTCTTTCCAAAATATTGGATTAATTCCATAAAATATGTGATCATTCTTACTCATTGAATCATGCTTATTTCTGGTGGTCTCATTCCATCTACTGGGAGCCATTTCTAAATAATGGAATACGCTAAGTTAGTTTATGAATCGCAATGCATAATTCCATACTTGTAAAATAGTTAATATAAATTGAATAGTGTATGGATATAATCCATACTCATAAAAATGTTTTCTTTGAGGAAGTATATACTTATAAACCATTCATAGTGGTTTATAAAGAAAACCAGAATTATCCTAGGAATATACACCAGGAGTGTCGTAACCTATAGTGCAGTAAGGCCCCTTTTCGTGCACCAATTCCCATTCGAGTCTAGCTCAAATAAGTGTTTTTGGGTTTTACCCCTAGGTACATATGTGCCAGAGTCTCCTCTACCTGCTCGTAACCAGATAGGGATGTATTTCTTGGAAAACTCACAAAATCGCTATAGTACAAAAATTCTAGGATGTTCTTCTTTACTAATCCTCAATGTGTATCTTAGGGTAATGTTCTCTTATCAGAGTTTTTTCTGAATCTAGTTTCCAAGGTTATTTCTAAACTTCCACTAATACCAACTATAATTCCCCGACCCCAGTTACTCGGATTCCTTGCATTATTACATAACATTGGCATGATACATGTAATCAAGTCCCAAAAGACTGATCAGTTTAGTAGTTTTGGAAAATAGATTGCATACATGAACGTTACAATACACATTAAAAAATAAAATACAACATAAATGATCCTGTGAGAATGGAATTAATCCCATAGTTTAACCCTGATTATCAATCATAAAACACTTCTTGGAATCCTAGGAAAATAATACATAAGAAAGGGGTGAGGTCAAACGCTCAGTGAGGATATCAATATAGCGGAAACTTTCTTAAATAAGCATAAAAATTTAAGGAAATGTTTAAGAATAAAAAAAACTCCTTTTAAAATTGAAATTCAGCATAATATGGAAAAGATAAAATAAAATAATTCCATTTACTTATTCACATTGATATTCTACTAGTCGAATAATCACATGCACTATTAATAGCCACTTTCATAATGATGGAATGCATAATGCCAGACTTCATAACCAAATAGTCAAGGCCTTGTTACAAGACTAGAAATAAGATTTTTGTCATGGACTTGTACCAAGACACTAGTTTGTCTCATGATACCTACCAATGCATCAAGGAGCTTTAGCGGACTCCACCAATCAAATACTAATTCAAATGCATTCCTCGTATGAAAAGGTTTAAACAAAACATAAACATTTATATTAAAACTAGCATATGAAATTTCAACACACTATCGATAAAATATGAATGGTATATAAATGAAACTTGAAAAATCAAGAATATCACAATACCTTCAATACAATATGGAATTTTTTATTATAACAAAAAAACCTCGATCAAGAATAATATCTCATAAAGGATGTTGACATAGTTGAAAATGAGCAGTAAAAATCTTTGAGATAAATATCCCTTTTTTATGAAATCATTTAAAAGAAACACAATTTATAAAGGAAGTCATTTAAAAGATAGTTTGGAATCAAAGTGTCCCATACCACATTGAAACTTTTGAAATCAATTAACATTTTAAAACATTCATGTCCATATAAATAAATCCTTAATACCATTCTGAAATCATTGACATTAATGAGAAAAGATTAGAAGACTAAATCTATAAAACATTTAAAATTATTTTTTAATAAAAAAAAGTCCTATAAAAGGAATCCATTTGAAAACAATTTTATGAAATACGGACATGGATAATAAATATGTCCCAGTAAAAACTTACCCATAAACAATCTCGAACAATAATGAAATTGAGGAATTAACCCTTACATTGCACTTTCCTCTGTTCAAAGGTACATTTATCCTCCTGTATAATGACCATAGTATGTTATTAAATTACACCAAAACCATATTCATATTTTTATATCATAAATTAATCATTTATGACTTTATACTACCCATTTAGTAATGATTTCCATGGTAAATTAACATTTTGTGTAAAAATTGCTTTCTTTATCATACGTGTATTAACTTGTTGTTCTTGATCGTATCATTTAGAAAATGATTTAAATACAACCAGAATATAAAACATGATTTATATATAATATTTATTTATAATATAAATATTTATAATAGATTGATATATGAAATGAAAGGCACAATTTATGGAGACGGTAAGTCGTACGTTCGCATAAACGTTGTTTCTGTTTTCATATCATATTGTACAGAAGTAAGTGAATAAGATATATGTAAGTAAATATATATATATATATATCCCCAGTATCATTATTATTTCATATATTACATACTTTTTAATTATATATATTTTTATAATCCTCTATGAATGGTGAACGTGGGAATGAATCACATCGCTTCATGGAGACGGTAATCCGTACGTAAGCACAAGCGAAAATATAATTATATTTATGGAGAGATATTATGTAATTGGATGTTATATCATATATATAGAATCATTAACATGTTATATTTATTATTTACCTCAGTTATACTCATTATTATACCCATCCAAATAATTAAGTGTTTGAATTACAAACTAAACCATGACGTGGAGACGGTAATCCGTACGTACCCACGTATGATGACCTTGTCATTTATAGGATGGGTAAAATAATGAATGTGGTTGTACCATTTTTATAATAACATCATAGTATATATAATTTACTAGAGTTATTATTTTTTAATGGAAACTAAAAATAAATAGGAAGTCGAAGAAGAAAATAACTTGAAAGAGGTGATGAAATGTTAACCTCTTCTTTGGGTTCTTCCTTTGGATTTGATCAAAAGGGATAAATTGGTTGGATTTATGACCAAAGGAAGGCCTCTAAGATAAAGGGATGAATGTTGGTAGGATATTTGGGTCGGAGTTTTCCGAGCCAAAAGGCTTTGGAGATGAGAAATTAAGAGAAGGGGAAGTTCCCTTTTATCAGAGAGGCGAGGGTCACTTTAGGAAAAGCTTGAAATATTATTTTATAATAAAAACATTTTTGGTTTCTAATGGCTCCAAAATGAATTATTTAAAGTATAAGGTTGTTATGGTTCAAAAACCTCCCAATAAAAATGTTTTATACAGGTTTAGGTCATCATATTAACTTTATCGTTTAGATTTAACTCTTAGTAAAATAGTTTGACATTTACCTTGTCTTTAGGTATTTTTATATTATATGGTTAATAAACTTACTATAACAAGCCAATAGAACCCCAAGTTGTTCCTTAATGTATTATATATTATTATATAAGTCTTTTGGACGAACCATAGATTTTTAGGACTATAATATCAATTAATAATATAATTTTTTCTTAAAAAACTCAATTATGTAAATTTTGACACTATTTAGTATTTGATTTCTTTTGAAAGCCATAAAAACATTATCACTTTGAATAAAATTTATTTAAACAACCCTAAAAAGTCATATTAACCTATAAAAATGGTTTAATTCATCATAATTCTCTATTTTCATTTATTTGGATATTTATAATATCAATTATTTTATTATTTCATTAATATGGTAATTACTACATCATCATTGTGTCATAAATAAATTAAATTATTTAATGTATAAAAATTATAAATAAAATAACATTATGTAGTAAATATTTTTATATTTCTAATGAATATTTGAAGTCGAATTTATATTATGTTTTACCCTATATTCAAAATGGTTTAGTTATTAAACCTTGAATTTGACACTTTTAACTCTTCTTTAAATAAAATAATAATAAATGTCCAAATATAATCCAAGTGCTCCAAAGAGGATCATAATTTATTCCTAAGGTTTTTTTGGTCAAATTATAATCATCCAATAGAATTAAGACATGTTTTAGGGTAATTATGATATCATTTTTACCCTTAATTACCCTAGTTTCTTTTAACCGTGGTAAATAAAATTCAAAAGTTATTATTCACAAAAAAATTATTTACATCTTATTCACTAGTGAAAAAAACGTCATTTACATCGGTTAATTTTTTTACATCGGTTTTTAGCCGACGTTAATACGGACGACGTTATAAATATTGTTTTTTATGTCGTTTATTTAAAAACCGATGTAAAAAACATAACATCACGGTGTTTATCACGTCTGTTATTAAATAACCTACGTGATAAACCATGTCCCAGAATTTTATCACGTCGGTTATTAAATAACTGACGTGAAAAACCAGGGGGAGGTTTTATCACGTCAGTTATGTAATAATCGACGTGATAAACCATTTTGGGGTTGTTTATCACATCAGTTATTAAATAACTGATGTGATAAACCGAGGGGGGGGGGGGGGTTCTCACGCCAGTTATTTAATAACCGACGTGATAAACCAGTGGGCGTGGGTATTTATCACGTCGGTTATTTAATAACTGATGTTTTAAACACCTTGAAAATGATTTATCACATCAGTTATTAAATAACAGACGTTATAAACCAGCGCGGGGGCTATTTATCAGGCCGATTATTAAATAACCGACGTGATACACCCCTAGAAAATGGTTTATCACGTCAGTTATATAATAGCCGATGTGATAAAACATTTCTTAGGTTTCTATCATGTCGGTTATTAAATAACCGACATAAAAACCCTAATTTTTTTAAAAAATACAAATAATTCCTCTTCTCTCCCCAGAAACAACCAGAAAGAAAGCCAAGAATTCATACCAGAAAAATAGAAGTAGACTAAAACAAGAACCAAAGAACAATTAATCATTTGCATTGACAACATTTTAAACTTACCCCAATGGAAAGCCCCCCACCACCCTAGACATCCCCTCTTACCCCACTAGACATCCCCCACCACACCCCTGGACAACCCCCCTCACCACACTGGATAGCCCCCACCACACCCTTGGACACCCCTCACACCCCTAGACTACCCCCTGACCCCCTGGACAGCCCCAAACACCCCTGGATATCCCCACCACCCCTAGAGAGCCCCCACACCCCTGGAAACCCCCCCATCCCACCCTCATGTAGACCCCCACCCCCTGGACATCACTCTCACACCCTAGGAAAACCCTCCCACACCCCTGAAACAGGACCAAAAAGTTACCAAAAATAGAGCACAACCCCCTCACCCCACTGGACAGCCCCCACCACACCCCTGGACACACCCACACCCATGGACATCACCACCAGCCCCTATACATCCCCCACCCTCAAATATACCCCCACCCCCTGGACAAAACTCCCACACCCCTGGACAGCCCTCCCACACCCCTGAAACAGACCAAAAAGTTACCAAAACAGACCAGAACCCCCTCACCCCACTGGACAACCCCCACCACCCCCACACCCCAGGACTTCCCCCACACCCCTGGACTTCACCACCACCCTTGGATATCCCCCACCCTCTTGTTCCCCCACCCCCTGGACATCACTCCCACACCCCTGGAAAGCCCCCCCACACCCCTAAAACAGACCAAAAAGTTACCAAAAATAGACCAGAACCCTCTCACCCCACTGGACAGACCCCCCCCTCTTGGACACCACCACACCCCTAGAACACCCCACCACCCCCTAGACACCCCTGGACTGCCCCCCGCCCCCTGGACAGCCCCTGGACATCTGGTGTTGGGAGAGGAGGCATCGCCATCCCTCGAGGGGCATGCTGCTGGAAGGTACTCATCACTCATCACTCCCACATGTGAAGCTTGAGATCTCAAAATGTTTCACATGTGGGAGTGATGAGTACCTTCCAGTGGCATTCATCCCCCCGAGGGATGGAGGCGCCTCCTCTCCCACCCCCCGGACTACCCCCCCCCCCCCATTACCATGGACATCCTGGACCCCCCCCACTGGATATCCCTCCCACACCCCAGGACAACCCCTGGATAGCCCCCCACTCCCCTCGACAGCCCTTCCACCCTCCTGGAAACGCTCCCACCCCTAGAATGCCCCCCACTCTCATGGACACCCAGGATATCCCCCACCCCACCAGACCGCCCTCCCACACCCATGGATACCCCCCATACCCTTGGAACCCCTCCCCCGGACCAGAATCCATACCAGAAAAACCATCATAAGCTGACAAAAACAAGAAGTAGAACAAAATTAAACATTCACATATATAACATTAAAAACTTAAAATGTCAACTTAAAAGAAAATCCAACCTAAAGGACTACCAAATACACAATTACAATGATAGTATTCAAAATTAAATTTTACACTAAAAATAACTAAAAATCAATCAAACCTGTAAAATAATTTGACCATTCCACTTGTAAGTGTTTGACATCTTCAGCACTATAGGGTTGAGGGTCATAAAATAGCTACAAATTAAAAGGATATTAGTTAACGTGTATAATGAATAAATCAAATGAAATATTATGGTAAAGTTTAAAAGAAAATCTTACCAGGTCAAAGTTCACAACTGTTCCAGTTGTTATTATTTCATACATAATTCTTAACATATAATATCTGCATTCGATGAGGCCTTGTTGTTCATGACAATTTTGTTTGAGTGATTGTAAATTCAATATGAATGGGATAAATTTAAAATTCATTATAATATATAAAACTATTGAAAAATTGAAACTTACTTTTCCAACATTTTCATAAAACTTTCCCAAACATCACCATGGACAGAGCATATCCAATAAAGTGTCTTCTCCCTTGGGAAAAAACCCCTAATATCAAATGATCACTAATAAAAAAATTTAAGGTAAGTGGTTTTTTATGTAAAAATATAATTAACTCTTTAAGAGAGATGTGTTTCATACCTCTAAAAAAAGGCATCATCCAACATTGTGTGACTATATTCTGTTCAAGTCTTTCAGCAATATAAAACATTCATTGTTCTTCATCCAATGCACATGATTCAGGGGAAATCAAATGTGGGTCCATGAACCCATATACATATGTCTGCTCATTCTTCTCACAAATCTTATAAAGATACCAAATACAAAATAGACATAAGTATACATTTTTAATAAATATATCGCAGGGAAAAGGTGTTGTTACTTACATGGAAAAATATGCACCACGTTGATGCCCAACTTATCTCCAGTAACAAGCTCCATGATATCAGCTTTCATAATCCACACAGTTATTGCACATCCACAAACATGAGCTTCCATTAGAAACTCATAATGACCCGCCAACAAATTTTAATATCTTGAAAATCTGTCAAAACCACTTGAATTTGTATCTAATGTCATATCCATTTGTCTTTCTTGTTCTCTATAGAGTATTTCTTTACCTTTGAAGTATTCCTAGAAAAATAAATAGAAAAATATATTAGTTTTAAAATGATAAAAAAACTTTAATAAAAAAATAAAATAGAAGATATAACATACATACCTCTATGGTAATGAGTCGAAGAAGTCTGGATGGCCAAATTAAAAAATAGCTGATACTATGTCCAACTATCGTCACCTCATTTGTAGGTAATGGTACTCAAGCTGATCTATCTATAATATTCTGTACAGCGACCCTCTGATTCCCTACCTCTAATTTGTTATGATGAACTGTATCTCATATACAATATACCAATCCATATGAAACTATATGATGTTGAGGATCATCAACATACAACTCTCAATAAGTAGGAAGTTGTGGCGGAGGAGTAGGATAAAAAATGGGGCCCGCGGGCTGAGGTGGGGGAGTGGGAGCTACTGACGGAGGTCAAGGATAAATAATGGGGTCTGTAAGGGGAGGTAGAGGAGTGGGAGCTGCAGTCTAAAATTGTCTTTGCATGTCTGCAAACATAGTCTGTACCGATGCTCTAATATTTTACTCCATCATCGCATTAATATTATGAACTTCAGCATCCAAGGATTCAATTTTTTTTTAATAAATACCCTCAACCTAACTAGTTGAGGAACATGGCAACAATTTTCTTACAGATACACCTGCCGGATATCCTCATACATGACCAGGATTTTTGGGCTTTCCCAATGCTGAAGATAAAATATCTTTCCTCCCAGTAGCTGTAAATACCCCCGGTGAGCTCTGCTCCTCAAGAGAATCCTGTATTAATTAATTGAACATTTCTATAATTATTGAAATTATATGAAGAAAATAGTTAACTTAAATAAATAAAATAGATATCTTATAATCCTCTCATCTACGATTCTCGAATCTTCTGAAAGATATTGCCCTTTTTTGCCCATCCGAGCTCTCTTCCATTTTTTAGGTTTAGATGGAGGGGATGAAAGGGCCCCCTCTCCAGAGCATGAAGACATAGTTGTAAGTTTTTTTAATTTTTCCTCCATCATTTGTTCTTTAAGTTATGTATACCCACCCCGAGATAAACTATGAGGGCATACATTTGTAGATTGGATCTCTTGATGAGATTTCCTTGTTTGCTGTAAATTAAGAATAAGAAATCATTAACAAAATTGTAATAAGATCATTTATATAAGAAAGCTTATAAAAGTTTACATTACCATTACCAAAAATGATTTTTTTCTTCTACTTTCAACAAACTGTCTCCATGTTTCTTTATCTATGAAAGGATATATACGACATGGATTTTCATGACTTCTATGACCAAAAAAGAAATCAGATGTGAGGGTTGATTTGAAATCCTTCCATCTCCTGGCAGCCATCGATAATCATTTTTTCCTGACACCTCAAGTGTTAGGAAAATCAAATGTCATCTGACAAAGAAGAGTTTAAACATATTATATATACTAGAAAAATTTAAAGAATAGGAAAAAAATAGCAAAGGATCTTACAAAAATTGTCTCCCACAACCGAGAGATTATCACTTTGTCCACACATCCCAAGTCATCATACAAAATGCTTACTTTTTTCTTACCTTGAGTGGATACAAAACTATTAAAATCTTTTGCATTTGGACCTCTAGGAATATCATCCTCATCAAACTCAATGAGTATCCTCTGATCCTGCGTACGAGAAACTGATAATTTTGGTAAATGTGTGCACCCACATTTACAAACTCTTGAACTCTTTGTAGTAATTGGAGCACATGAGGAAGATTTTGGAACATCAAGAGGAGAATTTGAATGTTCCTCCCCAGAGGTATGACCAATATTCTCATCTCCAAAATCATGTGGTTGATCAACTGATTGATCTGTCATTATCCTTCAAATCAAAAAAAACATTAGTTCAAAAATATACAAATTCAAATATTTTAATACTACTGTAATCAGAAAATAGAAAATTGTACTAAGTTACGTAATAGTAAACATGGTTAATATGGTAAGCATTTAAACAGTGGTAAAGATGGTAAAGATAGTAGAGATGGTAAACCTGGTAAACCTGGTAAACAAGGTAAACATGGTAAAGTAATTTTCACTGAAAAAATAATAGATATATAGTTTATGTAATGGTAAAAATGATAAAGTAAACTAAAAAAAATTAAAACATGATAAACCTGGTAAACATGGTAAACATGGTAAACTAATTTTCAATGTTAAAAAACTATAGATATATAATTAATGTAATGGTAAACATGATAAAGTAAACTAAACACAAATAAAACAAACAAAAACTTATACTTATTTTGTTTTAATACATGTTTTAATAAATAAAAAACTTACAATATCTACCATTTTAGGAAAGTAATAAATGTAAACAACAAATAAAACAATGTTACCTATAATTTTTGGAATGTAAAAATGGATTGTTTTCCGAAATTCCTTCTTCGTGATCGTTCCTTATGGCACAAACCATGTCTTTAACATGCTCATCATTATTTTCTGTTAATATTTCCATAAAATTAGGGATCTCACATAAATCAGAATCTTCATCAAGTTCATCCTCACCAACGTACTATTTTTCCCTTGTAAAACAATAGCCCACTGAATATCTGATTGATCTACTACATAGAAATTTTTTTTTCATGTGTTTTCATTATAAAAGAATCAACTGAGTCTTCCAATCTATTTAGAATAACAACTGACATTCCAAATTCGTTGTGTCTGACACTGTTTTTACGGAAAAACCATTTACAGTTAAAAATAGAAACTTTAATTTTAAAGTAATCCACCTCCCATATGTCTTCAATCACTCCATAATATACACTTGATGCAGAAATTGGGTTTTTTTCCTTAGCACTCTAAAAATGCATTGCTTCTACAAACACCAATACACCACTATTCTGAACTGCACTTCTGTTGTCCTGAGATTTCGTATAAAATGTATATCCATTAATTTCATAACCGGACCATGTTATCACATTTAAACATGGACCACCCACTATCCATTTCCATGTCTCTGATACATATGATCTACCAAGAAAGGCCTTTTTAAACCATGAAAAAAATGTTTTTGTGTGGTCATTCAAAATACACATTTCTTTCTTCTTTGGATGACATTGTTTCAACTCATTAATATGCAATGTGACATATGGTTGAGAATCAGCTATGTTATTCAAGATGTATACTTCTAACTTCTTCATCTGTTCAGCTGACAAAGATTTTACTTTCAAGCCACAAATCCTCGTTCCCTCATTATTAACACGTTCATAGAGAGATGGAGCCAAACCTATGTGTTGTTCCTTAGCCAAGTAGCTAGTATAAAACTCTGCAACCACCTCAGAAATATACTTTTCAATAATGGAGGCTTCAGGTCTATATGGATTCCTAACATACCTCTTCTATATTTTTATATACCTTTAAAAAGGATACATCCAACAAAGATATGCAGGTCCACAATTCTTTATTTCTCGAACCAGATGAATCATTAAATGCACCATTATATAAAAAAAAATTGGAGTAAAATACATTTCCAATTGACAAAGTATAAAAATTGCATCCTTTTCCAAAATTTTCAATGCATTCACATCAGTCACCTTATTACAAATTGAATTGAAAAAATAACACAACTTCATTATAGTATTTCTAACATGGATGGGCAATATTCCACACAATTAAACTAGTAGAAGTTGTTGCATGATGACGTGACAATCAAGAGATTTCATACCAATCAACACCTATTCCTTCAATGAGACAATTTTTTTTACATTTGAAGAATATACATGAGGCACTTTGATATCATGAAGACACTAAAAAAGCTAATTTTCTCCCTCTTCGATAATGTATGACAAGCCAAGGGAATAAATTTTCATCTTCCCTTAGGAGTGGGAGTTAAATCCAAACATATTTCCATTGATAGTAAGTTTAACCTTGTATTCAACCCATATTTTGTCTTTCCTTTAATATATAACAATGTTCTAATCAAACTATCACATATTTTATTCTCCACATGCATGAAATCAATATTATGTTTAACATCATGATATCTCCAATATGGTAGCTCAAAAAATATTAACCTTTTCTTCCAAATATGTCTATCATTACCAGATTTCTGTGTCTTTTCCAATGTCACATCAAGGTTTTTCACCCTCTCAAAATACAGATCAGGGGATAATGGTTTTGGAGCAATATCAAATTCTTGTATTCCATTGAATGCCTTTTTTAGTCATCTATAAGAGTGATCAATGGGAAAAACTTTTGATGACCCATGTACACTGTTTTCCTCCCATGATGCAATTGACAATACGACATCGGTTGTTCGCAAATTAGACATGCTTTATGCCCTTTAACACTGTATCCAGACAAATTTCCATATGCTGGGAAGTCATATATAGGAAAAAAATCACTTCATTCAATTGCAAATATTCCATTTTATAAAAATCATACACCCTAATACCATCCTCCCATAAAAGTTTCAAATCATCAATGAATGGAGACAAGAAAACATCAATATCATTGTCGGGTTGCTTCAGACCAAAGATCATTATACTCAACATGACATATTTGCGCTTCATACAAACTTCCGGAGAGAGGTTGTAAATTACCAATAAAACATGCCATGAACTATGTGTGCTATTGAGGGTCCGGTATAGATTCATTCCATCTGTGCACAATAGTCTGATATTTCTAATTTAATTTCCAAATGTAGGATACTGCTCATCAATTTTCTTCCATTGTGGAAAATTAGTTGGATGGCATATTTTTCCATCACATAACCGCTCATAAGCATGCCATCTTAACCTTTTTGCATCACGTGAATTAGAAAAAAAATGTTCGAAATGATGATTTATAGGAAGATATCAAAATACCTTTGAAGGGATCTTTGTAATCTCTACATCAGCCTATGATTTTTCTTTCACCTTATACCGTGATGTCCCACATTTAGGACACTCTGATAGAAATTAATATTCCGTCCTGTATATCATACAGTCATTCGGACAGGCATGTATTTCATTGTATCCCAATCCCATCAGGCATAATATTTTCTTTTCCTTATAATGTGAATCTGGATCTCATTATTTTTTGGAAGAATGTCTTTCATCAATTGTAACATCTCTGTAAAACTTC
The DNA here is from genome assembly GCA_963277665.1 of Viscum album. Classification (NCBI taxonomy): domain Eukaryota; kingdom Viridiplantae; phylum Streptophyta; class Magnoliopsida; order Santalales; family Viscaceae; genus Viscum; species Viscum album. Next base: position 410,996,149 of record OY728123.1, on the reverse strand, counting down.
TGTCACTCCATCCATGTTTCACCTTCAGGTTAATCAATCTTAACACCACCGAAAAAACCATAAAATCTGTACAACCAGGATATAGTGGTTCTCCAGCATCACCATATAGATTTGCAACTATTGGTTTTATCTCAACTTGTTCTGCTACAATATCACAAATCATTTCATCAATTCCATCAGAGTCACCATCTTGCAAATCATCATCCTCAGTGACATTCCGTTCAGTTTCACTATGCCAAATCAAAGGGTTGTAACTCGGATTAAGACCATGACAAATAATATGATCTTTTATCTCTCTACTTTTCACCTTCTTCATATTGAAACATTTCAGGCATGGACAAAAAAAATGTCACTACTTGAAACATTTTGTTTAACAAATTCCAAAAAGGCATCAACAACTTCCTCATATTCATTTCTCATTCGATGTGCCGTAATCCAACTTCGACTGATTATTACCTATAACAAATATCAAAATTATAAATCTTTTTAAGATAAGACAAATATATGTTTATATGAAAAAAAAACAAAATTTGAATGTAAAACAATTTTGAAATATAAAATAAATCTATGCGTATTTAAAAAAAATATACCTGAATATGATTTTAAAAGGAAAATATAGTTTGATATAACAGTTTTAAATTCCATGGAATCAAAGAAAACCATGGGGCCTCTGATGGTTGATAGAAAATTGGAGAAAATGAAGTAAACCTGAGAATCAAATCAAATTTAAAATAAAAACTCAGATGGAGAAAATCAGAATGTAAAGACAATCATCACGACACAATGGGGTCAGGATAACTATGCATATTTGAAAACCACAACATGGTCTACCCCATAACCCATAATTTTCTCATAGTCGATGACTGTTCAACATATATATAACCAAATAGAATCATATTTCCACACTAATATCCATGAAACAATACAATCATCATGTCATAATCTCACAAACGACGATTCAATAGTCAATCCCAACCGACACTTATCCCCCACCCCCTTGGACACCCCCGGCACACCACCACCCCCTTGGACAGCCCCCACCACCTGGACACCACCCCCACCCCCTTGGACACCCCCAGGACACCACCACACCTTTGGACAACCCCCACCCCACAGGACACCACCCCCACCCCCTGGACAGCCCCCACCCCCTTAGACACCCCACCCCTCCTGGACACCCCACCCCTCCTGGACACCACCACCCACCTCCTACCCCCTTGGACACCCCCTGGACATCCCCCCCGAACAACCCCTAAACCCTCTAGACAGGCCCCCACCCCCTTGGACAGCCCCCACCCCCTTAGAAAACCCCCACCCCTTTGGACCCCCCCCACCACACCCTTGTACTCCTCCACCCACCTCCATGGACACCATAGACACCCCTCAACCCTCTGGACAGCCCCCTGAACCCTCTGGACCCCACCCCCGCCCCTGGAAAGCCCCCACCCCTCTAGACAACACCCCCACCCCTTGAACACCCTCGCCCCTCCCGGACACCACCCCACCCCCTACCCCCTTGGACACCACCCTGGACACCCCCACCCCTCTGGATAGCCTCCACCCCCCGGAAAACCCCCAAACCCTCTGGACATGCCCCCTCCCCCTTGCACAACCCCCACCCCACCCCCTTGGATAGCCCACCACCCCTTCAACACCCCCACCCCTTGGACCCCCCCCACACCCACCTATACTCCCCCACCTCCATGGACACCCTGGACACCCCCAACCCTCTGGACAGTCCCCCGAACCATCTGGATAACACCGCCACCCCCTTGGAGACCCCCTGGATAGCACCACCCCCTTGGAGAGCCCCCACCCATCTGGATAACCCCCCACCCCTGGACAGACCCCACTCCTATGGACATCACCCCCACCCCCTTGGACACCCCCACCCCTCCAGGACACCACCCCCACCCCCTACCCCCTTGGGCACCCCCTGTACACCCCCAGCCCTCTGGAAAACCCCCCACCCCCCGGAAACCCCCCCAAACCCTCTGGACAAGCCCCCAACCCATTGGATATCCCCCCCTCACCCACCCCTTGTACATCACCCCCACGCCTTCGACACCCCTCCACCCCCTTGGACCCCCCCCCACAACCCTGGATTGCCCCCCCCACCTCCATTGAAACCCTAGACAACCCCCAACCCTATGGACAGCCCCCAACCCCCTGGACAGCCCCCCAACCCTCTGGACAGCCCCATAAAGCCATGGGATTTTAACCTCAAACTTCTAGTTTTGGAATATCTATGGATTTTAACCTCAAGATACTAGTTTTGGTATCATTCCATTATTAAAAATGACAACCACGAACTGTATCACCTACTAGTCTAAAATGCTCTATTGTTTAATAAATCAGGTTTAGTAGCATATGAAGACTTATAATAGTCCCCGAGAATAAGCAATGTAAATAGTTTATGGAACAACAAAAAGTGATACCCAAAATAGAAACAACCAAGGATCCAAAATAAACATTCCTCCGTGAAAAACCATATATACTTATAAAATAAATAACACTGGTACACAGAATGGGTGTATCACAATGGTTTAGATATAAATTTCAGTAATATAGTTGAATGAGATCATTAGTTGTCAATGACAATAAATATTACCATAAATGTAGGGAATCCGCGAAACAAAAACAAACGAAATAGAAGTAGGTGAGGCTTGATTTAATATTATGAGTCGATCTAATAGATCTGGTAATAATAAATAAGATGATGATGGAAAAATGAGGTAAGAGGGTTCGAAATCGAAGAATCTTATCTAGTTTAAACAAATCGTAAAATGTAAATATAGACTATCCGTGAAAAAAAAATGAACAAAATAAAGTCATGGGAGGCTTACCAGAGTGTTGCGAGTGGAGATGATAGGTCCGAGGAGAGTAAAGATGATAAAATATAATGTCAAAATGAGTTTAACGAAACTAGATTGAAGATTCAATTCTAGGTTTTCCACGCGAGAGAGACCAGTCGCAGGTCTGTCGATCGAAAAATCAGAAAAGACAATCCATGGGGCGTGATAAATTTTTTAAATGTTTTATAACGTCGGTTATTTAATAACTGACGTTATAAAATATTTTATTATATTTATAATGTTGGTAATTATAATAACCGACGTAAAAAAAGTCATGTGTTGGTTTTTTACGTCGGTTATTCTATAACTGAAGTAAAAAACACATCAGAAACCACATATTTTTACGTCGGTTATTTTATAACCGGCGAAGAACTGCTGGGTGCTGGTTTTTTACGTTGGTTATTATATAACCAATGTAATAACTTTGGAGGGTTGGGTTTTTACGTCGGTTATCAAATAACCGACGTCAAAAATGCCTCAGCTGCTGATTTTTTTATGTCAGTTATGAATTAACCGATGTAAAAAAGTCGTTAGATACCTCATCTTTTAATTCGGTTATAAAATAACAGATGTAAAAAATTCCGCGCGTTGGTTTTCTACATCAGTTATAAAATAACCGACTTAAAAAATTCATTAGATACCTCATTTTTTACGTCGGTTATTAAAATAACTAACGTAAAAAATTTACTCTCAGTATTTTTTACGTCGGTTATAAAATAACCAACGTAAAAAATCATGTATCACAGATTTTCACGTCGGTTATATATAACGGACGTCAAAAATGGTGACGTTTAAAACCTTTTTTGAACTAGTGATTGAACCAAATTTTACTTATGGATATTAAACATGTCTCTCAGATTTTTAAAATTCAACTCACAGAATTGGTAAAATAATTTTTTATTCAAATTTGCAAATGCTCCTAGAATGTGGGTAAAAGACGGTAAAAAGTTCGATAAGATTTTATATATCTAAACATATTATAAAATGAATCCAATGAATTAAGTTGAAAATATATAGGTATTAGGGATCTATTTTAACCAAAAATAAATTAAAATAAAATAACTAATTATTTAAATAAAAAGTCAGTTTTAAATAATAACTTAGTGTTTTTCACTATTCATCAAAAATTGAAAGTTTTCAGAAAAATACCAAAAAATTTACCCTAAGATAATTTTGATATTATGAATTCAAAAATGATGTCTATTTTACCAAATCAAAAACATAGAAGTTTCATTTATTAATTTAAAATTAATTCCCATTGTTAAAACCAAAATGCGAGTTTTTAAAGGTAAAAACTATCAAAAGATTGACATGTGTTTATGTCAAATTTAAATGTAAAATTGCTTATAATAATATAAATTGTATTTAATGATAAAAATATAATCTTATTTTACTTCCAAAACGTTAAAATGAATAATTTATCACTATAAAATATTTCGATTAAAAAAGCTATTTTCAATTAAAACATAGAATTTTTCGCTATTCATCAAAATTTGAATGTTATGAGAAATGTAGCAAAAGAATTTCCAAACTAAATTTTTATGTCCTACTTCTAAGGAATAATTTAATTTCATTAAATTTAATATAAAAATATGTCAAATATTGTTTTTAAAAAAGGGTTCACCATTAAAAGGTGGTAAAATTCCATTTTTTAAAATACTTATTTTATCCGAAAAAATGAATGTGTTCTCATATTATGTCTAAGAAACAAATTATATGGATGTTAAAATAATATGGAGTATATAAGATTCAAAATTTTGTTAATACTATTCATAACCACTTTTTTGAACGTTTAGTTTTAGTATGTTTTGGTGCACTCGAACTCAGTGTTGCGTGTAGCGCAAGCTATTGAATTACTTTAATGAGATAACGTACTATGAAACCATGGGGTGTTACACATACAAACATAAAACCCATGAGTAATGACTCCCATGGGTCTGTCCATCATAGTGTGTTCCTACATAGTCTCCAATTAAAGGCCTGAAATGGTTCCATACCAATGTTGGAGTAATAGTTTTTTTATTAATACTCCACCAGAGGTAGGTGATCCTCCAAACTATGACTAAAGTCTAGGATGAAAGCATGTAGCATATCCTTTGGAACCTAGATGGTCCTCTCAATCTCACCATCTGTCAGGGGATGAAACATTGTGACTAATAACAATTGAGTCCCGAACGCCTCCTGAAATCCCTTCTAGAACTGGGATGTGAAGTGAGCATCACAGTCTGAAACAATCATGCAAGGAACCCTGTGAACCTGAACAATCTCTTGAACGTAGACGCATCCCAATATGTATAACAAACCCTGCTTTCGGATGGGTTGAAAGTGGGCCGACATGGTGAGTTGGTCAATGATAAGCCATATGGTATTGTTTCCCCTAGATTTTTGTTGTAATCCTTTCACGAAGTACATCAATATGTCATCCCACTTCCACTCTAACACCTCATGAGGATAATCCAAACCTACTAGAACCGGATTCTCTTCCTTCACTTGTGAAAAAATTAGTCCTCGAGAACATAACTCTTCCACTCCCTTCTTCATCCCCAGTTAGTAGAACAGCCTTTGGAGATCCCAGTATATCATTGCCACACCTAGATGTACCGCGAAATGGGATCTGGGAAACTCGCTCAAAACCATCTCTCACAACCCCACTAGTACAAAAGTTCACCCTCGAAAAAAGAAGACATGCCCCCCACATATAGAATATCTATCAGGGGCTTGCCCTCTGGATAACGGAGCACATCAGGTCTCATAGTATACATCACCAAGTGGTGCCTCCATAACTCGATGTAAGAGGGGAGGTGTGACAACCATCTGATAGAGGTAAGATGCTCCATCACTATTGATGAAGGATATCTGCATCATGTCAAACTTATCTGATGTCTCACTCAGCAACTTCAAGCCAGTTCACCTACTCAGCGCGTCTTCCACCACATTCCCGTTCCCAAGAGTATATTAAATTATGAAGTCATAATCCTGGAGGATCGCTAGCCATAGCCACTACCTCAAGTCCATTTTCTTCTAGGCGAAGATATACTTGACACATTTGTGGTCGGAGAAGATGGTAAACAGATCACCCATTAGGTAGTTCCATCACATATTCAAAGAAAAGAACACTACTGCTAGATCGAGGACATGGGTCGTATAGTTCTTCTCATGTTTCCTCTATTATTGAAATCTGTAGGCAATCAATGATTGTCACTACATAATGATACAAATTACTCTGGTTCTTAATGCATCACAGAACACTACATATCCAATTCCATCCACTGGCTATCTCAAGATGGGGGCACTTGTTAACCTCTATTTTAGATCCTAGAATCTATGTAGGAATTTTTCCATCCACACAAAGGGATTTACCTTCTATGTAAAATATGATTAGGATGCTTCCACCATAGAAATTTCCATCACGAACCTTCGGTAGTACAGAGCCAAACCCAAGGACCTCTGCACCTTAGTCACACTCCAATGTGGCTACCCAGAAAACTTGGCATGTATCTTCGTCATGTACACTACCAGTCCAGCCTACAAAATGAAGTTTCCAAGAATGTAGACCCACAAAATCCATATTATATATTTTGATAGATTCCCATAAATATGGTTCTCTAAGATCCTATCCAGGACCATCCTCAGGTGTGTCGTGTGCTCCCCCATGGATGTCAAGTAAACCAGAATATCATCAATGATGTCCATGATGAACTAATTAAGGTAATGCTGGAAGATCTTGGTCATGAGTCCCATGAATACTATTCTGGTGTTGGCTATGTCGAATTTCATCACCAAGCCTTCATAGTGGCCATACCGACTTCTGAATTTTTTCTACAGTATATAGTTATCTCATATAAGTAGCTGTTGGTAGCCATATCTGAGGTCTATCTTAGAGAACCACCACATTCCCTTCAGCCGATTGAAGTGATCATCAATTACTACCATATGAAAATATATTTTTTTACACATTTTTGATAGATTTATATTTTATATAATAAATATGAATCATTTAAATTAAAAATAAATGTCCTTTAAAAAAGGAAATATATTCCCATTCTCAGTTTAGTCATTCTTGGGGAATATAATTTGATATTACATTTTACAACACTTTGATAATTTATATGTCAAAATAAATTTCATTTTTTGAAAAATAATATAAAAATTATCTTATTGTTAATTTTCTGTATTTTTCTGATGAGTTTCATCCCATCATAAAAAGATACAAATATGGAATTTTAGTCGAAAAATTTCTTTTTATTAGAATAATTTATATTGTTAAATTTTAGTTTCAATTTATTTTAATGTATAATTTTATTATTTTTTATAAGTTATTCTAATTTAGTTCATTGAAATAATTTTCATATTGTATGTGGATAATAAAAAAATTACTCTACTGAACATTTTCACTATAAATCCCCGCTTTAAAATCATGTCTATGAGATTACTTTAACAATTTAATTTTTTAATTTCACGAGTTAAAATTATCCAAATAGATTTCATAATTGAAATTCTTATAATTTTTATTTTTAATGGAGAACAACATTATTTTTGACGATAATTATTTTGGAACAATGCTAAAATTAATTATATTGATTTAGGTATAAAGGAGTTTTATAGGTTAATAAATGTATAATATAAGGTGATAAATGACCTACCAACATTTTGAAAACTCATTACCATCACATATTTCTACCCAAAACAAATTCTGCTCTATTTATATTTGTATTTGGGGTATTATTCATTGAATTTTACCTATATAATAAGTTGAATTAAGAAAAAAAAACCAAAAAACAACTTTTATTACATTTATCATTTTTAAATCATTGTGATAGGAAAAACATTATATTTTCAATTAAAAATATTAAATTAAAATTTAATTGAGTCATTTTTATCATGATATATTATTTTAAAATGTTTTTTAACAAATTGATTTAAATTCATATGAAATTATAATGTATGAATTATTTATTTAATAATTATCAAAAATAAATGTTACATAAAATAATAAAGATTAATTTAATTTATTGATTAATTTTCTTCTAATGAGTTTTTATGTTCATATATATTTTCAAATATTTTTTAACATAACATATTCAAATTACATCAATAATTTTATATTTTTAAACACTAATTAAATATATTTTGTCAGATTTTACATTAAAGTTATTTTTGTAATAAATTATATATTACTAAATAATTTAAAATTAAAAAATCCTATAATATGAAAATTTATTTTAAAATGTTAAAAAAATATAATATACGGTCTATTATTCTTTTATAATGAACACAATTTCCACTATTAATTAAAAACATTGATAATGGGTTTATAGTTCAAGTATTGTTTTTGCTTGTTACATGAGTTTTTCGAAATTAATAATCATCAATATATTTATATATTATAAATTATATATAATATTGTTAATCATTGTTTCCAATCACTTTATAATTAAAACTCTAATTTAGTCTTAAAGTCTAATTTAATTTTTTTAAAAAATCGTAAACATAATTAAATCACAGAAATAGTAAAATTTGGATACATATGATTTAAGGAAAAAAGTTCTAAAAATTAAACTATTCTATTTGGTGGGTCGGAATATACCATTTTATCCACACATCCCACTAATAATCAGCCTTAGATAAATTAGGTAAGGGTTACCACATAATAATGAATGATTTTTTATTAATTACAAGAATGAAAAACCTCCAAAATTATACAATGTCACTCACTCCCTGACACCCTTCACATGTATCAAGCCATTTGGATCATCCCAAACCGTCCAAAATCAAAACCAAAATGTGCATCCATAATCCTAGAATACTTATTTAATAAATAAATCTCCCATTTGATAGGTTTACTTTACAACTAAGGAGGATACATTAAGAATGATTAATGTTCTTTTAAAATTTATTTTATTATATATCTCAATCAACCTCATTAAATTCCAATTATAACGTTTTTATATAATAACCTGTGTATTGTAAAAATAAATTGAAGTTTTAATGAAATGTTTTTAACCGAATAATTCACACACATACATCAAATGGATTATGAAATCATTATTTCATTGTTTGTAGGACAACCCATCCCTATGATATGTCATTTGTTTCTCCATTAAGATCTTTAATAGTTTTTATTGATGATGTATTTATCAATTTTATGTCAAAAATATTTTATTTATAATGGTATTATGACACTATAGATAGTAAAGAAAAAAAATTGAATCGTGTTTTTCATTTTTTACAAATATAATATAGTTGATCATTGTTATGGATGAAAACTGGCTTCTGAAGTAATGTTATATGTTCACATTTCACATTGAATGTATTAAGGATGATTTTAAAAAATTGATTGATATAATGACATAATATTGATACTTTAAGGGTAATATTTATATCATTTACTATTATTTATTTCAATATTATATGAAAATGGAATCATCATTCTTGCGTTCGTATGTCCTACCATCTACATGAACGATGTATTTCATTTCATATCACAATATTTTATTATTTATTATAAATACCTATATAATTATTATATATGATATATAAATCATGATTTATATTCTGGAAGATATTAAATCTTTATTTAATTACAGTGATCAAGAAAATAACAATTTAAAACAAACATGATTACCATGGAAACTAACACCACAAACAATAAAAATAAAGAATTATGATTATCAAAATTGATATCAAATGACATAAATGGATCATATATGAAATTATAAATTTTAATATATTATTTTTATATCCTAATAAAACTATATATTGCATTATAATTAATATTATAGGGAAATCATCCAAAAGTAAGCATAAGTAATGGGATTTTATCTCAACATAAATTTCATTGTGACTTGTTAGTTTTTATGAACCAATTCAATTTTATGTAATGAATTTAATACCCCATTGACATGTAACATCATTAACCATTCCTTATTAATGTTTTTTTATGATTTAATTTTAATTATTTAATACAATGATGATTGGATAGAAATTTTTTATATGGTGAAATTTATATTGCAATCTATAATTCTTTTCTAATTGTTAACATTCTCTTCAAACAATTAGTTCCATGTAATATATATTAATTCTAAAATACATTTCTCCTAAATAAATGTATTCATGTGCGAGATATACAGATTTTGTAAAATTTATAATTTTCTTTAAGAAATAGATTATTTTTTATGTTATTTTTTTTGTCAATGGAAATATTGATAAATATGCATCATTTAGTCAGTACAAATAATTAATAAACGAATTTTTTATGACTTGAAATTATTTTTCAATATGTGAGGAAAGATTTGGGATTTTATGAAATGGATTGGAGAATTTTTAATGTAATCCCCTAGATGAATGTGTAATCTAATGAGATGAATCGGTTGGATAAATCAGATTGGTTTTTACCAAAAATGTTTTATACCATCTTCTTAATGGTAATAATGATAAATGTACCATGTACCTAGAAAACTTTACTTCTAATAATTATACATTTAATTGAATCAAAATTTTGTTATTATTATCCATGATATTTTATATATGATAAAATATATGAATTATTTCTAATCTATATCTATTAATTAATAGAAATGTGTTCAATGTTATGTACCTTTCCATATGGATACTTCCTTATCAAATCATTATAGTCATGTTACATAAATGGAATGTGTATATAGTTTTTTAACCTTCCATGTTAATTTTTAATGTATTCATTTGTTCTTATATCATACTTAACCAATATTGGGAATTTTTTATCACTAGTGATTTGTTTACATTACTTAGGTTATGATAATTATATACATGAATGAATATCCAATGATTCAGTTTATATAAATGTTTTACTATGCTTTAATTTCTATACCATATTAAAAATGGTTTAAATTTATATATATGGGTCTCTAAAACATCTAAAATGATTCATCCTTTAGAACATGATTCCATTAATCATCCTAATGTAATATTGTATTCTACTAGAACATTCCTAATGGAGACAAGATCATTATAGCTTGTATCAAAGAATGATTAATAGAAACCACAGTAACTAGACGTAGGAAAAAATATGCAATGGATCATAACCCTATGGTAGAATTTGATGATAATTATCGAGGAAAACACAAATGTTTTTGTAAGGTATAGATTTTTTGAATCTTCTAAGAAATACATCATAGAAATTATACTACAAGTGCATGTGGTTCAAGAATAAATTTACCCAGCTGAATGTTGTGAACAAAAAAGTACATATCTATTAAGAAAAATTTAATATACTAACAAATTTAGAAGCATTGACGAGGGTTATGCCACAAATTTAATATCATTAAACACAATGAAAACTCTATTAGAATAAGTTTTTGGATGAAATGATTTTTTAATATCATGAACAATTAAAAAAATCATAAATTATACATATTTTTAAAATAATTACCTAAATTAAATAAAACTATTTATATGATCTAAATTATTATACTGATGAAACTATTTGATATGGAAGTGTTAGAGATGTGACATCTGTTAAAATGAATTCAATTAAATTAATTTAACCCCCACATTTGAATATCTATTTATTCAATTATCACTAATTATATATTAAATCAAAATACTATCTGGTATCTAACTCAAATATTATAAAATATTATTATTTTCATAAAAATAATCGATCATTATGATCTCAAGCTAGACGAATAATTTACCACCCATTGTAGCACTGAATCAATTGGTGAAATACAATAACCTATTTCCCACTAGGTTAAAGTATATATCTATGTCAGGTTCACTCACATAATATCAATTATAAGTTATTAAATACACATTTCTATTTAAAATGAAATCAAAATTTTAGGTTTTTAGTTAATATATATATTTATTCGAAATTTTATCCAATCGATTAATGATAAAATGACGCACATGATTGATAAGCAAAAAAGAAATTTAATAATGATCTATAGCTCCTGATAACATATTATATATCACACAAACCAAGACCAGAGATGGAGTGCATACTCAAAATGAAAATTAATTCAAACTATAATATCATCAAATAATAAAACATCCAATTGATGAAATTATTTTAAAAGGAAGTCAAACTTGGAATCATATAATAGCATGAAATTATAGTTTAGTGCATCACAACTCTAACACCAAATAATTATATACTGATTGGAAAATCATGACACATAAGATAATAGATAAATGATTTGACTATGTTTTTGTCAAAGTGATTATCACTAAAGGCCACCTTAAATTTCTATATCATGAATATCATCACACTGTGAATCATCATAACATTGACTAAAACCACCACCACCAATTGTGAAATCTACTGGTGTTGTCCACAATCAATGAAAACAAACCACACTGTTAGAGAGAGAAATCACCCAATTAAGATAGAATATAACTTGATGAAACTCTTGTTGAAGACTTATTAGAATAGCATCTTCACTAGAATATTGAATTATTTGATAGCTCGGTGCAAGAAAGAATGATATGGGGAAATCTAGATTGGCACTTACTCAGGTCTGATGAGGATCAGAGGCTACATATATAGTGGTGTGAAGTTATATGATATGTATTGATCATGGAATATACACTAGAGTGTCTTTATACTATTTCATAAGTGGAACACACCGTATGTTGTACATGGTTGAAGAGGGAGGTGATGTGCCTGTGGGGTAGAATGTTGATCGAAATTGTAATCTGTTCATATGAAGGAAGCAGCACACCTAGTGTAGGGTGTTCATGATGATGGATATTTCTATAGAGAATACTATCATGTGGTTGATAGGGGATTCCCTTGGTGATGTGTAGTAGGTAGGTAATTTAAGGGTACAGAAGTAAGGATATTGAGGAGATGTATTAGGGAGAGGCCACTACATGTTTGGTGTTGTAGTTCACATATAGTTGACTAGTTGGATTTTTCCTTCTGGAGGGAAGTGGAGCAGCTTGTATTTCCCCTATATTCTACTTATAAAAGGTAAAATCTCAATATATTTAGATGTATATATGAATGATAATGAATGTAGTCAGGTCATGCACACCTATTTGAAAATTTAAACCTAATAAATTATTAGTTAGTATTTAAAAACAATTCAAGTTATAAAATTAACAATTCTAATAAATGAATAACAACAATTATAATGTTATAAAAATTATATAAATGGATAAATTTATAATAAAAAATAAATACATCAATGTACATATAATTTTATAATTCAAAATAATACATCAAATATAATTATAATAGAAATTTAATTTATCAAAAAAATTATAATACGACAATTAAAAGTCTTTCTAATTTAACAATAAAAATAATAATAAATACAGTACTAATATTTTAAAAAATATGTTTTTTTAAAATATATATAATACATAAAAAAAATAAAAAATTATATAAAATAATAATTAAATAATAATAATTAAACTAGGAAAAAAAATTTAAGGCATATATATTTAATGTTAATAAACAATCAAATTAAATTTAACTAATTATAAACCATAATTACTAATATCAGTATATCAATTCACTAAAAATTATCAAAATATCTAAAACAATAAAAAAATATGAAAATAAATTAAATACACTACAAAATGATTAATTTTTTTAAAAACCTTTTTAGAATATTAGGAAAAAATACATCTCAAATACATTTATATCAAATCCCCCCTCACATAAACCATTCCAATCATGGGAAAACTATCATAAATTAAATGAAACTTCCCAAACAAAAATAAGAGGAATATAATTAATGATTTAAAAATTTTCAAACCCATTTATCTAAAAAATATCATTATTAATTTATAATTACAATTTTTTAAAATCAATTTATCATTCTATGTCAATCATTTGAAAAAAGAATCAACAGTCATGGATCATGTGAGAAACCAAACCATCTCTCTCATCAACCAAATAATTTGATGAAATATTTTCTCAATTCTCACACACATTAGTAATTACCATATGAATTAAATTAATTTCATATCTAAAGTAGTTGAATTCAAAATAATAATTTATTAATAAGGACTTTACTAGAGTATCAAATTTTTCTAATGCAACGAGATGGTTGATCATAATTTTTTTAAATTTTTTGGAAAAAATATTGTTTTTATATAAATAAATTCATGAAAAATTTCACTCCAAATGTCACCATCACACTATCACTCAATTACACTTAAAAAATAACTTCTACCAAAACATATGATAATAAAAATCATCCCTATTTATTTAGGACAATAATAAGTCAAAAATGATTTATAGGCAATCTTATGAGGATCTGTTCAAAAACCCCTTGAAAAATAAATAAGAAAAAATCCAAATAATGTTACACAAATTTTCATTCTATATAGTGTATTAGTGAATGTATGTTATATAACAAATTTTATGGCTACTAGATTAATATATCATCACATTTATTAGTCTCCCCAAAATCAAGGGTTACCATGTAATAACCAAAAAAGTAATCATTACTAGAAATAAAAATAAATCACCTTACAATATAAAAATTCATGTAATTAATATTGATACTTTGAAGAATAACACATATGATCCTGATTAGACAATTCCAATCCATGTGCTTCAGATGACTCAATTCCCGTCAAACAACCCACTATATGATAAAACATCTCCTCATTCATTAAAAAATCGTAATGAAAATATCCAAGAATTGGGAAGGAAAGGATATCAGCTGTGGGATTAGTGTAAAAGTATTATTCATTGCTTATAAAGGATAAATTATCGAAAATATGTATGCATGGATTAGTTGTTCAAATGTGCTAAATATCTCAAAGAATTCCCTTATTCATTTTAGTGAAATGTTCTCAATTCCAATCACATTGACGGAAAAATATACAATGTTATACATGACATTACATGGCCAATAATTCCTCAATAAAAATAATGTAATAAATTATTTAGAAATGGAAAAAAATCATTACATTTATAGAAATATAATGGTGGACAATATAGACAAGCATGACTGAAAATATGTACCACAAAAAATAATATATTTCAAAAAAACATTTTCAATGTATCGATTAATATCATATAAAATACATGTTATGAGATCAATGATCAATAATTATGAATAGGAATCATGTGATAAAATTTCCAAAGGATATTAGTGGTATGCCTTTGACTGGGTTATAATATAAATACAAACACATTCAATTGGATTAAATAGTGAAATGGATATTTGTTTTTTTTCATTATTTAATGTGTTTTTAATTATTTTACTTTGTGTTTCTGGAATCATATAATATTAAAAAAATTAATACACTTCCCGGTGTAAGTGATTATACACAAGGAAATGAATCATATATTCGATTTTACTTCAAAAACAATTTCTTGTAGAATATTAATATGGATAGCACAAAACATAATCATATCATAAAGATAAAAAAATAATGTGAATGATAAAAATGTAACTATGGGATTCAAATCCACTGCATTTCTAGGAAAAAATAGATTGCAGTAAATGAATTCAATTTTATAATAAAATAAATTAAAATAAATGAAGTGATATTAGAACAAAAGACAATAGGACACACCGAAACCATAATGGAAAAACAAAAAAGGAATGCACGATCAGCTCTACATAGGTATATGTCTATGAAACATATTCCAAGAAAAACCAGATATATTCCATATGAGTCACAAGGTAACGAAGATAAGTCAAAACTAAATATTAGCCACAGATACTTCTTGAGGCATGCTCATTTGAGTATAACTCACTCCTAATGCCTTTATGTCATATGGGACTCCTACAAAGAGGTCTCGCAAATTTGGGACCTGACCAAATTGGAATACAATGGTCATGGTCATGATATACAGAGAGGGGATTCTTCCCAGGGAATACCAACAACCCAATTTTTATTAATATGCAATGTAGGGGATTCCTATGAATAGATTCCAACAACCCAACTGATGTATCTAGTTACACAGGGGATTCTCCACCATGAATACCGAGAACAATTTCATTATGTCTCATTAGATAGAGGATTAATTCCTTGAAAATTGTGCTCACATCAATTCCAAAAAAACACTATCTAGGGTGATAGAGGATCTCTCCAATCCCACAGCTGGATGCCACAACTCTATCAGGGTGTTGGACTCTGGATGGGATTTCTATCTAGTGATGTGGATGTGATGTTACACTAAACCCTCAAGGAAAGAACCAATGGAAACTCTGCACCTACACTTGTTCATACTAATGACCAACCAAACCATCTTGAAAGGAACGCCTCAATGCATCGGTCCCAATGCCAATAAAGGATCATGAAATGGACATTCAATTTGAATGTAATGGAACTTTTTATAAAAAAAGCATGGTTGGGTCCATGTCTGACCCGACCCGGTTAGGCCGACCTAACATGAACACAATCGATTCGGTCTAGGCCGGTCCAAACTGGCCTATTGGGCTGTGTGGTCCAACCCACTAGGTGGATGTATGAGAATAGTTCCTCTAGCCCAGCCAGATCATGCATGCTAGTTTCTTACCATCGGATATGGGTCACCCTAGCCATGCCCCATCCATCAGACACAGTCACCACCCGGTCCCTCGGGTTCATGCGGTGTTGGTTTGTGTCTACATGACCAGTCCGCCTCCTTTCACATGGTCTAATACATCATGCCTCCAACTTCTAGATGTTGTGGAAACCGCATTTCCAGCTCACCGCCTCCACGACCTGCCTAGTCATGGCTTCAGACCATCACCTACATCCACTACCACCTTGGCTCCCACTATCGGTTGTCCAGCTGATGTCATTTCCTTTGTCTCATGTTTCATAGACTACCACAGGTCATCCTACCACTATGGTCCAATCCTGACAATGGGATTTCTATATCACCAGTCGTCAAGCTGGAAACTATTCTGGTAGTTCACATGGCTCTGCCGCCTCACCGAGTCAGTTCCACCCCCACCACCAGTGGCCTCACCATTTCACGCCCCACCTAGAATGGACATAATCACCTCTCTGACCTCCTCTTTATTCCATAGTCAGAAAATGATGCAGTTATTTCAACAAGTCTTCTCGAATAAAAAAATGTCTGAAGAATGAGTAATGTGGGGAGGGACAAGAACAATAAAACCCAATGAAGATGGATCTAGGTCTTTTTTGTGTTGGCCTCAATCCGTCCACAATATTATTGAATATTGCAGGTAAAAACAAATCAATTCAAAGCAATGATAAATCCTAAACCAAACCACAAAAAAAAACCATCCCAAACCACAAAAACAAATGAGTTGTAGGTTAGTTTGTTCATTTACTAATCCATTCTCATCATGAGGATAAAGAATGGGGGAGGAAGATCAATATAAAACTCACACCCAACCTGGGGTTTGGATCAACCAGTGAAGAATGTTTTTCATCATGGGGGATTCGTCCACGAGCTATCTTGATCTATTTTATCGTTGTCATTCTTCCTTGACCAATGAAATGTTCCCCTAACACTTTTCTTCACCAGATCTTCCAATGGAGTTTTCTTGTATTGTGAATCTAATCTCATATTCCTACCAAGCTATTATTGATGAAAACCTATTTTAGGATTGTCCTGTCATTGTGTTGCAGCATCTCCACTGTGCATTATTTATGAATGAAAATGGGAAGCACCAGCGTGGTGTCTCAGCATTTCTATGAAATGATAAATGAAATAAAATAATCATTTTAAGATTATTTATTTATCCCTTTAAAAGTCAAAATATTAAATTTCACCCTTGACCCATTCCATTCGAGGATACGCACTACCTAAGGTAATGTCATTATTTTGAAAGTAGCGGTGCCCTCATATTTTTGATTTGAGAGTCCATTTAGATGTATTTAATGTTAAATTTTAGCTACCTCATAATTTTAAATTAAAAACTGAAATTTATTAAATTGTTTTTTCTGAGCACATTGGGCCTTAGAATCTCCTTCCATCTCAATAACTGTTCTCATAATTTTCCCAATTAATATTAAAGAAACATGATAGAAATTCAAGTAAATTATCCAAACCTTAGGTATTTACATCCCATAAAGACAAAATAGGAGTTACTCACCCAAAAGGTGAGGGTAATGAGAATTACTGTTAGCCTCCAAATCTGATGTGCACATCTGGAGATTTTGGTGCTTCCACCGGACACAAACCGAGGGAATCGATCACCCATGAAGGGTTTTCTCCTATCAACCCCCTATCTCCAATGAGAATTTAGAAAAAGTTACTATGTATTCAATGTCTAACTCACCCCAATCGATAATGTGAAATGGGTCCTGCACATACCTCCCTAGCTACAACACATGAAGGGAATCATTCATCGGATTCATCAATAGGGGTAGAGATAAGCGGTATTCCACATCACCGACTCTATTCAGAATCTAAAAAGGGCCAATGTATATCAGAAATAAGTTTCCACCTTGGGAAAATATTTACATACCCTATTGTGGTGACAACTAAAGGAACAGAAGATCTTCCTCCTCGAACTCCCAGGGAATCCCTCTCCTATTGGTTTGTGATTTATTTCTACTCTGTATAGTCCTTATCTGCTCCTGGATGATTTTCACCTTCTCTATGGTAGCCTGTACCGACTATAAAACTATGAGTGTTGACACCCCTGGGTCTGTCTAGCATAGAGGTGCTCTGTTAGGTCGCTGGTAAATTGCCTCATATGGTTCCATACTAACGGGTGAGTTACAACTATTGTTCAATGCAAACTCCACCAAAGGTATGTTATCCTTCCAAATGTGGACAAAGTCTCTGAGGAAATCACATAGCATGTCCTAAAAAACAATGATGGTCCTCTCCTTATATCCATCTGTATAGGGGTGAAACATCATTCTCAAGTGAAAATGAATACCAAACACCTCCTGAGAGATCCACCAATGTCAGGGTGTGAAATGAGATTCATGATCTGAAATGATCGTCGAAGTAACTCTATGAAGACGAATTATCTCATGCATATAGCAGTGTCTCATTCTCTCTATTAAATTCTACTATATGAGGGGTAGGAAGTGGACCGACATGGTGTTTCATTAAATGATCATTGATATGGTATCGTGTCCCTGGGACATGCATGGAAAACCTATCCTGAAGTCCATCAATATCCCATCCCACTTCCTCTCCATCACCTCGAGTGGATGAGTCATGCCTGCAGTAATCAGAGGCTCTACCTTCACATACGGGCATGTGAGGAACTAAGAAATGAACTCTACTACAAACTTCTTCATTCATGGAAACCAAAACTGACATTAGATATCTTAGTACATCTTTTCCACACACAGATGTACCGTAAAAGGTGATTTGTGAAAGTCCCTCAAAATCTCCTCTCACAATGCCAATGGCACAACTACGGACCCTCTAAAGAGAACAATGTGCTTAACACCTATTGAATATACATCATGGTAATTCCATTTGTACAAATAATCATGTCATGTCTCGTATTAGATATCCCCAAGATGTGCCTCCCTGACTCACTATAATAGGGGAGGGGTGAAAAGCATCGATTGAATGTAATATGCTCCATCATTATACAAAAAGTATATATTTTGTGCGAAAAACTGCTCTAGCACCCCAATCAACAACTAAAGACAGACCTCCTACCATATTTGTATGCCACCATGTTCCCCTTCACAATATTATAGTCAATAACATCGTATAACACTACATAACCAATGTCCCCCTCCTATAGTCTTAAGATGGGAGCACTCATCAACCACTGCCTCAGCTCCTGAAAACATTGAAGGAACTTCTATGTATATTCCAAGGGATATCTGTTTTATTTCAAATCCATAAAGGTTGTTTCTACCATGAAAATTTTAGGAATAATCCTCTGATATTACCAATCCAAATATAGGAAACTCCTCACCCTATTCACTTCCTAGGTGGCTCCCAAGGAAGCATTGCCCCAATCATCATAGTGTCCACAGAAACTCAAGAATCTGAAATGATGTGTCCCAGGATGTGGGACTCTCGAGACTAGAAATGAAACTTCAAGGTCTTAACATAATGTTGGTGCTCTCCGAGTGTGTCTGGGACCATCCTGATTTCTATCGCATGCTCCTCCTCAGATGCTGAGTACGCCAAGATGTCATCAATAAGGACCTCAATGAACCTATCTAAGTAGGGATGAATGATCATGTTCATTAGTCCAATGAATACTTCTGGGGTGTTGGGTAGGCCCAATGATATCACCAAATACTCGTAGTGGCCATACCGAAATCTGAAGGCTATCTTTGATACATCCTCATCCATTACATGAAGCTGACGATAGCCAAACCTTATATCTATCTTCAAGAACCACCTTGCTCCCTTCATCTGATCGAAGAGTTCATCAATTCTCAGAAGTGGATATTCATTCTTCATGTTCACTAGTTTCTGGTGCAGGAATGCCATGAATTGGCTAATGTTTCCATCTTCCTTCTTGGAAAAACAAATTGGGATGCTCGGGGTGAAATATAGGACTTATAAATCCTGCCCTTTTTAGGTCCACCAATTGTATCCTCAACTCATGAAGCTCCTCATGAGATATTCGATATGGAGGTTTATATATTAGTGTCAAACTAAGGTACATATCAATGAATAATGTCGACATCCTAATGGGGAGGCAATTTGGGGACATCCTCGGGAAATAATGATACATACTCCTCCACCACTATCAGAAACTGAGTACTCTCATCATCTACAACACTGAGGGTAAGGCTTGATAACAGGTGGGTAATCAGCCAAAACATCTTCTGAGAAATTCCATCATGTGTTATGTGCATTATGTTTTCATAAGAAAAGGAATACATGGTCCCATCTCTATAGACAAACCACACCCTTTTCCTAAAACACTCAATCTGATCATGGACAATTGATAACTTTTCCATACATAAAATGACATTATAAGGCCTCTACACTACTACTGATAGATCAAATATAGAGCTCTAGTCACCAATAGTAATATCAAATTTTAGGTACATGTTTTTGATCATCGAATACCTTTCCATAAAAGTCTCTAAACGTAAGTGTCGAGCCAATGTCTCTACCAGAATCTCTTTTCCCAAGACATAGTTCATGGAAAAAAAGAGTGACTGAAACCTTTGTCTATCATAACTACGGACAGGGTGGTAAAGACACAAATTGTATGACAAATAATCTCTAGAGAATGGGGATCATATTTCTCCATCACATGAAGATGGCCTCGTCCCAATCCACCCACTCTATGAGCCCATTGTGGACCACCTGGGGGGTTTTGGTGGTAGTACCCCAAACCTCCCCACCCACCCACAACATGTTGCATTTCCTACTACCCTTCTATTTACACAACCTTGTGGACCATCTTGGTTGATCATATACCTCTGCCTCTGTGGTCCCTGGACTATCCCCCTATCCACTGAATGTCGGTCGGGTAGTCCTGGGCCAGATTCCAATAGCCATCGAATGGGTAACATCATACATATCTAGGTATAATCAAGCCACCCTGGGATCCCTACACCACTAACCTGGTAACCTAGTGTAGTGTCTTGATTATCCTAGTTGGCTTGGTCCCCTTCGACCATTGTCAGTTACCTGCTGCTGAAGACCCTCCTACATGGTTCATTATAGTATATCATACTACTAGTGCATGCATTGCAAGAAATCTATCAACAAGAATAGGTTGCTCCAATATCAGATCATAATTGATAATTATAAGTCACAAAATTAACTAGCTGATATCCCGGAATAGCCTTTACTTGATGGTCTGATCCCTGAGGAATGGGTATCACTCCATATCTATGGAGCAATGAGACAGGTCTATGAACCACGTTGAGTACTTCGCTACCATCTAACTATCCTGATGTAGATGTAGGAGCTCATATATATGAACTGGGCATAATGTATCAGCAAGGAAATCCTCCATTAACATACACTTAATTTCATCCAATGATAGTGTTGCCTCATTATTGGTCTAGGTTACTAAGCTCCACCATCTCCCAGTTGAGCCCTGAAGAAGTATTTGGGCTAGGACAACCATCTGGTCAGCATGCATCCTCACTAGAAAGAAGACATGAGTGACTACCTCAAACCAATCCTTAGTTATATAGGGGTCTGTATCACCCATAAATATGGGAGGCTGATACCTCTAGATGTCATGCAATGCAATCACCCCATGTACATCCCCTACTGGTTGAACTTATAGTAACTCCTACTTGATGGGTGTTGGTATCACCATTTCCCCATGTAGAGGTTCTATCTCCTATGCAGGGAGTATCAATATTATAGTACCCTCTACTGAAACCTCATATCTAGGCATACTATACTCTTGGTAACACAAATGAATCCTGGATGGCTGTTTTTGTGGAGGAAACTTAAAAAATCATGATAAACCATGGTCAATAGAGTATATTTGGATACCTGACTCAAGAAGGTCATGGAAAAATGTCACCCATTCTTATATTATGCATATAACATTCATTTCTATACTACTAGGGTTTTCATTAAAAGTTATGAAATAGGTGCTCAGAGACCTGGTGTATGGATACCTTAGCTGTCACACCAACATTGGAGTCCCATTCCTGAAATATGAACTCAAAACACTTAAAACTACTGACCCAAATAAATCTCATAGAATCTTAGTCCCTATATGAATTTGAACCCCATAGATACAACAATATCATGACCCATTCCTACGGGGCATGAGTAGTGAATACCCAAATCTACCCTATGATTATCTCAAGGATTGAGACTATCATCGACTAGTCAGATCCAAGAACATAGATCCATTTTCCACAAAATTTTACACCGGAACACATATCTGTGCCCACAAATGCTAAAATGGAAAAAATCTAACTAAAATATGCATGAAAACTACTAGACATAAACCACAGATGGATATCAAGAGGAATGTAGTGTACAAGGAGGTGAACTAGGCTAGAATACAATCCCAATAAAATAACGGCATAAAACAAGTGAAAGCTCAAGATCATGAAACTTTTCCACATGAAAAACTACCTTAAGGGTAGGTGAAGGGCAGTGTCCTGAATCCCTAAGAGTATGCCTCGTTAGTCTATTCTCACTGGGCACCACCTAATCTCGATGTACCCTTGAATTCATGGTCCACTCTACAGAAGTTTATTCCTATAACACATATACCAAGAATATCCACATATTCACATTACCAACCACAAGGAAAATATGGTAAGTCACAACCAATCATCAGCCACATATTCTCCTCAAGGAATGATTGTTCCAAGAACACTATACCCAAGATCATTAAAGTCGTTATGGCATATAATGAAGAGGTCCCACTAATTTGGCCCCCACACAAATTAGAATACACTGTTCAACGTCATGATATATTGGTGGTATCATTACCAAATAATACAATCAACTTAATAATATCAATTTAATATGTATGTGATTCTTATAAAAGGATACCAGATAACCAACTAATGTTTCTCATAACGTAGGGGATTCACTACTAAGAATATGAATAACCCTATCGTTTTGACCCACTAGATGGAAGATTAACACCCTTCACTTTGAGGTCACCTAAATTCCCAAGAAACTCTGTTAGGTGTGATTGAGGATCACTCCAGTCCCAAGGAGGGATTCCACAAAACTATCCGGGTCATGGTCTATAGAGGGGATTATTATGTCGTAATGTGGATGTAGTGTCACATAGAACCCTCTAGAAAATATCTGAGGGAACCTCTGAACCTATACTGGTTCAAAATAAAAACACACTAATCAATCTAAAATGGAAAACCTCATAGTAAGGTTCTTAATTCCCTGGACTTCTCGCTAAATGAACTTTATTGTTTGAATGTTAGGACCCTATTTTTTAAAAGGCCTTTTTTGGGTCTGAGCCCAACCCGACCTAGTTTGGCCGACCCGAACTAACCTGGTTTGGTCTTGTCTTGTCCAAACCAACCCACTGTGCCATATGGACCAGCCTTATGGGATGTTGGAGTGGCCTAGTTCCTCCGACCTGGCCAGTAAATGTGGCCTAGTTTCTTACCAATGGGTACGGCCTGCCCTAGTTTGTGCCCTGATCGGCTGATGCACACACTGACTGCATCGTTGCCCAATCTCTTGGGGTCTCGCGGTGATGTTCTATGTCCCCTCGACCAGTCTACCTCCTTCCACGTAGTCTCGAAATTCCTACCTCCAACTAGTCTATGGAGTTCATGTTGTCCCTCTAACTCAACTCTGACTATGGCCGTTGCTATCAGAGGCTCCCACCGCGTGCTGTAAGATGACTACATTGTCGTCACCACACATGGACTAACATACCTTGGTACCTCCCACCATCATGGTCCCACAAGGACCTTGTGATATCACCACTACCATCCATCGAGCTGTTTTCTATTCTGGTGGGTCCACCTGGAGCGGCCGCCTCTCTGAGTCTGTGCTGCCTCCACCACCAACCACCCGCTTGGTGGCCTCCCCCTATCCCGCCCCACCTGGAATGGTCAGAGGCTCCATATCCAGCCTCATCTTCATGACACCACCTCCAAAAGCAGTCTTGATTTCAAATCGTGGCCTCAAATCACAAAAAGTATGAAGAACGAGGAACATGGGGAGGGATAAGCACATGATCCCCCAATGTAAAAAAATCTATGCCTTTTTTGTGTCAACATCGATCCATCCACATTATAATTAATGAATGGATGGTACAAAGAAATCACTTATAAACATGGATAAATCCAGAAAAAACCCCTGCAACATAATCATCCCAAAACACAAAACATACGATCTGTGGATTTTCTTGTACATTGACTAATCCACATTCGTTATATAGACAATGAACAGGGTAGGAAGATCAAAATTAAAATCACATACTACATGGGGTTTAGATCGATCGGTGATGAACGTTCATCATCATTGATTTTCCATCCTGGAGTGATCTTGATCTGTCGTCTCATCGTTGTTCATTGTTCACCATTTCATTTCTTCTTTAGAGATTCAATGATATTTCTCTCATATTTTGATTCTAATATCATACCCCTATAATGATATTATTGAAGAAAATTCATTTCAGTGTTTCCACATCTTTTTTTTGCATCATCCACACACTACTTCATTTATGAATGAAAACGGGTTGCCTCGTCAATGTGTCACATCATCACAACATCTCTATAAAACATCAAAAAGAATTAAAATAGTCCTTTTGAGTTTATTTTATTCTCCATTTAAAATTCCAAAAATTAGCATTTTCCCTCACCCTCGTTGGATGAGGATAGACCCATCCTAAAGTAAAATCGTTGATCTGAATGTAATAGTACCTTTATATTTTGATCCAACTACCCATTAAGATGTTTTAAAACGTCAACATTAACATATAGATAATTTTTAATTATAAATTAAACAATATTAAGTCATTTATTCGGGGAACACGAGGCCTCAAAATCTCATTCCATGTCAGTGATTTGTCTCACAACAATCCGAATTAATTTTTAAAAATAATCATGAGAAAAATTTGATTCATTAATATATATTGGGTTTTGTGGGGATGAAAATATCACCCCATCAAACCATCAATGATTTCACCATGGCAATCATCACCCCTCTAATCACCACAATGAAAATGCGAACCGCCAACACCATTTATGAATATTCCATGAGAAATCAAGTAAAATATATAAATATGAACATAGTGATTCAAGAAAATTACCCAAATAATATTCAATATAACATGAGAAATCTCTAATTTCAAACTGGTTGGTATAGTATCACCACAAAACTATTTAATATGTTGATAGCTCACTATAAGGAATATATACATGGAAATGTCTATCTTCGAGCAAACTCTTTCATTCTTGAGAATCAACAGATGCCTCCATGGATGTTTATAGAGGTTGGAGATGGATTGATCATTGTAGATCCAACGGATTCACCATAGGGTTCTATAAAAGAGTAGGTCATTGGCTGATGTACACAGTTGAATAGGTAGGCAATGTGTCTGATGGGAGGATAACCAACTGGCACGGTGACCAGTTAACCGAAAGGCAGTAACACACCTATAAGTGTGTGTGCATGATGATAGAGGTGTCCATGGGGTATTATGACAATATGTTTCTAGGGTATGTCACCTAGTGATTTGGATAAGGTCAGTGATGGGGGTGTGTAGTAGTAGGGAGATGGCGGTTTAACATGACGGGTTGGACATTACAGGTTTGGGGTTGCAACACACATAGAGGGTGCTTGGTGGTTTCATCCTTTTCTAGGGAGGATAAGTGTCTATTGATTTCCCCTAGAGCCACCCTATAAAAGATTGTCTCTCAATGTATCTGAGATGAATATCATGATAATAAAAAACTAGTTAGATCATTCAAACCAAATTTAGAATTTAAAAAGAATAAATTTTCGGTAAGAAATGATAACAATTGAAAACAACCAAAAAACCTATTATTAAATAATTAATAAATATTATAATAATAAGGTAATAGTAATTATATAAATAGAAAAAATTATATTAAATTTATGTAAATATATCTACATAAAAGAAGATATAATAATAAAATATGTAATATATAATTTAAATAAAATTAAAATATATCATAGAAATAAAAACACTATTATTAAAAGATAATATAATATAATAATAAACAATAATAATAATAATAATATTTTAAATTATTTATAAAGTTAAACAGTATACAATATTAACATAACAAATTAAAAATAATTATTAACATTTATTAATAAACTAACATTAATTAAAAAAATTGAAAAGTTTTAGATATTATATTTTAATAAACTATAAAATTAAAATGAGCTAATAATAATTAAAAAAACTAATAATATTAAAAAATTATGTAAAAATTATGAATATATTTAAACATGAAAAACCATGAAAATACACTAAATGCAATAAAAATTGTTAAAATATTTTATTAAAACTAAGATAGAATATTATTAAATTCTACAAAAATACATGCACATCAGGGTTATAACAAAAAAAGGGTACATCGGGCTTGACTCGAGTGTCACCCAGTACACTGAAGGAGTCCATACTATGAACCATGTTTGATAATATAGGGGATATGCTTAATATAAGACAAAATTTCTATTGAAACAATTTTTTGTATTTGAATGTGAATATATCCCATATAAACAATTTTTATGATAATGAGATTTCTTATGGATAATTTTTCAATTTATGATATGTATTTAAATAGTATTAGGATACCAAAGTATTATAAATACTGATGTGAGCTAATCAAGTGTATTCCATTATTTATAAATTTAACTTGGATAGAATAAGGGTATAAATACTCATGGCCAATGTAAAGAATTTCCTCAGAAGAATGAATATATAACTCGTGTAAAAAATTTTAATGTTATGGATATATTTTGGGACCTTATTCATGTTATAAAAAATATCTTTTCCCTATATGGATAAACCTTTTCCACAACGATAATCTCTAATGATGGATTACATTATCCAATAGAGACCCCAATGTTTAGTGTGACTACTAATCCACTAGTAGATAAAAAATGGTTTAAGTCCTTGTAAAAGATATTTTGGATGTTGGGTTGTGGTGAGTTGGAAAAGGTTACACATGCAACATATTATCTCAATTCTAATGTTGTTTGTTTGTTTTCATTTATAAGTAATAATAGAGAGGAAGAGTAAATATGATTCATGGAATGGAAAGCATTTAATGTTATATTCTTTAAAAATTATTTCCCACATAACCAACAAACTGTGATGAATGGAATGTTTCTTATCATAAATAATTTAAATAAGTGAGATTTGATGAGAATGAGGCTACCATTACAAGGTTAGATATGTATGTACCATATTAAAAAATTTATAAGGAGTGTATACTTGAATAGTATTTTAAGGGATTCTACCACGTTTCTAAAGGCCACTGGTGAGGAAAATGTTTTCTTCATAAAATTAAATAGTTTCTATTATATCAATTTATATATATATAATTCTTAAAGTCATATAGATTCAAAGGTAATAATGAAAAGATGCTGATGGAAGAGTAAATAAATCTAAAGGAAATAAGGGAATAAGGATTTTACCACATGTTATAACTGTGGAATGAATTAACCTTCGAAATACTTTATGGGGTTGGGATTTTATAATATGTGCGTAGAAAAAGGTCACCATGAAAATGAATGAAAATGGAAGAATAAAAATCCATATTATGATTTCTAATTGCTAGGATATGGTTTTCGTAGAAAATGAATGTGCAAAGTGTCATGGGATTATACATCAAATGAATCTAAAGGATCAAGGTTAATCATATGTTATTGATAAATCCAAATAATAATTAATAATTTTCATGGGTATTTGGATCAATGATTTTTTTTTAAAAAAATTTATTGATAATATTATCACTATAAGAATTATAAAATATATAAGGATTATTTTATTGATAATATTATCACTATAATAATTATAAAATATTTAAGGATTGTATTGATAAATACAAATAATAATTAATATTTTTCATGGGTATTTGGATCCATGATTTTATTCTTTCTCAAATGTGTGTTTAACAATCCATCCATGTGAGGATTAAAGAGGCATAGATGGAAGATATAGTTGTGAAAATAAGGTGAGAAATGTTCCAAAACTCAACATTTATTGTTATGGAATGATAACATTCATGAACAATGTATGTTTTCCATTTGATCCAAATTTCTATAAGAAAATCTTAGATGAGGAACATAGTTCTTCATTCACTATTCATATTAGATGTAAAAATTTGATTATAGATGAGAAATTATATTTTTTTCAATGGGATAGTGAGATATATTAAAGGTTGTGTTTCACAATAAATGATTTGTGAGAAAGATACTACTGAGATATAAAATTATATATAAACTTTAAAACCATTACATATAACATATTGTTTTGGGAAAGAACACCGTGTATTCTATTATCTGACTTCCAAAACATATATTCAACATAATACTATTTGGTTGGTAGTTGATCAAATTTTTGATGCTTCAGACACCATATCTATTAAAGATGATTTCACACTTATTCAAAATACTTATTAAAATATTAAGTAAGTTTTATGATATAATGGTGTTCCACTATTAATTGTATATGTTTAGGATTTGATGTTTAAATTGATGTTTTATTGAATTCATCGGTAGTATCAAGATACAATGATAAGTTACAACACTTATTATAATTCTCATATAGGTTATAATTCATAGATGACCACTAATAAATTGGAATAATTTTTTTGATCTTTATCATTATATTTCAAATGTGTTTGTGATCAAAACATTTATTTTCATGCATTTTCATAAAAAAAGCTTCCACTACTATATTGAAATAGATACTTATGATGATCTCTATACTCATATGTGAATAAATCCAACATGATGGAATGAAATTAAAGAAATAAATCTATTATAAAATGAAATATCTATGGAAAATAGAATAGGTTTTTTACACATATTCTACATATCACGAGTAATATAGAGTTGGAAATAATGTTATGCTAATATTCAATAGTAATATTGATATTTTGATGTTAGAGATAGAGAAATTCCAACAAAATATATCACTTTAAAAAATTGAAGAAATTTAGAATAATGTTTAATCTAAGATATAGGTATATGAATCAATTTTATATTCTTGATTATATTGAGATAGTATCTTATTTATAAGATCTTGCACCTAATCTTCTCAAGTTGATGATATACTCTATGTATCTATCTTTGGAAGTTCGTAACTGATCCTTTATAGGTAAAAAAATTAGGGTTCATACCATTGGATATTTAAATTTACTATGAGGAAAACCAGTCAAGGATATATATCATAGAGAGAAAGTGTTATGAAATAGGACGACTCACTTGGTTAATGTTTTGGAGAAAATCCACAAATTTGAGGAAGATATGTCGGAAAATGATGGTGTGATGAGGAAAAGGAATATTTATATGATTGAATTTTAGTGATAAAATTTGAGTATGAAATTAATTTTAAAGGGGTATAATGTTACATAATTATATTTTCATATAATATTTGTATTTATAATTATTTAACTTGTCTGATAGATTACATTACTCGCAACACTGAGTTTAGATATAGAACGTAACATTATTAATATATTATGTTTCCATTAATAACAATCCATTAGATTTATGGGTATGAATAATTATAACTAAATAATGAGAAGAATAATTATTACAAATTTTTAAACTGATATCATTATTTATGAAATGAGTATATTTTAGAAAATTTATTTTGTAATAAAACTGATCTTTATTCCAAAAAAATGTTTTTATGCATTCTATGAAATTTTTTAAGAAAATAAACTGATTACTATATCTAAATGATTATAATGAAATATATATATATATTACATGATCAACAATTTTAAATATTGAATAAAAAATGTATCCATTGGAAAAGAATAAATGTAGTTCGATTCAAAAAATAAAAAAAATTTAAATTTATTTCACTTTTTTAGGGAAAAATTAAATTTTTAAAATTATAATTGTTACTAAATTAAAAAAATTATTTAAATATTTTTAATCAAATTGTTTTTTATAATAAGACCCTATTATATTTGACCATTATAAATATTAAAAATGGTAAAATTTATCACACGGTTAATGGGTATGTCAGATTACTCAATTAAAAAATATTTGGTAATACCATAGGTTTTAATCCTATATATTACGTGAGTAATGGAATTCTACACTTATCACCTAAATAAATAAATCAAATATATTAATAAAAACTCTTCTAAAATTTATTTATTTATTATTTAAGTCAATGAATGTTAGAAAATGTATCTCTTGTCATTTTAAAAATCCAATATGTGTTCAAAAAACGAAAAACATGTAATGAAGGGATATTAATATTTATATTATATGTAATGAAAGTGTATCTATTTTTTAATTTAAATAAATTTAATTTATATAATTTAACTATAATAAATTCTTACTCAATGATTAAAAATCTACTATTAAATTAATGTAAAAATAAAATATTTGATTATGAAAATATTAAATGACATATAACATGAGAAAATTATTCGTTTCAAAAAAATTAATAATACCAATTTTTAAGTCTTTTTTTTCTTGAAATAATATATTGTAATGAAATATTTCATTATGAATTTTAATTCAAAATTAATGACTAGTGTCAAAATTTACAATAACGATATTTGGACAAAAAATTATTTTACAAATTTTTTTGAAAATGATTTACATCATTAAATTTGATAAGGTTGTTCATATATTGTGTAAAATGTCCTATTGGGGCCATTTTTTATCCAATTGAACCATATAATTAATAAAATATAATCATTTGTATTGAAATAATTATTATAGTAACTAAAATTAATTTTGGTTAGCTAATGGATAATCAAATTGATATTGTTTATAATGACTCACAAACATTTAAAAACACCATTGGATGAAGTGATTGTAACCATATCATACCATATCAATTAATACCATAGACATTTGGATTCATTTTTCAAGATAATGAAATTATTATAATTTAATATTTTGAAATTTTAAATGAGTTCTCCTCACCTAAATTATGAATGGACACCACACCACTTACATATTTACACCATATGCATGCTTATATACTTTTAAAAAAATTCATTTTATTATCATAAAATTCAATTTATAAATTTTAAGGCTTAATTTCTTCCCAAAAGTACGACCCTGTAGCCCTTTAGAGGAGATCAAAAAGAGTCGTTTCAAAGACGAAGTAACTACCTTACCCGATCACATTAATTTCAAATATTATTTATCTCTCCTAAATATATTATATTTATTATTATATAATAACTTCTTTTTAATAAATAATCTACAAATTAATTATGATTAATAAAAAACTATTATAAACCCTCAAACTAATTAAATTTTTAGCGAAATAATCATTCTTGCATATGTAACCACTTATCATCACCACATATCGATACAATTCACTTTTCATCATCAATATTTTTTGATGGGTAGTATGATTAAATTAATTTTAATATATTCTGTTTATTATATAATTATTCATCTATAATTTTAATTAAAATATCCAACAATTTTTCTTCCAATTAGATCTGAAAAATATAACAAATCTCTTTCATAGGTGTTGACTACTACCATAATGAAGAGATAAGATTCTATTTTTTTGTTACATGGATGGTAAAGATATATATTTAATGGATGGATATCATATATATAACTAGATTACGCTTCTTTATTGGTTAATTATATATTCCATTATTTTATTTAATCTTTTAAAAATGGTAAACAAATTTTATTTCTATCTATGACCTACCATATCTATGAATGATTTAATTTATTTTTATATCTATAACAATAAAAGATGAATATAATTTTTTTATTGATTATATATTCTATTATTGTCATTAATTATATTATGTATATTAAATCACAAATATAAATATATATCAAGGGACTAATGAACTGAAATACTCATGGAAAATGAAAAAGTAACACCTAGAGAATATGATTTCATTAATAAATATTTTATAATAGGGGTGTAAAAATGTTATAAAGGGATAATATATGGTAACATAAGTAATAAAATGAATATATAATTTTATTGTAATGTATTTAAATTTATTATAAAATAGTTTACAAGTAACATCATATTACTATTTTCAATTACTACCAAACCCCTCTTTTAGTCAGGCATTGGTTGGGTTTTTAGGTGTAATACGTGTTAAATTTGGATATTTTGAAGGGATCTTGGGATGTGAATGGTTCGATAATGTAATTACCAAAACATTCTCTCTAATAGTTCTAACCTTGCCAACCCAAGCAGTGAGTGCTTCCATACTTGGTGCATGGTTTGAAAATCCATACATACACTAAGAAGAATCTGTGAAACCCCCACCATCAATAGCACATGGTTAGGGTGCATATCTTTACAAAACATGCCTCCATTCATAGGTAACCATGAACATGAGATTTAATTATTATTAAAATTAAATAAGAAATCCAGAACCCTTCTTTTCCACCCCACACGACCCTAACTCGACATAGAAAAATGTCCAGTGAATTGGGGAATATAACGAATCATTTTTGGGCTCCTCAAAACCCCTTTCTTTGAAGATTGATGTGTTTTGAATCATGGTCACCATCCTATGGTTATGTGGATATTTCCCCTTAACATCTCTCATGCCATCTCCTCCTATCCTTTTTAATGTGTTTAATATTTATGTGTTTTGGAGTATCTAATCCATATTTTATGATATCTTGAATCTAGGTTTTATGCTCAGATATTATTTACTGAAAATATTCATTAGACATTTGTATTCTGGTCATTTTCTATCATGATATTGTGGTCCCAATGTAGGACATTGCATTAAATATTTTAAAATTCATTTAACCCTAAATTTAAAAATTAAATTTATGTATAAGTATATAAATTTAATTGATTTCATTTTTTTAAACCCCACTTAATGTGAATTGGATAATTGAATTTTATTTGGCATGAAATTTGTGAAAATCCTCAAATTACATTAAATTAGTGCCTAATTGTAGAATTTTATGGAAAATTTTGAAAATTTAGTTGCGGACTTTTTATTTTTAAATTGATATAAAGAATTTATTTCAAATTTATCATTAAAAAATATTTATTAATTTGTTTTATAGAAATCCATTAGTTGTATCCTCAAAAAAGCAATGATTTGATTAAAAACATGTTTATGTTTTATATGGAAATTTACATATTGAAATTGAAATATGGTATAATTTCATTATAAATAGATGTGAAATAAATTTCACATTATTTATTACTATTAGAGAACATTAAAGAATATGTAGTTAATGAGTTCTTAGGGAAAAACATTATAGGATGGTAATTACCTAACAATAGATAGACCCTTTATAACTCTAATTTAAACTTATTGTATGATATTATATCTAGTGGGATGTTGTTCACTCATCATTGAATTATTCTAGAGAGATGTGTGTTCATGATTCCAATATCATCATCTGTGTTTGTGAGAATCTAATAACCTGGTACTATCACACCTCTCGGAAGTTTACCATGTCTCTCATTTGTGATTTTAAGATATATATATATATATGTTTCATTTCCTGTAAATTTTTTAACACATTTATTTTGAATTTAAATTAATTACATTTTTAATATATTTTTATACCATTTCTTTGAAATGACTTTAAACAATTGATATATAACGTGTGATTTTTTTTCAAAAAGGATTATTTACTTCCATGACAATTTTTTTAAAAGTAAAATCATTATTTGGTTATTTAATTATGAAATATTATTATGAAAAACTTGGTGAGAACATACATAAATGTTATCTCCCACTCTACCTATGCATTTTGGGTTTTTTATTATTTCATCCTTACAAGTTCAAGTAAGAGGAATGAAGCAGATGAAGGTGGTAGTTGTTTTTTGAACATTGGGCTTCAAACTGTTGGGTCTATTAAGACTTGGTTTTCTCTTCCTGTTATCAAGTACATTGGTGGTGTAATATTAGTTTTTTATACATGTTGGGATTATAGCATAGTTCGATTATGGTGTTTTGAATTGTGAATACTAATTTTATTTTTTTTCATCATGTATTTTGTGGAAAATTCATTCCTACATTGATATTTTTTGATGCCTTGTTCTTGTCACCTACAAATGGAAATTGGGATTACCATTTGAGCCATGTCAGGAATGGCTCTAGTTTTAGGTTATTAGGGTATCTTGGATGGTTCAAAAAAAATTGTATCCACGGTACATATTAATAATATTTTCTGGATTTCAGTATGCAGTTGTGTAATCATGTCAGGACATAGGATGTAGTTATGACTGAGTTCCATTTTAGCTGTCACCGTAATGAGTCTTACGTCACTTGCGGTGTTTTGGGAATGATGTCATAAGGACTAGTTAAAAGATTTTATAATGTTTTTATTTGGATATATTAAAATTCAAATCCTTTTATATATCCGTTAGAGTTAATTTTCCATGTTTCTCTTGTTTGATAGTTATTATGTGTGACCACTCTGATGTCTTCAATGTTGTCTGTGGATATTGTGTAAAATCGTTTCTCTGATAAGATATTATAACATGATATAGATGAATGTTTCCAATAATCCACAAAGATCAAATCCTCTTATGTACCATAATATTTTTGATGTTATTGTGCATGATGTCCATGCTCTGGGACATGAACCTAAACCCATTCTAATTCAGGATCTAGTTATGCGACCATAGAAGGATGATATGAGGATTGATTCAAGGGAGTTATATCACCAAAATAAACCCCCATTTCTAGGATTTAATTATCCTCATATAGATGAGGATTAGTTGGGATTTACCTATATTATTATTGAAATCATTAAAATTCCAATTGAAATCATCGTAAATTGTCTGACCATGAAGCTAGAGGGACATAATAAGAGATGGTGGGACATGATGGTCATAGAAAATAAGCATAAGGTATTTTAGTGTAAATTATTTAATTCTATTTCCACTTACTAGTTATATCTATAGTCTATGGTTCGGGAAGTGGAAATATTTTTTTTCCAACATGAGCGGTGAAAAAATACTGTGACAGAATATGAAAATAATCATGATGTTATTGTTATGTTTTCACACAATATTTTATTGAATGATAATAAAAATACTTTATGGTTTAAAAAAGAACTTTTATCTGATATTCATTCATATGTTTTATAACAGATGTTTTATTTTTATAAAGATGTGATGGATAGAGAGATGATTGTTGAAATGGACCTGGCCGGTAGGTCAGTGTTTTCGACAGTTCCTCTTTCTCCCAGTAGATGTTATATGAGTTACCAAGAAGGGAACATGAATTTTGATAACTATATTGGTGATTAACTATAAAATGGTTCTATATACCTCTTTTAGTTCCTGAAATAGGACCTTTTATTTGTTACTATTGTGGAAAACAAAGGCACTCAAAATTGGTTTGCATAGAGGTACCCAAAATATGTGGTTTCATTGGATGCTTGAGTCAATTGTAAAAGTTCATCCATGTGTATTATAATTTGTTTCTTGGGAAAGGGTCATCTTCACATACTAAAACTTTGGTAAAGTTATATGATATATTAACAAATGGGTTTTAGTGATAGGAATATGGATCAAGTCATGTTCACATGATGGAAGAGTCCCCAGATGAAGCAGATATGTTTCTAGCAACTGTGAGAGGTTCCATCCCTAAATTGATATCCTTAGGAACTACTTTATTTTATAGTGGTGCATCTCAATAAATAATTTCAACCCAGATGAAGCTGATATAGTTTTCTATCAATTTAGTGACTGATACTGAACTACTATATATTCCTTTCTAACTCATGGATCCCGCTAAAATTTAAGTGTTTATACTCAGCAAGATAATATTTTAGAGAAAGGATTTATATGTCTTTGTGTGTCAACATTGGTAGTGAAAGTTATCTTTTCTAGGAATACTAATAGGTAACATAAATTATGTGTTGATTACAAAAATATAAATTGAGTTGCGGAAAAGTAAAAATAATCATTACTAATTATTGATGATCTTTTTGACCAGTTAAAAGGTGGGACTTTGTTTTCCTAGATTCATCTTCGATCTGGATATTATTAGTTGTGAATAAAAGAATATGAAATTCAACAAACCACCATTCAGAGTAGGTATGAACATTATGAGTACCTTGTCATTAATTTTACTCTAAAAATTCTATTTTATTATCTATTACATTATTAAACCATATTTTCCACGGGTATATTAGTAATATTTTTCGAGGTC
Source organism: Viscum album (assembly GCA_963277665.1). NCBI lineage: Eukaryota > Viridiplantae > Streptophyta > Magnoliopsida > Santalales > Viscaceae > Viscum > Viscum album. The sequence continues at coordinate 410,959,652 of OY728123.1, read as the reverse complement.
ATTATGGATTGTGTCCTTATTTACTCTATTTTTGAAGCGGAACATGTGCATCATCTGAGAGAAGTTATGGAGTTGTTAGTAAATCACTAACATTATAAAAAGATATCCAAATTTGATTTCTTAATTCCATATGTGATTTTATAATGAAACATGGTGTAAGATCATGGTATTTAAGTAGATTTTGATATGATGAAAGTTGTTATGACACAGGAATAACCACGAAATTTTTTCAAGATTCTTGGATTCATTGGTTTATATCGGAATTATCACTGGTTTTTGAATGATATTTCAAATATGGATTTATTGATGACTTCTTTAACTTTTATGGAAGTACTGTTTTTAGCAGATGATGTTTTCCAATGTTCTTTTATTGAGATGAAATTTATTTTAACAATATCACTAATGTTGACTTTTCTAGAGGGTGGGTGGGGCTGTGTGGCCTTCGTTGATACATTGTTTATAGGTTTTTACGATGTTCATATGCATGGTTAACATGTTTTTGACTATGTTCCTCGAATTTCTAGTCCACATGAGAAGAATTACACAACCAACATCCTTTTGAGTTATGTTGTGATGCATAAACCTAAGTTACAATGTCATAACCTTTTTATAGAAATGTTTACCATGTCTTATGACCATAATAGAATGAGTTATATCTTCTCTAACAAAAGTTTATAATCAATTATAGCTGAGTCTGGTGGTATTACCACATACTATTGACATTGACATCACTAATAAACCAAAGAAAGGGAATGTTATCACAGATTCATTGAGTAAAAAAATTTGAACCCATTCAATGAAATAATCATCAGTAGAGTGGAACTCAATGTATTTTTTTCACTATCTCCTATTGGACTCTATAAATTTGGGGTTGAGCATTTATTGGCTACTTTCTATTTACATAAACTGTTCTCGAAAAGATTATTTAATAATAACTTATTTACTATGAGTTCTGTATAACTAGACACTCACTTTATGGTATGGATATCATTTCTATATATTCATTCACAATGGAGGGAATTATGGGTTATCAAAATAATTTTGAGATACCGTAAGGGTTCATGTAAAATATGATGGGGGTTTTTGTAATTCCCAGTGGTTTGTTCACGTAGGGGCCCTAAACATGATCTACTACATGCGACGATGATTTTTTTGTCTAGGAATGAGATGGTGCATTGAAAATAATATCTCTAATTGTTATACATTCCAAAAGGTCATGGCTGGGAACCAGAGGACATCAACTATTTTTTACAAACTACCAGTACCAATATCAAAATGGAATTATATCTCTATGGACTATGTGGTTTGGTAAACATGTAGGAAGATAATGAAGAATCTGAAATGGGTTGTGATTGATAGGATAACTAAATCGGCTCACATAATAAAATTTTATGATATGACCAATGTTTAATAGCTGTAAATAATTATGTGGATGAAATTTTTTATTTGAAAAGGGTTCCAAGAACTATTATCTCCAGTAGGGATCCTTAGTTCATTTTTGGATAGTTGTTCAAGAGGCATATTGATATTATGTTCATTTGATTGTTGCATTCCATATATTGTTGGATGGTCATATATAATGATATAAACAAGTTCATGAGGATATTGTTTTTGTCTATGTTCTAAAAAATTATGGATATGTGTTTGATCATTTAGGGATGTTTGAGTTTTCTGATAACAAAAAGTTACATATTTCTAATTAGAATATATAATTTTGAGACCTTGTATTGATAGCCATGTAAATCAATGTTGTGTTGGTAAAATGTCGGTGATTATTCCTCTTTTGGAACAAATATTGATCAATATAAAACAAAAATTATTCAATTGATTAATCATAAAATATTGAAAACAAAGAGCCGGTGTAAGTATTATGCTGATCATTATCGCAACCCATTGTATTTTTCAGTTGGTGACTAGGTTTTCCTGAATGTTTCACCTCATTTGGGTCATCAGTGACCGAGTATGAAAGGTAAACAAACTCTTCAATTATTGGGACATTATAAGAATTATAGGTATGTTTGGTAATGCGTCTTAGCATTTAGTACTTCCTACACATATGATGTCGATACATAACATGTTCCATGTATGTCATCTTTGAAAACATCTTTCTGATCCATCTCATGTACTGAGATGATGTGACATAGATGTAGAGATTGATTTATTTTTTAAAATACTATAATTTTATAGTAATTGATTTTGAAAACATGGTACTTGAATTGAAAAATATACCTTTTATCTCAATGATTTGGATTCAAGGTTCTATTACTCATGAGATGTTGGATATTGAGTCACTGATGAGAGTGAAATATCCTCATATTTTTGACATGGAAGCTTCATTACAGGATATCCAAGGATAGAATGTGTCAATGTCGGGGATGTTGTAACATCATGTCACTATTTTTAGGATCATATAAACCCCTATTTTAAACATGATTTTTCTTCATTTGGGGGCTCTTTGGGTGAAATTGTTTAAATTTTGAAGGGATTTTGAGTTGTTGATGGTTGGTGAATGTTATTCCAAAACCATGCACCCTACTATTGAAAACCATGGAAACCAATGCAATGATAGTTTTAATGGTTTAAAAAACATTTTCCTACCAAGGAGAATCATTATAAACCTAGAAGAAGGCATTCAAAATCAAATCACAGGGTTTCGGAACCCATGTTTCCATGTACAACTAATCATGTGTGTGGGTTTTAATTTTTTTTAAAATTGAATAAAAATTATAAAACTACCATTTTTACCCATGCTCGACTATAAATAAACATAGGATTATTTCCCATGTCTTAGAGGATTCAAATATCCCTTTTGGATACTCCTCGCCTCATTCATGGAAAATCGATGCATGCCAATTTATATTCTATCTCCTCTAGGTGTGTGAATATTTCCACATTACTTCTCTCCCACAATCTTATCTTTTGTTTCCTAGGAAATTGGAAATCTCCATATCATTTCAATATCTAGTCATAGTTGTTTTAGATCATTAATCTAGTCTTTATTCTTTTTTTTTGGTTTCTGACATTCTTGGTTCGAGTTTCCCGTTATAGGATTTGCATTTCATGATCATGTGATCTGAATATTGGTGGTTCTGTTTGTGATTTTCAAATTTTTTAACCATAAACTGATTGATTTAAATTAAATTTGTTCCAATTCTTTTTTTTAAACACAATTTCATTTTATTTTTTATTCGTGTTTGATTTGGCATGAAATTTGGTTGACCCCTACCCCCAATTCAATTTAATTGGGGCTTGTTTGTGTAGTGTTTTATAAAATTTTGAAAATTAAATGGTTGAATTAAAATTTTGGAATTTTAATTAAAAAATTCAATTGTGTTTTTGATTTTTGAATTTAATTAAAATACTTATGCGTGAAAAATGGTTTAAATTTTTTTGATTGAAACCCAATGGTTTTATCCTAGAAATTGATTGATTTTTTTAAAAAATAATTTACATTTTTAAATAGAATTTGGTATATCTAAATTTAATAATGGTTTAATTGTATTTTCAGAAGTTTTGAAATTAATTTATTATTATATTTTGTTTGAATACATAAAATCCATGTCAGTTAGTTATTTATTAGGGATTAATATTATAGGATTGGAATTCCCAAGAAATAGACTGACACATAAAAAACATAAAATTATTCATTATTATTTTTCCCAATGGGATGTTGTTTAGTCTTATTTACCTAGTGTTAGAGAGGCTTGTGGTCACATTTCCATAATCACCATATGAGTGTGTGAGGATTCCATAGCTTAGAACTATCATACATCATAGAAGATGACCATGTCACAAACTTGAGATTATTTTGATATATATATATGTCATTTTTGTAAGATTTTTTACAAATACATTTTGAATTTATTTATAATATTATATATAAACTTTTTTGCATCCATTTTTTAGAAATTTTTTCCATCAACTGAAATTTAATAAAATATTGTTTTTAAATATTATTATATACATCAATGCTTATTTATATAAAAATGAACACATTATTTGGTTAATTAATAATGAAATATTACTATGGAATCTTTGGCGCGACACTACATTCCTTACAACTAACACCCTATCTATGACTTTGGGACATTGTAGATTTCCTCTTAATAGGTTGTATTAGGTGAAACTCTCCACTATAAGGTGATGGTTGTTGTTGATAATTGTGAATTGAAAAGTTGAGTCTTTTGGAACTTGTTTTGTTTCTTCCAATTTGATGGTGTTTGGATGATATACATAGGGGTTTATACCGGCTTAACTTATGGTACAATTCACCAAATGGTTTTTTATTTTTTTATACTAACTAGTATTAATTTCTTTCTTTTTTTTTGAAAAATATTCCCCAAATTCCTATTTTTTAATGTAAGGTGACTTTGGAAAACCATTGGTGGTCTGGAACACCCTTCAGGCTATTATAAGACTATCTCATGTATTAGGGTATCCATGATAGTTCCTGAAATAAAAACATGTATAGTGGATGACTAACCTATGATTAGGGGATTTATTTTATAATGTCATTATTCAATGGGATTATGTATGATTAAGTTTTAAATAATGAAATTTTTTAATTTTTTTTTCAAAAGGATATGGCCGAAGCCTCATAAATAGTCAACTACTCTAAATAATGTAAAACAATAAAATTTTTAACTTTATTGTCTTTATCTTATATAATTGGGTGGATGAATTATTTTATAATAGTAAAATTAATTTATATCTTTTATCAAGAATAATTATTCCTCTAGATACATCTTTTATAAAAATTATTGAAAGAATATTAATACTATTACTTATTTATTAAATAAAATTTAATACTTTTCTTTTCTAAAATAATTATTCAAATAGAAAATTGTTTTAATTTTCATAGTAAGGTAAATTTTTTCAATATTGTTAGGGGATATTTTTATTACCAAATACAACATTTAACCTCATTTAATGCCTTCTTTACTAATCATTTATTTAAATCTTACATTATATGTTTATAAGGTTTTGATCAAACATAATATTTATATTTATTATTTTTTAGTATGTTCTTAAATAATTGAATTATTTATTTGGAATTTTAATTTAATAATGAGTTTTTTATTATCTTATAATAGTATTTCTATGTAACCTATACAACATTATATTATTTTGGACATGCTTTATTTGTGATATGATTCAATGATATAATCAATGTTCTCTCTTTGTACTGTTTATGTTTTTGATGAAAAAATGTTTATGAAGGATGATTATTTTTCACAATTTATTCTATGATGAAACGAAAAGATGTTTATGAGCGCATTACATTGAGATGGGTTAATGTATGTTGAAATTTTTGTGAACAAAATTTCATTTTATGGGTTTACATATCATAAATCATTTATGATATTGTATCACACATATGTATTTCATTCATTTTGTGAAAGGTGGGAGATATTCCTTCTTGTAATTACTTTGGAAAATATTTCTACCTCATGAGATAAAATGGATTGGAATGGTTAGTGATCCAAGATTATAAATTTATTTTTTCTACTATAGTATTATTTCTAGTGAACTTTCTCATCTATTTTTTTTTGGGTAGTATACCCATTAAACAATTATATTCATGGAAAATAAGATTACTTAGAGGAAAATTATTTAATACAATTATGTGTATGAAACAATTATATGTATTATTTCTATATAATCTTATCAGCTATAATGGTCTTTTTTTCTTTATTATTTCTATAATGTAAACACCTATGATATATTCCATGAATCATGATTATAATCTATAATATATATGGTATGGTTTTAAAATGTTAATATCATATTCTCAAAACATTTTCGCATGTAACTAATAAATTATTATTGATATCCCTCTTATATACCCCTATTGAGTATGTGTTGGGAAAAAGTCTCTCAAGATAACATTAAATCATTTTTGGGATGATTGTATTTGCTGACAAAGTGGGTTTCCATTTTTTGTTGTGGAGTTCTATAGGTATTGTTGAAAAATATGTTGAAAAATAACCATGATAACGGAATGGAAATTCTAATGGTGGTGCAAAAAAAATAGATACATGGTGGCACTATAATCTAGTGGTTTCCAAATTTTTGGGCCTCAATATCAGAAAATAGTGAACCATTGTTTTGGAAAGGAAAATGCATGCATGATTAATGGTTATTTTGAATGATTTCTGCATGTAATGTTTTAGGATTAGAACATGAAAATATGGAAATGAAATGAAGTTCATGAAAGATTTGGAAATATCCATGAAAGATGTGTTTTCTCGAAAGAGGCTTGCATGCCCAATGAAACGTCAAATAGGGTTTTCTGTGCTTGAGGATGATGATGTGATTCACATAAAATCTTCCTACAATGGTGTCAGTGATTCCTATAAAAAACCAGTCACCCCCACTTTTCATCAAGATCAATAATTAGCGAGCATTTGAGCTCTAGATCATGTAAAAATAACGATAAAAGGGAGTTCTACCAATGAATTAATGTTTTGAAAAACCTAAGAAATATGTGTGTAATATATTAGTTGGATATATGATTGCATCTTCACACAAGAGGTGTTTTGTGATAAAAGTAAAATATTTCACTCAAGGCATTAATATGGCACGCAAGGTAAATTATGGTTTGTCTAAAATATTTTACGTTTCCCATTAATAATGTGGTAAATTGGTATTCATAAGTAGATTAAAGTTGGAATTCAATAGAGCATCCACATATAGTGGAGGATAAATTCATTAGATATAATTAATGGACCTACAACTCTATAATCTATGAGTGGATCTTCTGATGAAGTAGTGGGCACACTTTAGTTGAGATAGAAATGAGATTTCAATTTGTGTATGGTTGTAAATGAGGAGGGACAATAAGTATTCTCCAAATATTGTAAACATCAGTGTGATTTTCATGGATTTGGTACATTGGAATATTTTTTCTTTATGCTCCATTTATCATGCCAAGTGAGGATGAACCATGTAAAATTTTTATGTCTTGTGCATTAATTAATTTATTCTCATACATTAATTGTAGAAAGAGATAGATGAGAGTTATATTCAACAAAAAATATCAAAAGGGGAATTTTTTGTAATCTATCTTACCCTGATTCACCCCCCCTCCTTGGGTATTTGACATAGTGGACCTATCAATTAGTATTATAGATAGGTTAAAATCAAGGTTTCTCTCTTAATAGTGAGCATCAATGACAGAGGAATTCTGATCCTCGATCGGAATAATTCTCAATAATGTATGAATTGGAATCAACACTACTTGTCATATTTTTTGAATTGATGTCTTTACAGCAGCAATGCATGGTATTTCAAATGATATAAATAATTTTTCATTGTAAAAACTTGAAATAAGGGAATTTTTTGCTGACACTAAAGTAATTAATGCTTTTGCGGGATCCCTATCCACTACGATATATATGAAGGTGATGTCTTGTAAAACATCACATGAAATTTGGTAAAAGTTTTTGATTAAATATCAAAGTGATTAAAATTTTGGAGAGGACAATATGCATGTTCTATAAAATAAGTATGAAGATCAAACAATGAACACAAATGAGTCTGTTGAAAAATTCATTGATAGGTTAAATATTGTAGTGGAATATGTGTGGGGTCTTGGATATGTCATTAAACATATAAATATTGTTAAGAATATATTGTGGAAACCTCCACCTCTATTGAATTTTAATGTTTCCTTATTGGAATATAATGATCCAAAATATCTTACATTGTATAAATTTCATTCTTCCCTTGTAGAATATGAAATCTGAAATGATTATAATGATGTTGTGGGAAAGGGGAAATATAAATAGTTGGCATTCAAGTCCATAAAGAATATTACTATTGAATATTATCAGGAAAAAGAAGAGGAAGCCTAGGTGATTTCATTAATTTATTAAAATCTAAAAATAATTAAAAGAATGTTCAAGGGAAAACATCTAATTTCTTGTTTTATATATGGATTGGTTGATAATATTGCAACGACATGCCCTTATAAGCTCTATGAAGACGATAAAGATGACGTTGAAATCCCTATGAAGAATTTCTCTGCCTATATATAAGGAATTAAAATTTTTAAGAGAATTTCATCACAAAAAAGAATCTTCTTTGATATTAATGTGATAGTTCATATGTATTAGACGTTGCAAAGGTTGAAGATATAGAGAACTACAATGATCTTGGAAAATATTCTATGGTGGTGGTTGTTGGTAGTGCTCTGAAAAAGGAAGAAACTAACATTTATCAAGAACAAATTGATTAATGAAATGATATAGAGGCTAAACTAGGAGTATCTCTTAAGGAGATAAATGTTTAGAGAGAGAAAACCAATAAATCCAACAAAGTGGTTCGTGACACCAAACTCTACATATAACAACGAGATGAAGAGAAGTCTGGGTTAATGGAAGAAATTGTGAATATCATTTCTACATTGGAAATAAACTCATAAATAGTTAGTGATGACAAACATAAATTTTGAATAATATAGAAGGGATAATGATGTATTTAATAACATAGTGAATGATCAAATAAAATTCATTAATGAAATTAAAGAATATATTTTTCTTCTTCAATGAAAACATAATGATCATGAAAAACTCTTGACTCCCAATATGACTTCCTAAAATAACATCACCCAATTGAAGGAATAGTTGGCTGTGGGGCATGAGGTTCTAGAAAAAGTGAAGCAAAAAACATATCTAAATGATAAGGCTAGCATGGGGCTTGATCATAAAAATAAATTAGTCATGGTTTAAGGAAGACTGCAAGTATATTCTCCATGAATGAAGGTTGATTTAGGTACAAAGTATAATTATAAAAGTTTGAGATCCCAAGGGACAACCAGAAGTAAATAAGTGACATGCAGTAATGCGCACTACATCAGGTGTTATTCTTGTGAAAATATTATAAATTCATAAAATTTGGGTTCCACAACGAGGAGATATAAAAGGGAACATGGAAAACAGTGGAATCCAAATAGAGCTCAATACTCATGAATATATTTCGATGGAAGTTTTTTTGGTGAAAATTATTTCTACATGTGGATAGATATTGTACATCAATAATTGAAGGGAATGCATCAAAGCATAACCCAATTGGTCGCAAGATGAAAATCAATGAACCAATAGGTGAGATCAAAATGAAAAATTTATTAACAGATCTATATGATGATTTTTTACATCATAATTCGTTGATAATTAATATTTCCAATCTACACATAGTGCAAAGTCAAAAACATGGATCAATAAGAAGAGAGATGAGAAAGAAGTTGTTGCTGAATTTTTTCTTAAAGAATCAGATCATTCTGGTGTATGGATACATAATAGTGGTTGCACAACCCATATAATAGGGAATAAGGATCTCGTTATAGGCATAATGTATGTAAAATAAGGAGTTTCCAAAATTTAAAAATGATGATGGACCAAAGATAATTTCTTTGAGAAGGCCAGGTTTGGGGGCAAAGAAATGAGATGTGGTGATGTCTTAGTAGTAGAAGGTCTTATTCACAACATGCATAGAGTAAAACAACTATTTGACTCAAGTAATTATATATGAATGACAATGATGTTTTGTAACATATAATAATAAATGGTGCAGATGTTATAAAGGGAAAAAGGATGAAGGAAAATTTATACGTTGTAATTGGGGACGATTTTTTGTTCCTTTTATCCGTAGGGAAAGAAACTAGATGTGTCATAAAAAATTTGGTCATCTATTCCAAGAATCCCTAGAAGATATGGTATAGTATGATGCATTTGAAGATATCCCTATTCAATAATGTGATCTTACTCATACGTGCGATGCATGTCAATAAGGGAATATAATCTAAAAGTCATACGTGGAAAACAGACTAAAGTAAACATGAGTGATTGAATTGGTGAATACTGAGGTTTGTGGACCTATCTCACCATTATACATTGACGGGAATATGTATTACATTCTATTCATTAATTATTTTAGAAGAATGGCATTGGTATTTGTCATTTCCCCCTTGTATAATGTGTTCAGTTTCATAAAAGAGTATAATAGAGAACTCACAAATATTCAATTGGAATACTATCTTGAGATACATTGTATAAGGAATCATGTTCCTTTAGTGAGAACTTCTCTATAAAATGGAGTGTTTGAGGGGATAAATCAGATCATCAATAAAATTTACAGATTGATGCCTTTTAAAAAATGCCTACAAAAGAAATTTTGGAAGGGAGAAGTCTTAAAATAAGTCTACAACAATAACATGGCTCTATTGTGTCTGAAAGAAGGAAAGAATCCATATTATATGTGGTACCAAAAGAATCCAATGTTAAAAAACTTTTTAATCATTAGAACAAAGTGATTTACTTTTAACAAAGAGAAAAATATGTGATTTCAGTCATCTGGTGATGAGGGGTATTCCTTGTCTTCTTATGAAAATGAAAACTATATAAATGATTTAATAAGAGGCTTGGAAATGAATATAACTGAAATGATTCCACTAACGTGGAAAATGAAGAGAATATTCATCAACACGGAGAATAATGTCATGATGATGGTGATGAGGAGGAAAGCAACATATGGGGAGAAGATGTGGAAGATGTTGAAACATAAAAAGATAATGATGATGAGAAAGTGTATTTCATTTCTATATATATGATGAAACAATTGAATCGAGTTGAAAATGACAGGAAAAATTTCATTGTGGATCATACAACACCAGTCTAAACAATAATAATGAATTTATTTCAATAGGAATCATATACATCTCATGTAGATCCTAAATGTTTTTCTAATGTAACTGAAGATGAAAATTGGGTTAAGTCTAGGAATGAAGATATATACTAGATTGTGAAGAATCAGATGTGGGAGATAGTTTTGAGGCTAACAAATACGAATTTAATCATGTCTAAGTGTGACTTTCTCAACAAGATGAATGAAGGTGGCACATGGATTCAAAAGAAATCATGACTAGTGTGAAAAAGTTATTCTAGATAGAGGGTATCAATGTTGATGAATAATTGGAACCTCAGGCAAGGAAGGATAAAATCATATTATTCTTGGCCATTGTAGTGAATCAAAATATCAATTTGTTCCAGATGGATGTCATGTCTACATTTTTTGAATGGTTATCTAGAAGAAGAAGTGTATATTGGGAAGATATATGGTATTCACTTTCATTAAGATGAGAGCAAATTATTACAACTGAATAAGGTGTCATATGGGTTGAATTATGAACCAAGAGCATGATATTCAAGACTAGATCGGTATTTGAATAATCATGGACTTCACCATGGTTGAGTTGATTACATTCTCAATGTCAATAATGATTTTAATAAAAGGATGATGGTATTAGTTAATGTTAATGGAATAGTATTTGTTGGATCGGATGAATAAAAAGAATACCATTTTCCAAATTCATGAAAATTTGGTTTAAAATATCAATGATTGGTCATCTGTCATTTTCTATGGATTAATAGTGACACAAGGAATGAATTTACCTTTCAATAATCAACCCAAATATGACAAGGTGGTTCTGAAAACATTTAGAATTGAAAATTAAAATGAGATTAAAACTTGAGTAGCTACCCAGCTGATATTATCCATAAATGATGAGGGAAAATTACTTAATGTCACAGAATATAGGAATATCCTTTGAAGTCTATTTTACATGATACTGCGAAGATCATATTTTTTTGCCACATTTCATGTAGTGTAGTATCAATGTATTCCCAATTAAATCCATATGATTACAGTGATAATAACTCCTTAGTATATTTAGGCCATAGTGGATATTATTTTGGTGTATAATGACTAATCTCTTCAAGAGTTATAGGGATATATAGTTGCATATTAGTCCAGATCAGAAGATGACATGAAATCAACATCCAGAGTTGCATTCTATCTTAGTGGATTTTGTATTTCATGGCTGGGCATGAAAAAAGATTGGATTTTGTTAAGAACTATAGATGATGATTATATTATGGATACTAATGAATTCACATATTTATTTTGGATAAATTACTAACTTGATGATATGGGAGTTGAAGTGATGTATTAAATCATAAACCATTTTGATAATTCATGTGAAATAAATCTTAGTAAAGATCCATTCCATAACTCAATGACAAAGAATATTGAAATTGATTATCATTTTATGAAGGATATCATAAAGGCAGTGCTTGAGAAGTAGTATTATTTTCCAACATGTCTACATGTTTCAGACATTCTGACAAAGTCCAAACCAATAGAATCATTTTATAGTCGTCTACATTCTATGGGAGTTCAGTCAACTCCTCACACATGAAAATGTGGGGATGTGAAAGCCCCTGCTCCATGCGTTATGGTATGTTTTTTCTAATTCATTGATATGTGTTCTTTACTAAAATTTAAACTAAAAGGTAGTGACATTTTTTTCCATTGACAAAAGGGGATAAATTGTGGTTGGAGAAAAAGACTTACTCAATACAAAGAGAGAAGATGATAGGTGGAGCAGTGAGATAGGGGTAGTTAAGCATGAATTGTGGAGAAGATGATAGATGGGGGGACATGATGAAAATTCCTAGTGTTATGAATAAAAAATTAGATCTTATCTTGGACGACATTAAACATTCAAAATTAAGAAAACTAAAGATGTGAGATCGGGGGAGTATTAAATATAATGATTCTATAATTCATCTATTCATGGATTCCTGTCACGAATGAAATTTTTTATGAAGAATGTAGTTGTCTGGTTTAACGAATTGGTATCATGATTGTAGTGATTCATTAATGAAATTTTCATTATACTCTTGTTTCTCTTGCTGAGAATTGTTCATTTTTGATAAGAGTATGTGGTTAATAAATCTTGCATTTATATCTAGATCACATGAAGTGAATGATTGTAGAATTTTGATAAGGATATAAAGAGGTATCAATTTATGAATGAGTTATCAAAAAACCAAAAGGGGAGATTATAGGGAATAATATATCAAACATAGATTGAAATAATTTTTGGGTTGATTTTTTTTGTTGACAAAGAGGGTTTTCATTATCAATTCTAGAGTTCCATATGTATTCATGACAAACTATGTTGACAAAGAACTAAGAAAAATTATTTTATGATCTAGAGGTGTTACTAAATATATATGTACATGGTTGCACTGTTCTCTACTGTTTTCCAAGTTTTTCATCCTCAAAACCAGAAAATGGTGAAATGTGTTTTTTGAAATTGAATTTACACTCATGATTAAATGTGGTTTTAAAATTTTCATACAATTCATGTTTCATGATAAGAAAATCGAAATATTGCAACATCATGAAGTGTATGAAATATTTGTAAATGTTCGTGGAAGATGAGTTTGTGCTAAACAACCTTACACACCCAGTGCGATGTCAAATAGGGTTTTGGTTGTTTGTGAGGATCTTGCACGACATATCGAAAATTCCACAATGGGGTCAGCGACACCTATAAATAAGGTGTGGTCCTCTATTTCAAACAAGCACAATACTAAGTGATGATCCATGCTCTAGATCGCCTAACAATTTTGTGAAAAGGGAGTTTCTTGAAAGAATTTGAGTTTTAACCATGCTATGAATGGTTCACATAATATTTGAGTTGGATGTAGGATTGATGTTGTGTGGAAGAGGTATATTAAGAAAAAATACAAATCTTGAACACATGGAAATTAAGTTGCGTGGAAGGAATAGTAATGTATTTGAAAATTATTTGAGGTTTCTAGTAATAATTTCATAAAGATATTTTTTTAGTAGATGAAAGAGGTACATCAATATGGAATCTAAATAAAGTGGTGGATGAATTGATTTGAGATAATGAAGGGACCTACATGTCTATGAACTGTGAGTGGATATTTTGAAGATGTGGTGATCACACATCATTTGAGAGAGTAGTGATCTTTGAGGTAATGATTGGTTATAAACCCATAGGGATAGTGATTCTACACCAAACATTATAAATAGATCTGTGCTTTTAGTGGATTTGGTACATCGGGACAACATGGTTGTTTTCTCATTAGGTGTAGCCCAGTGAGGGTGAACCAAGTAAAATTGATGATTCATGTGCATGATTTAATGTATACTCATACCTTCATAAGAGAAAAACTGACCATAGAGTTTTCTTTTACAATGAAACAATATCAGAAGGGGAAGTTGTTTTAATTTTTCATACTCTGATAAACCCCCCCTCTTAGGGTAGTAGAACAAGTGGACCTAACAACATGAGAACCCACCTCTTATATTGTCTTAATTCCTAGTTTAAAAAATAATTGTTCTGTGTATGATACGTATATGATAAGTGATACTTATGATAATCTATGTGGGAGATTATTTTGATATAACATGAACTAGTTGGTTGGGTTTCTAATTTTCAAATGATACAAGAAATAATTGACTATGTCATGTGTAGTTAAATCATGTAATCAATATTCAACAATTTTTATGTAATTTTTATTAATGAAAAGTATGTGTTGTAGTAGTATTCTATGATCATAACCCTATTAATTATTATTTAACCTAAAATGATGTAATCTTCGATGATGAATGTGTTTTAATGATCACATAGAACATTTATTGTGGAAAATATACCTTCCATTTTTAAATCACGTAATTATAATAAATTAATTCCCAAATTATTAAATAATATATTTTCATTGATAATATCCTTGGAATCATCCATTGTAATCATTAAATCATTCAGTTTTCATGACATTATGGAATACAATTCATATCATTCATGTGAGAACAATGATTACATTAATATTTTTGGTAAATGGTAAAAGGGACTTGTTTAGAAATGACTAAATTATAATGTTAAAAGTAATATTTAATAATTAAAACATAAGGAAAAAAATTTTAAATTTTTTTAGAACATTATTGATAGTCATTAATACATTTTAAAATTTTATTCATGAGGATGAAAATCGAATTTCAACAAATCAAGAAATAAATTTTATTTTACATATAAATTTATTTTGGACTATGGAGTTAATAATGTGAGAAAAATGAATTGAAAAATTTTAATTAAAATAAATAATAATATTTTATGAAAATTCAAGAAATTATTTATAGATAGATTAGAACATTTTGTCATCATATATTAATATTAATGAACTATTATAAACAAAGAGATTGAATAAAAAAACCTCTTCCAAATTGAGGTATTTTGAACCATATGGCCCACAGATTAATTAAAATAAGATTAATATTTATATATCAAAATTTAATGAGATTTATCATACAAAAAATCCATGGAAATTATATACACAACATGAAATAACTAAGTGATGAATATTCCATGACTCTCATTGAAATAAACATTTGATGAAAATCCCTTAAAATATTTGAGTAAATTGCATCATAAGAACTATAAATTAGAAAATAAAATACAACTATAAATATCATCCAATTAAGAATATTAATTATATAACATGTCAATTATTAAATATATAAACCAAAAAAAAGGAATTTTTAATTTAATATATATCTCCCAAAAATAAAAGATAAATAATGAATCTCTTCCCCAAATTCTCAAATTTCACCAAACAGATTAGTTCCTATTTTATAATAAATATTTTTTTGTTATACATATATTTTAGTTCCATAATATAATTTTAACCACCTGAATTTTATGTATTTCCATTCATTACTTACTTATTAACAGTTATTTGTTAAAATCATGAATCATGTAATAACTACTTCTGTTTTCAGGAATGTTTTTTATTTATATTTTCATTCCTTTTAAATTGATCATGAATCATAGTGTAAATGTTTTATATATTGATATATATTTTCTATATATAATAATATAAATATATAAACTCATTGAAAAAATTTAATGATATATAAATGAATTACACTGTGTAAGGAAATGGTTGGGCGTATGAATGGAATATCATGGATTCTATTTCCTCAACAGATAGAATGAAATAAGGGTACATATTAATTAAACATTTATAAAATGTATTTTTTAATATATAATATATATTAATTAAATACATCAATTTTTCCAAACATATTATTATGAAATAAAAAATGTATCACATCGATTAATGGTAGAGGTAGTTAACCTATACACTGAAATAATGTTATCATTTTAAATCATATTTGATATTACGAAGTTTGATGAGATAATATAAATTAAAAATAATTATTATTTAAAAATTAAATATATATATATATATATAATTACATCATTATATCAATCCATTAATGGTTGTGATGGAAACAAATTAAACCATTTCATGAAGTTTTAGTTTTCCATACATACGATCAAAAGTTTTGATTCCCAAGTAGTGAAGGTTATGATAGAAATATTTAATTCCAATAATATAATAAAATAATAGAATAATTATGATACATATGTAATTATATGAAAAAATTGTTAAGAGGTATACCTTTTCTTCGAAGTGTTCTTTATGTTTATACAAAAATACACATTTGGTGGGTTTCAAGAAACAAATTTTGGCCTATAGAACATGGGGAGAGAAATTAATAATGGATTTAGGATGTTATTGGAAAATATAATTGTCTATGGATGAGTTAATAATGGAGGAGGGAAGATGACCTATTATAAGTAGGAAAAGAAACCCACTTGGAAACTACATAGAAATATACAAATATAATAAAAAATTTAAAAATTTATTCACATGAAATGTAATTAGAATGTACTCATATTATAATTTCTGAATGTATAATATTTATATATATCCATCAAATTGGATATGTAAATGTTTTTAGTCTAGTTTACCACATATATTTTAGTTTAACCCCTGATAAATGCATTCAGACCAAAATCACAGTTATTACTTCAATTAGTTTTATAATTAATTTTTTACGAAAATAATTTTTAAATTGTTAAATAATATATATTATTATTATTCAAACTATTTAAGTTATTTTTTCAAAAAATGATAAATGGAGAAGGAAATGTTATTATAATATTAAACACACAAACATGATGAAAATATTTTTTTTGAAGAGAATATATTCTTAATTATTGAATGTTTTAGTATCAAAAGTCAGCATGAATATAGTTAAAATGAAATAATTTTTACTATAAATAATATTATTTAACTATGTTTATATTTTAATTTTCATAAAAAATATTTAACTTTTTAAATTATTTAAATAAAATGGAAACTTTTAATAATAATCAGAATTTTTCCTTAACATCCCATATAATTATAGAACAAGATATTTTTTATATTTTTTATTATTTATGAGTTAGATATTATTATTAACATAATGAGGACACTATATCCAATAGCGTACAAAGAATGAAAAATTGGGTTTTCCCAAATCTTATGTCACACGGAAGATTGAGTTATACCGAAAAATAATATATTGTAATAATATTATCTAAAATTGTAATAACCACATAGTCCTTGTATTGGAAGGAATAAAAAAATAAATATATTATGTTTACCCATGTATATTAAATTATTTTATTTTCTATCAATACATTAGATTTGATTAAATTAAGAGTAAATCAGATTATAAGTATAAAAAGCTCTAATATTTCTAAAATGTGGTATCACCTAATATTAATGATGAACCTTTTAAAAAAATGATTACACATTAATTGGTTTAATTTTAATAAATAACTTTATTCTATATAAAAACCATCACAATTTAATTTGGTTTAATTTTTGTATTTTTTAATAAAATTTATTTTTATTGAAAAGTGACAAACACTACATTTTAATTCAAAACTAATTTTTAATAAAATTTATTTGTATAATTATCTTATACTTTTAATTTGTTTAAAAGTATAAATAAATACAATTTTATAATTTAATATAATTTAGGTAATTGGAATCAAATTAAAATGGAAATGTTTTTTAAAAAATTTGGGAAGTATTGTACATTTTACTTCAAACCCCTTTTTTTGACACGTCAATGAGATTAGTTTTAAAACTAATTTAAAAAATTCTATGAATTAGATTTTCAAAAATTTATATAAATGGTGGTTATAAGTATGTAAAATTTGATCCAATAGGATCAAAATAATTTTTTTGGTGAATAGTAAGTTGGTTATTTTATGTACCACAGATAATGTTCAAAATGGAATTAAATGAAAAAATAATATTGAAATAATATAAAGTAATCCTAACACATGTAATAATATTATTAGATGAGTTTTTGTTGACCAATATAATCCTTGGGCAGAAAATTGGACCTTTGGAATCTGGTTGCGTGTGATTATGAAATTTATGACATTTAATTTAACGTAATGGAATATATATAATAAATAAGTCTATTCTTGTTAATTAAATTTTAATATGGGGTTATTAAACTGATATATTTTACTTTTAATAGTACATATAAATATAAAAATATTACTTAAATCATTGTAATTTATTTATAAATTTTATAAGTTAAATTATTAAATTTAATTATGACACAATGATTATACAATAATAGATTTTTAAAGAAAGAATAAAATAAATCATATCAATAATATTAAAATAAATAAAATTTTAAATATATTAAGTCAAAAAATAATTTTATGATTTAATATGACATGTTGGGGTTTATTTAATGTATTTTTTGAGAAGTAATCAAGTTGTTATTATTTTAAAAAAAATTCCTTCAATTAATAGTATCAAAATTGATATAATTCTTAAGAGAAAATATGAAATATCTAATTAAATGATATAATGTTTTAAAAAAAACAATATTAATGTAAAAAATTGAGATACATCAACATATTTCATTAATGGATCATTAAATGGCCATTTGGCATGATTTATTACTTATTTTATCTCCCAAATTGAAAAATAACTTAATAAAATTTGAAGAGTTAAAAGGGTAAAAACATAATCAGGGGGATTAAAAAATATCCAATTTTTTTTTATATATTATTAGATGAATGGATCTCAACCCATCCTCAGCCTAAAATTAATCTATAAATGTTTGGATCAATTTGAAATCGAAATTTGATTTATATAAAATTAATACATTTTATAATTCCAAAGGTGCCCCTCCCATCTCCTATAAAAAGGAACCCATTTCAATATATTCATTACAATTAAAAAACTATATTTTTTTGCCCAAATCCTCCCAAAACAATTCCTAGAATACCTCTAGACTATATTGATTCCTTGTCCTATGCATAAAACCCCACTTAAGGGTGTTATGGTGTTCTTCAAAGGTGATCAACCGAATAAGATATATTGTTTCTATTTTAGTGTTTCTATTTTATTTCTTCTTACACTTCCCTAAAATATTCTCCCACCTTGATGATATAATAAATGTAGTATTGTTTGTAAAATATGATTTTATTAGGTTAATATCATCACCTTAATACATCTTAAATTTAATGAAATGGGAAATTAACATTTCATTCGTGTGTACGGTGAACTACTGACTAGAGAACCAATATAGTTATTTTTTCATTACCCTCTCTCAAGACAATTCATAATGATATAATTAATATTTATATATTATTTTAATAACCTATTTATAATTATAATATAATAATATATCAATTATGGTCTTAATTTTATGAACAGAAAAATAATAATGTCGTTCCGAAAAACATTTGAACCATAATCTCCATAAAGCGATGTGAATCATTTCTATTCACCACAACACATGTATGATATATATTATTATATTTACATGATTATTATTATGTTAATAATATTATGATAATTTCGGAAATATAATGTTATAATTACCTTATTTACATAATAATAATTGAATAATGGAAGTGTTACTCATGCGTACGTACGACCTACTGTCTTCATTATTATAACATTGTTAATTTTTCATTACCATAATTAATTGTTTTATTTAAAAGTTTAATGGATATATAAAAGTGATCTTTATGTCACTAATATTATATTTTTAGATTATGGACTTATAAATACATGGACTATAGTCATCGTACCATGTTCATTTTCGACTTAAGTAATGAATATGGAAGGAACATATAATATGAACATGAAAAATTATATTATTATAATGACATGATAATAAGTTATAAAAATGGAATAGAGAACAAGAAAAATGTAAAAAATATGAATATACTAACATATATTTTATTATATTTGACAAGGAATGTTTTGAGATGATTCAGACTCATAGTAATGGACTTCATCCCAATCTCCTTTCATTGAGACATTTTTTATAATATACATATTTATTCATTTAAATGTATATATACAGCCACTATGATATTTCATATCCATATTTTGACTATACTAATGTTATTTAATGTTTTGGTAAATGAATTTGTTTCATGTAGATTAATATGTAAATCCTCAAAGTGGTATGGGATACCTTGAATGTTTAATTATTTAATTGTCTAATATCTCCATTCATGATATTAATTTACAAATATTATATAGATATTAAAGGATTGTAAATTATTTTTTTAATATTTTTAATCTTATTCAAATGTATAAGAAATTAATTTTTTTATGTGCTTTATATGGATTGTTTTGAAAAACAAAAAAATAATATTCTTTTTATCATATACGGTGACAGCCACATCTCCACCATCACAACCATTATTTGATGCTTTTTTAATCTATAATAATTATGGTTATTAAATTTATATAAATACCTCATTCCTTTTTTAGGTATCATCATTTTGAAAATGGGTTCTTAAATGAAAATGGTATTTTTCATATGGAAACGTTCTTCATATGGGATTAGATGATGTTTTCAAAAGGGTTTTGTAATGAATGTATTTTATTCATGAAATTGTATTAGAGAATTATATGAAATGGGTGAGCCTGATAGAGAATATATGAAAGTTTTATCCCCATTATAGCTCACGGGTGAGCCCAACACACCTTATACGATGGTTTGTGCCCCATTCTAGCTCACATGTGAGACCGTTAACGTTTATATGAAAGGATGAGACCCATTATAACTCATAGGTGTTCCTGATATGGCTTATATAAAGGGAGATATCCATTATATATCTCTAATTTAATGGGCAATAATAATATTGTAATTCAGACATATAGTTATTCCAATTGAATGGGGATTGAATTTGATATATATATATATATATACATGATTCTATAAGTCACCTAAAGAAGTTTTAATTTCATTTTATTAGTTTTAGTGTTTTTTTGATCAAAAAGTATTTGTGTTATTCCTAATTTGTTTTGTTTCATTCTCTTAATGAATATTAAATGTGTTGCCATGTTTTAACTAGACCAAGGGTTTTCTTTCTTTTTATGTCCATAACTGATTTTTTGTGTTCATCTTATGTTTTAAAAAGATTTCACAGGATTTAAGGGAGAATAATGTTAAGGATGGAATCATGGAAGAGTTCTGATTATTAATATTAAAATGAAACCTTTTTAAAAAAAAATATTTTTGTGTTATGGAATAAATGCATACTATAGGATGTGTCCAGTTTGAATTTCAATGGTTTTTAGGTTACTATTATGAACTAATTCTTTAATGATTTAAACCTGAAAAGATACTCTATGTGAATTTTGGACATATCTCTTGATTTTTTAATGCTTAAGGTCATCGGCTTATAGTTGGTATTATATTATAGTTTAGATAACACTGGATGTTAGGAGAGTGTTAATTTCATTCCATGAGAGGATTTTACTTTGTGATTATGTTGAAATGATGTAGAATTTTAATATTACCTTTTTGATTTATCTAAATTATGTTTATTCAGAATTGTTTTCTATAGAGGATATATGAAAGATATAATGGGAAGGGATCAAGAAAAAAAATTATCAAATCAAAAACATGAGGTGGTATGAATGGGAACTGAACAGATTATTACAGTGATGACACTGTTGACTCATGCTATATATTATGTCTAAATCCATGCGTAAAATTATCCAAATCAACCATAGAGAAATATGTCAATAGTGTAGCATTTTATGAGGCAACATCTCCAATCATTAAATAGGTCATCTGATGCTATGTAAGCTAAAGGGTGAAAAAATACTCTATAGAAAATATTTGAATTCATGGGATGTTCAGAATTTCAAAAGGTAACTCTTTCTATCTATCATTTTTAATGTGAATTTGATCAATTGTGCTCATTGAATAAGAATACTATAGAGATAAATGATCTTGAGGCAATAGAATGGGAAGAATTTAAGCATATTTTCTGTGAGAAAAATTTCCCTAGGTATGTTCATATTATGATGGAGAAAAAATTCATGGAATTAAAGAAAAAGGACAACAATTATGTAGCCACATAAAAAAGTGAACATCACAAGATTGGATAGGTATGCTCCAAATTTTATTTGAGACATGGACAGTAAAATTAATATATTTTACTAATATTTTAAAAGTTATGAAAAACAAGATCCTTTATTCGAGAAAGTTTAAATGAAGTTTATTGACACATATGCGCCAAAATATGATATCACTAAGAAACGGTCACAGAGGTTGGAAATAGAGTAGATACCAACTATGAAATTTTTTTGTGAGCGTTAAAACTATTCCAAGTGTGGAAAAATAAATTTCTGGAAATAGTTGTTTGGATATGGAATATGTTACCAGTGCGGTATGTTTGGTCACAAGGTTCATGAATGCAAGGATAAGTGTAACAGCCCGAGATTTTATGAAAAATATTCTTTTTTATTTCACTAATGTCTTGTGTTGTATGCTAAACCAAAAGGAGATTGCACAACACGCATCCTTGACTTGCCTTGCATTACACGCAATCGCAACCTTCCTCGATAGCGTGTGTAGTACGCAATACTGAGTTTCACGAAACAACGATATGCTATTAAAATATTATTATGAATAGTAATAACCACTTTTTGAAATTTTGTAAATCTTAATGGACTTCATTTTTGGATTCGGAATATCGAAATTAGCTTAAGGTGAAATTTTGGTGATTTTCGGATAACTTTCATATTTTGATGAATAGTGAAAATTACTAAATTTTAGTTAAAAACAACTTTTTCAATCGAAATAATTAATAGTGATAAATTATTAATTTGAGTGGTTCTAAAGTATATTTAGAATATATTTTGACAATTTAATACAATGTTGGTCATTGGATGTAATTTCACATTTAAACTAGACATAAACAAGTGTCAATCTTTTGATAGATATTGTTTCTTAAAAACATGATATTTGTTTTAACAGCGGGATTTAATTATAAAATTAATTAATGCAACTTCTATGTTATGAATTTGGTAAAATAGATTTAATTTTTGAATTCGGAATATAAAATATAGCTTAGGATGAAATTTTGGCATTGTTCTGAAAAACATCAATTTTTGATGAATAGTGAAACTACTAAGTGGTAGGTTAAAAAACTGAATTTTGCATAAAACTTAATTTTACCGCTTCTGTGAATGGAATTTCGAAAATCCGGCAGACACGGTTGATATCAGTAAGTAAAATGTAGTTCAATGAGATAAAAATAATTTTTTGGTGAATAGTAACTTTTTACTTTTTTTACCGCGGTTAATAGTAAATAGGGTAACTAAGGGTAAATATGATATTACTATTACCCTAACACATGTCCTAATTCTATTGGATAAGTGTAATTCGACCAAAAACAACCTTATGAATAAAATATGACCATTTAGGCCCACTTGGATTAGATTAGGACATTTATTATTATTTAATTCAAAGAAGAGTTAAAAGAGACAAAATCAAAGTTTATTTACTAAAACATTTTTAATATAGGGTTATACATAATATAAATTCGATTGCAAATATTAATTAGAAAGCTAAAAAGATTTCCTACATAATTATATTTTATTTATAATTTTTAGACTTTATATAAATTAATTTATTTATGACACAACGATGATGCAGTAATGACCCTTTTTAAGGAAATATTAATATAATTGATGTTATAAATGCTCAAATGAATGTAATTTGAGACTTTCTATGAATTCCACTAATTTTCTAGGTCACTATGATATATTAGTGTTGATTTAATCAACTTGGTTCGAACATATAATTCTGTTATGACTTTCACAAAAATCATATATCAAATAGTGTCAAAATTGACACAAAATAGTTTTTAAATAAAATATTATATTATTAATTTTTATCTTATTCCTAAAAATCTAAGGTTCGGCCAAATGACTTAGATAAGGATATATATATTAATAATAAACAATTTGGGGTTAGTTTGGCATGTTATAGTAAGTGTATTAACCATATAGTGAAAGAAAACAAAAAGACACGGTAAAAGTTAAATTATTTAACTTAGAGTTAAATCTAATTGATAAGGTTAAAATAATACCCTAAACTTGTCTAAATCTTATTGGTTGATAGGATTTCGACCCATACCCACTTTAGCTTCGAAATAAGACCCTTTGGAACCATTATAAACCGATTTTGACTTTAATATAAAATAATATTTTGAGATATTCCTAAGGTGCCCCTCTCCTCCCTTATAAAAGGACACCTCCTCCCCCTCCTCCTCACACCAATTTGAGCACTCAAGCTCGGACAACCTCTGCCAAAATCTCTTCTACACTTCCCTAGCAACATCCTAGAGGTTCTGGTCTTCCTCAAAGACCAATTTTAGTGCCCTAAGAGGAGGTCTCAAAGAGGCACTTCAAAGAAGAGGTAATTACCGTTACCAATTCTTTCATCTTTATTTCTTCTTCCACTTCTTCTTCTTAGGTTGTTTCATTATGAAGTAATAACATCAGTATCACTCATATACTGATATGTTATTATAAGTATGAAACAACCCTATTTCACCATCTATCCATCCTACGGAAAAAGAAATCACCGCGCGTGCGTACGTACGGAATACCGTCTCCACGCCGTGGTGTAATCTATTTTCCACCATCACCTTACAAGGATGGGTATAATGGTGTAAAGAATAACTATACATAGTTATTAAAACATCATATTGATTCTGATATATTGTATAATCCACTCCAATTCAATTCAATATTTATAGAAATGATATCATCGCTCGTGCGTACGTACGGACTACCGTCTCCACGACGCGATGAGATTCATTCTCCATGATAACCATTTAAGAATGATTATAATGTATATATAAGAAATAATAATGAAATATATGACATTATAAAGCTACTGGATTTATTTATATATATACATATGTATGTCATCTACTTACTTCCATTTCAAGACAATAAGGAAAGAAAAACAGCGTTCATGCGTACGTACGGACTACCGTCTCCATGAACGGTGTTTTTCATTTTATTTATCTATCTATTATATATATATATATATACTGAATATATATGATATATAAATCATATTTTATATTCTGGAAGTAAGTAAATCATGATATAAGTAATAATGATGTCAAGAACAACAAGTCAAAACACCTAAGATAAATGAAACGATTTTACCCAAAACGCTTCTTTAACATGGAATTTACAAAAGAACGGGTAATATAATGTCATAAGTGAACCATATATGATATCATAACAATGAATATGATTCTGGAATAAGTCAATAACATTATTTAAACCATTATACAGGAGCTTCGGACACGAACAAAGAAAATCGGACCTAAGGTAAGGGAAATATCACAATCTCATTTTTATCCGAGATTGTTTATTTACTGGGGTGTATTTTATCATCCACATCCATGTTCCCTCAATATGTAAAATTGTTTCCATCCACTTGCAATAGTTTAAATCCAATTTTACCCTTAGGTGAGTTTTCAGTAAAGAATATGAAAGGAATCTTTTGTCGTTTTACCGTACGAGGTACTTTTTGACTTTTCCGACAAAAGTACGAGAAGAATGTTTTTTTTAACTTATACGGCATGAATGGATTTTTAAAACATTATTTCCAAGAAGCTTCCTTTATAAGTTTTCAAGTTTATTTTTAATCAACTTCTTTTATTTTAAAGTTGTATGACATGTTATGAAAGGAAAAAATGTTTTTGAAGAAGAAAGGATATTTTCCTCAAGAATGGAGTTCAAGTGTTTTATCCAAATTATTTTCCATATAAGATAATAAAGGGTTCTGTTTTTATCCCTATTATTAAATTTATTTGATCATGTTGTGATGGAATTATTTTTATGAATTCCTTTATCTTATATGGATTGTTTTATGATGTCATGATGTTTAAGATTCCCATTTTTATTACATGGGTTATGCTATGATGTATGGTTTATGATTTTGTGGCACACATAAGAATGGTTTCATTATGAGATGGGTGGGACCTATATCTCCCTCCAATGCATTGGGTAAAGATTTTATATCTCATGAGATAGACATGGCTGGAATGGTAGGTTATACCGGTTCAGTGAAACAGGACTGAAACGAGGGTTACTCGATTCAGAAAGGGACTTTGTCCACTAATATAGTCTTGGCAATGAGTCATGACTAACAAGAAATGATTCTCTATGATTATGTGTGATTTCCACAAAGTTTCATGTTTTATGTTATTATTATTGTGATTACATTTCACTACCATGATTTATCCCATGTTATGAAATTATGCTCTCTTTTGCAGGTTATGATTTCCAAAATGTTATGTTCTTATGAATATGATGTGATTGATATTTCTTTTGTTTACCCTTACTGAGCATTTGAGCTCACCCTTTTATGTTTTCTTTTCCCCAGGATATAAAGAAAGGTTTTAGGTAAAAAAAAGGGATGACCTTTATGGGAGATATTGAAGAACTTTCACCACGATTAGAAGATTACGTTCCGAGTTTCCAAAGACACTAAACTATTACGATCCTTTAGTGTGTGTTTTTGTTATGTACTAAGTATTCCGCAAATGTAATGTAATGTCAATGTACGTCAAGCTTCGGGTCTCTACAGTTGGTATCAGAGGAAAGGTTTAGTCAACCTTTGGAAACTAGGATGCGAGAACTTTAGTGAGATTCCTAGAGATCACTACTGGAAAATGGACCTATCCCCACGGTTTTCCTCAAAACCGTGGGGATAGGTACCCCCTATACCCACGGTTTTAGAAAACCGTGGGTATAGGTCAATTTTCAAGACCTGTACCCACGGTTTTCAAAAACCGTGGGCATAGGGGGGTCTATCCCCACGGTTTTCCAAAACCGTGGGGATAGGTCTTTAAAATTGACCTATACCCACGGTTTTCAAGAACCGTGGGTATAGGGGTACCTATCCCCATGGTTTTGAGGAGAACCGTGGGGATAGGTATAGGATAAAAAACCTATACCCACGGTTTTGAAAAACCGTGGGTATAGGTTTCCCATGTGTGCGCGGGAAATTTTTTTTTTCCGCGGGAAAGATTTTTTTTTTTGGCGGGAGTCCTATACCTACGGTTCTTCCCTCTATACCCACGGTTTATATAACTATATTTAACTAAATATATATATATATACACATAATTGATAGTAGGGTAGTGGTAGACGCGGTACTTTGCAGCGAAGAGGTCGTGGGATCGAAACCCGCCTGCAGCTTTATTTTAGGATCTATACCCACGGTTTTGAAACCGTGGGTAAAAGCCATTGACACCGTGGCAATTGGGAATGTTTTGTTGACACGGTGGCAGAACACCTATACCCACGGTTTTGGAAAACCGTGGGTATAGGCTGGGGACCTATACCGACGGCGTTCCAGCCCACGGTTCCCAAAACCGTGGGTATAGCCTATACCCACGGTTTTGGGGGCTATACCCACGGTTTTGAACCGTGGGTATAGGCCTTTTTTCCAGTAGTGGATATTTCTAAGGTATGTCTAGGGATGTCCCTAAGGTTAAGTATACGTATTGGTTATAGTACTAGAATTACGCTAACGATCATAGAATTAAACCTAAGATGTTAGATATTGAAGGTACTCCCCCTTTATTATGTTGTTTTCTCTAGCATGATTTTTGTCTCTCACACTATTCTTTTTGGGTTTTAGAAAATGGCTGGAAACAAGATGATTCACAATAATGGAGGATATGATGGAAAATGGAATGATATTCTTCATGAGCAACCAAATGAAATGGGATTTGGATGTCCAAACATCATTATTATGCCGAATCAGCAATCTCACAACCTGATCAATAAAGTAAAATTTGGTAAGTTTCCTGACTCGACTAATAAGAGAAAGATGGAGTTCCATGATGATCATAGAGGAAAGAAAGTTCAATTTCCCCTATGTAAATCATGTGGGAAGAGGCATCAAGGAGAATGTTTCAAGGGAACTGGAAGATTCTTTGGGTGTGGAAAAGAAGGACACAAAGCAAGTAAGTGCAAAGGAAAAGGGTCGGTTAACACCATGGATGAGGATAATGGTATTGCTACGACATCAAAAATGGTTAAGTGTTTTAAATGTGGAATGTATGGGCATTATGCAAACAAATGCCCTAAGGGAAAGACTCATGAAGAGAATCATTATGGTCATATGGGTAGTATTTATGTGGATGATGATGAAGAGACTACAAATGATATGTGAGATGAAAGAATTTTTGAAGCTCGGTCAATGGTTTGAGAATGTAGTGGAATGATTACATGTTTATCATGTGTAATTTTGGAATAAAGAGACATCTATGGATTGTTACACTGTTGTCTTTCCTTGTGTTTTGAAAGTGTGTGATTAATGTTACCAGTATCCATGAATGGTTATTCAGATATTTTTGGAATGTAGATGATATGCGCATAATGAAGGGATAAGGAGAAAACAAAATGTTTAACAGTATTCATGAGCTCATGATTGATATAAGGACTAAGTGATATCATGGTTTGAGTATATAGAATTTTGAAGATTTTGGTATGTGGAAAGTGTTAACTTTTAACTGCATTCAAGTTTTCACTAAGGTTTAATGGGTATTCAAGAGAATACATGATTAAGGACTTTGAATGTTTGGAATGTGACCAACAAAACATATCTTATGATATACGGGGTTCAACGATGGTATTAAATCTCTGGTAATCGTTTTCACTATGAGAGTGGACTCCAGTATTATGGATAAGCCTAAAGATTGGAATGGATTATTGTTTGTTTTTCTATATTATCGATGGGATGTTATAGTAATATAGTTTTAGAAAAAGGACAACCTGCAGGACGGGCGACAGCCCATCGCTTCGGACAAGGCTGTGGGAATCGAACCCACAACCGAAGTGCGACTGGCCTTTATCGCCTACCACTGGCCTACAGGAAGTCCCCGTTTAGTAGAAACTAGTTTTATTTTATTAAGCGGTATGATATATGAAGTATAAGTTCATTTTTGGAACCATATACGATTAATCTCACTATAAGATGGACTTATAACTTTTGCTAACCCTTTGTTTGAAATAGATGGAATGACCCATCCTTCTATCACATGATCTGCTAACACTTCACGAATAACAAATTCAACTTCATTTATTTAAGAGATGAAGTGGAAATTGTTAAAGGCGCGAACAACAGTGAGATTGTACCAAAATAATGTAAGTATTTATTCTAATTCAAATTCTTTAACTTTAGGGAAATGATCTTGGAAACCAAAAATGTTGTCCTAGTTCTCTTATACCTGATGAATCAGATGGTACCTTAGATCGTCACAAATTTATGGATTTGTGATTACTGGCTTTTCCATAGCCATGTTCTCTACCACTCTCCATCAGAACATGATGGTTAGATTTCTCTTCCATATCCATATTTTCACCTATGTGGAAACCCAGTGATTAGTTTATTTGGGTAATCGTTACATTTCATACTTTAGTTTTTAAAGCCAAGTTTTGGTATTCCTTTTTACGATGTGGGTTTCTATTAAAGAAGCTTTCGAATAGTAAACCATTTATAACCCCGACGAATTTCGAGGGCGAAATTCATTTTAAGGGGGGTAGAATGTAACAGCCCGAGATTTTATGAAAAATATTCTTTTTTATTTCACTAATGTCTTGTGTTGTATGCTAAACCAAAAGGAGATTGCACAACACGCATCCTTGACTTGCCTTGCATTACACGCAATCGCAACCTTCCTCGATAGCGTGTGTAGTCAGCAATACTGAGTTTCACGAAACAACGATATGCTATTAAAATATTATTATGAATAGTAATAACCACTTTTTGAAATTTTGTAAATCTTAATGGACTTCATTTTTGGATTCGGAATATCGAAATTAGCTTAAGGTGAAATTTTGGTGATTTTCGGATAACTTTCATATTTTGATGAATAGTGAAAATTACTAAATTTTAGTTAAAAACAACTTTTTCAATCGAAATAATTAATAGTGATAAATTATTAATTTGAGTGGTTCTAAAGTATATTTAGAATATATTTTGACAATTTAATACAATGTTGGTCATTGGATGTAATTTCACATTTAAACTAGACATAAACAAGTGTCAATCTTTTGATAGATATTGTTTCTTAAAAACACGATATTTGTTTTAACAGCGGGATTTAATTATAAAATTAATTAATGCAACTTCTATGTTATGAATTTGGTAAAATAGATTTCATTTTTGAATTCGGAATATAAAATATAGCTTAGGATGAAATTTTGGCATTGTTCTGAAAAACATCAATTTTTGATGAATAGTGAAACTACTAAGTGGTAGGTTAAAAAACTGAATTTTGCATAAAACTTAATTTTACCGCTTCTGTGAATGGAATTTCGAAAATCCGACAGACACGGTTGATATCAGTAAGTAAAATGTAGTTCAATGAGATAAAAATAATTTTTTGGTGAATAGTAACTTTTTACTTTTTTTACCGCGGTTAATAGTAAATAGGGTAACTAAGGGTAAATATGATATTACTATTACCCTAACACATGTCCTAATTCTATTGGATAAGTGTAATTCGACCAAAAACTACCTTATGAATAAAATATGACCATTTAGGCCCACTTGGATTAGATTAGGACATTTATTATTATTTAATTCAAAGAAGAGTTAAAAGAGACAAAATCAAAGTTTATTTACTAAAACATTTTTAATATAGGGTTATACATAATATAAATTCGATTGCAAATATTCATTAGAAAGCTAAAACGATTTCCTACATAATGATATTTTATTTATAATTTTTAGACTTTATATAAATTAATTTATTTATGACACAACGATGATGCAGTAATTACCCTTTTTAAGGAAATATTAACATAATTGATGTTATAAATGCTCAAATGAATGTAATTTGAGACTTTTTATGAATTACACTAATTTTCTAGGTCCCTATGATATATTAGTGTTGATTTAATCAACTTGGTTCGAACATATAATTCTGTTATGACTTTTACAAAAATCATATATCAAATAGTGTCAAAATTGACACAAAATAGTTTTTAAATCAAATATTATATTATTAATTGTTATCTTATTCCTAAAAATCTAAGGTTCGGCCAAATGACTTAGATAAGGATATATATATTAATAATAAACAATTTGGGGTTAGTTTGGCATGTTATAGTAAGTGTATTAACCATATAGTGAAAGAAAACAAAAAGACACGGTAAAAGTTAAATTATTTAACTTAGAGTTAAATCTAATTGATAAGGTTAAAATAATACCCTAAACTTGTCTAAATCTTATTGGTTGATAGGATTTCGACCCATCCCCACTTTATCTTCGAAATAAGACCCTTTGGAACCATTATAAACCGATTTTTACTTTAATATAAAATAATATTTTGAGATATTCCTAAGGTGCCCCTCTCCTCCCTTATAAAAGGACACCTCCTCCCCCTCCTCCTCACACCAATTTGAGCACTCAAGCTCTGCCAACCTCTGCCAAAATCTCTTCTCCACTTCCCTAGAAACATCCTAGAGG
Source organism: Viscum album (assembly GCA_963277665.1). Lineage (NCBI taxonomy): Eukaryota > Viridiplantae > Streptophyta > Magnoliopsida > Santalales > Viscaceae > Viscum > Viscum album. Next base: position 410,928,074 of record OY728123.1, on the reverse strand, counting down.
TTCTGGTCTTCCTCAAAGACCAATTTTAGTGCCCTAAGAGGAGGTCTCAAAGAGGCACTTCAAAGAAGAGGTAATTACCGTTACCAATTCTTTCATCTTTATTTCTTCTTCCACTTCTTCTTCTTAGGTTGTTTCATTATGAAGTAATAACATCAGTATCACTCATATACTGATATGTTATTATAAGTATGAAACAACCCTATTTCACCATCTATCCATCCTACGGAAAAAGAAATCACCGCGCGTGCGTACGTACGGAATACCGTCTCCACGCCGTGGTGTAATCTATTTTCCACCATCACCTTACAAGGATGGGTATAATGGTGTAAAGAATAACTATAAATAGTTATTAAAACATCATATTGATTTAGATATATTGTATAATCCACTCCAATTCAATTCAATATTTATAGAAATGATATCATCGCTCGTGCGTACGTACGGACTACCGTCTCCACGACGCGATGAGATTCATTCTCCATGATAACCATTTAAGAATGATTATAATGTATATATAAGAAATAATAATGAAATATATGACATTATAAAGCTACTGGATTTATGTATATATATACATATGTATGTCATCTACTTACTTCCATTTCAAGACAATAAGGAAAGAAAAACAACGTTCATGCGTACGTACGGACTACCGTCTCCATGAACGGTGTTTTTCATTTTATTTATCTATCTATTATATATATATATATATATACTGAATATATATGATATATAAATCATATTTTATATTCTGGAAGTAAGTAAATAATGATATAAGTAATAATGATGTCAAGAACAACAAGTCAAAACACCTAAGATAAATGAAACGATTTTACCCAAAACGCTTCTTTAACATGGAATTTACAAAAGAACGGGTAATATAATGTCATAAGTGAACCATATATGATATCATAACAATTAATATGATTCTGGAATAAGTCAATAACATTATTTAAACCATTATACAGGAGCTTCGGACACGAACAAAGAAAATCGGACCTAAGGTAAGGGAAATATCACAATCTCATTTTTATCCGAGATTGTTTATTTACTGGGGTGTATTTTATCATCCACATCCATGTTCCCTCAATATGTAATATTTTTTCCATCCACTTGCAATAGTTTAAATCCAATTTTACCCTTAGGTGAGTTTTCAGTAAAGAATATGAAAGGAATCTTTTGTCGTTTTACCGTACGAGGTACTTTTTGACTTTTCCGACAAAAGTACGAGAAGAATGTTTTTTTTAACTTATACGGCATGAATGGATTTTTAAAACATTATTTCCAAGAAGCTTCCTTTATAAGTTTTCAATTTTATTTTTAATCAACTTCTTTTATTTTAAAGTTGTATGACATGTTATGAAAGGAAAAAATGTTTTTGAAGAAGAAAGGATATTTTCCTCAAGAATGGAGTTCAAGTGTTTTATCCAAATTATTTTCCATATAAGATAATAAAGGGTTATGTTTTTATCCCTATTATTAAATTGATTTGATCATGTTGTGATGGAATTATTTTTATGAATTCCTTTATCTTATATGGATTGTTTTATGATGTCATGATGTTTAAGATTCCCATTTTTATTACATGGGTTATGCTATGATGTATGGTTTATGATTTTGTGGCACACATAAGAATGGTTTCATTATGAGATGGGTGGGACCTATATCTCCCTCCAATGCATTGGGTAAAGATTTTATATCTCATGAGATAGACATGGCTGGAATGGTAGGTTATACCGGTTCAGTGAAACAGGACTGAAACGAGGGTTACTCGATTCAGAAAGGGACTTTGTCCACTAAGATAGTCTTGGCAATGAGTCATGACTAACAAGAAATGATTCTCTATGATTATGTGTGATTGCCACAAAGTTTCATGTTTTATGTTATTATTATTGTGATTACATTTCACTACCATGATTTATCCCATGTTATGAAATTATGCTCTCTTTTGCAGGTTATGATTTCCAAAATGTTATGTTCTTATGAATATGATGTGATTGATATTTCTTTTGTTTACCCTTACTGAGCATTTGAGCTCACCCTTTTATGTTTTCTTTTCCCCAGGATATAAAGAAAGGTTTTAGGTAAAAAAAAGGGATGACCTTTATGGGAGATATTGAAGAACTTTCACCACGATTAGAAGATTACGTTCCGAGTTTCCAAAGACACTAAACTATTACGATCCTTTAGTGTGTGTTTTTGTTATGTACTAAGTATTCCGCAAATGTAATGTAATGTCAATGTACGTCAAGCTTCGGGTCTCTACAATAAGGGTCATGCACAATCCAACAATGAGATAAAAATTATCCAGTCTATAGTAAGATGCTTTAGCTTCAATGCGATGGTACATTATGAAAATAAATTTATGAAGATAATTTCAGTCGCAAGAAATCATTTTTATTTGAAACAAAAAGTTTCGGAAAAACAATTTCTACTACTAAAGTTGTTGTTGATTTATACAGTGAAGTGATTGAAGCTCTAGGGAGACTAATATTTTTTGTAGGAAAACCATAAGTTCTAGGTTTTAGAAACATCATCATATGTTTTATGTGGTGTGATAATATATTATAAAGGACCTTTCTGGGATATTTATTTTGGTTTTATGTTTATATAAGGCTTTTGTTTAATGTGGAACTACTCCTTTACTTTTGGACGTCAATTTTATGATAATAACATCCTTTATGGTTTGTGTGATAATTTATGCTTAAGGTTATTCGTAAGGATGTACATCATAATGTTGGGAATATTATAAGGATGAAATTGTGCCTATAAAATAGAAATATGTCACATAAGTATATTTCTTTATGCTCTTATTCTATGAATTAAATGAATTCCACATCATTATCATAAGGATCTTAAAAAACTATTATCCATTTACTTTTATAAAAGGCCTTTTGGAAAATCACATATTTATGGGTTTGTGATAGATAAAATTCTAATTAATAGGTTCTCTATCATGCTCTATTTGAATTGGACACAAAGATTTATCACATATTTCCATGTTTTCATACATTAATCCCTATTATAAAAAATAATTGTGAATTTTTTACTTCATATTCTATATTTTAATGTAGTGTATTTTTTACTCTTTTCCTGATGTGGTGTTTCAATGAAGTAATTTTGAAAAGTAAAACATTAATTACTGAGCCCAGATTTAAAATTGTGGGGACATAATTTTCCAAAGGAAGGAAGGATGTAACATCCTAGGTTATTACATTATAATAATTTTTCAAATTAATTAACATTTATGAATTATATAGTAATTTAACCTTAATACGGATGAATTGTAAAATAGCACACTCGACATGGAATAATGGGTTTCTCTGAAATCTTACATCGCATGCAATATTATGTTATATTGAAAAATAATATAATATAATAATATTATTTAAAATAGTAGTTATCAACTACCAATTGTATTGGATAGACTTAAAAGAACTAACAATATTATGTTTACACGTGTTTATTAAATATTTTTACATTCCACCAAATAAATTTTATGGGCATAAAATAATATTAAATCAGATTTTATGCATAAAATTCTCTAATATTTTTAAAAGGTACTACTACTACCTATTGCTTGGGAGCCTTTATAAAATAAAAATTTTGTCACTTTTGTAGCTTATATATGATACAATTAACTTCATTGGATGTGGGATGTAAATATTTAATTTGGTTGACTATTGGAATATTTTGAAAAAATTCATTTTTAAGGAATAGTAAAAAACACTCCATTTTAATTCAAAACACATTATTCATATAATTTTTTATATATCTATATTATCATATTAATTGGTTTAAAATTTTAATTAAATAAAATTTCTATAATTTAAACCAATTACGGTCATTGGAATCAAATTCAAATTAAATTGGATAAAAAACATGTTAACTCTTGACTATTTTACTACAAAAACCCATTTTCTTGATCTTTCAACAGTATTTGTGTTAAAAAAATTTTAACATCTTATGTAATTTGATTTTTTAAAAATGGATATATATGTTTTTAATTAGTATGAAAAATTTTATTAAATAAAATCAAACTATTTTTCGGTGAATTATAACTTTAGTATTTTATTTACCATGGTTATAGGTAAATAGGGTACTCAAAGGAAAAAAAATAATATTTTAATAAAATAAAACGACCCTAGAAGTTATCATAATCTTATTTCATGGGTAATTGTTGACCAATAATATACATGGGATGAAGTTTTTCCATTTGGAAGCCACATGGGTGTGATTATGACATTTGAAACATTTAATTTGATGTAAAGGAAAATAAATCATATAAATGACTCTTCTTAATAAAACAACACTAATATGAGGATATGTAAGAGATATCTTAAACTATGAATAGTTTATATAAAGATAAAAATATTACTTATATCATGGTTATTTATTTATAATTTTATGAAATTAAATAATAAAATTTATTTATGAAACAATGATTATGCAGTAATAGATATTTTAAAAAATTATTCAAATAAATGATATTAATAATATTAAAAATATAATTTGAAATATTTCAATCCATACACAAATTTTTTGTAAGACTATAAAATGTTAGGGTTGAGTTAATTTATTTGTTTTGTTGGAATCAAGATGTTATGATGTTTTAAAAAAGGCGTGTAAGGAATCATGTCAAAATTGAAATAATTCATAACCTAAAATATAAAATATCTAATTAAATGATATAAATTTTATAAAAAAAAATTATTCAAAACAAATATCATATAAGTCCACAAATATAATAAATGACTCATTTGTTGGTCTTATTGAATTATTCAAAACATTTATAAATTTTATTGTATGAATGGGTTTTTACCCATAATCATCTTATATTATTTTTAAATATGATTGGACCCATATTGAATTGAAATTGAATTAATAATAACATAATGATTTTAATAATTCCAAGGCTTCCCCCCTCTTTTATAAAATGCATCCATTCTTTTATAATCTAGAAAATTAATAATCCATTAAGATCTAGAATATCTTTCCAAAACTCTTTCTAGAATACCTCCCCACATTACTGATTCATTTTCTTAGGCATAACACCCTCTTTAGAGGTGTTATGGTGTTCTACAATGGTGATCAACTAAATAAGATGTATAATTTTTATTTAAGTTTTTCTATTTTATTTATTCTACCACTTCCTTCAAATCAGCTCCAACCTTATTGAGAATACAACTAAATTATCCCATATATATTGATATGTTATTCTTTTAATATCTTCATCTATATACATCTCCAATTTCATCAAATGGGAAATGAACTGTTCATTTATGTGTACAACGGACTACCACCTCACGATCGATATCGTTTGATTTTCGTTAAAGTCTCTCAAGATAGGTCGTAATTACAGAATTAATTTCTCTATATGATGTTCGTGACATTTTTAATATTAAATTAGATTAATATATCAATTATGTGATTACTTTCAATGCACTTAATGATGATAACTTCGTTCATGCGTACGTGTGAACTATCACCTCCATGAAGCGATGTGAAATAGTTTTTTCCACCACATAACTTGTAAAATAAATATAAGTATATTTAAATTTTTATTACCATGAAAACCCAAATATTATCATTCTATAAAGATAAAATTATAATTACCTTATTTCAATAAATATCAATGAAAAATTAAAACGATACTCATGTGTTCATATGACCTACCATCTCCATGATTATAACATTGTTCATTTTTCAATACCGAAATTAATGGATTGATTTAAAATTTTAATGGAAGTATAATATTGATACTTATTTCATTAATATTATTTTGTATCTTATGTACTTGTGACCACATGGACAATTGACAACATACCATGTTCATTTCCGACTCAAGTAATAAATATAAAACATATCCAATATGAACATAAATATTTATGTAATCCTTATGACATGATAGTAAGAAATTTATAATTAATAATTAAAATGAAAGATTATCTCAATAAATTATAAATTAACCAAATTTTATTATTCATGATGATAAATAACATACGAGATGATTTGGACATGAGGTAAGGGACTTCATCTCAATATCCATTTTTTATAGAATTTTTTCAATATGAACAATTATTCTTTTATATGGTATATATATAGCCACTATAAAAATTCATATTCATTTTTTATCTATAATAATTCTATTTAATGTTTTGTTAATGGTATTAATTAGTGTATTTGAGGATTTAAATGTTCAAAGTGTTATGAGACACCTTGAATGTTTAAATATTTAATTATAAACTCTTTTAATTAATGATACTAATTTACATATGTATTATATTGATATGTAAGGATTTTAAGGAAAATTCTTTATATTATATTTTTAATTTGATTCAAAGGCTTTAAAAAGAATCTTTGTAATTTTTTTTATACAGTACGCTTTGACCAACAACAAAAGGAATGAACTTTTTAACATATATAGTCACAATAAGTTCTATATCATCGTAACTATTATTTTTTACATGGCTTCCTCTATAAGCATTAATGTTTTTAAAAGTAAAGGAAAAACTTATTCCTTTTTGGTTGTCTTGGTATTTAAAATGGGTTCTTAAATGAAAAAGGTATTTTAAAATGGAAATGTGTATCATATTGGATTATAATTTTTTTATCAAAATGGTCATGTGATTGACATGTTTTATTTGAAAAATTTTACATGATAATTATATGAGATGTGTGAGATAGATATAGATATTATGAATGGGTGAGCTCTATAATATGTCATGGATGAGCCCAAAACATCTTACACCGATGGTTGAGCCCCATTTTATGTCACAGGTGAGCACCTTATAGCTTATATGAAGGTATGATTAACATTACAGATCACGAGTGAGTCTAATAACATATATGAATGGTGATATGCATTATTGATATCCAATTAATTCGGTAATAATAATTTTGGAATTATTACATATGGTTATTCCAATTGAAAGGTGTTTGAAGGTATTTATGAATACGATTCTCAAAGTGACCTAAAGGAGTTTTAATTCGTTCTTATTGGTTCTAGTGTTTTTAATTAACAAAAAAGTATGAGTGTTATTAATTTGAAAATGTTTTGTTTCATTTTATCAAAGGACAATAATAGAGTTACCTAGTTTTAAGTAGACTAATGGTTTCAGTTATTTTTATGACCCATACAGAGATTTTAGTGCTCATCCCAAATTTTTAAATGTTTTATCAAGATTTAAGGAATAATATAGTCAAGGATGGATTCCAGGAAATGTTATGATCATTAAAAATGTATATAATTCATGTAAATTTTTAAAATCTTTTTGTATTATGGAAGAAAAGGATACTATTGGAAGAATCCACTATTTATATAATAGTTTTTTATGTGACATTTATGCTTTAATTCTCCAATTCCCTAAACCTAAAATTACCCACAATGTTAATTCTTTATAGAACTCATGATCATGTACTGTTTAATGATGGGGATATAAATTTCTCTATTCTTCTATAATTTATTAATTTTTTTAAAATCCAAAAAATTCGCACTAATATAATATTTAAGATCATATATAAAATTTGAAAAAAATTTATCGAACTAAATTTTATAATGTTTTGATAAATTAGTTATTTAATTTTTTTAACAGAAATTCATAAGCAAAATTATAAGAAAATGTATTCTGAATATATTCAAATATTTTACTATGGAATAGGTTTTCTAATTATTTTAATTATACATGTATTTATAATTTTGTTGTTTTTATTCATATGATTATATTTAATGGATAAGTTTTAATAGTCATCTTTAATTAATAATAATATTAATTTAGTGAGGATCATTAACTCTTCATTTTATCTATAACATTATTTATTGACAATAAGAAATTTATTAGAAAAAAATGTATTTTGGGAAATATTGAGTTGTTATAGCTTAATCACATTAAAATAACTTATCTATTGAAAATTCTTCAGTCTAATACAAAAATCTATGTATTCTTCTTCCTAATTATATACATTGGCCAACATGTAAAATCCTTATATTGTTGTTTTCTCCATAGAACCTCGATTAGAATGGAGGAAATTATTTATAAGTCATTGTCTCTTTGATCCAGAATATCTCTAGGTTGGTCTTCAAAGGAAATATGATGATAAAATTGTATAAATTATATGGTTTGTACACATTAATGATTATTTGTGTACTTCCTCAAGATATATACATTGAAGACATCATGGAATTTGGATTCATTGGAAGATCCATGAAATAATCCACTATAACTACCCAATAATGAATCTAGAAGGGGATTAATATACCTATTGATCAACATTCATTAATATTGAAATATCACATCTTTATTTGATGGTCAAACAAATATTAAATCATTTTCAACAACATCAATCTATAGATTACTTCAATGATAATAAAAATATATTTTTATTGAATTTTTGCTTCTTGGGTGTGTTATTGAATTATTATAAAATTCTCTTCCATTTCCAGATAATTAAAATCTCCCAATTTTTCTATTTATTGAAGTCCTATATTATAAAATTTTTTCCTTAAATTCTATCAATAAAGTGGCTAACAAGGATCCATATTAATAATTTAATAAAAATAAAAAGAAGTATGAAAAATTTGCTAGAGTTATATTGTGATACCAAATCTTAGGATGTCTATATTACATGATTTCATCATATAATATATTTTTTTATTTTTATTCACATACCAAAAATATATATATGTATTATATGATTTCTGGAAACTCAAATACATATCTTTAGTATTCTGAATAAATTTATAGAACTTTTAGTTAATCCTCAAATAATGATCATATATTATAGAATGTGTTACTCAATGAAACATACAATATACTTAATGTATATTAAGAATAGTCGATCTAGATGGATATTTATTATAATAGTGGGTAAGTGTAATTTATTGTAAATGACGTATACAGGAACACATACATTACAACATCTTTTTACTCAAAATTTGAACAAGTTGAGAAGGAGGTGTTACTTGGAATTATGAAAATTTCTAACGGTGCCAAAGGTATACAATAAATGTCTGGGATTCCAAAAATTTAGTGGAAAATATCCTCTTTTAAATGAAAAAACCAAATAAATTTTCCAATACAATATAAATACATAATTCTAGTCAACCATGTTTTCAATTCAACATTACCAAATGTCCAATACTACCAAACCACAATAATCTCAAATTAGAGTAACTAGTGGAAGACTAAAATAACAAACATCAAGACAACAAGATAAAACTATATATCTTCACACCAATATCCATTATCCAACCCCATTAGACTACACTAAATTTGGGACAAATCCCAAATGAATGGAGATTCTTTTTGATTACCTATTTTTTAGATTAAAACAGGTGTAAATGAACTATACTTCCAAAGTTGGGGTGAGTAATAATTGTTAGTAGGTTTTCCCCAAATCAAATCCCTGCTCATTCCAATATGATATAATTATTTTGAACATTATATAAAACTATTTATAAAAAACTGTAAAATAATGTGATAATTTCTAGTAAGCCAAACAAACCCTTACAAGAACATTTTACCAAAATCATCATAGTACCAAGGAAAGAGACTAAACACATCAATAACCAGTTTTGTAACATCCAGTTAACAATATCACAGGTACATCTATAACAATTTCATGGTTTTTTATTTTCATTTAACAGGTATGGTAAAGAAAAATTTCATTAGATACATATAATACTGAATTCAGTGATTTTTTGGAATCTTAACATTAACATTCTCTTTCTACTGGTCGTAGTTGTGTTACACGATGCATAATGGTTATTGGAAAAATGTCATGAAACGATTCAGGTTATCAAGGGTACATTATGTGATGGGTTATTACAAGTTGTGATTGAAATAAATAAAGGTTTTTAATTCACAGATTCTGTTTTTAATTTATGGTGACACGTTTTTCAGCAGTTTCATTTATTAACAATTTCATGATGTATAATTGTGTTACACATTGTGTAATAACACAACTCTATTTTCAAACTAGTAGATCATCTGATATCTTTAATTTAGATCCTCTCCAAATCCACCTCCCTTGACCTAACTCATTCCCTAAGAGATCTCTAAGGTATCCAACCATTCTAAATCCCATTGTCCAATGATTAATAATCATTGGGTTAGCGTTCTGATTCCCAGGTTATATTTCTCCCTTATAATTCATCTTTTGATCTTTATCAAACATTTATATTTCAATAGAAAATCATGAAATTGATCGATCTATGATCCTTACCATAGTATCTTGTTTCTAGGTTTATTTTTGAGGCCTTGACCCCTTCGTTATCTATAACAAGTTATGCTGCGAGTGTTGGTTCTCAATAAAATGGTTGGTTATTCTTATTTGTTTAAACAAATTAAATAACATTGAATAGTAATATTTATTTAAATTTTCAATTTAAATTCATTTTCTCAATGATTCAATAAATTTATTTAATAAAACCTAATTATATTGAATTGGGGGGTTTTAATTGTTCTTGTCATGAAAAATAGGAAAACCCTCAATTCTATTGATTGTGATTATGTTTATAGAGACAAGAAAATTTAAATTGATTAGTTAAAATATTATATTTGGTGGAAACTATTTCAATAAAAAAATTGAATTTAATTGGGGAAATTAATTGTGGAATAGATGTAATTGATTATGAATTGTTATCAAACCTCTGAAAATGGCATAAAAATATGATAGTAACGAAGTGGTTTTATCTTGGAAAAAAGGCATGTTCTGATTAAACCCCCATTTTGGTTTTTAATTTAAAAAATTAGAATTTAAAATTGGGCATGGTATTTAATGTTATTTCATGGAATCATAAAATAAATTTTCCATAATTTATGGTCTAAGTGCACATGAAAGCCTTATGAATTTTTTGAGTTATTTAGACACACTCAATGCTTATAAATCATTATAAAACATAAATGTAACTGGTCACATCCCTAATGGGATATTGATGAGTCACAATTGGATGGTGTCAGAGGAATTTATGTATACCCATATTGTTGTGATCACTTATAGTGATAATTCTTATATCCTGGAAAATTATTTCCTATTTAGAAGATGATCACGTTTCTCACCAGTTTTGTATTTCAGATATAAATAAATGCCAATATTTTTGAACTTATTTACATTCTTTTAGAATTTATATAAACTGTTTTATGAAACTGTTTTATTTAAGAAAATATTTTAAAAATTTTATATCAATTTCAATTCATTTTATTACAATATTTTCGATAATTTGAATTTTATAGAATTATTTGTTTAAATATTCTTGAAAATGAAAAATTTATTTATTCTAAAATTGAATGTATTCCTTTGGTGAATCCCTTTTTACATGTGATATGTAATACTTGGTGATACCCTACTATGATTTTCATCTCATAGCCTATTTGTTCCTTTAGGTGTTTATTGATTATCTTATTCTAGGGTAAATCGTGGGGAAAGGATCACTTTGGGTGGATCCTACTATTGAACCATGGACATTGTGAGATCTCTCCTTTGGGATATTGGTTTTCACCCTATTTTGGTACTTGTGATAAAATAATTTGGTCTTTAATCCCTTGTTGACATCTGGTACATTACTCCCAATGGAGTTTCTTTTGTATGCATACTGATATTATGGTCTTGTTTCCACTATGTTTTGTGGGAAATTCAATCCCACTTCTATGTTGTCCAATTATAGGAGCTAATAACCGGCCGATGGGGATTGGGAACACCCATCGGTATATGTTAATTCTTTCTCTATTATCAGGTAACTAGGGTTCATGGTCTGGTTCGTGATAGAATGGAATCATTGAGAGGTTATTTTAGGTTTTTTATTAAATTTAGTATGACTTTGAGTTATATTATAGTGGAATATGGGGTATTTAGTATTGAGTTCTAAGACAACACTCATTGGAAGGAACTATGTTTTACTAGTGGGGTCAGTGAAATACATCTTAGGGAGAATTTATAGTCTTTTACCTATATTAATTTGGATAGAATGGTATCAAAATATGGTTGTTCCATATATTGGGATTAATTTCCCTCATTTCTCAATTTTAGTGTTAATTTGATGTCTTCATTGATGTCTGATAATGATGTGAAACATCATGCCTCTGAGAAGACATGCGAATCAAATCTAGGAAGAAGCTATAATTGAACTACATCCAGTGAATCCTCTAGTGGAACAGAATCTAGATGAGGTGATTGCACACACTATCCATAATCGACGATATCCACCACATCTAGACCCTATTCAGGATCCAGTGATGGATTATTAGGGGGATGTTATTATATATCATTTTTAAGAGTTACTTTTATAGAATCCACCATTTTTAAAGGCTCCAATGATCCTAAACATACTTAATAATGGTTGGTAAGGATAGAGCATATGTTAGAGTTCTTGGATAAAACAGACAATATCATGGGAAAGTGTTCCACCTTCATGCTTAAAGGACTGAGTTGGAGATGGTTGGATGTGATGGTGATGGAAAATATACTTTAGGGAAGAAAGTGGAAAGAAAAAAAGAATGTTTTTCACAAACCAATTCTATCTAGAGTCGATGATGTTGGAAAAAAATATGAAGTTTTTCAAGTGTGAGAAGGCCAACATAAACATGAATAAGTATTCAAATCGCCTTTCTAACCTGGTGTAGTAATCTATTTAAATTATATCTAATGAGTGGTTGAATTCTTAGCAGTTTGATATGGACATTTTATAATAGATCTGTACTCAGGTTTCCTTTCTAAATCATCCAACTTATGATTATTTCCTTGATAGGGAGATGATGGTTGAGATGGACCTGTCTAAATAGTAAGGGTTAATGAGTGTTACTTTTTCTTCTAGTAGCATCCTCAGAATCGTCTAAGTAAATAAAAAGCATGATGATTACCATGATTTTTGTTGATGAAATGATCATTAAATACCTCCTAAAGTTATAGGATAATGTCCTTTGATTTTCTATCAATATGTCTTGATAGAATATTCTATGGGGTATGCACGGAGTCATGGAAGAACTATATCTCCTACAAACATTTAGGATACTTATAGAGATTCTACCATGTATTTTATACTCCACGTAGTGAAACAGACTCATCATATCTTCTTAAAACTATGTGGCTATTAGATTCTTAAGGTATAAAATTGGTTCAAACCAAAGGCATCTACATCAAAGATACTTCATGCAGTGGAAGATTCACTAAAGGAAGAAGACATGGGTCCACCAACAGTGAGAGGTACCATTACTATAGATTTTCCATTAGTGACTGGTCTTTTTGATACTGGTTCATATCATTCATTTATTTCAACCCGTATTTTTAATTTAATAATTCATCCTACGAAGTATTTATCTTTTGATATGGATATTACTACACCACATGAAACAAATAGATAGTGAGACCTTTATAGTCTAATTTTCTTCTCCTCTCTATGAGATTTCATGTTGGATTGACATTTTTGGTCCTCTACATGAAACCACTTTATGTTATATTCAGAATAGATTGGATCATGACCAATAATTCCCAGATTTATTTTCAGATTTGTTTGGTCTACCATAGAAAACATAGCGTTGTGTTGCTTTGATTTCATGTATAATTGGACCCACTATTGAGTAGAGAGGATAATTCTTATCCAGATCATGGGAATGTAATATCAATAAATTCTTTAGATCAGGATTGTTAATTTTTCAGTGTTATCTCCCTCCATTTTTTGTAGAGTTTCCCAAAACAATATCCTCTAAAATATCTACATTTACACAGGTAAGGGAGGTTGATTTTTATGTTGACTTACTATATGTCACTCAACAAGTTTCTATTCCCTCACACTGCATGACTCTAAAAGGAATGAAAGAGAAAAATTCCAATTTGATCTATCTTCTTGTTAAAGGCTTAACACACTTGAGTTTGTCGCCATGGGTGGTGTCAGTTCTATTTGATATGAATTTTGATGGTTCTCTTCTCTTTTGTGTGGATTATTGAAAGATCAATCCAATAACGGTGATAAAAAGGTATATATTACAATGGATTTATGATCTGTTTGACCATTTGAATGGGATATTTTGATTTCAATGATTTAACATCGATCCAATTACAATGAGATGAGAAAAAAGAATTTAAAATTTCAAAAATTTCATTTCTGAGAAGGTACACACATTATGAGTACCTTGTCATGCTATGTGGTCATTCAAATTATCCTCCATTTTTATGGATTTGATGAATGTGATTTTATATGAGTATATGGATACCTTTTGGTTAGTCATTGTGGATGAAATCCTCATATACTCCATGTTTGCATAGGATCATGTGCATCATTGGAGAACAGTTCTAAGTCTACTGAGAAATCACCAACATTATGAGAAGATTTCAAATTGTGAATATTGGATTCAGGATGTGAAAATATTTGGAAACATGTTTTCTTATTAGGTTATATGTGTTGATCTTGATAAGGTGAAGGATATTATTACTTGTGAGAAACCATGAAAAATATCTAGATTCAGTGATTATTAGGATCATTTGGATATTAACTCCAGTTTGTGAAGGACTTCTCAAAGTTGTCTTCCCTAATGAAAAATATAATTTAGAAGGGGTGATATTTTATTGGAATGATAAATTTTAGAGTTCTTTTGTTTTATTGAATTTTATTTTGACAGCTAAAATGGTGTAAACTCTTCTAGAGGAAGGGCATGGCTTGAAGGTCATTTGTGATTAATCTTTTTCAGGATTTGGCTTCGTTCTTATACAAGGATATCATTTAGCTGAATATGGATCTCATTAGCTTGGTCCACATGATAAGAATTATCATACCCATGAACTTGAACATACAGCTATGATGCTCGCACTTAAGATTTGGCCTATGTCATTTTAGGATAAATTTTTATAGTGTTTTCAGACAAAAAAATCTATATTTATATATTCTCTTAAAAATAATTGAATCTTCTAAAGAAGAATTTGGTGGATTACCTGAAATAATTCAAATTTTAAAACACCTACTCAATGGTGAAATATAATTTCATTTCAGACAAATTGATTAGGAAACATACAATCCATGCAGTGAAAGAATCTTTGGAATAGTGTAATTTGTTCTTTCTCTTTTCACAGTTTCATAATGGATTTTAGGAGAAAGAAATTGAAGTTTCATTAACCATTATTCAGTTGAAGTATTATATTCTCCATATGATTATTTAGGATATTGATCTTCATGGTGAATTCAATAGCATTATATACACCCATTATGGTGGGGAGACAATTTCCAAGTGGTCATTTTTCAAATGGGGGGTTTTATGCTATTAGGAATTATTCTTTGTTCCATTAGCATCAAGAAAAACTTTCAAGGAAGATTTTTCATAATTCCTTGTGGGTTATGCCCCAAGGATAAAATATGATGTTTTGTGATATGTTGATATAGTTATGCTATCAAGGTATGATATGTAGAATTGATAACTTTGTTTCACGTTGTTATACATCCTAGAAGGTTATTTCCGAGAACCAAAAACTTTCAGGTCTTCTTTAGACACTTGTAGTCCCTATATTGAAGTGGGATGAAATATATATGGTAATTAGGGTTGGGTTGACTTGGGAACATACAATTAATAATGTGATATGGGTTTTGATCGATGGTATGACCATGTTGGACAACATCATTCCCATTCGTTAGATATACAAAGTTGAGATGTTGTGAAATCTCTATGTGCTGATTTTTTCCTCTTGCATGAGTACCAAAATATAAAGACTCTGAGAGGGATCCTCTATTAACTTCAAACATTTGTAGAGGCATTCAAGAGGCATTGTGATCTCATGTTTGTTTGAGCATGTCCTACCATCATCATTTCTATGGCTAGAAATAAATAGCTATATAGATAATTGGGTATATTATTTTCTCTTCTGTAATAAACTTTTTTGGGGCTTTGAATGATAAATTGGGCTTGGTTAAATTTTCATATGACAATAGTTACCAACCCATGAGAAGAATCGAACCTTTTGGGGCCTTTTATGGATGTCCCTTTAAATCAATATTGTTTTGGTTAAAGATTGGTGAATGTTACATGGTTTTTCCAAGCATGCTGCAAGTGATGACGTCAATTATTTTGTTAATTAATTAGAGAATGATGACTATATAGAGCCGATATAATTCTTATGTTGGTCATATCAATATGAATTTGGAGTTCTCAGTCGGAAACTAGGTGTTCTTGATATTATCACCCTGGTTGGGTCCCCGATTTCATTAGATAAAAGGGTTACGTGCCCCATGTTTTATGTTACCTATAAATATTATTGAATAGGTTAGAATGTTTCATACTATTTAGAACATCCACTATAGCAGACATTGATACATAACATATTTTATATATCATAGTTGATAATGTATCTCTCTTATCAATATCACTTTTTGATCTAGAGTGATCTTAATATTGAACCAAATTTTCCTTTGACTGGGTGGCGAGTTAGTATAGTTGATTATGAGACCAGGGTTCTTTGTAGAAAGAAGATACCATTGGTTTTTATTCTATTGATGTATCATTATAATAATCATGAAATGTGGGAACACGTGGCAATAATGAGATTTCACTGGACTTACGTTTTTGGCATGGAAGCTTCTTTATAGGATTTAAGGCTACATAATGTTATTATGGTGGGGCAGTTTTAACATCCCCTTAACGATATGATAGGTATATCTTTAATTTGGTCCTAGAATTTCATTTTCTATGACTATTTAGGGTTATAAATGAATTGATTGGTTACCTATAATTGTGACGTCAGATATTTTTTGGACTCTTAACATTAATCAACACTTTCAGCATTCTGGAGGGGGTTATACAACATTAAACTAGGGAACACGATGTGTTAGTGTTACTAGAAAAAAGTCATTAAAGGTTTTATACTATTAAGGGTAAATGACAGGATGATTATTTACATGTAATTAGTGAATTAAATTATAGTTATTAATTCAAATCATTAGTTTTTAATTCAAGGCGACATGTTTTTCAGTGGTTTGGGAAATTAACCATTTAACGATCTGTAATGGGGTTGCACATTGTGTAATACACCGACTACTATTTTAAAATATGCATCACAACTGATCTATCTCTTTTTTATCCTCTCTAAATTTATCAAAGCATTTCACAGGAAATGTCAGACCTCTGCAACCCTTCTAGGTCCCTTCATCCTATTTTCAGTCCTCGTTTGTTTTGCATTGTGATTTCCATGTAATCTTTCTCAGTTGTTCTACATTTTTCTCTCTTTACCCTCTATTGGGACTTCAATTTACCATCATGAAATTGATGGATCAATGATCCATACTATTGTATCTCATTTCTAGGTTATGTTTTTATGTATTCTATATCTCCATTCTCATTGAAAGGTTTTTTTGAGTGTTGGTTCTCAGGAAAAATTTAGTTGATTTTTTCATGTTTTGTAAAAATGATTAATCATGATTTTTGTGTTCTATTTCATATTTCTATTTAAATTAATTTTTTGAAATATAAATTAAATTCATTTTATAAAGTGAAATTATATAGTATTGTGATATTTTTGAAGAATTTGGCATGTAAATTGGGAAACCATATAATTCAATTAATTTGGGATATGTTTATGGAAATTGGATGATTTAAATTGATTAATTTAAATTTCAGATTTTACCAAAATTATATCAATTAAATTGATGAATTTAATTAGGTAAAATAATTTTGAAATTGATGTAATTTGTTTTAAAATGATTTTAAAAATGTGATAATGGTTTAAAAATGATCTGATTGAATCACAATGGTTTTATATAGGTAAAAATTCATATTTTGATTAAAAACTAATTTTTTGTTTTTAGATGGAGGTTTTTCATATGAAATGGGGGAATGTGATTTAGTTGTATTTTAAGAAGACTTAAAAAAATTCCCATCATTATTTCTCTAAAATAAAATGAAATCCTTCTTAGTTTGTTAGTTATTTGGATGCACTATACACTTATATAATGTTCTAAAACATAAATTCATTTGGTCACATCTACGATGTGGTAGGGATGAGTCACCTTTTTCCGGTTTTAATGGTACATGTTCATATACCTATTACAATGATTAATTAGATTGTTTAGAGTCCAATAGCCTAAAATTTTGGTACATATTGGGAAGATGATTGTGTTTCTCACTTATTTTATATTTGAAATATAAATATATGTTAGTGTTATTTAACATATTTACATGAATTATGAATTGATTTAAACTATTTTAAATAAAATTTTTATTTAATAAATGTTTTATAAATATTTCATAAACTTTAATTTATTTTCTTAGAGTATTTCTTATTATTGTAATTTAATTTCATGATTTTTTAAAATATAAAATAAAATAGTAAACATTTTTATTATAAAATTGAAATAATTCTAATTGTTAATACATTCATGGAATTTGGAAATAGAATCTATGGTGATACCCTACTAGGATTTTTAGTACACACAATGCTTATGGACATGGATTTTTTACCCTATTTTGGTTCGGAAGTTGTACTTCATTGGGATTTAATTAATTTTTTATGTCTAGTAATTTATTCCCATTGGAGTTTATTTTGTATGCATATTGACTTTCATGTGTTTCTTCTGCTATGTTTTTTGGAAACTTCATTCCACTTGCAAGTTGTACGATGGGAGGTGCTGGTTGCTGACCAATGGGGAATGGGAACAACTTTTAGGCTTTGTTAGGGCCTGCTCTATTATCCTGTTACTAGGTGGAATTCCCTTCGGGCTATGTTAGTGAAGGATCAATTATCAAGTTATAATGTTACCCAGGATGGTTTGTGACAATTTCCCATCCCATATTTGAATTAACCATATCACATTATGTGGATACACACATATTTCAAGTATATAAAAAATTTTCACACCCACACACATGATATCGGTGTAACCATGATTGTTGACCATCATGTCCAATCTCGTCCATTTTAATAGTGGTACTTCAGGCCACTTTACAACCCTTTTTATTGTGGTAGTTTATTCCACTATCCATCCCATCCTACACATTACTAAACATTTATTTCAATAATAAAGCCAATAAAATTTTAAAAAAACACAACAACAATAAAATTAAATATTTTGAAACTCATATCAAAAACCATAATCTATGCCACACTACACAAAAAAATCCAAACCTAACACCCATTAAATCTAATAAATATTCCAGTAACATGCCAAAACTGCTTCAATAAATCAACCATTTATTGAAAACACCCATAATCCATTATCCATGATAAACCACATATCAATAAAACAACATTTAATTAAAAATAAATTCACAATCCATTTTCAATAAATTAACCAAGCCACTGATAATAAAGTCATCATTTTGAAATCCAACAATAATGATCATTTCACAACAATAACCCATATTATCCAAAATCCATTAATGATAAAAAAAATTTGGTTTCCACCAAGCATAAGACATTAAAATTCACAATAAATTTCAAGAAAGACCAAAAAAATTTAAATTAATCATTTTAGTTATAGGAGAATTTAGTTGAGGTTGAAGCCACATACCTTTATAGTTTTGTGAAATCAGCCCACTGCAAAACAATACACCCATACCAGGTGAAAATTTCACATAATCTCCATATATCGCTTTCAATAACTTCAACCCACCCAATCATACCATTATAGTAAACAAATCCCCATGATCTACTTGGAAAAGATGTAGATCTTGGAAAATATGAGATATAAGAGAGTAGAACTAAAAAAATAATGAAACTACCATGGAGAGAGACTTACCATGGTATAATTTCCTTCTAGAGACCCCTGGAAACCCTTTTAATCTCTTCCAACATGAGTAGGAGTGCCTCCCTATC
The DNA here is from genome assembly GCA_963277665.1 of Viscum album. Classification (NCBI taxonomy): domain Eukaryota; kingdom Viridiplantae; phylum Streptophyta; class Magnoliopsida; order Santalales; family Viscaceae; genus Viscum; species Viscum album. Next base: position 410,908,289 of record OY728123.1, on the reverse strand, counting down.
CTTTTAGATAATGGAATCATGAGTTTGGTTTGTGTTATTAGAGAAATGAGGTGTTTACTGAAAATACCAACTAAGAATCATTTTAAACCCTCTTTTTATGTTGGGAATTTTCATAACCGTACGATAAGGAGAACCTTATACATATTGTGCATGTTATACTCTCTAAAAATGGTTCCTCCAACGCTTTTCCCTCAGAGTTAGAAAAACCATTCACTCACCAATCGAATGCGCATTGTATCATGATTCACGCATTACCTAGGGTGCTCACATGGTTTGTAAACCATTATACTTAACAATGTGCTCTCCCAAAAACTACTCCCTCGACATGCATAGTCTCCTGGACAAGTTATTTAGTTTTCACTAATTGTGCTCAAATTGTGCGCCATTAGAGAATTACCCAATACCATCCCAAAAACCATATGAACAATAAAAATCATTAACCAAACATGTTATATAAAAAAATATTAAATAAAGCGTTATGTACCTCAAAAGGGTTGAAAGTTTCTCCCCAAAATTGAAATATTCATCCCTAGAATATAGTAAACCATTACATTCCATAATGTTCTTTGTCTATTGCTCAACCATTTCTTTCTTTCGTTACCATGTTCCCTCTTGAATGTAACAATTTTTCCACAAAAAATGAAATGGAACATGAAGAATGTAATCATAACATGAATGAAATGTGGAATATACAACATGATCCCATCAAATCACATGTTCCCATGTCACCTAGTAAATATGACAATGTTTTGGTTATTTCTCGACCATTACATTTTTTTCATTAGAACAAAGCTTTTACCATGAATGAAAAATGTTTCCCAATCCACAATCTGCATTGGAATGTATTAAAAGTAATCATATGACTCTAGAAAAACAGGATCCCATCGAATCACACAGTTATGATAGATCTAAAACATCTTCAACTGAGATACATGAATGATATTATGTACCACACAGAATCATGGTGGAAAATCCAACTGATATTTCACCACTATAACCCACTCAAGTACCCCAAAATAAAAAGAATATCTCATAGATATCATAAGCTTTTTTCCAAAAATGTCAATGTCAAAGCCTAGGAGACAATTGGAGAAAACATTATTAGCCACCTCAAATAAAAATGGTCATCGACATTGATATACATATGATTTCTGATGACTGTGACTCATCTCCATTATCTTTTTAATTGACATAACATTCTCCATTGTGTCTTGGACATGGATCATCCCAACATTTGAAGTCTCTCGTATTTCTAGAAAACATAGTGTAGAACGACACATATGCCTATTCAATGCTTCGAATCAAGAAATATGTATCAAGGCTTGATAACTATTTTTATACAAGAACTACATCTACGAAAAGTTATCCTTCTTTGAGTAAACAAAATCCATGAAACATTCCCACAACATATATTCCAACTTATGTATCACCCTTCTGGATTTCACATCCTACTAATGATGATAAATCATACTAATCATCATCTGAGTCTCAAGGTCCTGCTTCCAGGATATATAGAAACGAGACGTGAATATCAGATCTCTACATAATACAACTGAAACTGGTATATCATGCCTCTTGACCCCCTCATTCATATATATGTTGGAAAGATCCCACACTATATGAGATTTCTGAATATGGATGAAATGGGAAAATGTATTTATCTAATCTGTAATCAACCACATACCATCATGTTTCTGAACTATTCCTAGGAGACCTTTAAAAAATCCATCACTATTGTTTCAATCCCTCACACATAGATATGTAAAGACTACAACCTTAAAATTTCCCTTTGATTTTCTTCCTTGATTTTATAAAAAGTCAAGCATCTGGAAAAAAACTTAAACACATTCAATTTTATACCATCCCAAAAAAAATTATACTTCCACACCATATACATTTTCTCAGTTTTAAGATGGAAAACCCATTTATAATGATGATATGATGTGAGAATTTTGTCGTCATAATCCATATTTACAACCATATAATTATAAAATAATAACACTAAATTACCATCAAGTATCTAGTCTTAAATGGTATCCCCATCATCATGTTTTGACTAAATAACTATACATTTTGAATCAAACATTTATGCCCATTTAACCAATCAAACATAATAAAGGACCCTGAAAACTGAAAAAAGAACTTCTATATCAACTCAGTCTCCACAAGAAAATCGCATGTCATCTATAACTGAAACCAATATATAGTGACCTGAATCCTTTTTCATCACCTATTTCTATGACATAGTACATAAATTTTCTTCTGCTGGATTTCCATTACTCATTTTTTACATCATTTCAATGTCCTATATATTTAGATACACCTTACATATCCTTTTTATAAAATTCAATTCTACCTATCAAAAAATATGTTTCAAACTATAATGATCTTCAAACATTGAATTTCTCACCCAATAGTAAGTGTTTCAATGTTATAAAAGAATTCATCACTGCATCAAATTCCATAACATGTGTTGGTAGTTATTATCATGAAACCCCCACTAATGTGCATCATATGCACCCAAATAATAATCTTACATGAGAACACACCACAACCGTGATCCTAATGAATCACAATACACCGTAAGCTATCATCTGTGTGGGTAATCAATATATGTCATGAAATAAAGAATCAGTAGTACCCAGATACACCAAGGAATCTGCGTATCTCAAAAACATTATTTTGTGGTTTCCAAGATATAACAACATCTATCTTCTCTAGATCCCTAGAAACACCATTTATATAAGTAACAAGACCAAAGATATGAACCACTTGTATCTAAAAATAACACTATTATAACATGGAATTCAACTGATGATCTCTCAAAATCACCAACATAGTTCCCAAGTGTTTCTCACACGTGGGAATTTTTCGTGAATTCACCAATATGTCATGAAAAATTCAACCATAAAAGAATCATGATATCTCTGAAGTACCATATTCATTATTATAATTAAGACTGCAGGTGCATTTATTAGACCAATGGGGATAACCACATACTCATAATGGCCATATCTACTTCTAAAATATATTTTCGGAATATCATCCTTTAGAACATGAAATTAATGTAATCCTTATTGCATGAAAATTTTGGAGAACTAGTGATATCCCCTCAACTGATAGAATAGATCATCAATGTGAGGGAGTTGATATAGAATCATTATCTTAATTTTGTTAATCTTATGATAACGAACACACATCCAAACAATTCCATCATAATTTTTAAAGAAAAGAACGATGCTACCTATAGATATGTTCTAGGCCTAATAAACCCTTTATTGTATAAATCCCCCAACATCATATTAAATTCCCCAAATTCTACATGTTTCATCCAATAAGATATAATTTTGATGGGATTGGTCTATAGAATAAGATTAATTGAAAAAAATACTTCTCTTACTAGTAGAAATCATGATACTTGTTCTAGAAAGGTAACCATAAAATAATCAAAAACTTCTAGAAAACTGCTACCCAAATCTTATTCTATCAATTACAATTAAAAAGATACCAACTGATATGAGATCATCCCAACCTCTAGTTCCTACAGGCCTATTACACCCAACTTTACCTTCTTCTCTCCCCTAATGAGATACTTGACACCATCATCCATCCGAAATTTAATCATTCACACATAACTATCAATGTGTGCCTTAAATATCATCAACCAATTGATACTCATTATTTTCTAATATAAATACATGTAAATCACTATGAATTCCCACATCAACTCAACAAAATCAACTTTTATCCAATACGATCTACATAAAAATGCTCGACACTCTCTTTTACCCAGAGGTATTTGAAGATTCACAACCCAAGGAATATTGTTACACATTTATACCAAACAATTAAACAACATGTGAAGAAATTAAGAATTATACACACTCATATCAAATGACTAATTCATCTTGGTAGAATTAAAAAGAATCATTCAACTCATCATGGATGGTCTAGACTTGTCATCCACCACAACCTGCTCAGCTCGAAACATCTTCTTGTTGGCCACACTGTGCTCATAATTCCACTACTATAGAGTCAAGGATTTCCTAAAATAATCATGGATAACTATAATCTACTGATTGTGTGTGTGATGATTCTTTTTTCATGTCATTCCCTACGACTTTTACGACCCTTGAGGATTTCCACAAACACATGACCATATAGAATTGCAACAATAACGCAAATAATACCCCATATTATTGCATTTATTACTGGATCATTATTGTTCAACACAATAATTTTTCATGTGACTTATAGAACAAAATCGAAAAGAACATCGTTTATTCTGAGGCATCAGATGATAATTCACAAATCCCAGCATTTGATTCTGAGTCATACTCCCACCATGGAAATAAGTGACCCACCTTCACTTGCTCTAATGGATAGAATTTCAAACATTTCCCAGGGGAATAATGATACCTCTTTAGCCCATGGACACTATGTAATCTCTTTTAGTCATTGATTATCTATTTTACAATTCTGTATAATTCATCAAATAGAGTACCACAAGTGTCGAACTGATTTCCTGTCTCCACCCAGATTTAATGGTACATGCCTTCAATGATTCACAACCTGCCATCTCGGGTTAAAAACAGTCTATATTCATGAATTTATCTGTATAATACATATCTGATAGGCTCTCATACTTCAAGATAATGAAATACATCATTCACATAATCATGAATGTGTGAGGGTATAACTATTTGTTAAACAATTCCCCAAGACCATCCCATGTTAGACAATGGTCCTCTGCAGCTTGGATCACCAAATCCCACCACTAATGTGAATGATATTCCAAAATGTACATAACTAACATAAAAATAATCTCAACCGGTGTGTCTAGGAAATCTAAAATTGAATTCTTCCTATTTAACCATGCTTCTTCCCTTTCTAGTTTTGAATCACCCCTAAATATGGGTGGATTCTACTTCTGAAACTAGACTCTATGATCCATATTATTCCTTTCATCCATCCTATTCCCACATTCCAAAGTGTGTAAATCATTCACTATGCTCCGAACTAACTTCTAGGTCAAATGGTCCTGAGGTGAAACAACATATTCCACATCTTATTCCGGTTTGTATCTTTGATTCCTATCCGGTGTGATTTCTATCTACACAACACAATCACCATAAGTCTCACTTTATTGAAACTGATGTCTCAAAAGTTCAAATTTTTTCAAATTTAATCTATCAAACCATTGTTTCCAAAATTCCAATTTTCCATCTACATTCATATTTTTGAAATCAATCTTATTTGAAAAAACAAGCCATTATAAAAACACAAAAATGATCTTATTTAAATATCTGACATTTGGAAATAATTTAATAGTTTTAAAAAAATTAAATATTCATGCATTAACATTAATCATTATTAATAATGTAATGTAAAATATTAGTTGGAATTAATCTCAACCATGCATTCTATGATCATCTCATTGGCTACACTGACGACAATGACATCACTCTCCTTTAAGTGTCTCAACAACAATTTTGTACCAAACTCCATGGTAACATGAATATAAGCATAAAAGGGTTGAGTAGGTCCTTTTATTTTATAAATTTTTTGTTTTGGAAATCTTACTCTTTTCTACCATCCCATATAGAGGATAATCCAAGAATAATTACAAGCTCCAATACCAAAAATAAATTCCAATGATCTAGAAAAACTACTTCCACTTGAAAACCACGGTCTAAACAAACTGATATAACTTATAGTATCATTCCACTCCTCATTATCATCAGATAAGGAGGAGGTGCTAATCAGCATTAGGGGACATCCCTAAGGATCCAAAGTCATGAAATAAATTTTGTTGGTTTCTTGAATATTGGGGGATTATTCTCCCTTTGAAATAAATAGAACCAACCAAATGTGACAATATGAAAAACAACAACATGATTAATGGAAAAACTATTTTCATTTAAGTAACACCAAACGAACAATTCAACTAGACTCTAGTAATCCCAAATAAAATAACAAATAAGAAGACCAAAAAAAACTCAAGATATCAATATAATCCTCTAAAGATCCACAATAATCACCAATCTCTTACATCACACGACCGCCCATGCATCATTATGAACCACCAATGAAATGAGATTATTTATCATTACTTGTGTCCTAGAGTAAAACATATGTTAAATCCCCTAATAACCAAAAAATGAGTTGAGTAATAATAATTTAATGGTTTTCTTTGAATGACATCCCTACTAATACCTCTATGATAGAACCTATTAATACATTATATATAAAAAATTACATAAAACTATCAGATAATGAATTAATTATCACTATTCCAAACACACACATACTAACCAATTTTCACCAATCATAAAAACATAAAGGAAATCAAAAAAACACATCATTAAACATTTTCCCTAGCCATATTGGAATAAACCATTTTACTCTACATGTACATATGAATATTATAACCGTATTCACAAATTCCACACGCACACACTTGAGCTTGATGTCACTAGGACAGAAGATCATCATGTCCAAATCCATCCACATTTGTAGTGGTAATTCACACAACATTCCAAACATTTTAATATTGGTATATCATTCCACAATCCATCCATTCCAACACATGCTTAAATATTAATGCCAATAATGAAGCCAAAATAAGTTACCAAAACCAAAATAAAAATATAAGAAAAAATTTCAGAACTCCTATCATGAAAATTTTTACATGCCATGATACCCCAAAATTACCAAATAAAACACCCTTTAAGCATAAAAAAATTCCAAAAACATGTCCAACCTGCTTCAATAAATCAACCATTTAATGAAAACACACTTAAGCCATTAGTTATTCCAAAACACACTTTTATATAAAAAACTTTTATTGAGCACCATTTTTAATAAACTAATTATCACAAATCAATATATCCACTGATTTTAAATTCAACATTTTAAAATCTAACTAGAATTAACATTTCACAACAATAACACACTATACTCAAAATCAAGAATTCTTCACAAATGGGTTTGCACCATGCATTACACATCACATTCACAATCAATTTCATCCAAGAACATTTAATTTGAAATTAAGAAATCTTGTTCTAGAAAATGTAGGGGACAATGCATCTACCAACCTTCAGAGCAAGGTGAAGTCAATACACTACACAACCACCACCAAAATTGTGTGAAGCATTCACAAAATAAACGTATATACCTTTCGATAACCTTAAAAGTACAAATATTATCATTATATAAAATAAAAACCCAAGATATACATGAGAATGAATTAGATATTGTAATATGAAATATATAGGTGTGTAAATATGTTAAAACACATTAAACTTCCAATAAGATAGACATATCAAGGGAGAATTACCTTTAATGAACATGTACACCCCTTCAAATTACTTCCAAAATGACTGTGAGAGACTCCATATCCCCTAAGAAGAATGACTTCTGAGTTTGGTTTATGTGGTATTGGATATGAGGTGTTTAAGGATGATCCCATATTTGACCCATTTATATAAGACCATATTTTAAATACATGCATAGTTGAGTCAAGTGGTCATGAAAACTAGGCACTAACCATGGGCCTATTATAATTTTAATAGTGTTCCTCACACAGTTGGGATACATGGTAAGAATAACCATGCTAAGAATGTATGGAATACTTGTAACTCAATATTCACACACAAACTATAGTGGATGAATGGATTTTTAACCATGCACCTTAATTGCACACCCTCCCAAGGACTATTCCCTTTACTTTCATAGTTTCCTAGAAAATCTACACAATTTTCGCTAACTAGGCTCAAAATGTCCACCCTTAGAAATACCCTGAAAGCTTCCAAAAAAAATCACAAACAATACCAAACATTATCCAACAACAATATATACATAAAAATAATATATAAATTATTTCATAATGTCATGACCCATCCCAACAGGTTAAGTTCCATGTCTACCCCAAGCCCTACTCCCATAGAACATGGGGTGGAAACTAGTGTTGAGTAGGTATATCCCACAAATTAGAGGCATTAGCCAATGTAACTGTACACACACACATCTACAAGCCACAGATGATGAAAGGTGAAAATAACACTATGTAAACAATGCATTCATTCCACTAGGATCCCACATAGATTATAATAGGTATGTAAAGTTCAATGAGGTAAACTCGGCCAGAATACAAACCCATCAAATAATTAAACTATAAATAAATCCAACCAATAAAGGAAAGCGGTACTGGGACTATCATCTCAAAATCCACTAGAATAACTTGATCTCTATAGACCATGATAAGGACTACCTAGTCTAGAGTCACCCTTGACAGTGTCAAAATGTAAGTCTTTTATACTAGACATGGCACAAGCAGGCGAAGCCCATGCAAAGTTGGGTAAAACAATAATCATTAAGAAAACCCAAAAAAACAAAATAATACCACAAAGATAATTATCTAAGTATATCATAACAAAAACCACATAGTTCAGTTAGATCCGCACCGATATATGTCAAAAACACATATACCAAGAATTCCTGGATGTACTCATCTTAGAAAATAATAATCATATTGTACTAATCCTATGGCCAATAATAATATTCTCATCATAGGATCAAATTTCCATAAGGAAAACTATAAGAACATAATCTACTAGCTCATCTTCCACTGATGGAACTCGTCTGAGAGATAAACTCCATTGGTAACTAATCCACTATTCCAAATGGTATGTCTAATAGAATGTGCTCCATCGATAACATCCTACTAGGTACATCCCTAGTACCTAGAAAACAATGACTATTCATCACTAAGTTTCACCCAATTCATGATAAAGTATCCTTAGTGATGTGGTCCTCCATTCTCTATTGCACTACAATTGCTGGAGCATTTCTCCCAACTAACCTGTGAAACCCCTTTCACTCTAGTAAGGAGTGGCACATTCCAAAATTAGTTGAGGGAGCTCAAAAACCTATCAAAGTATCATTAACATTGATTGAATGGTCCCACTCCTCATAACTATTTCAAAGTTTAGAGGGACCTTTATCTCCAATAGAGGACCCCATCCCCACAACAACTTTGTGATGCTGGAGTACAACTCTATATGTGAGGACCCGCACCCTGATTCCAACAGGGGAGTAATACTCATTAAGGACCTACACCAAGAAACGTTTGGGTAGTATAAATTCAAAAATTGTGGACCTGCACACTATCCATGTAGGGTAGAATCACATAGTGACTAGATGACCCACACCATGGTATGACTGCGAAGTACAAACTCTCTCTATTCATTTGCTATAGGGTTCCCACACCTTGGTACGTTAGGGGAGAATTAGCCTTAGGCTAGATGACCTGCTCCCTATCATGGAGAGGGAGTACCAACTCCGGTAGAATGTGTATGGAGGACCCACAACCTAGAATGATAGGGATGTATCGACATCAATGATAGAGGATCCACACCCTAGTCATACAAGTATGTACTTAATCTATCATTTCATGAGTATCTAGAGAATGTGCCCTAGTGTGGTTGGGGAGCACTATCCAATCGTATGAATGAATTGGGGAAACTCGCACCCTAATCCATCATGGGATTAGAACCCCCAATTGGAAAATACCCAATGGTGACAAACCCACGCCCATACATGGGGAGTCTTGTCTCTACAAGATTAGACAGGTAAGGAATTCTTGTATACTAAACATTCATGGGAGTTACCAAACATGAATCACTCTATATGAACCATGATGATTCTTCCCCAATGTGTGCATGTATCGGGATTTCATACTCCTCGAATAATTGTTTTTCATAAAAAATTCAAAAAACTCACATACAATATCTACAGAGTCGCGTGTCATCTCAAGGGTCAAAAGGTCATAGATGGAACACCAAACAGATAGTCCATGTGAATGTTATGAGAATTTTGGTGAAAAGGGTCTGGTAAGGTGCAGGTCTAGTCTAACCCGATCAGACTGCCCCCACTGGTTGGGTCCGGCCCATTATTCATGTTCGGCCCCCATCGGCCCATCCTAATGCTTGGTCCCTTTGGCCACCAGATGAATCAATCCACCCCGACGACCCAGTTCTCTCACTCTGTAACGATTTGTGTGGGTTGGTTTCTCTAGCACGTGGCTCGGCCGCCTACCACATCACCCCGAGTGAGAGGGAATTCCACCCACCATCCATCCTTTTCTACTCACACGGATCAAGGATCCCACAAGTGGCTCAGCCGCATGCACCTGCTCAACGTATGGTCTTCCATGTTCAACGCGGTGGGCCAGTGTCAGTTCCCACAGGCACCACCACGGACTGCTTTCCTCTACCACACAAGAATTCATCCACCGCCACTGGCTCTGATCACTGGAACTAGGGCACCGATGGAACCTTATGTGGACCACCAAGTTTGTTCTGGTGCTCCAATTCTTGATCTGAATGTTGTTCCTAAATACTGAGGTCTCCATTATCTCTGTCATGGGCTTGGATCCATTCCACGATCCATTAAATTGCAATTTCATTCGAGTAATGATATCTCCCAACACACTTTGATCCATTCTCAACTATCATTAACACACCTTGATCATTCCTTTCTCATCCCAGATCCATGATTTCAAATTTTAGTGAAAAATATATATTGCACAATGATCTATCGATCACAATGTGTGGAGTAAATGTCCAAAAGAAGAATGCACCCAACGAATAATGAACGGGGGAGGAAAATCATTAATCAACAAATATGAACAGACGCTAATCAATGTTCATGTCAGGGGTTCATTGATGTTATAAAGGAAAATGAAAAGCAAAAGTAATCACAAGATTATTCTCTCCTAACCCTACAAAGGTAAACCCCTTCCTGCAACAACCATCGATCCATGGGCCAATCTGTTTATTGATTGGTCCTGGTTCATTGTGGAAATTCATGAATGGAGGAAGAAATAAAATTAAAACACTCTCCCTACATAAATTATTTGATCAATCATTGACCAAGAGTGATTTTTTCATCATCATTCATTGTTTTTCAATCCACAATCCTCTATTCATAGAACCGAAGGTGGGGTTGATCCATAACCATTCCCCAGTACCCTCTCTACAGTTTCATCTCATTGACTTGTATGAATTATAGGGTTTCAGTAACCCTAAATTACTCTCCAAGAGTATTTTATAAATTAAAACACTACACTAAAAATGTTTTATTTAAAAATTATAATGAATATTGCATCCAAAAACTAACTTTTACTGTCAGCTTGCGCTGGTCGGGGTTAGGCCCTGCCTAGGGTAAACCCACTACTCTAATTGAAACAGTATCCTATGATATCTGATCTGGGTAAAAATTATTTATTTATTTCATTTTTTTAAAATGATCAAACACGCTATTACAGACATATTATTTTTCATCGTATCGTTTTGATAACACCAGGCCTTAGAATGTCACACCATCTCAATGCCTGACCTCATAATTTTCCCAATGAAATTCAAAAAATAAAATTGGGAAAATCCAATTCATTACAGATAACTCAAACCTAGAGGTTATACATAATAACTTTATCCCTATAGGTGTTTTAGAAAGTTATATATTAAAATACATTAAGATGTTTCACCATTTATATTCATGTATAGTTAAAATATGTAATATCCCCACAGAATCTTTTATTATAGCCTTAAAATTTGTGTATACTAAACACTAGGTTAAAAAATCTGAAATACCTACCTTCATTACATCCCACTAATAATATGATTTCAAATCAATATACATAATTTTAATTCCTTGAAATATAATGAATGTAGTACCATGAGATGGTTCTAATTGTACATTAGAAAAATATTATGTTCATGCAGAAGATGTATAGTTCTGGAAACATATCATTCCATCATATTAATTGTTTAAATATGAATAATTTCTAAAATTCATGTATATATCTAAATCTTCCTTGTATATCATTTTAATCTATATATTTATTGATATATGAAACATAATATTTTATCAATTCAGTCATTGTTTCTATATCCATCCTTTGTAAATACCTATTTCTTGTATCTTTTTTGATCCTCATCATTTATAAGATATAATTATCCTTTAAACTCAATGAATTGAACACCTTATTCAAATTTCCATGTCGGTATGTTATTGAGAATTAATAATCATTGATCAAATCAAACCATCATATATAGATCATGATCAACTATTTATGTATGAATATACAATTTAAACTCTTTTTATAATTATATAGAACACACCATTCCCCATAATGACATTCACCCAACATATTTAATAAGAAGTTTCTATAGCTAACTCGAAATAAAGAGTTGGGTAATTTTCCCATCAGACCTCAATTATCGTGAGGCATAAGATCTCACTATATCATCCTATAAGAGGAAACATCCCATGAACTTCTTAAAGGTATCAATTTTGATTTGAAACGTAATTTTAATGTAATATAATTTGATAACAGGTTCCAAATATAATCATCTCTTCAGTTACATGATCATTTTTTCACATTTTTCTATCCAAAGGAACTTACCTCCCTTGTGAGTTAACTTGGGGACTCGATTGGACAACCACAAAAAATTATTCCATTCATCTATAATATCCTTTGAGAAAAAATAAAATAACGGATCTCAGTATCCATAGTGGGTCTGGTACAACATATATTAGCTTCTATAATTTGATTTATCCACTAATATACCCTTTCCTGAGAATATATGACCAAAAAAGGAAACCATCATAAAACATGTATTGTTAAATTTAACAAATAAATACCCCTTATAGAGGGACTTTAGATCAAATGATAAATAGCCTTAGTTCAATTCTTTATTAAATTAATATTTTAAAATATCATCCATAAAGACTAGAAAATGTTGAAAAACGTAATATCTGAAATTTTTATTCATTAAATACATGAAGATATAGGGGGAATTTTAAACATTGTTCCACTATATATTCATAATGTCTATACATATTATATAATAATATCATTTTTATATTCACCTAACGTATCCTCAATTTATGATATATACATTTGAGGAAAAATCATAGAATATTATGGAGCTTTGCACAGTGGATAAACAAGTCATCAATATGGTGAAGAGGCTATTGGAGATGGTTCCCTAGATCCTACTTATATATAATTTATGATAGATAATATTAATTGTTATGAATATTAATAATATCATTAACCCAATATTATTATTATTTAGTGTAACATAGTATACAATAATTTCCTAAGAGTAGCTATCATAATGAATGGATACAACATTTCCCCACTTTGAGGAGAATATATAAGTTCAGAGATAGTATTCTTAAATTTATGTTCTATATCTAGATGAAATATTTTGAGGGACACAAATGATATTTGATAACTTCGTTCGAGTATCACAGGACATTGAGGCACATACTCATGGTGTAATCCAATGGGAAGATCTAGTGTATAATATTATGCTATCATGGCCGACCAGTATGAAATAAACATTTATGTATTTCATTGTATGAACATTTATACTAAGATTTTTTTTCATACAAAGAAAATATGACTATTACTAATGAGTTTTATAAGTCATGAATCTTTATGTAACCAAGATGATATAGGATTTTAGTAAGGTATGATAAGTAGGTTGATTCAATAGTAATATTTCAATTTGAATAATAAGAGAAATGATTATTAAGTTATTTTATTTATAAAAATTTGATATCTCAGGACCATTGATTGAGATTATATAGCTAAAAAATCAATTTCCATTGTCTTATATAGTCATGTTCTATTTTCTGAATGTCAATGAAATAGACATCGAGGATATAGGATAATGGCACTAGCATGTAATGAGCCTGATTAGAGATATCATGATAAAAATATTATATTACATAGTGTGTTTTCATATGAGGTATTATGTCATTATAGTTTTAAATTTATTCTCTATGGGTTCTATGATTTATTTTTACACAATAAACATCCACTTTTGGATACATCTACAAATTCCACTAAGAACGATTCTTTAAGGGTCACACACTATGTGAAAATGTTATATCAATTAAATAACATATTTTTTATTTAACAAGTGGAATAAAAATTATTCCTACATGTGGATTAAAAATTATTTTTCTTTTTTTAGATGACATTTATTCCGTAACTGGTAATTCGAGAAAATATTATGTGATGAATATTTTTAACATATATTTAATAATTATATATTAAATTAAAATTTTATTTATTTTTTAGGGAATAATGTTGTGATGTTTTTTTGTTAAATACATAATTATTAAACTTGGAAAAATATATATTATATCGGAATGGAGGATAAAGATTAATGCTCTAGTGAAGAATAATACATATTGAATATTACTTGAATAAATAATGTTTTATTAAAATATTTTGTTTATAACTTGTTAAGAAATAATTATAATATGATTATTCTATAACTAGTGTTTTTCCTGTATTATTTAAATAATAATTGACACATGTTATATAATTATTTTCTGACCCCATGGGTATATAAACCTAATTATATTTTTTTGAAAATAGAGCCAATTTATTTTGTTTTAAGAACAAAAACTTAAGAGGGAATATTTAAATACCTACATTTCTCCCACACATAGAATAATACTAAATATAATGAGTGGAAATCCTCTACCTTCGAATCTCATGTTTAGTGATAGGCCATGGAGAATAATTTTGATGTAATTTTTCAGGTGATCAAAGGATAATGATAGAAGCATTAGGATCTATCATGATAACATCAGGAGATTTTTAGGATGCTGTTTATAGGTTCATGAATGATGTGTGGATCACCACTTGTGGGAATCAATTCCTGATTACGAAAATATAATTATTGTATTATGTATAGAAATTGTAAGATCAATCAAGGAATAATTAATTTCTCATCACGATATTATTTAATTCCATAATAAGTTTTAAATAATTTGTGATGATATAACACTCTTGTTCCCTCATTTATACACAATCTATATTAATTAATTTCATTAGGTTGATCACAATATTCAATATCATGAAAATCTCAAATTATTCCTCAATAATAAAAATTTTATTAGATGGGAATTCCCCAAATAACACTCCAACTACGCCTGAAACCTAAAAGTTGTATCAGAGTGGTCACTTAATTGCTAATGATTTTTAAAGATCAATTATCAATATATGATTTTGTTAATAGTTTTATATTATAATTTATTTTATTATTAATATCTCAATAATATAACAAATGAATTTTATTTTATGAATGAAATAAATTTGAATATTCATCTAGAAGTTCCATATATTCTGTCTAAATTACAAATTAGTGTAGGATGTGTAACCTATTGGAATGTGTCATTTACTCATGTCTAATCCTACTGAAATTAATTCCCAGTTTACAATAGTCCTATGAAATTTTAAAAAGTGGTGAATTTAGTTTTTTCCCATGTGATGATTGGGATAGACTGGAAAATTTTATACTACAATACAAGCTATCTAACATCAGTATGTGACATGAAACCTTATGGTCACAGACGGTCCCTGTGTCCTCATACATGACCTGCATCACTAATAACCTTGTAACTCATAGACCACATCCCTTGTATCCCATATACACACATGTAATCCAAGATTTTAAGTGAAAAAGTTACAGAAAATGTTCCTATGAGTGATACGTGGATAAAAAATGAGAAGAATGCATGTATTTTAGCATCAATGTACTACTAATATATTGTTACCATATTATATAGAATTATATTATATTTATTATACATTGAAAACTATAACATCATGTGTTATGTGTGGTAATTTAGTATATATTACACAACATGATATATTTTATATATACGTATATCTAATTAACTTATGAGTTATTGTTTGTTATACAAATCATGTATAAGTTGTATTTCAGTTATTACTCTATGCACATTGAATCACTACACTGTACATAAATAATATGTGTTACATGTTGTCTTTACCTTATTATTAGTAGTAGTTCATTTTTTATTCAAAAAGAAATAAAGAAAGGAAGAAAGACCCCTCAAGGGGGGAGGAAATGGTGAAGCCCGAGCACATCCCCCAACACAAAGGAGGCACATTCTGCAGGGAGAGAGAGGGGAGAGTTATAGAGGATGAAAGGGTCATCACTTCTACCCAAGCGGGCAAGGGAGTCTGCTACAAAATTAGCCTCCCTCCAGCTGTGAGATAGACGAACTCCAAGTGGGATTCCCATTCTGCACCTTCTGATAAAGTATGTGAGTTCCCACGGAACCCCACACCACCCTTTTATAATCTTCACGAGGGTATCCGAGTCCGTTTCTATTTCGGACACGACCATCTTCTGCCTTCTGCATACCAACAAACCCGAGACCAGGGCCTGCACTTCCGCACACAAGGAGTTCTCAGGCCCATAATATGCACTGAAGGCGATGAGAACAGATCCATAGGAATCCCGTAGCATGCCTCCCCCCTCATGATCCCTCCCATGCATGACCCATCAACGTTAAGCTTAAGTCCCTCAACCGGCGGATGCCATTTAACCCACTGACCACTCTTATTTTTTCGAAAACAGGGGCGATGAAGAAGGTTGTTAATCGCAGTAGTCGTTGCTCCGCCTCTTATCTGAGAAGAAATCTAAAAAATGAGAGACTTGAGGCTAACCTGTAGAAACAGCAGCGTCCGACTCTCACCTCTCCGTACCTGGTTACGTGCCTCCCAAAGAACCCGACACAGGGCCACAAGGATGATTGTTCTAACCAGCCGTTCCTGTTCAAAAGCCCCCGCACTGGAAAACCAGCACTCCACATAATCCTATAGCGAGAATTCTCCAACGCCTCTGAATGGGTTATACGTGAACAGGGACCAAAGATGAAGTGCCCATTGACTCTGAAAGAACAGATGTTTCGCCGTTTCGCACATGTGATTGGTGCAACAGAAGCACCTCGAGGCCAAAGTAACACCCCGGAGTTGAACGCCGTCCTCCGTAGGTAGCGATCTGTTTCTGATCCTCCAGAGAAGGAAATTCATTCTAATAGGAATATCTTTTCACCAGAGCGCTGGAGCCCAAGCATTGGAGCTGCTACTTGCCTGGACGATACTCCTGAAACCTTGTGAGGAGAACCTCCCTGAGCTAGATGCCGTGAAGCAGTATTTGTCGGGTTCATCACTCCTGACAATGTTCTCGAACACAGACATTTGGTTATCATTCAAAGAGGTATTTATCAAGTCGAAATCCTCGCATGCAGTACTGAAGTTAATATCCGGGGAAGGACAGCTGGGGTATTGCAGGGGTTCCCCCGACCAGTTCGTATCCCAAAAATTGATATTTCCAGCACCGATGACCTACCTTGCATGACCTGAAAAAGTGTCAATGAGGGAGAACATACATCTTGCCAGCCTCGTGGAGCTGTAAATACCCCTTGCTTCAAGCCCCGGGTAACGTTCTTTAGAGAATTTCGCCCACAGCGATTCCCCGACGATAATATCCCAAGCGAGATGTGCCTGCAAACTTTGGAGTGTACCCTGTATATCACGTAATCCAACACCTCCTGCATCCACTGAACTGGAAAGACATCTCCAAGAAGCCCAGTGAAACCTTCCCTCCTCCTTGGCGTACCACAAGAAGGAGTTGAGGATGATTTCCATCCTCTCCACCGTACCCTTAGGAGGATGGATCACCGAAAACACGTGCATGGGAATGGACGTGAGAACACTGTTAATCAACGTAATCCGTCCGCCAAAGGAGAGGAGCTTATTTTTCCAATTGTATATTCTGCCGAGTATACGATCAAGAATCGTAGAGAAATGAATCTTCTTAATGTGGCCACAGGAGATCGGAACCCCAAGATATAAAATGGGAAATGTCCGTCTACAACAACCCAGAGTTTTCTGGAAATCCCTTAAGCTTGAAGCTGGGCATTTATCAGAAGTGAAGAAGTGACTTTTAGCGGGGTTGACGCACTTCCCGCTCCATTTGCCGTAAGAGGAAAGGGAGTCCATGAGAGAATTCAATTATCTCTTCCTGCCATTGATAAAAATCAGAATATCATCCGCAAACATAAGATGAGAAATGACAACACCATTCCTCCCCCGGAAGGGAATCATGAGACCAGTGTCCATCCTATGCTTCAAGTTTCTTGAGAGTTCATCTTGGGCGATAACAAAAAGAAGCGGGGACAAGGGGTCCCCTTGAAGAACACCGTGAACAGTCTTGAAGAAACCAAATGTCTTGCCCATTAAAGCAATGGAAATCCACAGGGAAGAGTAATATCTAAAGCAAATATCACAAAAAACCTCGCTGAACCCAAAGCTCCACATGACCCGTATGATGAAGCTCCATTCCAGTGTGTCATATGCCTTGTTCATATCAAATTGGAAGATGACATTATGACCAACCGATTTTCTGTTGATGTCCTGAACCAATTCATTAGCAATGGCCACCGCACCCTGAATATTCCTGCCCTTGATGAAGCCATGTTGTTCCATTGATACTAGACGCGGGAGAACCTTATCCAGCCTACTAACAATAACAGAGACAAGAATTTTATAAGCAACGTTGCAAAGACAGATAGGCCTATACTGGCTAATGAGAGTAGGATCCTTAATTTTTGGAATAAGAACCAGTCTGGATGCAGAAATGCCCCTAGTGAGCGAACCACCCTTGAAAAAGTCCTAGATCGACTCCACAACAAGCTGACCAACAATCTCCCAGGCGAAACTAAAAAAGCTAGCTGGGAAACCATCAGGACCAGGTGCGCTGTCCTGGGGCATTTTCCTGACAACCATCTGGATCTCCTCAGCCGAAGGAATGGAGGAGAGAGTAGAGTTATCCCCCTGGCTAACCGTTGAGGGAATAAGGCTGAAAAAGTCCTCCGAAGTGTGAAACCCCCTCTCAAAGGAAGACACAGACTCCCCTGCCAAGATCTTCTCAAAGTGATCCATAGCAATCATCCCCGCAGAGTTCACATCTGAAGTGTAGTCTCCATTTTCCATTCTCAGGTTGATCTTTGAACTTCTCCTCTCTTTAATTCAAGCATGGAAGAAAGCACTGTTTCGATCCCCTTCCTTAAGCCATCAGATCCGAGACCTTTGTTTGAACTCCCTCTCCAAAGAAATAATCCTCTCGCCCAAGATATTCTTTTTATCACACAGAACAATGAACGCATTTTCATCCCAACAGTTTTGGATAGAATCTTCCAATCTGTCGACTTCGATCCTGAGATTATCAATACCTTGGGCAACATCAGGTCTTGAGCTCACCCAGCTTTGCAAGTCCAATCTAAGACATCTGAGGCGATTCCCCAGGCCACCCCACGATCTAATATCATCACCTTTGGCCCAAGACGTCTTGATAATATCTAAAAAACCATCATCCCCATGCCATGAAGACGAGTAGGCGAAGAAGGCCCTCGCAGCCTCCTCCCTCTTTATGTTGATTAAAATAGGAATGTGGTCAGAGAGCACCCGTTGAAGATGAGAAACTAACATCTTTGGAAATAAGTCCATCCCATGAAGGTTGGATAAACAACGGTCCAGCCGGCACCAAATGCGCTCTGCTCCCTTATGTTGGTTGCACCAGGTGAACTTGTGCCCAGAGAAACCCAAGTCCAAGAGCCCTGCACTCCTAATGAAGTCATTGAAATCCATTATGCCACTAAAGTTAAAACCAACGCCCCCATTTTTCTCAGAGATGTCCACAATGACGTTGAAGTCACCGCCAACGAACTAGGGAAGAGAGTCCGTCTGTAGGTTCCCCAGGAGATGCCAAAGCTCCCTCCTCTTGGAAACCTCAGTTGCCGCATAGAAAAAGGAAAACATCAAGACATGATTTGAGGTGGTGATCATGGTGTTGATGCATTGAGACGAGAAACTCAAGATATCAACAGAAACATTACATTTGCAGCCAATCCAGATATGAGGGTTCTCCACACCGCCCTGGAAGAAGTTGGGGAAGCCCATTTTCCTGAAAAGAGAAAGACCTTTGCTGGATACCTGCTTGGGTTCCAAAATAACAATAACTTGAACCAGATAAGACCTCGCCTCAGAAACCAGCAAGGCACGCTTTGCTGGAGCCCCCAAGCCCCGAGCATTCCAGATAAGTATAGGGATCATCGCAGCAGGCCCTTCCGGGCACAGGCAGGCGAGGACAAGGAAGAGGGGGCCGGCTCAAAGTGCCCAAAGACTTTGGATCTGGAACGTGTGATAGGGCCAGAGACCACTGTTCTGGGGGACGCCGGTTTGGGAGTAAGGACCACCTTCTTGAACGAGAAGACCTCCTCTTCCACCGGAGCTTTCCCTTTAACAATAGCATCACCAAAAGAGAACAATCCCACCTCTCTCTGGATAGAGGGGGAGAAAGGAAGACGATGCGGAGAGAGCTGCGGGATCACCAGTTCTTTCGTCATCCCAGAAGGGGGGAGATCCTCCTTATCTAACCCCTCCACGTCCAGAATGAGACTACTCGCAAGAGTCTTCCGGATGATCTCTGGAGAGAGGAGGGAGGAGACCCGGAAAGATGAGGACGGAGGAGAGAGAGGCCTGGGCGGGATCCCCAGAAGATCCAGAACAAAGCCGCGCTCAAAACCTGTCCTTCGATCTTGTCGGGGAAGGATCTCGGTCCCAGTACAGGGTGACCAGGAGATCAGATCCAGAGGCTCCGAGAGGGCCGACAACCGTTCTGACACCGGAGACCGCACCCCCATGAAAACCTCTTCTGGAGCCCCGTCACACAAAGGAGAATTCAAATTTGAAAATGAAGCGGGCTGAACCGGGGACCCCTCGGGTCTACAGACGGGTGAACCCTGACCCAGTCTCGCCTGAGGCGGTTGACGGGAGGAGCTCTCACCACCCTTCACCCTCCTACAGTCCGCAACCCAGTGCCCATGAAGTCCGCAGTGCACACATAACTTTAAAGAATGATGAAACCTGACCCTTTGTCTCCAAGAGAAACCGTCGCTGGCCTGTAAGATAACCAAGGAGGGCGGACACTTAGCCAGGTCGATTTCCACACAGATGCGGGGGGAGCCCGTGGATAGGAGGGATAGGGTAGCCACGTCCATGCAGAGAAAGGATCACAAAGAGTTTCCCAGAGACTGAAGGATGGCAGGATTCTGGAAAGGCAGCGGGAGTCCTGGGAAGGAAACCCAAACCGCATCCTAGGAGGACTCTCGGCCAAAATGACAATCCCAGGACCAGCGAGAAAGGGAGAAACTCCAGGCGCCACACTTTCTAATAGCACTGGACCATGCCCTCACAAAGTCAGGTCTGGAACCACAGTGAATGCTGAAGGCCTCACTGGAAATCTCGGAGACCACCGGAGGGCATAAGAGGCCCCAGGAGTTCACCACATCCCAAAAAAACTTCAGAGAGGGTTTGTTGCGACCGAAGCGAGCCACCAAAGAGAGGTCAAGGAGGGAGGCCGCTTCCTGAAGTTCCTGAGTAGAAACGTCCACCACCGGGAAACCCTCCACCAGTCGGATGGGCCGTGACTCCACCTAGACAGGAGCCAGGCGAGGACGGATCTCCGGGGCTGAAGAAGGGCCAGAAGCAACCACCGACGGGGGAGAGCCGCACAAAACTGACTTGTAGGAAGCCTTCTCAGAAGGTTGAACAGGAGCAGAAGCCAGGGCCGGCTCAAGGAAAGGCGCCGGTGAAGGGATGGGAGCGTAAGCAGGAGAAGCCATCCTTCTCATCGCATGTCAGGGGTGAATCAGATCATGGGGAGATATTCCATCTATCCTTGAGTACATTCTCCAAATAATTGGTTTTACTTTTACCTTTTTATTACATTCCACGGAATTACATGATATGTTTTTAATTCTAAAATTCAAAACATTATAAATTATATGAATATATTCCATGTTGGTTTTCGTGGACATGTACTCAACAAGTTACCTCAACAGACTATTTTTTATTGCACATAGTTAATATTAAATGAATTATTATTTTTGGATAAAATTATATGGATGATAATATAAAGGAAACTATTTGGATAATTGAGATAAAATGAATAATTAATTAAATATGAAAAATAATGGATATATTATACATTAAAAACATTAAAATGTTTAGATTTTTATTTTTATTTTATTAAATGTGTAATTAATTGCATGCATTTGGATGATTCTGATCATTGACTAGTCCTTTATATCAGATTTTTTTCATTTAATTTATTATTTAATTATATTTTTGACATGTGTTTCATATCTCCTTTCATTTTTCAATGATATGTGTTTCCATGGTTTCTTTTTTTAACACCTAACCAATCCTTTGGTTCCCCTAATAAACATTTGATTAAAAGAATATCTAATGTAGGGAGATCCCAATCAATTGTATGGGGTTCAAGTTTTGAGTTGTGGTGACAACAATCCCGAAAAAACGATTAGGTGGAAATTTGGAGTGCTTATATAAGAAAAATAAATGGATCAAGATTATATTCCAATATGAAAACGGTTAGTTTATCATTATCTAGATAATCTAAATATTTTTAAAGGGTTAAGAATATACAAATTCATTACTTTATTTCTATCAAGTATCCTCATTAATTCATTATATGTTTTTAATGTGATCACCTGAATTAATTAAATAAAAATAATTTTAGATATAACAAAAATAAAATTATTTATACATAAACGTTATATAATAAAATGATATTAAATTTACTAAATCCACATAATATTAAAAATCATGGAATGAAAATATTATATTGTTAATTTATGCATAATGATAAAATCCATCATTTGTATATATTAATTATGTATAGCCAATCACTACTTATCATAAAATCAAAACATAGTTCAATTTCATTAACAATACAAATATGTCATGATTTAAATGATTATAGAATTGTAACATAGTGTTTTTGTACTTAACATAGTTTACATTGAGGGTTCACTGCAAAAGCTGTAATTAGTGTAACTAATTTGAAATGACTTATGAAATCAAATTTAATGATTTTCAGATTAGGATGTCCACTCATAAGGTCATGGAACTGCTAGTTAATGTAGTTTGAATTTGGAATTCCTAACTAAACCTTCAAATTGAATGACTGGACAATGTTATAGTGATAAAAATGGAAATATGGATCCTATATTCTATAATGAACATCAAATATGATATTATGAATCCAGTGTTAAAGTATATTCTAATTTAAACAATTGAAAAAAAATATTCTATTGTTTTTTATTTATTTTTTTCGTTTTTATAAGATAAATTACTTAAACATCACCAATATTATTTATAAAAAAATCAATAAAAATGATCTAAAAAATATCATTTAGATCTATAAACGATATGGATAAAATTCTCACAATTAAAAATTTTCATGAATGGAAAATAAACTCAGGAAATATCATATTCCATTTGACGAGATTGTATGTAAAGGAAGAACCTAGTCCTAATATTGCAGGTAATGAGGCTAGGGAGGATGATTTATCTCACTATGAGAAAATTTTTAATGATTCCACATATGATTAGTGCTTAATTCTAGAATATATAAAAAATGTGTTTTTCGAGTAACGTTAGTACATAGATTCATATATGAAGTTTTCACACCGTTATGATTTCTATTCATATATGTTTATACTCGAGATATATGTGATATCCAATACTCAATTTATAACTATGGTCAGAGAGTCATCACCAGGTATGCCCCATATAGTGAATCGTGGTATATATATTTAATACTTACACATATTAGGGATTAAATTACCATATGTTTTGTACATAGATCATATAACTTCCTAACTTCTCATTAGATTTACAATATTTATTGATAATTATAACATGATAAATAATCATATGAGCCTTTTGGAACATAATTATCCAATTTTTTATGTGTATAATGATATGATGAATTAAAAAAATGTGATCCTTATCGTAAATAGAAAATTTATGAATAAGGAAAAGTGGCCCACGAATTATAAAATGCCTAAAGAATCTGAGAACTATCCTTTCAAGGAGGGGATTTTCCTAAGTCAGGGGAATGAAAAAGAGGACATCTTTTTTACATGGGCCAAGAAAGGCCACTAGAAGAGGTACTACACCAATAATTTACTAGAAGATAATGGTGAATTCATTATGAAGGGTAATCATAAAAAATTTACACATTGGGAATTAGATAAATATTGTGAAGTTGAAATCTATATAAAAATGAAGGAACCAAGTAGATTCTAAAATATATTTTTGCGAGATGTATATATGAGAGATTTAAATGGTGAAATAATGGGTAGTATATCCATATGTTACTACCACAATTCAATGTTGACAAGGGTGATATTGTTTTAATGGTATTGTTATTATGTACCAACTATTACCAGGAACAATGTTTATTAATGCTTCATAGATATAGATTTTTTTATTTTCGAGCATCGAATAAATTTTTTGTTCATTTATAATGATAACATCTAATATGTAATGTGGAATTTAAATAAATTTAATTATTTATTAAACTAATACATACATTGATTTGAAAAAAATAATGAATCATGTTCAAAAAACTCATATAACCCTCATCTATGGAATCCCTATTTTTGTCATGAAATTGAAAAACAAATTTTTATATCTAAATTGTTATTTAGACTATTCTGACTTAAAACCACTAGATATATTTTAATCATGTTAACAAGGGAAATTAACAAATCATCATTCAATATCCATACTGAATAATCAATGAATTATTAATGATTTATACACGCTAATGAGTGTGGAAAATTTCATGTAGTCATATTGGTTTGTATTATTACATTATAACATTTACTATTGAGAATTGTGGACTTGGATATTTCAACCTCATGTGGTAAATGGTTGAGTAATTAGAGAAATTTATATAATTCATGAATGAATTTTCAAATAAACTTGGATTTAATGTAATGAATGTTTTTTCATATCAATGTGGTGACTATCTTCATCATGAATTTGTTGATTTTTTAATAGAGTTTAAGATTCTATCTCAACTCTCACATCCTTACAAAGCCAAATTGAATGATGTCATTAGAGGAAGTAAATGTAATGTATTGGATATGGTATGATAAATTAAGAGTCACAAAAGTATTCTATTATCTATTTGGTGATATTAATTACAAAATATAACGTACACACTAAAACAAGTATCTATAAATGAGAAAAAGGAATTCATTATGAGTTACGGTGTGGAATGAAACCAATTTTTATAGATACTCATATATCAGTTGGGAAGGAATTATTTAAGGCCTTCTTAGGAAAGAAATTGGTTCCCAAGGTCACAAATTATATCTTTAAATAATATCATTAGGAAATAAAGGGACCATACCTATATTAACCATAAAAAAATAACATTTCCATCTCTAGACAGAACATCATTCTAGATAGGGATCACATTCACAATAGGATAGTGAGGGAAATATAGAATTCAGTGTATTTTATGCTAAATATACAAAAGAGTTGGTAGATGAATAGATTCAACATATTCCCATGAAAGATGTGGTTTCTGAAATAAAATTCCTATTTAAGTGAACAAGATAGGTAAGTGAACGAGTTAAATATGGTTTTCAATCACCAATGATGGTAAATCATTATTTTTTTCCAATGATGAGACTATATATTATAATGTTTTAGTTGAGATCTAAGAATAAATACGATCAGAATAGGCTAGTGATTCTAAAATAGATTCCATGTATCAAAAAAAATTCGGGTTATAATCGAACCTCCAGTTGATGTATATTTCATTTAGTTTAAATGGTATTTGAGAGAAAACAAAGTATGTAAGGTATAATAAATACCTATATATCAAGGATATGGGATTAGGTTTTTAAATATAATTAATGAATTGAATATGATGAGTCATTTCAAAAAACATTCTAGGTTAAAATCCATCAGAATTCTACTTTCTATGTCATCTTTCCATAACTATTGAAATTGTTATATGTACATAAAAACGTTTTTACTTAGTTAGTAGATTCAAAAATATTACTCTATGATCAAATTAGATTGTTTTGTGACTCCAGGTGATGAAATAAATATTTTCAACCTATAGAGGAAAATTTATGATTTAGAAAAATATCCAAGACTTGATTCATTCTATTCAGTGATGCTATAAATTAATTTTTGTTCATTATTAATTTTTTTGAGCCATATGTTTTCAAGATGTTTTGGGGGAATGTAGTTATTAAACAAGTAGTGTGTTTTGATAAAATTTTATATATTAGAAATGATATAACAATATCAGAGTCTGTTAGGGACTATATAATCATGTATTTCTCTATAAAGGGCCTTGGTGAGGAAGAATATATTCTATGTATTACAATCATTAATGAAAGATCTAGGAGTATACCTAGACTGATTATATAGAAAATCATTTACTGGTTAATAAATTTATTTAGTATAGAACAATCGAATAGGGTATTGTCTCTACTATCACATGGTATAGATCTTTCAAAGAAAATGAGTTCTTAGACACAATCATATAATGAGTTAATGAGTATGATCCCATATGACATAGTGATAACATAAATCATGTATTCCATGTTATGTAATATTCTATTTTTTTCTTAATAATACATAAAGATAATTAGTTATCAAGAAGATCCATGTGATTGGAATTAATATAAAATTATCTATGTACACATGTATCTTATGAGAATAAAATATTTTTTCTATTGTTTGTAGGAGGGCAGGGACTGGCCATTTGGATTCCTATTGATATTAGATTTATAGAAGATCAAAATTATTCAATTTTTTTTATTTGGATGTGTTTAGCCCACATATAAGATATCAATGTGAAGTGTTCTAAGAATAGTGTTTTGGATGATTATTCAGTGGGATCAAAGTATACAATGACTTATTATAAATATTTTCAACCGATTTGGATATGAATCATTTTCTTGGATATTGATGTGGTATCTTGTTTTAAATAATATATTAATGGGTATTATGAAAATAATATATATGTTTATTATTTTAACAGAGAGACGGTAAAAATAACTAGAGAAGAACATTATCTAGATGTATCACATTTTATGTATTTTTATCATAGGAGGGAAGTAATAGTTATAAGAGTTCCCATATATGATAAAAAGGTGGACCCCTGGAAAAAAATTCCTAACTCAACATAGGAAAGAGTTTTATTTGAGTGTTAGAAGACTAACATTTGTTAGTAGTTAGTTCTTATTTTAGTGGGATTA
This sequence comes from Viscum album, assembly GCA_963277665.1. NCBI lineage: Eukaryota > Viridiplantae > Streptophyta > Magnoliopsida > Santalales > Viscaceae > Viscum > Viscum album. Next base: position 410,881,220 of record OY728123.1, on the reverse strand, counting down.
AATTTTATTTGGTTTGCAAGAATAATAAAATAGGTACATTATTATAAAATGTATTCCTTTTATAAAATAAAAATAAAACATTTATGAAATCATGATTAGTCTTCTATGTAACATAGTAAGTGATAATGTCGTAAGAGTATCCATCACCTCAAATGGTCATCACAGTTCTCCTCTATGATGAGAACCAATAAGGTAAATGATAGTATTCCTAATTACAACGTATATAGTTGGATAAAATCATATGAGGGAGATAAATTATACATTATATTATTTTTTGAGAGAGAAATTATTTTAAGGGAACATCTCCTAGTGTATTACTTTAGTAATATCCACTGTAGGATATTATGATAATGTGACCCATGAATAGTAAATAACCATTTATATGTGACATTGGATGTTACTATCTATATAAATTTTTTCTGATACTTATACATTAATATTATTATTAATGAATTTTATATGTCATTTACTTTAATGCTTCAATGAAAATAGTTATCAGATGTGTTTTTTATGTGGTAGGAAATGGGGTGTGTCATTAGTATCTTTTCATCAATTAATACCATTAGAAAGGATCACACCACTATATTCTTTAGTGGATGCTGATAACATGGGTACATTGGTTTAAATTACATAGAATTAATTATAAATGTTCATTTCATTTTATAGGAACATTTGATTTCCAAAAACCCCTCTAAATAGTTATCAAGATCATAGGTTGATGGTATCAACATGAAAAATTCTTCATTAGGGATATCATGATAAAGGGATTATATTATACATTATAATTATTCTTATTTTATAATTAGATTTAGAATTTACTTATTTCATTACGGTTTCTTTAACATGTTGGTAGATGAAAACCTTGGACATTAAACTACTTCATCTAATGCAACTGAGAAGGAGGCCAAGATGGTCAATCATTATGTGGATCACAGGTCTTGTTTGAAAACTATATTGTTATTTTTTAATAAAACATATGAAAAATATTATTTATTTTTGTGGGTTGAAAATTATTCCGGGTTTTTTGATAACATATATTATATTACAAGTTATTTGGGAGAATTTTATATGTGAATAATATTTAATAAATATTAATTTACATCAATGAAAATATAAATAATTTTTAATTTATTAGAAAATAATTAAATGATATTTAATTATTAAATAAATAATCATTGTTAAAGTCATGAAATATATTATTAAGGAATTGTGGACTGAGTTTAATAGTCTAAAAAGAAATTATATATTTCAATTAATATTTAAATAAATAATATTTAACTTAATTAAGGATTTTAGAGAATGTAAGTAAATGTTATTATTATTATTATTATTATAGATATGGTGTTCGGAAATTATTAAATAAATAATAAAGGAAAAAATGTTAAATAACTTCTTTATAACCCAATAAGTATATAAAGACAATTATAATATTTTATTAATAGAGCCAATTCTTCTAGCGTTATGCACAGCGACATCTGGGGAGAATCTGATCCATCCTTATAGTGATCCATCTCATAGAACCATCTAGGTATTGGATAGAAATATTCATCCATCATCTAATCTCGATTCCAAATAGAGATCATGAAAAATACATATAGAATTGATTATCGATGCGATCAAAGGTGAATGATGCAGGTATTACTGTCTATGGTGCAAGCACATAGAGAATCATATGATGATTCTTGGAGGGTCATGAAACATCTGTGGATATCCACAGATTAAATCTCTTCGACATAAAAATAAGGATAATATTATTCAACATATAGTCTTTGTTAGATCCAGTAATGGAGAAGAAATTTCTCACATGGTAAATCCATATTTTCATTAATAAATTAAAAATAATATGTTACCATTATGAGATTGGGTTATGGTGATTATCCATTTTCTATATTCAGTGATTCAATTACATTTTTTTTGACATCCATCACCTTCAAAATCATATATTTATCAGGAATCGGGTTAGAAAAGAAATGTTGGGAAGGACCCATCATATTCTTCCCGTGGTCTTGGAACATATAGAGGACCCTTGTTATTAATTTTGATCTTTTTTAGTTCTTGATAATCAATTTAGATTCAGATAAACCATTATTAATTATTAGAATATAGTACTAGTTCAACCCATCGTTACGCACATGTAAAAATAAATATCTTTTCACGATTATATTGGATTTCATTCTTCATTTACTATAAACAAATGTGGGCCATTCAATAGGGAGTCTTTGAAATAGTAATATAACTAGTATTAACATCTATTGAAAACAAAATTTCAATATTATATAGAATAATATGAAATTATATAGGAATGAAATCAAAAAAAATCCCAGACAATTGAAATGTCATCACAATTTATTTTATTGCAAACCATATGTGATTAATACCCCATTGAAATAGGATTCATCACCCATACATTGTACATGACTACGATCAGAAGTTGATTTTCATTATCACTCAAATAGATGAGTAAAGGATGGATTGGAATATCAAATGTTTCTTCTATTTCATTTAAATTAATGTGGGATTTATGTACATACATACTTATTGTACCAAAGATGACATACAATTATTATAGGGGGAATAATGTGTTTCTATTGAAGGAAATTCCACAAAAATTCATTATGAGTAGAAACATATATTTGAGATGAAATCACTGCACCATAAATTTTTGTCACCCCAAAGTCAATATCAAATTTTTCAGTATATTTGTTATCATTATTAAATAATTTCAATGATATAAATAAATTATATAACTAATCCCAAATAACATAGTTTAATAAATTATCATACCTATATTCACCTCATAACAATTGATTTATCTAATATGCCATAGTAAAATTTAATTATTTTTCTTAACCGTTAATTATATTTCACCATAGTGATAAATTATTTATCAGATTTATAAATCATGATAATATAATTTTATTCTATTAAAAAATAAGTTTAACTGAGGCCACTCATGTTTATCATCTATTCACATCCTTCAAGGTTATTCATATAGAGTTTATTAATTTGAAAAAATATCTCATGGGAGTGTCATACAAGTTATGCAATAAAGAAAATTATCAAGGATTAGGTGATGATCGAGTCAAAACTAAATTCTCCCATTTAATAATTATTTACCCTAGGTATGGAATTTATAGATCTAAACATACATGTAGTATCACGAAAATAAAATGTTTTCATTAAAAAAAATCGATCAATCCTCTAAAAAATTTAGAAAAAATACCTATAATTTACATAACTTTATAATTATCCCAATGCTTCTCACTAATGTTTTCTAATATTATTTCAAATAGTTATCTAAACCATTACATTGATACAAATCATATAAATACAACTATTTTAATCTCAAACATTACATATTTTTAGACGAATTGGCTATACAAAACATAAATACATGCCTAAGAACCTTAAAGGATTGTTGAATTTTTAGACTAGATACAATATATTATAATTTCATTATTGAGTTTCAATAGAACTCATAAATATTATTTATTATTTTACTACTCGTAGACATACCCTATATTAAACCATTCTTCAAATCTAGGTGAAATAGAACATAAGAAATGGATTCCTCATGTTTTTAGTTAAGAAAAAGAGGAGAGATATGACTAATAACATATTCCTAACATGGAAAAAGATTATGAGGAATTGAGTATATAGTTTTATAACCATACCTCGTATATCAGAGTAAATAGTCGGGAAACATGTGATAATAATTGGTAGTTTATAATACAAGAATCAAAATTAAATAATATAACATTATCAATAAGAGAGTAACATTGAGATTGATTTTTTTCATAATCATAACACTGGAATAATGATTTATTCTTAGTTAAGGATTATTTTCAAGGATATTATAATGTATTAGGTACACTTATCCACTAATCATAGTAGTCATGGATCAATATTATGAATATCATAGTGTGACATGACCCTTTTAAAACTTTGTTTACTATCAATTATAATTCCACTTATCTCTTTATATATCAATATTTAGACAATAGATAAGAGTAATATATAGGTTAAAACAATAACATAACCAAAACAATTCAATTTTTTTGATAAAAATCACGAAACATTCATCATACAAAATACCATGAAAATAAATATGTTCATAAACAGTTATCTATTTTACAACCTATGAAAAAAATGTTTCATTATCATTTTATCATTTTAAAATTAGATAACCAATTGAAATTAAATTAGATTCATAATATTTATCTCATATTAAAAATAAACCATCTGGATAATGAATAAAAATGGATTTCATAGATTGTGTCCCTAGAAAATCTTACATAATATCAAAGAATGCAATCATATATGAAGAATTATTATTAAATGAAACATTGAAAATGTCATGAAGAAAATACCCTTTCTATTTTGAAATAAATTATTTAAAACATAATAAGATAAAAATGTTAAATATTTTTTTTTGAAAATAAACAAAAATAATATATTAAAGATTGGAATAAACCAATGAATGTTCATGATGTATGGATATAAAAATCATTCTACATATTATAAAACAATTACTCCCATAATGTTTTTGGTAAAATGAATTTGGGCCTCATTCAGAAAATGAAAATCCGACTGTTTTAAAAACATTTAAAAAAAATTAATATGTGGATAAAAATTTATGAAATATATTTTTGAATAAGATTAAAAAAATTCAAAAATATTTTAGGATTCATGGACTTGGATGAAATTAAATTTTGGATCGATGGGAGAAATAGATTTTTTATTATATAAAGAAAACTCATTTTTATATGTACTGATTATTGAGAGGAAAATGAAATTGAAACATGTAATTTAATAAAATATCCTCATGGGAATAATTTTCATCAGATTCAAGATAGGTATATTAGTATATTCTAGGATTATAACATAATCAAAAAACACTGATAAATTAGAGGAATGTATCATGAATCCTTGAAAAACATTGTTGATTTTAAACTCTAATATGTTTGGAATAAATAATTGTATGTAGGTATTTATATCACTAAATTTCATGAAATTAATCATAAAATACATTCATAGGATGTATTAAAACCACACAAGATTATTAAGTAGTAAACATGCCCGGTGTATCCCTGAAATAAATTATAATAATAAATCCCATAACACTATTAAATCATTGGAATTGTAAGAACCATTAAATAGAAACATAAAATTAAATTTAAAGTATCATAACAATAATTATATTAATTATTTTACATTTCAATGGGGATGTATATACCTTGAAAAAAAAGAAACTAGTTGTAAATTTGGGATATGTCTCCCAGAAATAAAAGAGAGTCCAGAAATCACTAACCTTATGTCTCGAATTTCATTTTAGATATTAAAAACATATTATTATAATTATGGATTTATTTTAGAATTACACTTTAAAATAATTTTTGTTATAATATAATATATTTTTAAATTATGAGCATTTATTACAATTTTTTAACTATTCCTTGTTTAAAGCATATTTCCTGTAATAACCTATTCATTTTTCATGTATATTTTGGTTTGGTATTTTCAATCATTTAACATTGATATTGGTTCCATAATATATATAATGTTATCCTTGATATATCAATGATATATCTATAATATATATTCATTATATAAATATTTATAGTCATTTATAGAAGTTGTTATTTTAAAAGAGTTACACTATTCATGGAGATAGTATGCCATATATATCAAAAAACATTATATCTATTTCATTGGTTGATGGAATAAAAGAATGTTAAATGTTAAATAAAATTTAAAGAATAATTTTCATATCACTAACATAAAATATATTATTTAAATCTATATTTATTACCATCAATGTCAATATGAAATGAAATAAAATATCATCTCTTTAGGGAGGCAGTAAACATTACATATTAATGACTAATGTTATCGTCTTCCAATGGATTAAAGGCAAGATAGTATATGAGATATTATATTTAATGATGTATAATTACTTCAATAATTTCTAATAAATATTTTTATTAAATAATTATATTTTAATGGGATATTTGTTGATGGAAAATGAATTACATCTGGTCATGTGGGGTAGTCCGTTGTACACACAAAAAATGGTTTCATTTTATATTTGATGGATGTAGTTTATACACATAATATAATAAAATATCAGTATATCTAAGAAACTAATTTTATTATATCATCAAATTAGTTAAATATTTTTCTTATATGGATTTATAAATAATATTACAATTCTTGGTTTAGTGTTCAACCTATTCATTAGAGAGAACCATTATGTTTATAACTCAATCTTTCAAAGCATGTTTTAAAAACCAAAATAAGGAATATGGAATATTTTTCGTAGATGTTAGGATTTTTTTGTGTTGGAAATTTTAATTTATTTTGGATGAGCGAGGATGTGATGAGGGAAATTTTCATTTATGAGATGTGAAATGTACCCACTTGTAATCAACATATAAATATCCCAAATGAGTCCAAAATTAAAAGGAAATTCCAAAGAATAATTCTTCAAAATAAAAATATATTCTAATATGAACTATTATAATGTTATTTTATAGAAATAAAATATATTCAAAAAAAATTAGTTCATTTTAATCTTTATTTTATTATTTTAAAACATGGTAAACACGATTAACCTTAAAATATATAATTAATTATTAATTTATTTGATATTAATTTCCAAAACATTAAGTCTAACATATAATATAATATTAATTATGATGATTATGTATGTTTAATACCATTTTTTCAAATTCTATTCATATAAATTAAATGATATATTTTAATATTAAACTTGGAGATATAATAAAACATCTATTTTACAATGTGAAAATTCTCAAAAGTATAGAATGTTTTATAATAAAAATTAAACATGAATGTGATTATTATAACAAAAATTTGAATTATAAAAAATAAATTTAAATAACTTTATGTTAAATTTTTTTTTAAAAAATATTGATCCTTAAAAATTCATAAAATAAAATTATGGTTTTCTAATAAAAAATTCATTATTAATCATTGTTCCTTAAAAAATATATCAATTCATTAAATTATGAAAAATAAATAATTATTTGATAATTTTGAAATGATTATTTATAAACTAAATTTAATGTATTTAAATGAAAAAGATTGAACAGTTTTTAGAAATTAAATATAGTATTTTCTCAAAAAATCTATTAAAACATTATATGCAGAGAATATGAATTTTTAAAACATAAAATGATTTTATAGAAAATATATATTTTAATTACATGAATCATTTACAAAAAAATTAATTTTTTTTATTCTAATATGTAACACCAAACAAAATATCTAGGTTATAAAGGTCCTATTTAAATATTAATATTATTTATATATCGTAATTTTTAATTACTATGTGTTCTGATAAACAAAAGCTTTCAAAAAAATAAAAAATTATTTGAAATATTATTTCACTAGATATTTTCATGTAACATAGAGATTATTCTAGTTATTGGCTACCAAGCGGCATATTGTAATATTCAACTACCATAACTTGACCAATCATAGGATTAAAAAATATTGTTAGAGACAAAGAGGATTAATCCGGCAACATCTCATGTCTATGATGAAGTGGTATAAGGTGACTATAAAAATAATTGTGGGGATTCCAAATACAATAAAAAATATAGATATATGATTAGTGGTAGTTGATCATACGAAAATGGTGTAATACATATTTTATAACTTACTTAATCATCTTATTAATGTGATGGTAATTATTTACATCTAGGATATTATAAAACTATAAGGGGTTCCTTCCTGTATAGTTTAACAAAGATTCTTGACATTCACATTGTGGTTTTGAAAATGATTGGAGAAGGCAATGATGAAATACATAATTCTAATAAAGTTTTATATTCTTCAAAGAGATGAATGGCTAGAACAGAAGATATAGATCATGGATGAATGATTTCATGAATGCATTATCGATTATTTTCAGAGAATAGGATGATCTTCAATCCTTATTGGAGTTAACATAGATTAACCCTTTCTATGATTAAATTTACATGGATTTTTAGGGTATTTTTTATTAATCATATGACTCACATTTTTCTGTATGAGGAATGTTAGGTATCTTTCATTGTGATGATTATGGTGTGTGAAGCATCCAAGTTGTTTAGTCCAATATGGAGTTATATGTAAAACAATAAGACTAGATATTGATCATATACCTATAGGAGGATATTACCTTAGGATATATATGTGTCTGTTGTATTTTCATGTTGGTGTCAACTCTCATAAAGAATCATTTTTCAAATAGGTTGAGGAAAATAAAACTATGTTTTGTTGGACCACATTGCTTTACCGAGCACATAAATCAATAGCCTTCATATTAAAAATCATATCACAACAAAATAAATTTTTTAACGCATACTCTATGCCTCAGCTTTATATATGTAAGACCAGTCTAGTGCATGAGATCAACTAAAAAGAAAATTATTTGGATCTACATGTGTCATTTGTCAAGAAACCAATGAAGATTTTATTATGAAGTGGAATGTTTCTATGGTGATGATAATATAACCTTTTGTTGACTTCTGGAATTGTGGTTGGACAAATGAGGATATTTGGTAAATAAAATCTAACGTTCATGATCAATTCAATATAAATTTGGGTATATAATATAGGGTCACTTACCATGGATTAAATTTACTTATTTTTTGTGACATATAATATTTTATAATTTAATGGTAAAATATTTTGAAGTTTTTTGAATTCCATTTGTGAAAATTATTTTTTATTTCGAGGTGTATTGATGTTCTTTAGGACAACATAATAAAATTCAATGTTGGATGTGGGCTGACAAGATGAGTGGGTGTTGTAGATATTCACATTTTATCTAGTAAACTATACATTTTCTATAAAATTTATAAAATACCACATCCAATCCAATTAAAATTTTCCAAATTATTGGTGGTTGTGGTATAATTCCTTACCAATTTTAGAGTAAGATAGTATCTGGTTAATCTATATCAGTTATTTTTTTAATTCCCAGATGGCCTAGTCATTAAGGGAATTCTTATAAACATAATATAAATCTAAATATTTATATATACCAACCTATTATTGACCCCTATTTTTCTTTAATGACACTATAATCCATGATTTTTCATTAATTGGCCTATTAATTCCTATATCTTAAATAATTCATTCTTTGATCAATTTATTAGCTTCCATGAGTTAGGATTTATCATATTTACCCTGAATCTTCACATTCATATAAAATGATACATATTTATATTCTATCATGGATATATTTTTGTATCCCAACAAAATATTCTGATGAAATCATGGACTATGTAAAGATCACCAAAAAATATAAAATTATTGTGATCTTTCCATGAACTAGATCTAGATCTATTGATGATGGTGTTTTATTGGTTAATTTATTATAAAACATTGTCACCATAAACATAATGAAAATTTCTATATAATATCATTTGTAATAAACTTTTATTTGGTTTAAGGGATCTATGTTGTGAATTGATAATTTTATTATGTGCTATATAAAAATCAGGTTTTCTATCATTGATGTAAATTATATAGGAAGTATATACCTTATAAAGAAGTGGTGTTTAGTTTATTGGTGATTTGGTTCTGAATGTATGGTTAGCCCATGTGAAATGACCTAGAATAAGAAATATCCTGAATGGGTGTCTATCCTATGTGTGTTATTCTTCATTGTTGAGTTTTTTAGTTCATGTTCTATTTATAAGAAACAATACAAGATGATTTTTTCATATGCATAACCATATAGTTCCTTGTAAATAATATTTAATATGTTGCATAGGTTTTTCTACATATCATGATACTAGGTTATTTGGAGTTACTATTTGAATCCTTAGAGTGGGTGCATGGATATAGGATTGTATTTCGACAATAAAATTGATGGTTCCAATTTCCGGTATGTTTTTTTTCCTTATTATGATTCATTATTTTATCTATTGGTTCACTAGTTATAATATTATGAAAATATTTCTCAATGGGAACGATGAGGATGGTGAATAGTTTGAACACATTTTGGAGAATATTTAACCCAACCACTCAATGTTTTGAATTTCTGGAATGAGGAACTATGTAGCACGTTGGGTAAGGTGTAGTATTATTCATCATATATTATTGAATATAAGGTCAATGGAATATTCCCTATGTTCCAAAAAAATTAGGAAAATATTTTTTGAAAAAAAATGTCCCAAATAGTGTATCATTTATGTTTTTATAATGAATAACCCACTAGTTTTTCACATGGTTTGGAAAATGGTAGAGCCAAGAAATGTGGTTTGAACAATTTTTGAATGTATTCAAATTCCATGTTTACCACTCCCCACTATAACCAATCTCACTCCTCATTTCATCACAAAATATACCCTTATTTACTTAGGATCAACTATCACTTATTTTTCTAATTCTCATGGATTTTTTTTTGTTTAAGACATGAATCTTCAATGTGTCTCCATTTATGATTTTTCATATGCGCTATTATTTTTTTACATTCCCATATATATAGTGAATTATTTGTGTTTGGGTTTGTGAAGACCATGTCTTTTTTATAATGAATTTAATGAAATATTTTATTATGTTTTCATTTTAATTGTTTCTTTGAAAAAACAATTTTCTACATGGATTTTGATTTGTAATAGTGTTTTGAGAATTTAATGGGGAATATTAGGTGGTCTCATTTTGTGCCATTATTTGATAAATTAATTATTATTTTTACACAATCCAATGGATTCCCAAATGGTTTTTTGATTATAAATGGGCATTAACAAGTTGAATTAGTGTTTTTGAAATGTTTGTGGAATGGTTTTGAAATTTTTTCCTCCTTTTATCTAATTAAAAATTTTATGATTCACATGTGATGTTTTTTTTGTGATGGATGGGGATTTGATTAGTTTAAAATGGAAATAAATAACATGGGAAAATATTTAACATGGAGGAAAGTTTGGGAAATGTACTATTGGAATGTAATATCCACTATACCATGACTATATTGCTACACTAACTGTACCATTTATGATGGTGAGGATTTGAGATGGCACGATCAAGGGAATATACCATTGTAATCATGGTGATACACCCAAGAGATAAATAAAACTTAATCCCCACTAAAGAATGATATATAGGGATTCACCATGAATTATGTCATGTTTTTGTATCTACATTCAAGTTAATTTATATATTATATGATCCTAGAGAGGTTAAATAATTTTTTGAAATGAAATTGTTATTAATTATTTTAAAAATAAGATATAATTTTATTCATATAATTGATACGCATGGAATACATGGTTTGATCCTAGTGCACATGTAATCTCAACAACTATGTCAACCCAGTGGGGTAGGTAGACTATTTTTTGTCTGAATTAGGTAATGGTAATTATTTTTATGGATGTGGTAGGTATTATGGTTAGTAGTCCTTTAATAGGTGGTCTGATAGGGAATACATTAGAGTAGTTTTCCTATGTGTAAGATCGTTATTGTATTAATTTTTCCTTTTCACAATAATTTTTAAACTTTTTATATTGGTTATGTATATAATTACTAAATTTCAAAAATAGTTCCTTTTGTTATTTTTTATATTATAGTTAATTTTGTGGTTGTAATTCTCTATATCGATGGTTAGGAAATATATTTTATCACGGTTTCAGTTTATATGGATGTTTATGAAAGGAAAATCAATCTATATGGATTAATGATATTCAAAAAAACTAGTTTCCAGACCATTGGGATTAATAATTATCTTCAAGACCTATCATGGGCAGGGTCGAGTGTCAGGCTTGATTACATTTGTGCTCTGTTTATGAAAAAATTGTATTATAATAGGTGTTCAATTACATAGGGATGAAATATTTGAGATTTCACAAAAAAAACATTAGTTATATATTTCATGGAATAAGGTTTTTTAGTGGGGTTTAAGTCCATAATACCTTTTTATTGAACATTGGAATCCATGGGACTTGGGGAATTGTATCGAATCCTTCCCAGCATATGGTTAATGGGCATGAATCTCTGCATGAGAACCACAATGGGGTGTCATATCTTGAGTGGATTCATTTTTATTATAATTTATTTTAAATAATTTTTAGATAAATTATTCCATTTCTCTTGGAGTAATGAATTTATGGTTTCCCATTAATTAGTGTTCTGAATTTTATAGTACCATGCTTCCTCTGATATAACTTGTATAACCACTAAACATGTTTGGAGAGAGTCCTCCATTGGCTAACCCACTAATTGATCAGAGAGGAATTGAGTTAGTTTTCCATTCAATCCATGTTAATGATCTTGGAGTGATCATGGGATTGTCATATTTTAGGGATGATGAATCACATCCATAGAAGGATTGGTCACAATAGTTCCAAAGTGAAAATCCCCCTTCGTTCAATGATGTGAAGACCAATATAATGTTGAAGCTCGACAGAAGAAAATTATGATTATATTAGGTTTTCTTAGATAAAAATCCTATTTAAGTGAAGTTTTTCATTTATGTTGGGAAGTAAGTATTTCTTGGAGGAGGGGAAAATATTTCAGTATGATTAGTATGGCCATATGGGGGGTTATATCCATGGTTACACATTTTTAACAGTTTTTTCTGAGATATTGGGAAACACTAAATATCAAGAGTTATCAGACCATTAACAGGGGAAATATTTTGAGACATAATGTGACAGAAATTATATATAGATAGTTAACAATTATAATGAGTTTATCACAAAGGAATATATGAAGGATTGTTAGTTTTATGTGGGGACACTTATTTGCATATAATCACATTTCTTTTAGTTGATTCAAAATACTTATGCTGAAGATGCTTATCGATCCTTGATATTGGTGTTCGATAAGGAAGGTATGACATGTATGATATGGATTCTTCTAGTTCTAGTATATAGTTTCTGTAGTTCTTCTAAAGGAAATACGAATCATGTGTATTAATTTAATGAGTTTGGTTATTGTTCTAGATACCTACCCCGACCACCTCATTCAAAAGCTGTAGGTGGGGTACTGTACATGCGTAGAATGTTGTAATTGTATATTCATTTGGTCTAAAATATCTTCTCCTCAATAGAAGTACCATCTTTAATGATTCTTGGGAGATATAATATGGTTTCCAAAGACTTCCCCTCCTTATTGGAAAGTCACAAATAATATCTTACCTAGACGGACATAGGAATAGCATGATGCATCGAGGTTTATAGGGTCTCATTATGGTTGGCATGGTGGAAAATATAGATATTATAATGGGATTTCTAATATCAACTAAGATCATATGGTAACTTATTTTCTTCTAGAACATATAGATATGATGTGTCTACATTTTATACATTAGGTACTAGTGTAATCTGAAGTAAGGCCCAAGATAGTATAATGTACTATTCATGTTTCCTAACCCTATTATAATTTGAACATAAATGGGATTTCCTTTTCCAAGATTTGGAATATTTTCATCTATATTTTTTCTTCATAACAGTTACATACGTCCAAAGGAATCTAAGTAGGATACTACAATGATTTATTAAATTAAATCTGATAGGTTTCTTCAATTATTAATTGAGTACCTGATGTTTAATATGGTATAAATAATGAATATACATGTACTAAAATGTATTGACGATATTCTTGAGCAAATAAAATTGGAATAATGGTTTTAAAGATCATCATCCATTTAGTATATCAGCAGGTTAGGGCCTGAGAATGTGAGATCCCCAAGAGTAGTTTTTTAAGATGTTATCTTCATTTATAACTACTTCTAATAAAATAGTATTATTTAAAGAAAAAAAATTTTAAAGTCTATAACGCATCCGGTTTTACATAGATAAGTCATCCCCATTATCATTTTATTTTTTCATATCATTCGGTTGTACTTGATATTGGGGAATCTGCATGTTCGACATTTGAAAATGTTCATGGGAATGGTACTGGACCATGAATTTGTTTAATAGTAGATTAAATTTAGATTATAGATATATGAAGTGAATTTTATGGGTTCTGTGATATCAAAATTTATTTTTAAGGTCATCCATAGGGGTTTTGATCAGTGGTATCATTAGAAGATCCAATGAATGTTTCTGAGAAAATAATATATTTTAACATGATAGAGTAATACACATGGTAAATGGTGTATTTATATCATTTCACCACACTTATTGGGGCTCTTAACAAGATATCGATAATTTTCCCCATGATCCCAAAATTATAGGTATCATTAAAAGAGCTCAGGTTGTGGTTAACCACTACAAAAATCTTGTTCATGTACGATGCAGGACAAAATTATGTTTTTAAATTGATTCACCAAGTACAGGTTTCGGATTTAGGGTTATGGTGTGAGACCATGTGGTAGCACGAGGATTTATCCATAAACTACCACATAAGATAAATTAACTATCACTTATCAAAGCTCATGCAATCATTATTCATAAACATAAGTACTAGTTTCATTTTAACTTTGGTTAATAGTTTGTAGTCTACTGAACTATATAAAGTAATAATATATCTCTAGAAATATATATTTTAACATAATAATGGAATGATATGGGGAGAATAAACTATTTATACCTTCAAAAACCATTATACCTTAGTTAATGTGAACTATTCATTAATTCCCAATTCAAGAATATTTAAAATCATGATTTGAAGGAGTGTAGAAATGAATTGATCATATGGGGATTTTTTCATATATCCAACTAGATGAAAATGAACTGAAATAGGATATACTATTTTATATAATTCAATTATTTCATCCAATTCTAGAAAATATCCATTATGATATCCTGAGAGAAGATTTTTTTTCGGTTTTATTCAGTTTATAAAGGGGTGGTGAGCCAAGATTTGACATTTTCATCAAATTTTGTTAAATATTTCAAGGCTTATTGTATTTGAATATATTCATTGATGAGTTTTTTATCGAAATAGTTTTACCAATCTAAATAGGTCATTCATATTGGTTCCACTAAAATGTTTTATTGCGTGTGATGATGATTCTGGGGGCCATGTTTTAGGCATGAAGTCGTGTAATTTGTTTCATGCTAAATTACTAGTTAGTATGATAATTCTCTGAAAAAGATTCATTCATATTTTCTTCATACTCATCCATTTCATACATATTATTTTTATGAGGAATTCATGGATTTTATAATTTTTTTATCCCCGTAATCCATATGTATGGACTAAAATTTTTGTAGTCATTGAACATTTGTGGAACTCCACCAATATAATACAAATTAAGGACAACGTTAAGGAAAAGGATACCATTAGGTTGTATGATCATGAGATCATCAGAGTTCATGGTTTTCCATATTCAATTTTATTTTATAGAGACTCCTTATCATACCTCTATTGTCATGGAAAAACATCAATATACAGTGGGGTTATAGGTCATGCTTAGTAGAACATACCATCCCCAAACTTATGGCCAATCAGATATTGTGAACCACATCCTACAATACATGATATATGAAACATATTAGAATTATATGGATCATAGGATAAAAATATTAGTTTGGAAGAATATAACAATAATAATCATTATGAATCCTCAGTCATGATAGCATCCAATAATGCCTTATATTAATAACCATTCAGGTACCCTTAATATAGGAATGAAGTTGGTGAGATATGTTGAGTGGGAAAAATCAAAATTCATGAAATGATCAGAATGATTTATAGAATCATACTATGCATGAAGAAATATAAATTCATTTAATGTCTTATGCCGATAAATGACCAAAACCATTGGAATTCACATTGGGTTATCTTTTGTATATAATCTGTAATCCACATTTAGATGACATTTTTCTTTATATAAATGGGATCCTTATCCATAAGTATATATGAAATCTCATTATTATTGATATAACATATAAGGCTCCCAAACTCATGGATTATCCATCATAGTTGATGAAAATTAATTAAAATTTCTACTTCTCTCAGTTGAAAGCATATAATTCCGATCATTTCCATGTATGTAAAAGGGAAAACACAATATAGAACTTTGTTTTAAGTGATTTAATAGATAATAATGACTATTTATTGCAAAATTTATGTTAAATAAGGGAAATCATTCCCTCTAGATATGGCCATATAGTAGTATGGAAATGATTAGCCTGAAAAATGGGAATATAAGTACTATGTTGATGAATATTGGCCTCGTATACATTCTGATTAAGAAATATACATAATTTTTTGGGTAGAATATGGAATTGTGGGGGGAATTTACACACCAAGAGCTCTATTATCATGTATGTTCTTTATTTTTTTAATTATTTATACAATGGTATGTATAGGTTATTCCCTCAAAATGGTTTAATATCTTATAATGTATATTATGGAACAGAATTTTTGTATTTTTTAGAGAAATATTCTGACTACCTCAGAGAACATTACATTCAATGATAGGAGTATTAGGAAGCTAGTATGGTTAGGTGCATGATCGAGTGTGAACATCCTGAGACTTTGAACAATGAGGAAGTGGACCTAGATTTCCATCATGGTTAGGAACATCATTTTTTTTAAAATGTATGAGGATAAATGTGAAGCCTCTATCTTTCAAGAGAGGGGAACCCACATGATTGGTGCCTCATTTTGGAAAACTGGTTTGGAAAACCCTTTAGTATGATAATTTTTAAAATATATTTAAATATTAACATTACCTTTAACTATATTGTCCAATTCCACCCATAATATCTCCTCAAACATTACACTCACATCCATGTGAATGAATATATTCTCTATTCCCCTATTGTTATCTCATTTTACTGTGGGATTTATGAGATTATTCAAGCAAGCTCCATTTCTGTTTCACTGCTCCTCCTTTCGTTTATCTTTATAAATTATTTCATAATTTTTCATTAACTTCTTGGTTTTAAAAAATAGGGTTTGTATATTATAAACTTTATGTATTTATTTTTATGGATTATGGTTTACTATATCTTTTGTAGGACCTCCACTCATCATTATTTTTGATTCTTAGCAAGTTTTCAGTATATTCAAGTGTAATGATATGTAGTATTATGTTATTACATTACATTAGGAATCAATTATTCTATACTCAAAATCGAGTGGTTTCTTCAGTGGTTTTTGGGTGTATCTATGTTTCTTCAAGGTGATTTAGTGTGTGTGAAATAGTTCAGGAAAGGTTCTCCAAAAATTTACCTTCATGGATCTGATTGAAAATGGTACACAGAACATGTGATTATTGGAATGTGGTGGAAGAGGATTTATATGATTTGTAAAATTGTTATTGGAAATCAGAGTCCTGGGAACCAATGAGGGTATACTTGGACATATACTCTAGGCACGGATCACCATACCTAGTAGAATTTAATCACCAAAAAAACAATAAAATTGATGATGATATGTATTCGAGATGGCTCGAGCATAGAAACACTATCATGTACATTGTATGACCACCAAGAGTAGGAGGATCTACATTTTAGGTAAAGTTTAAACATGTTTTCATATCAAAATATTTTCCTTTTATTATAAAATACAATTATTAATATTCTGAAAAAAAAAGTTCCTGGAAAATATGATGTGATCCAACTAGGAACGTGATCTCACATTATACATTAAAATAATGGCTACCACTATACATTGTTTTTTGTATTAAGTGAGCATAAGGCTTATAAAGAAGGTGGAAATTATTCATGTTATATTTTTTCTTTTTGGGATACGAGAGGGTGATGACCTACTAGGTTGTTGGACCGAGAAAAATGGGAGGCATGTGGGGCATTTCGGTCCTCATTCCTTTTTTTAACATTCATTTTTTGTTTTTTATTTAATTGATATAGTTTTATATAGTTCAATTTTCTTTCACTTATCTTATGGTAAAATGTCTTCACGGATATTTGTTATGTAGATTGTTATGATGTATTTTTAATATTATAATTTATTTTTTAATTGTTATTTATTCTTTGAAAAATCATTTCCAAAAGAGTTATTAAATAACAAGGAACCTATTTCCAGACAATGGTGATCGAGAACTTCCTTTGGGAAATACTATAAGGATAATCGAGTATCATGTAGGATGGTATCCTGGGATAGTCTACAACATTGATTGAGCTGAGATAAAATTATATTGATTTATGGGGTATTTTGTGGAGTTTTAGTTGTGATTAGTTGATAAGAAATATAGATATAAAATTTTAAGAATGTGGTGACGACAAAATCGAATGTATAAGAGGGGGGTTGATGATCATAGAATGGACGTTATGAGTTTTGGCATGATGTATGTTCTGTCGATGATAAGATTAAATGATGGACATGTTTAGTAGATAGGGGATTTAACATTATTTATTTATATTTTTCTTAAGAGTCTATATTATCCTAGTGGAAGAACTATCTCGCAATGATGACAACCATGAGACTGTGGATGGATGGATGAGACATGTGATTATTTATTAAAAGTGGACCATGGATATCCCTTAATGGGTATCGAGGATTGATCCTTAATGGCGGAAAAAAATTATTTTATATGAAAAAAGATATATTAGTTGAATGTTGAATATCAGAATAATATATATGGTAATTTATTGTGACTATTGTTCTTTCATAGATCCAAATATGTTATGGTCAAGGTTTGTGGATTCCTATTTGTGAACAATATCAAAAATTTTGCTGATAACTATGTGAACGTTTAAATATTTATTATGAAACAAAATAATTATATAAATTTAAACATATATATAGACACGCATTGATGATTTCATAATTGGTTATACTTACACCCTGCATGGGAATTACATTGTATGTCTAGTCTTGATGATATGGGGTATTAGGAAGAAATATTTCTGAGTTCTAGGTTAAGGAAGTTATATGAGTATAAAATAAATTAATACAGAATAAATAAAAATGAATATTAAATAATTTTAATAATAATATACACCCATGGAAATTAAATGACAATTATTTTTAGAGTCTATAAACCAAACCTCGAAATATCATAAAATATCTTTAATATCCCTCAGAATGATATTCTCACATAGTAATCATCTATTCCATATCATTCATAGGATACTTATTCCAAACATATTGAATAAAATAATACGAAAGGATTAGATAATATGTGTAGTAAGTTTAAACATTGGTGATATCATTCTTTAGAGGACAAGATGATCCCGATTATTTGATAATAATTTAAATTTCATATTATCATCTTAAAATAGTCATACCTCAAAAGGATCGAACATATGATCCGGAATCAATTCATATATACAATCAGGATAAATATGTCAATAAAATAAATAATAAAAATTTATGAGGAATAATAATTTAATTTTTCATCCAATGAATTAGAAATAATAATCTATTTATAATAGATATATAAAATATTTTCCAAAATAATATTGGAAGTATTTCATTAATGTGGTCATAATCACACATAAAAATGTGAAAAACAACTATCCAAAAATAGTTCCCTTCATATACATTAGTAAATTTATAGAAGAAATTGTAATCATGTATCAAAATATGAAAATTTCAATTGCGAAATATATTCATACATATTCCTATAAGAAAATTTATATGCAATCACACTCAAACATAAATATTTGAGAGAACTATTTACAATCATGTCAATTTTTATTAGTATTATATGATGAGATATATATGTCTCATTGGCCATTAAATTTTGGGGATATATAATATAGCTCCCATGAATTAGATAATTATGATCAATTCATATTGTTTCCAAAATATTATAAATAACTAATCATATATTATAACCATTGTAATGAAAACATGTAATATAAACATTACATAATTTAATTATAGCATATCAAAGGTAATATATTTTAGTTTAACAAAATTAATATCCTAAAAATTATAAACCAACCACAGAATGAATTATGTTGGATTTATTTTTACATATCTTTAATAATTGATAAGAATCATCGAATAATGTTATTATAGATGAAAAAAATTATATATGATATATATAGAATATTTCATAAATATAACACCATTTAATTGTTGAAATGACATTTATAAACTCTAAAATTTTTAGATATATTATTGGAAAATATTACTTCAAAATAATTATGGAAATATATAATAGAAGAATCAGTGATCTGGATGGTGATGATGAAGAAAAAATCCATTCATTTTGTGTCCAGTAAAACAAAAAATTACATTCCCATTTCTGGTAAAAATTCATAATTACCTCATTCTAAAAATAATAATAATATAAATTTTGAAACATTTTATAATGTAAAACATGGTTAAAATGAAATTAAATAATAATTGGAAAATATTAAAACATTCTGTAAAACATTTTAAAGAAAAAAATAGACAAGGAAAAAAATTATTCCCAAACAAAGTGGAAATGAAAGTTCGTTGTCTCAAAAACAATTTCCATAACATTTTTTGTACCATAATGAGGGAAGAAATTTATTTTTTAAATTAAAATAAATACATGTTAATAAGAAAATTAATTGTAATTCGTTGATATGTATTATAAAATATCTTTTAAAAAATCTATCATAAAAATCCTTTTTAAAAAGTGATTGATGTATAAATCCTTTACAATAACAGTAAAATATAAATTGTATGGGCAATGAATGAATAACATCAAATGAAACATTTAATATAATTATTAAAAGAATAATCATGATATAACATGTAATGGTAATGTTAACACACCTCATTATCATAATTAGTTTCATATCATAAAAAATGTATCGTCAATAAATTATAGTCACAAAGAACTTTTACCACATTGGTAATATATTAGTAAAAAACTCATGAAAAAGAGAATATTATATAAATTTTTTGAACCCAAATAAGATCATTAAAATCATCAAAAAATTCCTTTATGGTTATTATTAACACTATTAAAATGAATCATGTGGTTAATATGGAATATTTAACAAATAAATTAAATTGAGGGAATAAACCCTTACAAAAAGTTTCATATTCCTTCTTATGTTATCAAACCACATCATTATTGAGAAACTTATTTCGTATAAAAAATTATTCCTCATAAATATACCCTTATTGGATTACCCAAATCACTATGGATTATTTAATGAATCAATTAAGGTATTTTATAAGATATTAGATGACATAGAGGGCTCCTGATGTTTGGGGAAGAGATGATAGGTTTTATACTTTTATAAGGGAGATAAATTACACATTTGTAATTATATAATTTATTGAACTATCTGAATATCATAATCATATAATGTGGAACCATGGAACTAGATATTGAATTAAAATATATGATGAGATAAAAATAAACACAAAAAATCACATTTGGCGAATTGATGTATACAATTTATGAATTATATTTTTATTAAACCAATTTATACTTTAATTACACATAAAAATTATAAATAAGTTTATTTCATGATTACAAAATTATATGATCAAAAATTAAAAGATCCATATAACAAAATTTCATACAATAAAATCCATTTGATTAAATTTAAATTATATTGGTGGATTTAAATACTTTAAATATTACAATAGATAATACATAATTTATTTAATAAAATATGAAATTTAATAATAAAATTTATTTTACATTTTTATAAATTAATGAATTGGATTCATGAAATGTTATTGAATATTAATATAAATGAAAATGTTGTTATAGATTGGTGTAAATACAATACATAATTGAATATTTAATGCATTTAATTAAATATAAGTACTCATAAATATTTTTTAATTTGAATTGAATATAACTTCTTTTTAAAATGAAATGATTGGATTGCCAATTCAAATTTAATGATTTAATATAAATATTATAACACAATTAAAATACCATTTGGTGTTACATATCTAATCCAATATTAAAAAATCTTGTTTTATAGGTATTTTTGTGGTTTTTCACAATAACCCTATGTAAAATTACTCTTGAACCACATTCCTTATAATATTCAAACACTGATTCCATTTCTGCTGGATATCAAAATCCATACATTACCAAAAATTATGAAATTTTGAATACATAGATAGGTTATTAGGGTTTTCAAAAATAGTTTATAATCCTAAAATTATATTTATCAATTCGATTCTCTGATATTGATTGTAACAACCAATATTAATAACAAATTTTATTTTTAATTTAAAAATAAAGATCTATATAATAAATTGCATTAAATTTGAGAGGTTTTTTCTTTGGAAAAATAGGAAAATAACAAAATAAATTAATAATAATATAGAATCATTATTTGGGGATTCACAATGTGCATCGAGTATTCATAAAATACATTAAACTATTGATGATCTCATGTGGACATAATAAATGAAGGATGAGATATAAATCAATGTATGTTTTTAATAAATACATATAATGATAATAAGATAATAAAAATAACTCATAAGTCATATCATTAATTAATAATGTTGTTAAATCCATACAAAGTCAAATGAATTCATGGGACAATATAATGACATAAAAAATACTAGACACATATAAAAGTTAAAAAAAAATTAGTAAGATCATATTCATAATTTGAGGTTAACTAAAAGGACATAATAACCAATTTCTGTTAAGATAACCACCCATATACTATTCTCAGTATTCTTTTAGATTAAAAAATTAGAAAATTCAGATGAGATCTATATGGGAACTTAATTTTTATGTCCATATTTACACATGCAACATCAATCATGTAAGGTAATAAACTATTTCACCATTTTTGTTCAATGATTTCCAAATTTGAGATTCATAAATTTATTTCACCATCAAATGATAGATATTTGTTACTTGTTGAATAAAATAAAATGAATATTGGGTTATGTATTCATCAATAAAATGCATTCAATTGTTACTTAATGAATATTTTCAATAAAATAACTATTGTACATAAATATTCATGCAATGGGTCGCTGAGATAAGTAGGTAGTCTCTCATTATTGGTGAAGAATTTTGGATATAATGGAATTTGTAGAAACTAAATATATATAAATCATTTAATAATTAAATATAATATTAGAAAAGATGTTTTGGAATTAAAAATTGGGGTAGATCCCATTTTCTTTAGGGGTTTCTATTAAATTATTTTAAAGATCTCATTTTAACACCTAAATCAACTTATTTGGTATTTGGTGTGAGAAAATGAGAAAACTACATACATCAACGTTTTGGAGTGATATGTAATAGAATATTAGGTAGGTAAATATAGGTATATAGATAAAATTGGTTTTAAATATAAAAAAATATATCTTTCAGAACTAATTATTAATAAATGAAAAAGAATTTGCATAAATATGAATTTTATGGTTGTATTTTATAAGTATGGGGATATTAAATTAAATTTTTATAGAATAAATCTCTTCAAAATAATATAAATAATTATTTGGATTTGATTTATGTTAATAAATAATTAATTTTATATTTATAAAATTTAATAATGATTGTTTACTATTCATTATAGTTATACAAAATTATTCATTTTACCTTAAAAATATAATTGAATGCAAATGTTGTCTCCAAAATTATTATTTTGAATTTATCAGAAAATCTCTTCATTAATTAATATATTAAAATATAAACTATATATTAATATCGTATTAATTTTTTATAAAAAATAATATAACATTATAACTAAATCATGATTTCTAAATTATGAAATGATAATGAAAAAAAATTAAATTTGTTGTTGAAAAATATTTTCCAAATAATTAAAATTTCTAATTTTGATTAAAAATAAGTTTATCAAAAAGTATTATATGATTATTAATAATAATTTATGATCTTTTAAATTATTATATAGTATATCATTAATTATTATAATAACTAAAATTTATATAGATGCTATTTTTATAATCTCTAAATAAAATTAGTTTCATTGTATAAAACAATTTCAATTCATTCAAAAATCATGTGTATATAAAATAATAATGAAAACAAAAACAATATAACCATTATTAGAACTATAAAAATTAAATTTGTATAATCATTGTACTAATCTATGTATAGGTAACACTATAATACTCTAGAAAATTCCCTAATGGTATGGTGTGTGATATTTTCACATTTATGAAGTGACCAAGTGATCATATTTTTTCTTCTCAGCACTATGAGATTTAGATTCTCTACTAAATGATTGTCAATGTGATATCATTGTTCAATATATTTATGGTAATGGTGATAGATTATGACTATAGATTGAATCATCATAGAATGCTCTAATAAGTTATCATCATAATGTGAAACTTTTTAGGTTGAGGTCAAAATTTATTCCTTCTACTTCTATTATAATTTAATATAACCCAAATATATAATAATCCTAAAAGAATATATATAGTAGCAATATTAACAATAGTTTGGAAAATTAATGTTCTTTATGACCACATTTCATATTTTTTTAATATTTTATATATCAAAAAAAATAATGAAAATATAAAGCAATAGTTTTATATGACTACATTACATAACATGGAATATATTCTGTCAGTATTCAGTTCCATTTAAAAAATTAAGATAATTATATGAATAAAAAAAATAATTTCATATTAATATAATAGTTTTAATGTTTTTATCGTGTACCACTATATTTCATAGTTAGACTATATATTATTATCGTATTATGGTTTTGTTCTCAGTGAAATTATATTATATTTAAATCAATAAATTAATGTTCATGGAATTTTATTAAATTTATTATTTTTTAAAAATCATGAAATCTCTAATGTATTTTTTATCACTCCATATAATCATTATATGTATAAGACACAATATTAATATATTATATTTCTCAATTTTTAATTTTTTTTACATATCGATTGGGTCTATTTTTTATCGACATATTCATTATATGTTTCTACTATGTTTGATTTCATTTACAAGACTAAAATATAATTTTTTATGTGTGATCTACCAAATAATAGAATATTTATATTGTGTATCTCTATTGATGTCTTTGGTAATGTTTTTTTTGTATAATATTATTCTATAATGAATATGTATTATGACCAGGTATCAGTATTAAGTAAATGAGGATCAGAAATAGCCTCTAGGACTTAACATAAGCCACATGTCTTATATTTAGAGATAAAAATAAAAGATTCATGATATAATTGAATCAAATAATGACATTGTTTCATGAAATATTTGTATTATAGGTAGATGGAAAACTATAATTTTGCAATATAGGATTTTTGTTTGAAAATTTATTTGATCAACATATTGTTATTTTTCCCTGATTTTGTTGGGAACTGTTAGGATGCATGTTTTATTTGATAATTTTATTTATTCATGATTAAGTTTATAATTTGGTATTTATTAGAATTTTAATAAGAAATAATAAGGTATAAAATATGATTTGTTAGGATACAAACTATTCATGTAGATTATGTATCATTGAAGAGGTTATTTTTGGTTTTAATAAATTGTTTTGGTTTTCTATTTAATCATATAGTATTTTTTTTTAATATTGATAAAGTCAATATAATCATTAGTTATTTTATATTTGGATTCATTGAGGATTTATGATGGATTTATATGATTTCCAAAGGTATCTTCTGTTCTTTAGTTATATTTATATTCATTTCATTTATAATATTTTTTGAATGTTTTTATTCTAAATATTAATATTTCTGAAATTTGGGTTTTTTCATTATGTATAATGTATGTTTTAAGGAATTCCATTGAATGAAAATTTGTACATCCACATATCTTATGGGTTATAAAATAATGGATTCTAATTCATTAAATGTATTATAATGTAATAATTATTTTAACAAATCATTTACATTGTAAGTTAGAAATATTGGACCAATTTTGGATAAGATTATGTTTTATGGTAACTTTTTGTAAATGAAATTTTTGAAAATTGTTTAAATAATTTTAATCATTTTAAAAAAATCATCCAGAATGTTTTTAATTATATAAATGTTCTAGAAGTTAATCCATTATTATTTATGATTAACTACATTCTTTGTTTTATTCTGTGTCTATGGTTTCCTAAATATATCCATAAATAGTGTTAGATATACAAAATGTTGAAAATTAATAAATTAGTTAAATATCATGTGTGAAATTAATTTTCATCATAGAATCAAAATTAGAAATGGGATACAGTCATGGATTCAAAATTATAAATGGGATAAATTATTATTATTTATGGAATATTTTTGTCTAAATTAATGACATGTCTAGTTATTAATTGAAATATATTATTTATAGGCACGCCATTTTTTATGTATTATTTTTTGTAAAAATAATTTAGTACAATATTCCAAATATTTAACCATGTTAATGAAAAAGTTTACATAAACTTTATTTACATTAATAAAATTGATCTGAAGTAAAGGGGTTTTGGAATATATCAATGGAATTATTAATTTTATTGATGTTATATATATATATGTAAATATTTTTTTAAATTGTTAGTTTATCTTTCATTGTATATTTGGCATTACAATTTTTCACTATTACATTTTATGTGATATGATTTCTATTTTATGGTCTTTTAACTCTCTTTTATATTAAAAAAATTATATGTTAGTAATGATTAATGATTTAAAGTTTATGATATATTTATATATATTACATATATAGTTGAATAGTGTTTAATTACTTTAATTGTACATTTTTAAAATATATAGTTTATTAATAATGATTTTTAATTGGTTATGTTTTCATTTTGAATATAATTTGGCTTCAAAACATGGGAGATATTCATGGTGTTGAGTAAATAAATTTTTTTTGATGATGTGATATGTGGGATTCTGATGTTTGAATTATTATTATTTAGAATTTGAAAATGAAATTTATTCTATATTTGATTTACTCAAAAAAATGATTGTTTAAATTTCTAGAAATAAACAATCATTACAATGGTAGATTTTAGTGAGCCGCATCATTTTTATTTTGTGTTGTGTCAAAAAAATTATGTTATTTTTTTTATAGTTGGAAAAATTACACGTGAAAATATTCTTAATTTATATTTTTGTTTTTTACGTGTTAGTTTATTATATTATTAAAAAAAGGGAGTCTTATTGTGGTAGTTCATAATTTATAAATCAACCAGATGTTGGGATATGACCAATGTAGTTTTCAATATGATAATAATAATCTCTAAAGAGAGTCCCTTGGTATTTTGGGATGAGAATTGTATGATAATTATGTAGATTAATCTAAAGATGTTGTTATCTAATAGAGAAAGCCAAAGACCATTGAGTTTTCTTTATATGTTCATTATGGTTCACTACTTAGAAGGACCATGTTGGGTTTTAACTCATAAATCATGGGGTGGTCATTCTGTGACCCCAAAAATTCATGTCACGACTTCTATGGTTGGTGCTTTATAACATGATTCTATTTGAAATTTTAGTGTTAGCCATATTTCCAAAACTTGTTAGGGTCATTTATTTTGGTCCAATTATATATGGTGTTATATCCCTCATAATGTCTATATATTTCCAATTAATCTCCATGTAGTTATACATGATTCAAGAGCTATTATAAATGCATACTAAGGTTTATATATCTAATATTCTTATTTTTACTTTATTTTATATTTTTTATTTTATTTTAATTAGTTATGTTATTGATATGGGGAAATGATTCCAAAATGGAATGGTGGTATCATCTCTCTTCATGAATATTTTTTATAGGACTCATAATAGAGATAATATGAGGTGATTTTCATGGAACTATTATGTGTTCATCATTATTTATGTTTTACTATATGTTTATTATTGTGTTATAGGTAAATGGGATTTGAGCAGGTATTTTTGTAACATGATTAGGGGAAGATATAATGTGTCTTAGGTTTGAGTAATAATAAATAATTAAAATCATCCATTTTTCGGATTGTTTGTTGTCAATTAGAAAAATCTTGAGATTTGTATTGATTGTTAATATATCTACATTAATATTAGATGCATAATTTTTTTAAGGTTTTTAATGGTTAATATATCATCTATTAATTCTGGATAAGGTCTCTAATAATGATATTTTTTTTAGTCATTACTAAATGTATGATACTCCAGGAAAAATACATTATTTAATAATTTATTGAATTTTTATCTATATTTTAACATGTGGTTTAATTACATAATGAATTAAGATACGATTTAATGTCAAAAAAATCCATTATAATGTGGACTATTAAATGTTTTTATTTAAATACATTGAATGATATTCTATAAAAATTGGTTTAAAAAATGTTGTTATATGTTATTAATAAATTGATATGGAAAACTCATGTTTTAAGAAAATTGATTTGAAAAATAAAATCTGAACATGATTTTCCCAAATATTTCCAATGTTTTATTTATATTATGGGATACATAATTAATGTTATTTGATATTTTTATTTCATTTTTTCTATTGAATTTATAATTTAAGTTGATGTCTCCAAATTATTCTAATTTGTTTCTTCTTGGTTTGGTTTGCAATGAATTGAAATATAATATATATGTTCCAAAATATGTTTTGAAATTTTAATTTCGATCATAATTAAATAAAATTTTATTAACAAAAATTCATCTGCGAAAAAATACTAATGAGATAATTGCAATAAAATATTATGTTATCTTCTGGTACACTGTGAGTTCTTGAAATTATAAATGACATTGAATTTTTTAATATATTCTATATTCAATGAGATATGTGGTTGCTTAATTGAATAGTGTTTAGAGGTGATAGACTATTTAGAATCAATTTTTTTTTTTTTATGCCAATGATATTTCTTATTCTCAATTTCATCATTGATATTACTTAACTCCATCGATTTTTCAGGAGGTAAATGGGCTCCTAGGTTCATAAAACAAGGAAATGTGCTATGTCTCATGACACATCATATATATCAATTAGATTTAACAACCACACTAATTAATCAATGTTATGACTTGAGTGTTGTTATCCATATATTGTTATATGTTTGAGGTTCCATTACCTTCCCACCTGGATGAATTAAATTCTATTAGGACTAAAAATTTAATATTGTTTAGGTAAAAATCTGAATTATTTTTCTAATTGAAATAGGATAGGCATAATTTTTAAAAAACATGATACAATTTCGTTTCATCTACATTTACATGATAGGTTTTTCATTATATCATAATTTATTTATAATGGTCATTGTAGTAATATTTATCCTGATGTATATTGAGTTTTATTATTTATAATAATTTTGTTTCACATTAGCTGATGTATTTTTTTATTGTAGTGTGCCTTTTTTAGTTTCATATATTAACATAGATGCTTATTTTTTCATTTTAAAATTTAATCTATGAAATGGAAATTCCATAATATTGGGATTATGTACCATGTTATACTTGTTTCCTGGAGAATATTGGTTCCAATATGTATATGTTTGATATCTACGTTTTGGTATATGATCCATAGGGATTGAGAATGAACATAATTCCTCTCTATGGGCCAAATCATGTATATGAATAATGGATCTACCAGGATAGTGATTTATAATTATTTATATAAATATTAATTCTATGATATATAATGATCTAATTTCAATAGAAGAAGTGATTAATTTGGATAGATATATCATTAATTGATCAACAAGGATTGTTAAATTTTACAACAAGCCAATAAACAATAGTTGTGAGGATGTTGGTTTTATAAAAGGAAGGCTATTTGAAAATTAAATACTCCATTAATTGAGGATTTAATTTATTTATTAAATACAAGCATTCAATTAAAATAATTTAAGGTCATTACATATGTTCTTTCACAATTCCCAAGAATATTTGGTAAAAAGTATAGGTATTTTAAACTCATTAAAGTATATTCTAGGAATCCTACTAAGACCATTTGATGATTTAGCATGATATTTTTTCAATAATTGATGATGTGTGGTGAATACAAAAATTTCAAGAGTAAATATAATATACAAGAAGTTATGTATATGGTATATAGAATAAAATACAAAATCCATATGAAATATAATTTAAATATTAATTATTAAATGGTATTATACAATAAGGATGAATATAAAGATAAATAATATCATATTTTGATAAATGCATTTTCTTATATAAGTAACCAATCATAATTATAATTTTAAAAAATGAACAATATTCTATGTAAATGAAATAAAAATTTCATTTAATGAATTTAAAATGAAACCTGAAAAAAATAATGAATTAGTAAATTAATTAAAAAGACACTAACTCATGTTGTTTTATAAAAATCAATTGTTACAACACAACTGAAACTTTATTATATTCCAAAATAATTTCTAATATGTTTATGATCCAAAAAAATGGATTATTATGGTTAATAATTAAAAAGGTTCATTTTTTCTATCAAATGTAATTATGTTGAAATTTATTATGAATATACGAAATTAATTTAAATTTAAATTAATAAATTAATAAATTTAAATATATTGTTAAAATTCTAGCCATTTTATTTAGAAATTCCATGTTTTAGATAAGTGAAATAATGGTGAAGTTAAAACCAAGATTATTGGAAACATTTTTATGTTGTTTTAACAATAATAATATTTCTGGTTGTTATATTTAAATAATTATTATGGAAATATAAAAATATAATAATGTAGAAAAAAGTGCGTTATCATTTTTAATGTATAACAATATATAACAAAATTTACGGACCCAGAAAAACCCAATACAAAAATAAAATACAAAATAAACTCTGATGATTTGGGCTTGAAGAGGGGTATTAAAAAAGTATCATTGAATCACACATCACATGTCCTCCTCAATCAATTATGATGATTTATTATGAATATATAATGAATATTGGTATCCCCTCACCATAATTACACTTTTTTTATAAATAATACTCAACATAGATGGATTGTCGATATGCACCTGAGACCTTCCAATTTAGATGGATTATTACATAGAGGTATCCAATTCATTGAGTCATATCTCCTAGTGGTACATCCTTGATATGTTTCTTGATGGGAATATTATATAGATTATAATAACATTCAATCCATATATGATTCCAATTATGATTTTCAACTTGTTTAAAAAAATTATAGGCCCACTGTTCTTCTTAATAAGTAGCCTCGTTTCAAATTTTATGTGAGAAATATCCCTTTATGAAAGAAAAATGGGTGTGGAAAACACCACCACATCATGAAGGAAATAATTCACCAAATTATTAAGAACAAACATTCACCATTATCTAATGAAGTGGTGTAGGAATCAAGTGGATGAATTTCTTGAATATTTTTCTTCTTTACCAGCTTTGAACACCAAGCATCTGAAGTATATTGAGATCAGAAAAAAAGTTGTTCATTAACCTATTTGGATACAAGAGGATGAAAATATATACCGGTTAATAGAAAAAAATAAATGATGAATATAAAACATCTATTTTGAAAATACTATTTAAATTCGGGACATCCAATTAACAGAAATAATATAAGCTATATCCTCAATCAGTAAGTTGTAAATTTGTGTGATGTGAATAGTAACAGTAATGGAATTCAGAAGATGTTCCTTATGGAACCTCATTATTATAATCATGAAAAAAATTATATATGTTTCTAAAAACAAATAAAATAAAATAAAAATGACCAATAACATGCTAAATTGATTCCATAGATCCCATTAATAAATTAAGAGTAGAAGCTAAATGTATGCCAACCCCTGTAATTGATCATTAGTAGGTTGTTAATTTTCCAAATTTTCCAATGGGTGGGAGCCATAGATGGTTGAATGAAATGTTTTTTGAATTTTATAAGCTCTAGAATACTATTGAGGCATCCATCATAATATATCGTATAGAAGTGAATTTAATTAAATTTACCATTGTGGTTTAAAATCCCTAAAAGGCTCTCCCTTTATATGAATGTGTGCCTCTGAATTTTAGAATAGACAAGAGAGGGAATATTCAAAACATTTTTTACCTACTATATAATATATCGGTAATATAATTAATTTATCTATTTGTAAAAATAAATATATTATCTCCGAGGGGGATTTCAATAAAATTAGTTTTCCATATATTGAGATTTGAATGATTTCATAAAATCTATTTTGAGTTGTTCAATTTGAAATTGATGTATTTCAGAATGACTTGCTAGGTGAATAAATCCATTTAATAATTAAAAAATTCAAAATATTTTATGTAATGTGGGTAGATTGAAAATCTATATAAGGATATTTAAATTTTAGAATATTCAAGGAAAATTTTGTTAGAAGGGAATAATTTATGATCGTGTGATATTTTATTCCAAGACTTCCAATGTCTGTTGATATAATGAAATCCCTCCTTGAAAATGTCATGATCTACCATTATTAAATTGACCCAGTCTAGAGTATTTTTCTTGATCCTGCATTATAGTTTTCTAGTGAGGCATATAGACCACCAATAAAAAGGGAATGAATTAACAAATGTGAAGGAGAATACAAAATTAACCAAGAATAACAAATTAACCAATAATAACCATCATATTTGACAAATGTATTTTTCCTTATATTTTTTTCAACTTATAAAAAACTCTAGATAATGTTTCATCATGATAAAATGTTTTGTGTTTACATAAAAAAAATATAACTAATATAAACAAATGTGAGGTCCCCTTAATGAATCCATGTGTCCTAGAAATATTATTTTTCATTGTTACTAATAATTAATCCTTAAATATCATTATGGAATAGTTCTAGATTATATTTTTTATGGACACATCATCATAATGATAAAATATAGCTTTCATGAAAGAAACATAATTTTCATAGACTCCCTATTATGAATAATGTAAACAATATAGAAAATGTGGGAGGGTGTTTCCAATCATCAACCAGCAATGTTTTGATTGAAATATAAAATATTTACAATGTTGTTAATAAATATGATAAAATAATCATTCAAATAAAATATAGAAAAGATCTATTTGGTGGTCACCATTCTTAAATCTATTGGATAATATAAGGCCTCATATAGTAGAACCCTTGAAGATAACAGAGTGTAATGGAGTGGTTGAAATAGTGCTAGTCATACTAATAGAATTAGGGAGAAATTATTATTTAATAACAGTTCAAATGAAATCAATTTGATGGTATCGAAAGAATTTGAAATATATATTTTCACTCCATAATTACCATTAATTTCCTTATTACTCTTAATAATGACACTTTTCATTATGGTTAAGAGGATGTTATAAATGTTACTTCTAAGAAAACCCCCTAGCTAATTCATGTTAATGATTTACTTTTCCAAATTATCCAACCTAACAATAATGGTTTTTATGATAACTTGTGGATGGGTATTACTAATAGACAATGGTTGAAAATCTCTACTATAAATGTAATTTTCTTTCATTGGTAGATATTAATGAAATTGGAATTCATCCCACTGGTATTTTTGGCTTGATTGGATATTTCATTAAATGAATTCATCACATCCACATAAATAATATATCAATTGAACATAAAGAACTTGTTAGTGTATCCATCAAGGCATTCACGCAGTTAATACAAAGAGAAAAGAGAGCTGTTTGAACTTTATCTTCAGTTGGGATTATTATGATGCCTTGAGTACCTTTCTCCACAATAAAGTAAAGTGTGTTATTATTAATTATATTATTATATTTATTTCAATAATCAAAATAAATCCTATAAATGTAGTTAATAAATTCATTAGAAAATAATTTTTTAGATTTGAGTATGATATCATTAATGATTTAGGAATTTAATACATAAATCTTTTCAATTTTTTCATCACAAAAAGGGAATAGTGTTCTTACCACCATTTTTTAGGCATATCTCATTTAATTTATTCCTAGTAAGATATTCATTGATGTCCAGTAGATCATCCATCTTAGAGAAATCTTAATATTCCTTACTTGAAGTGGTTTCATTGGCCTATATAGTAATATGGTTTCCAGAGAGGTGGTTTTTAGTATCCTTGATATCATCATCTCACAGGAAAAAAATTTGACAACTATTTTTAATGTCCCAGGATTTCTTTTAATTTTTTTACGGAACATTGAGCGGGATTCCATGATAGACTATTTTCCAAGCATAATATATGATTTCCCTACAACCAGGGGTGACCAACCAAAATTTTTTAAATAGGAAGGTAATGGGGGCTACTGTAGATATGTTGGAAAAACCCTCATGAATTAAAGGATTTTGATGAGAATAAATCCATGGGAGAGTAAATCCAAGATTCATATGGGTAAAAATTCATCCTAAATTTTCAAATAAACATATATCAGGTTTGTTGGCCTTCATAACATTAATAGTGTACATTTTCCATGTTATACCACCTCTTTAAATTAAATCATCATCTTCTTCACACTATTCAATGTATATATAGAATTCATAATAATACATCCTATGATAATATGACTAACTTTTATCTTCATATCTCAATATATTGTTTAATTACATGAAAATATTCCACCTTTTGCTCATATTCCAAGATACCAAATAGAATTCCCTTTATAAATCCCTTCATCTGAGATTGTAGAAAGGGGAATATTTAAAAGGGTAAGTGATTTGGCTCCAATTCAGGGAAATAAAACTAAAATATTTTTGGACACAATTATTCCAGGTAAGTGGTAGATACTTTCCATATTTAAAACCCATTAGTGATCCAAATCACATTCATGAGAATTATCGGAGAAGTGCTTATACCCTATATTTGAATTGTTGATGTAAATAAACTTATCAAAAATGAATATTTTTCCTAACTATCTAAATAAAATAGGGGTTTTGGGACACTTTAATGTTTCTAAGGGCTGTTACTATGGGATAATTCCAATTCCCTTGGTAGCTCCAATAATGTATCATTTTTTTAATTCATCTCTCTTTTTAGAGTCCCTCCATAATGTTATGAAACACAATTTATTCTCATGGGTAATTTATAATAAGGTGAATGATTTTATTTTAATTGGAAGCATATATATGGTTGATTTATGGGTGGGACCCTATATTTCCCTCCAATGTATTGGAACTATTTAAATTTGATGAGCTCAAATGGGTACATGGGGGGATTTATCACTCTCCAAAGTGTACATGGGAGGATTTATTCCAAGTCAAAGAGAACATGGGAAGATTTATCCCAATATAAAGGGTACATGGGATGATTTATCCTATGACAAAGAGTACATGTGGATATTTATCCCAAGCCAAAGGGGACATGTGAGGATTTATCCCAAACATAAGGGTATATGGGAGTATTATCCCTATAAAAATGGTATATGGGAGGATTTATCCCAAGATAAAGTTTACATGGGAGGATTTATCTAAAGATAAAGAGTATATATGAGTATTTGTTTCTCATCCATAGGGTACACAAGATGATTTATCCCAATCCCAATGGTGCACGAGAGGATTATCCAATGCCCTATAAGTAACATTAGGGATAGTCCCAAGATTAGTATATAATGAATGTATTGGTGGGTGGCCATGACATAATATTTATATACTTATGCCTGAACCACAGTTAAATAATGTAATAGTTTTTTGATAATATGCATTAATATTTTTCACTCAAAGGTATCATTTTTAATGAATAATGTTTCCACAATTTTATAATCAATTTATACTATTATTCCAATCCTTATCCCATTACTCATTAATTTTTTATATAATTTATTTTGAATTATTTTCTTATATATCATGATTATACCAATATTCTCATCATATTCTTACATATGATATTGGTTTATTATCGCTTATGTTTTCTCATACTAAAAATATAAGCTCACCCTTTTCTTATTTTTCTATCCCCTAGGTTTTAAATATGATTATAACTTATAAGATATATAAAAGGAGTCTAATATGTTTCTTTTATGGAGAAATGTTCCAAAGTTTGGTAAATTTTGTTTCAAGGGAAACTGGTCATCAAAGACAATTAACGTTCCATTCTTGGGATTTTGACATTTTATATGAGTTATAGGTACTATCATCTGGTAATTTTATAAATTAAATATAGACCCATTTCACATTTATTAAAATATAGCATTTAAATAAATATTTTTTAGCACCAGATCTAGGAGTGTGGGTGGTGTATTTACAAACCATCGCCATTAGAACTATCCAAAATAAGTTTTAATATAAAATAATAGAAATTTTTTATCATTCCAAAATATTTATTTAATCACATCATAATTATAGTATAAATAAAAACTAAAGGAATAATTGTTTTTATATCATCCATTGCATATTTGATTATATAAAATAAGGGATAAACATATTCAAACACCAGTTCTTAATTCTAGAATTAAATATATTTAAAAAAAATTAATTTATCCATTAATTTGTAGAATGTTTTAGTAATACAAGTAACCAAATCATAAAACTCTTGTAGCATCCATATTTAACTAATATCCTTGTTTTCAGCAACAATGTATCTTGTTAGATATTTTAATAAATATTGATAAAATCAATTCATTTTCATCATCAATACTCTCTCAAATTTATAATATTTACACTATCTAACTATATTTATAGGAATCAAAAATATTTTTAGGTGAAAAAATTATCATATAAATAAACTTTCACACAACATAGAAAATAAAATGAGGCCACCATCATGTGTAAAGATTAAATTTATTTGAATCAAAACAACTTTCCATAACATTTAAATTATTATGTTTTGGATTATTTTCTTCATTATCCCTATTCTATTGTTTACCCAATAGAAGAAAAATCTTGGTATTCCAAAATTAAAACATAAAATAAAAGAGAACCAATGAATTCCATAACTTGATATGAATCTTCCAAGAACATCACATAAAAATATAATATTCAAGGATCAACCACCAACAAAATTGATAGAATATACCTTGGGACCTAATCAGAATGAATCATCATTAAACCATACATGAATATTAACCAAAACATGAAAAACATAATTTCTATTAACTCTATGAAGTGATTCATTAAGAGATAAGTATAAAATATAGGATATGTGGGTCACCATGGATCAAGAGATATTAATCCACATGAATCAAGAGTTTTCAATATACCAACAGACAACTAGAAGGTACCAAATCAGATCTACGGTTGGATGGGGTTTAAATAAAAGAAAACAAATTAAACCTAAGGAAGATAAACCCACTAATTATAGATAAAATCCAATGTTTCATCACCATGCGATGGTGAATTCAACCATGATCATGGTTTCTAATGTCAAAAATAAATATAAAAATCTAGTCATCCAAATTCTTGACCCTAACACTTCTTGGGTTCATTTCACTCATTTAAATATTTCTCAACCAAAAAACAAGAAATTCTATTGCCTAAAAAATCATAATGGCCTCGACCATATATTCCCTTAAATATCAACCGTGGTTACTACCATAGAATAGTGGAATAACCCTCACTATTTCAAGAATAACTAAAAAACAGAACCATGGTTCAACATAACACCACCATGGATCTTGAAATATTCATCTCAATATTAACCAATTCTAATATAGATATCTTCTAGATACCACACTCAAAAAATAGTCACCACTATGGAGTGGTGTCCTCAAACACCATAGAAGAAGTCCTAAAAATGCCCAAGTAAAAAAACTTTTTAAAACGATCACTCTGTAAGAGTGTTATATTTAAGTGTAAATTCGAAATACCTAAGACACCAATCATTCCTAATGATCATTTATAACCAGGATCAAAGTAATCACTGAGAGGGGGAGTGATTGAACCAATTATATATTTTTCTTTTATGTTCCATTTCATTCATAACAACATTCACCTCCTATTAATGATCTATCACTTTACTAAAAACAAAACATTAACAATTCCAAGTGGACATAATTATTTATAAGGTTCGCTACTGAATAAGTGTAGCTAGTCCATTTAATGTTTTAGAAATAATCTAATACCACACAATCCACTAGAAAACTAACCTTTTTAATGGATAGAACAATTAAAAAATATCTTTAAAATTGTGAATCATTTTGATTAATACAACATTGAATTTTGTTCTTCCATGACTAGATATGTAAATATGATTTTGTAAAATGTTTAAAAACCTTCAACAATTGGTCAAAAAATGTCACTTTGCTTCTATAAAAACATCCACTTTTTTATTTCATTAGAAAACTATTCTTCAATTTCATTCCAAATAGAGGGTAGGAACAACTTCAGAACTCTTCATAAGAAAACTCATTCAAATACCTTAGTCGTATTCTTCATACCAGAAAAACAAGTTTGAATTTTTAGTATGGAAACTAGTCTGATTCTCTTCTTTATTTTCCTAGAATATTTTGACATATTGATCGGTCCGATATAAAAAAACCTTGACTACTACTTCTTCTAAACACTTCTTCTATATGGAAATTTTTCTTAATAAAAATTATGTTTTTAAAAAATTCACTGACAATTCGGTCTCAAAAAATCTAGTTATCTAACTCTCTACCATACATGAATAGTGTCATAGTACATTGTACTATGAACTATACATATAAGTGTACCAGAGGAGGAAAATTGTGGGAAACCAATTAAATTTTCCTCCTCATAAAAATTCTTTAATCTTGAATTTCATTTTCATTTCAAATTCATTTTTATTATTTCTCCAAAATTCTCAATTATTATATATTTTTGTCGAATATTATCAAAACTACTCGCAAAATTGGATTTGTTTTAATAAACAAAAATTAATCATTCCGAAACAATTATTCTAAAATCATTTTGAAAACTGATTCCCTTGATCTGATAGAGAATACAAAAAATAGAAGACTTTCCATTCTAATGCTAAAAAAACTGAAATCTTTCTATAAAAAACATAGTTGAAACTTCTATAGACTTAATAACCCTTCAATAATTGTCATGTGGAAACTGCAACACATTTTACCATTTCAATTAATTTATTTAATTATTTAACAAGTCTTTAGACCGATGAAACTATGTTTGATAAAGTCCAGTATTTGATGAATAATCAGTGTCAGTATACATCCAATGGACCAATCTCTATTACTCATTTATTGGATTAGAGTCTCATTCAATCCAATGAAACTTGAATCAATTAAAAATATCAAATTTGAGACCTAAAATTGATACTTTATATCATATAAATTTTTTTGACTATATTGTTTCACAACATCTAATTGATGAGGCTTAGAAACCCTTCTAATTCAATAGGGTTAAAAACTCATCTACATTGAAACACTCATAAACTCTACTCCATCTGAAAGAACATGGATAGTCCATTATTATACCTATGATGGAATTCTATATCTGATTTATTATCGATGTAACCATATTCCAGATTGATCA
The DNA here is from genome assembly GCA_963277665.1 of Viscum album. Classification (NCBI taxonomy): domain Eukaryota; kingdom Viridiplantae; phylum Streptophyta; class Magnoliopsida; order Santalales; family Viscaceae; genus Viscum; species Viscum album. Next base: position 410,842,091 of record OY728123.1, on the reverse strand, counting down.
TCCCATCCAATGGATCAGTGGATCAGTACATTTTCCAAACTTCTAACATCAAAAATTTATACTCTCAAACCCATAAAAAAACTTTTTCATATAAAACATCTCAAATAGATGATATGTATCTCGAAAAATTCAAATTTATAAATTCTTATTTCACACTTCTTACAAAAAAATTTCTTGTATCATGAAATATTCACGCTTTTTGGAATATAAGATCAACATGAAATCTTCTGTCTTAGTGTATCCCACTTACTTTCACAATTATTTAATCACAAATTTTTAGAAAAAATATTATGTTCATAACATTTATCATAGAGAAAATCATTATATTTTGTGCCCAACATCTTGAAATACATTTTGAGTTTTATATAACTTCGAACTCCAAAAAACATGTCAGTCTACAAACATGTTTACCCATAAAATTTCTTCATAATAGAAATGTTCAATCAAAGCCGTTTCTTAAGAAATTATTTTCCAAAATTATGAATATAGAATTTCTATGTTCAATAACCAAAACATAAATGTGAAGTGATTTCTCATAAGGACAAAAAACAAAACATATATCAAACCACTACTTCCAGTAAACTAGTATCTGAAAAAAAAACTTCTAAGAAACATAACCCAAATAATCTCTCCATTTTTATTTTTTTTTCAACCAGGGTTCATAAATCATGGAAACATTTTTACTCAAGAAATAGATCACTAATCAACAATTCTAAGCCTATGTGATCGAACTGATTATAGATAATAATAATTATTAATAGTAAAACCAATTTTTCCATTATTATATAATTACAGAACAACTTCTTGAACATCCTAAAACATCAAAACATTTCACTTATTCACAAATTATTTCTTCCTATAAAAACAATCATCCAATAATCACTTCAACACACATTTAGAATAGTTCACACACTTTCACACTGAGTTCATAGATTACCCACAACTCCCCCTAAATATATTCTTCCTTAAAAATTTTATCACATCTCAATGGATTGATTTATGAAACATCATTTTTCTCCTCCATGAAAACACTATCCAATGACAAGATGAGAGTAGGGATAGAAAAAAATACCTCATCTTTGGAGAGAAATAATTTGGACACCCATGTTTAACCTCAGTTTAAAAATGGTTATTTTGTTAATTATTTTTGTGAAAATGTCATCAACGTTCTCCATTGTAGGAACACATTCCATCTTGAGTTCATTATTTTTCACAAGGTCTTTGATGAAGTGATATTGTATATCAATATGTTTTGAAAAAGAATTCTATAATTGATTTCTTTTCAGATTAATACCACTAAGATTATCACAACTTCAGAAAAGGGTTAACATCACTAGAACAATAAAATCATCCAACTGAGTGTTATTCTTCAAGAGTATTGTTGCATCCCAATTGGCAGAAAAGTATTCAGTATTATCTATGCTAATATTTGATGAATATTTCTTTTAACAAATCCAAATAAAAAAAACTACCGTAGAAAAAAAACTCAACTAGAGATGCATCTTCTATCATCTAGACTTCCTACCTAATCAACATTTATATATCCAAACAAATCAATTCCTCTTAAACTATCATATTTGATTCTAAAATAGGTTTCTCCTATGATATATCTGATTTTTTCCCAAATACGAGATGAGAGTCCTTTTGAATAGTCAAAAATATTTATTAGAATGTAAAAACATATAAAATATTTTTCCATGAAATAGGATGATATAAAAAACTTTCAATCATCTTCCAAAACTCTTTTGAAACCACTTACATTCCATCTCCTTCTTTAAAAAACAAGGTTTCCACCGAAATTGGTGTGAAAATAGGTTCTAAATTCTCTAATCCAAAATTCATAAGATGTTCTTTAACATAATTTTCTTGATATAGAAAATTTTATTTATACAATAGTGAAATTTTTTAAGCTAAGAACATATTTCATTTCACCAAGAGTGGACATTTCAAACAACTTCTTTACCTCTTCAGCAAACATTTTACAATTTCGTTTTACCATTATTAGGAAATATTATATCATCAAAATTCATAATTATAATGATATAAATATCTTAATTTTCTTTCATGTATATATTACTCTTAACTATTCCCTTTATAAAATGCAACTTCCTTTAAAAGGCATCCAATTTTGGATACAAAGCTCCCAGAGAATTATTTTTTCCGATTAAAAGAATTATTTAACTAGAAAAAATAACATTTATATTTTAAAATTATAAATACACAAGTATGTTTAACATAAACTACTTCGTAATGTTCTCTCTGGAGAAATTTTTATTTCAGATCGATCAGACAAATTTTATAACCTCACTGATCTGTAAATACAAGAAATATTATAATTATTTATAACTTTGAAATAAAAGATAAATTATAATCAATATCAATAACTTAAATTTGTGAGTAATATATTCAAAATAATAATTATTTGTTTCTTATCACTTCTCTATCTTCGTTCAACTTGTTTTAGAACAACCACTTTATACCAATAACATTTTTTCCATTTGGTTTGTGTACTAGATCCCGAGTACCATTACTTTCAATATGATCCATATTTTCATTCATATAATGAATACACTTTTTATTCCAAAAACTTTATTAACCTATTTTAAATAATAATTTGAATAAAAATAAGTATTTTTAACAAAAATTGATTTTTTTCTTATTTTACCTTTTTTTGGTTGATCATTGATGGCATTTGAGATTTCACGCGTTTCCGCATCCTAGAATGTCATGTACACAGAAATTCAGCATCACTATAAGTAGTTGAGTATGATAATTGTATTTGTTTGGAATCACCACTATCTTAATTGTTTTCATATTTCTTAACAACTCTTTCAACTTCTTCATCTTCTATTTTTTTAATTGTTTTTTAAATATATTATTCATCTTTTTCAAGAAAATTTACATCAATAGAATCAACAATTTTACCTATTTATTTATTGAAACAATGATACCATCTACCATCCACGGCATATCCAACATAAATTCCATCCTTAGCTCTATGATGAAACATTCCTCAATTTCCACCTTTGATCTTTATGATTAAGGGACTTCAGAAAACCCATAACTATTTTAAAAATTGAATTGCATTGTAGAATATTTTGTAAGGAGTCAAGTCAGAACTTTGTCTACAAAAATGACAATTATGAATATAAACAACTATATTCATCTCTTACCCCCAGAAGTAGTGATAAATACCATGTTCAATTTAAATAGTATGTCCCATATCTACAATACTACTATTACTTCTTTCAATAACCACTTTCTTTTGTGGTGTGTACGGTGCATTGAACTCATGATGAATTCTTTTTTTTTCAAGACAACTTCAAAATTATCTATTTTTGTATTAAACATTATTATCAGTTCTCAACTTCTTTATATAATAACCACATTACATTTCCACTCTTCTCATAATGTTTTAAAATATCTTCAGATCATATGATTCATGTTTCAAATACATAACACAAGTTATAAGAGTAAAATTAAAATTGAAAGAAATAAACTTATTATCAATAAAATTAGATTGTTTAATCAATGGAAAAAATATTAGAATGAATTATTTCTAGGTGACAAGTTGAATGAACTTCAAATTTATTTTTAATAGAGTTTTTTATCAACCTTTTTTGATATTTTGAATAACACCAATATCTACTTTTTTCGTTTTATAAATATCACAAACACTATCTCGCTTTAATATCTTTCTTATATTTCAATAACACATGTGTTCCAAAAATTTATAACACAAATTATTTTCTTCCATCATTCTTAGATAACATGAACTTTATATATCACCAATATGAACCAATTTTCCCACTATATGTTGGCCTCCTGTAATAACTTTTCATTTTTCAACTCCATTTAAAACCATGTTTTCTTAAAATAAATTTATTAACTTCTTCATAATGTTTTGAAGCACTTAAGAAGTTCTGTTATAACCCATAAAAAAGGCCTACATGGATTTACATGTTTACAATTACTACATGTTTTATCTACTTATGTGGGCCAACTGTGCAAGGTTCTCTTCGACACAGAGGATAATGCAAGTTTAGTGAACGATTTCCCTAACCTTGAGACTAACTTTTTAGGGTTTTAAAACTAGATCATAAAACTGTGGATCTAGGTTTTTCTTACATCCAAAACCCTCCTTTTACCTTAATTTATTCCCTAAATCTAGATTTATTCCCCTAATGGGTGTGGAACCTTCCCTCGTTGAATCAGATGCAATCTGATGTACTTTCTTGGTGTGATGAAGCCTAATTCCTTTGGTAAGTACTCAATTGTGGTATTTTTTCTTGGTTTTTATTAGATTTACTTTTTTCCCTCTCTTAGTTTCATTGAAAGAGTATGATACATATATATCTAAGGTGGTTGATACCAATCATGGTTATATTTTTTACTTTTTTATGTCAAGGGAAGATATCTAAGGAGGGTTTTTGGATATTTAACCCAGTTTTGTGGGAGTTTTGGTTTCATTCTTAATTTATTCTATAATTACCAATCTTTGGGGATTCACTCTCAACCCCTATTATTATAACTTGAAGGATTGGTTTCAAATTGGATAAATTACTTTAATTTCATTTTAAAATTGGTTTGAAAATCTGAGTAGACATTTCATTTGGTGATGGTTGAGGATTTGTGGATTTTTTAAAATTGGTTGTACAATGTACTTGGTTTTATTTATTTTAAAATGTATATTTTAAAAAATGGATTTTTTCGATTTATATAAATGTTTTTTTGAGAGGATTTAAATAATATAATGGTTTTATTGGAATTTTTTAGAATGGTTGATTTGAAATGGTTTTGGAATACATCAGTTGTGTGAGTTCATCTATTGGATGTGACCTAAAATAAGGGGTGTGTACCATTGGGGTACAAAGGGATGTGATCCAAATTAGGAGGACATGTCATTGGGGAAAAGGGATATTGGATACATATTAAAGACTTAATGTATGGATGAAAAACTATTATTGAGTATGGAACTGTCGCTAGAGAATGCATGTGTGGGTGTGTTTGGGAATGATGGAATGGGAATTCCAAAAAATGAGAAAATGTTTAAATTATTGTTTTTTTCTCTCCCTTGAAACTGTTTTTGTATGAAACTATTTTTCTTTGGTAGATATTTTTGAACTGTTTAAAATGGTTTTTATATATATGGTTTTATAAAAATTTACTAACTTTTTTTATCCTGGTGGAATTATAAAGCATGTCATTTGGGAAAATCCGGACATGTTTCATTACTCCCTCCTCCTTTGCACTTTGGAGATCATACAAATGTTATTCATGGGGAAATAAGAAAAGGTAATGTATCACACTTATTTAGTGGTGTATCATGATACTTGTTTGTTTTGTATTCTGCGTTGTAATTTGACGTAATATATCTTTTTCTATGGTACTCTATTTTAGTTTGTTGTTGATATCAATGGTATTACTTGTATTTACTTTACATTATTATCTTTCAATGTGTAGTTTTATTTTTTATGGAATTTTTGGTTGGTTTGTTTTATTTCTCAATGGAAAAATTGTCCCTCAATTGTTTGGAATCCCTTGGAATTTGTTTTTTCCTTTTTCGCCTTGGGATTTCTCTTAAGGCCAAGTTCAAATTCCACCATGACTCAAGCCAATAAGGCGTGAAGGGATCTTATAGTGTCATTCATTGTGTTTAGGGTGAGATTGACAGGCCCTCTAGGAATATTCTCATGTAATGGTAAATTTTTCATTTAGATAATAATAATGAGAGATCTCTTATGGGAGATGTGAAATAGGAACCTTAGCATCAGTTATGGGAATTTTTTTGATGGTTTTGTGGTGGGTTGACTTGTGGTCTTAGGAGTTATTCTAATATATGGACATTCATATCATAAATGTAATAGTGATGTCGTAAATTTTGTGGATGCTTTTATGGTATATTGAGGCTTGTATGGGGTAGGGAATTTAGGATATATTATTACAGTGGTGTGACCGATAAAAAATTGTATCAGAGAGTAGAGACAAAGTTGTGTCTGAGAAATGTAAGAGTTATATTATTATGGATGGGATAGTTATGTAGATGATAAACTGATGAGTTTTATGTGTCATGTTCCATTGGATTATAAGGATAAGGTATATCTCATACTAAAAGGCTATATTTTGATAAAATATATCTTGATTTATGTTTACTATGCACAGGTTATGATTTGGATATCATGTATGCCTTTGATATGAGTGGAAAATAGAGAGAAATGTTCTAGGATGTATGTGACTATATTTAAATTTATACTAAACCTATGTGATAGGGGTTAAGTGTGAGATATGACACATTACCTCATCTTACTTGTTGGAATGGAAGACTAGAAGTGATATATTACTACACCTCAGGTGATAGGGTGTACTTTATGATGTTATATGTGACCTCACACAATGTTATAGGGTGGTGTTAAATACATTATATTACATATCACTCTAAGTGATAATGTGTTCAACGATACCTAATATGGGACCTCCCCTAAAGTGATAAGGTCATTTTCATTACATGATTTGAGACCTTACCCTGAGTGATTGAGTATAGGTATGATATTTGGTTAAGAAATGCACACTGAGTGATAAGGTGTCAGTATGAGACTAAACTACAGAAATTACCTTGACTAATGAATTTTTGGTCTATTTATAGGATAGGATTACTAGCTATTACATATGCTCAAATTTGGTTGATTTTTTCATTCCTCTAATGAGTTTTCTATGATATGGGTAGTGATGGATGTGGTTCACAAGAGGTAATTAGAATAGGTATGGTCGGGTGTCATGATTTCAATATTAGAACATTATGACCTGACATTTATTCTTGTATACAATGTGTGTTTTGGTTTATTATTTCCCTATTTTATAAAAATGTATATAATAGCATATATTAGGGTAATATTTTGATACCCTATTGAGATGTAATTCTCACACCCTATATGGTCACCTTATGGTGTGTGTCGTCCTCATGTTTGCTATACATTTCTGGTGAAACGTTGTATAGGTATTTGGTATGATTAACTCAGTTGGTATTAGATACTAGGGTAAATGTTAGTATTAGGGGGAGTGGTAAATACTCTTTATATATTTTGATATTTCATTTATTTAATATATAATATCATCTTGGTTGGAGAAATATTGGGATGTATAAAATTAGGACTACATATAAATTTGTTATCAGATAGTGTATGTTGAGATTCCTAAGGTCGTACTCTTGGTTCTATTGCTAAAGACATAATATTTACACAATGGATTTGATACCGACTCAAGTGATCAAATTTTAGGGAATATGGGGCCTAAATTGATAATTAATTTTTGAAATATTTTTTGAGGTAGTTAAAACCCTAAACTACTTATTTAAAGATGGGGTTTTGTTATATTTTAATACTCTACCACTTAGTTAAGGCCATTTACCTCACTTTGTTGTTTCTGTGGTTTCTCTATTCTCACCATGGTAGCTTACTTTTATGACTGAAAATAAAATGAACCATGTTGAATAATTCATATATACTAATTCAAAAGAGTGAATCCATTTTATAAGATTCAATTTCTAGAGTTGATAAAATATAATTTTAACATAACTGTAAAAAATAAAATAAAAAAAAGGTTTTTAGAAAAAAATACTTTTTAATAAAAAAATGAATTTACCCAAAAATAGTGTATTCTACTGATTAAAATAATATTAAATGAATTATGAATAAAAAATGATATTTTTTTGAATTTAAAACAAATCTTAAAATTAATGTATCGTTTTAGATACTTAATTATATGAAAAAAGACCGAAATAGTTCATTTATCACCATAAATCATCTATTCTATTTTAAAATGTAAAAAATAGTTTTTCAATATCAAAATAATTTTTTTAATTGTTTTATTTTTATACTTACTCAAATATTGGTCTATAAAAAAGTTCATAAAAAATTTTAATCCATTCTAATATCATTATAATATCAAAAAAGTGATAGTATTTTTCAAAAACCTATTTATCGATATTCACTCAAAAATAAACCATTTCAGAAAAATATAAAAATATACCCTAGAAAAATTTTAAATTCTAAATCAAAAAAATAATTACTTTTTTCAAATTCTAATTATATATTTTATAAATTAAACAATAAAATAAAACAAATAAAATGTACAATAAAAATAATTTCCTTAATAAAACATTTTTTTAGAAATGAATAATTAAATTAGAATTTATTGTAATTATATAATTATTTCTTTGATCGATGTAATTATCATTTTATCCCTATAATTTCATCAATACATTCTATTGATATAATTATTAAATTTAATAAATCAAATAAAAAATATATATTTTATAAAAATTATTCATTCATAATAAATAGTGTTTTCAAAAACATATATTTATAATCTACTAAGAGTAACACATTTTAAATTATTGGTGTTATATAGAAGATTATTTTGTTATTGTTTTATTTTGTTGTGATTTCATAAAATCATACTTTGATTATGGATATATATTTTTATTTAGGGGACTAATCATGTCATTATTGTCTCCCCAACATTAATCATTTACTATCACTAATAATTATAAGCCTATAGTATATGGGGATCTATGCCTGAGGACTTTCATAACTCCATGTTGGTGTATTTTAAAGAATATTCATTTTTTTGTGAAAAAAATATAATATAACAACATTTTTAATCTGTCTTACTATTTAGGGACTAGGTACTTGGATATGGGGACGTGTCAAAGCTTCAGATGGATTCGAGATAGGTGATTTGAGAACATATTTCTCGCAAGAGGTCTAGGTTTATAGTGTTATGAGATTTTTGTTTTTAGTTTTCACTATTATATTTCAAATATTATTCAAGAAGTATGTATTTATTTATGATCATTTAATATATTTTTACTCCTAGATCCGAGTGGCGAGATTTTTTTATATGTTTATTATATTGAGAAAATTAGATCCACATGAAATTAATGTGTTTGTGTCTGCATGATTACTAGTTTGGATATAGGATTTAGTTAACAAAAATATAAATATTTATTTCTGAATAACTTATTTTTAGAACTCTACTCAGTTGGACCATGGTTTATTTGATCACTGGTTAGGTGGATCATGTTAGGGAATATCATCTCATTATGATGATATTGTCTTTATGTGTAGGTGGTGTGTTCATACCCTTGATGGGTAGGTTCAATATAATATTCTGTAAGTATCATTTGATATAGTAAGGTATTACATGCGATGTGTACTGACATAGAAATTGGTTACCTTGAGAAGTTAGACGCCCATGAGAAAGTAATTAAAGGTATGTGGGACTCTATGGGATGTTTTGATATATTAAATTTAGTTCCAATAGAATCATTGTCATATTTAGAAGGAAATATATATTGGATACCAAGACTTGTTATATTTGGGTGTGGTTTTGAATGGAAAATAGAAAGGTTAACCGTGATAGTCAAGAGTAAGAAGTCTATAGTGTGTGTATATTGTTTTGGATTTAGATTGATGGTTGAGCAATAGGAGGTCTTCTGTTTGGGCTTTTCATAGCTGTTATGATTCAATTTTTTGAGATAGATAGAACTAAGAGTGCTTATCGGATTATGTGATGATAGGAAATTAGTGCACAGATAGTTGTTCATGAACATGATCTAAATATATATGAAATGATACTTATGGAAACACAATCTTGGTTGTGTGATTTAGGGACGAAGGATTTTGTAATTTATCTGGTTTTAAAGAGATAAAAATGGGTTATTGGAAATAGTGTGAGAGGCTGCTTTTGAGATCTTACACTTTCCAAAAAATGGGTTGTGAGTGTTTTTGTGGTCTTATGCGGAAGGTATAGGTAAATAGATTTTGATGTGTGTTGGTTTGTACATTTCCTATTTTAGATGTTTAGTATTGTAATTGGATATGTATAGGTCTATCAATAATTTAATGGGTTACTAGATATCCATAGATAATTATTTTTAATGGTATGGCATGAGTACACTTAGTTCTCATCTACATATTGGTAAATCATAGAACATTTATGGGTTCTAGAAGTGATCAAACTAGGGGTATAATCTAGGGTCCAAGATGCCTCTTCTATAAGAGTACGAGTATATGAATAATAAATCATACCACAAATCAAATATTGGGGTATCTAAGAGGATATTTTTGTGAATGGAATGTTTTTCTTTATTTTTAGTGAGAGAGTGGGTCATATGTGATGAACCTCGAGTGGTGATTATTTTAAGTGAGAATATTCCTAGGTATGAATGAGGGGAATAAAAAATTATAGATATTTCACTAATGAGTATTCGATGGTGTGACCCTCATTTCAAGATTTATTTTTCAAGTGTGAAGACTAATTTAACTAGTAATCTATATATTTATAATGTTTGTTTTTTTTGTTGGTGGTCAGTTATATCGAATGTAATTTTGTTTGGTTATTTCATTTAACAATTAACATAATGTGGAATTTTTAAATAAGTTTTTTTGGTTCAGTCATACTATAATAAGGATACTCATATAGAGGGAAAATTCATATAGGTCACTAATGTGTGGTCATCATGTTAGATGGGTTGTGGCCTTATTTGAACCACTAGGTGAGTGTGTGTGTTGTTTCCTAAGGTAACAGTGTCCTAGGATGTGAATCCTATCAGGTTACTAAGAAAAAACAAGAATTATAATTGATCTAAAATGTTCCTGTAAATTTATTTATTTATCATGATACCAATAGGTTTTTAGTTTTTTTTGTTATTAGAGATGAAGATGGTTAAAAATAATTGTGAATGCTCAGGGTGTTTTCTTTTTATATCAACAAGTAAATCATTTTATATTTTAATATGTTTTTTCAAATATGATGATGAAAATTGAATTTTTATTCCAAGGTTAAAATATCATGATGTTAGGTATCATGATTCTCTATAATGATATTTTGAGGACGTTTTAAAAAAGTCATAAGGTTTCATGTGTCAAAATAAAAAGTCTTGAAACCTGTTGAAGAAGTAAAAAATCATGTATAATAATTTACATATAGTTTATATGCAAGGAAACGTCCACATACGAGTTTTCCAATATATTAAAATCTATGTAGTCATATGCACAACTATGTATTTGTATACTCATAGAAGTAGATATCCACCTTTGAAGAATTTTGATATGTGAGTGGCCAAGTAAGTTAATTGGTCATATAGAAAAACTGGTCATTTAGGAGAATGTCTATGTATGTTAAATTTTAAATATAGACTCATATAGAAAAAATGGGTAACATTGGTGAATAAGTGAATCTAAATGTTCTACTATGTATAAAAACTGGTCACATAGCTGAATTGATTACTCACATGAAAGGGCCACATAGGAGAATGGTTCACATATGTGATTTTTGTTGTGGATGAGAATTGGACACAAATGAGAATTGTTTTACATATGTGAATGAGTCTTGGATGAAATTTGGCTACATTAAAGATAAAATATCATCATATAAAATTAAACTATGTGATGTATTCTATGAAGTAGGGGATTCGTGGTTGTAACCCCTATATATTAAATGTGTATATGTCGATACAAATAAGGTTTAGTGATGCAGATTTTTTGTAATGATATAAATGTAATTATATATAATTTCAATATATAGAGTGAATAAAGAAGGGATGGTGTTCATGTTTTTTGGGGTGATTTAAAATATTAAATACGTGAAGATCCAGATCATGGATGTTTTAAAGAAATATGTCACTAGATTTTTTAAATGAAGAGCCAGCAAGACATGTTTTTTGGTATTTTGAATTATTGAAAATTTTTGTTTAAAGGAAAACGAAGAGGTTTTTGATTTTATTATTGATTTAGATGAGGTTCCAATAAATTTTCGAAGTAATTTATTATGTAAGTCATTATGAAAACCTAATTTTGAAATTATATAAATTTTAATTTGAATGTATTTACATTTTTTATTAAATTTCTAAATAAAAAAGAAAGAGTTGAAGTAAGAAAATATTTGTAATATATAATTTATAGTTTTTTCATATCATTGTGTGAATGAATATAAAAAGAATATATAAATAAAATAAGGAAGTGGTTCTAACTTTATGTTGTGTAAGAAATTAAAGAAGGAAAAGATCTCACATGAAAAAATGAAATTGAGAAGAATTCAAGTTGCACTACAATGATACTTTTAAAAATGTTATAAAATATTCCTTCCATTATTATAGTTTATATTTTATAATAGAAATTTTCAATAAAACACAACCACTGTCAATGGTTTGTAGTTCAAAAATATTTGTGAATATACCCAGCTTTTGAAAACCACAACGATTGTTTTCTAGTGTTTGTGTGATCTTGTATTATTTCTAGATCATTTCAAGTACTATAATATCTTATTGAGTAGTAAACATTTTAAATTTTACTGTTATCATGTGTGTTCTTGTTTGTTTCTTTCAGAAAATTTGTTTCTCTCTAATGAGATTTGGAGGTTATCTTAAAAGAATTATCTATATAAAAAAAGGCACCACTGATTCACCCTCCCCCGCAAACCCGTAGTCAAACAGATCATGATTGATCCTTCCATTTGGTATCATAGAGATGTTTCTTCATTGACACAAAAGTTGGTTAAATATTGAAGTAAAATTAGGTTTTCATGGATTTATAAAACACAATTAATATAAAAGGTATTACTCTCTTTCATAGGAATAATTATCATATCTTAGATGATAAAATGATACTTTATCTATTATCCATTGGAACGAAAAATATTGAATCTACTAAATATGGTTCACTCCACCTATTGAGGTTACTCCCTTTACAACTATTGATAATTGGAATATTGAAAATTATGGATTTTCAAGAAATTATATTATTCCATGCCTCTCATAAAGATAAGTGTTACTAGTCTAAGGAAGTGGAATAACAAAAGGAACCTAAGATAATTTGGCAATTATTTAGGAATGGTACACAAAATAAAAAAAAATTATTTTTCTGGAGTTTAAAATATGAATATTTAAAATAGGGGATGCTGAATTTTTTTATAGAGTTCTTCACAAGGGTTAATGAAATTACATGAACCTTAAGAGCCCTGAGAATAATTTGAATGAAACAACTGTCATTGAGAAGGTATTGATAATTATTTCTGGTAAATTTGACACTAGTGTTTCATCGTTGCTGATATTGGGCCTAAAATAATCGAATTGGATGATTTTCATAATAGAATCACTACATATGATGCAACACTAACATCAAAGTAAAAAAAAATTCTATGATTTTTTTGGGGGTTTAGAAGATTTTTTAAAATAATTGAGATGTAGTGATCCACTAATTGATTATAAAATTGATCTAAGGGATATATGAGGCAGTTTTTAGGGGGATTAATCTATCTCAAATAAGAAAAAATCAAAAATTGTCTGATAATTCCAATTTAATCCTTGAAGATCTATTCCAAAATCTTGAAACTCTATGTGAAATGTTTCATTATCCATGAAATCTTGTTTAATTTTATCCTATGATACTTATATACAAATAAGGTTTTGATGAAAAAAATAAAAACTTATCACGTGATGTGATAAAAAGAATATGAAATCAATCCTAGGGATAAAATTTCACTCACGACAACAAAAGGATATTGAAAATGGATATTGGATACTAAGTTTTATTTACACATGAGAAAAGATTTAATGTTTTTTGGTAATGTGAAAGAATAAAAATAAGGGAAATTTACTCTTCAAAATGATGAGCCTCCCAAAACAAAAGGACTTGGATCTGATGTCATAATAAAATAAAATTTGAAATCCAAAAGTAAATTATTTATTTATGGACTAAAACATAACCTTTTTAGTGTTTCAAAAACATTTGGAGAATTAAATGAATTTAACTTAAAAGGATTTTGTTTTTGATTTAATATTATAGAATATGGGTGGTATTGACAAGAGTAAATTGAACTGATGGAAATATGTTCTAGCTTAGTGATGCACATAATACATGTTATTTGAGTATGAAGGTGGAAACAATTATGGAATAAAATGATTGAATCACATGATCTAGAGAAACATGAACAAGTTAACACATAAAGGAAGTTCCCATAATGTCCAAAAATTTTCAATAAATGGTTTTGTTTGTTGTTCAATGAGATAGAAATAGAAATTTTAAAATTATATACATAAAAAGGTTCAGATACCTATATACAATCCCTAGGAACTTATTAATTCTGAAATATATTAACCTATGAGGAAGTGATTGAAAAATGGAGTTATGTATTTTATTTCCTTAATTGATGGTTTCTTTTGAATAATAAGTATTGTATCATTAAAACATAAGTAATTGGATCTTGAGATGTTCAAAAGCTTCCATGTAAGTTATGAAAAAGAATGTGACTACTCTATAGAGAATATCTAAATAGATAATGATTCTAAATACATGATTGGAAATCATGAAGGTCATATTAATAACAATAATGTTCTTCATGATCTTAGTAAACCATATCATCCATTAAAAAATGGTGTGGCTGAAAAAATAATATAATCTTGGTTGATTATTATCTAACCATGCAGATTAAACATTATACTTCTTGATTTATTTAAAGACAAGTTATTAGCGCAACATTACACATCCAAAATCACTACTTTTATATAAACAATTCTAACATGTCTTCATATGATTGTATTATATGAATACCCTAATTTTGAAGTACCTAAGAGAATTCCATATCCCCTATATTATCATTGACAAAAGTGAGAATATTGGGAAGCTATATCAAAGAGGAGTTGATGTAATATTCATTTTCTACCCTCTGAAAAATAGAGTATATAGATTCTATAATAGGGATAGTATAACTATTTTTGATTCAACTAATTTGAATGTTTTGTAACATTAAAAAAACAAATTTATCTTAGTCAGGTGTACATATAATAGGAAGTGAATCTGAAATTATTTATGTTAAATTACAAGTTAAATTATGTGATAGAAGTAATAATGTATAAGTAATAATGGATTAATATATTGATTCATCTACTTCAATTTAAGAAGTACCATAAGGATTCTCTTATACTTGGATAAAGAAGTAATTGGAGGTTTATAATATCATAATAGATCAAGGAAATTTTGTTCAACCAAGATGAATATTATGGATGGATTCACACACCTCTTTTTTACATAGGTTGATCCAATAGATGTCGAAGAATCCCTAAATAAAAATATTTTATTGATTCCAGGATTGAGGAATAATAATAGATTTAGAAACATGAGACCTTAGATTTGGAACCCAACCTTGAAAATAAAATGTGATTGGAAAAAATATGGTTTTCAGAAACAAGTCGAATGAAAATGGTGAAGTGATAAGAAACATGTCGAGAATATTTTGTAATTATTATTTAAAGGTAGAAGGTATTGACATTGATGAGACCATTTTACAAGTTTAAAGACTTAGAACCATCAGAAAATTTCTTTTGATTTCTACAAAAATGTAATATAATATTTTATATATGGATTTCAAGTCTTTTGTTCTCAATTTAGATCTATAAGAAGAAGTTTATATTGAGAATCCAGGTGGGTTCTTTCCAGAAAAAAAGGACAATTGTGTGTGTAAATTAAATAAGGCTTTATATGGGTTAAGTTAATCCTCAAGATCTTATTATTAATAGTATGTTTCATGTTTCTATAAGATTACATTCAAAATGGGAAGAGTGGAAAACAACCAATAAATAAATGAAAATTAAGAGTATTATCTTATTGTGATTCATTAGGTCAATGATATCACATTTTAATGTAATAATGGAGAAATTTATGAAGTATTTCCCACATAGATGAATTTTTTTTTGAATTTTCTATTCTTGGATAAATAATGTACTTTCTTGGATTCTAAACCTCTTAATAGACATATCATATTTCCTTACCACATGGAAAATATTCCTAAGATCCACTTTGGCATGGAATATTCAAAACATGTTTACACACACACCTCAGTTGGAAAAAAATTGTGTAAGGATGATATTGGAAGATATATTGATCGTAGAAAATTGAGGAAATCGATTAGAATCCTATTATATTTGACAACCACTACACCCGAAATTTATTATGTGTTCACCCTTTATGACAGATTTCAATGTACACCAAAAATATCATATTGAATTCTCAGATATAATAAAGAGACTATAGATTATGGGATGAAGTATAATATCATGGGAATGCTCAATCTTCTAGCTATACAAATGGATTATCTAAAGTCTGTGTGATGAAAAAAGATCCATATAAGGTAGAGTCTTCTCTCTCGAAGAAGGTTGTGTGAGTTGGAATACAATTAAGAGAAATTTACAATTCTCTTGGGTTGTTATGATCAATGTACTATAAATCCCACAAACAATATAGTGAGATATTCAAGATAAAATAACATTGATAAAAAATACTTCTTCATAAAGGATCATTTTTAATGTAATGAAAAAATATGGATTTTATTCATACATGGGAACTAGTGACTAATATTTTCACAAAACTACTGTCAAATGATACTTTTGAGATACTGAGTTTAATAATGGGTGTTAAACCTAACCCTCTTCAAGAATATGGTATATGAATTCATATCTTATCTCTTATTATCTATGTATTTTTTTTATATGGGGAGAAATTTGAAAACATAAATCAATACTTTGATAAGTGCTTTATCTATTGTGGGAGGCCATTTATTTAGGTAGAGTTTTTAAAAGGGGTAAGCTATGATGTTTGCATATGTGAACTATTTTAAAATTTTATTGAAGTTGATTTTGGAATTGTATATTATAGTTTTTTGTGAGTTTTGGTTCTAAAATAGTGATTATCAAATAATTAATCATGAATATTGATCACTATATTATGGAAGGTATAGAAATATTTTACAATATTTCTCATTTACTAAAACATTTTACGTCATGTAGGATTATAATTATTGGATAGTGATCCATATATTGAGTTTCAGAGCTTCATTGATTTATGATATTTGATTGATAGTAAAATTTTAATGGGGTATTTTTGAGACTAAGAGGTTTCTACTTGTAGTTGGATTAGTAAGAACCTAGTGAATAAAAAGCGTGAATGATAATGGTATTTCCTTTGGTTTTAAATACATAAATCATTTTTATATTTCATGAGGAATTTATATATCTAATGATGTGAGGTGAATTTTTCTTCAATGGTTAAAATAAAATGGTTTCATTATGGTGGTTCTTGGTATGGTATTTTGAAAATTTTAAAGGAAGGAAAATGGTTTCAAAGGAAAAAACACAAAGTAGATAAATTGGTTGATGAAGTGTAGAACCACATATGAGAATTTTCATAAATTATTTCTGTGAGGAAATGTCTATGTACATGTTTTTCATGCACAGTAAAATATATATAGTAGAATTTATATCCTTGAATTGTATACTCGTAGAAGAAGAACTCTACATATAAAGAATTTGGATATGTGACTGGTCATATAGATGAACTAGTCACATATGTAAACTGGCCAAATATGTGAATGTTAATGTAGGTGAATTTTGGATACATGTAGTCACATTGACGAAATGGAACATTTAGGTTAATTTGGATACATGCTTTCAAGGAGATAGAATATCCCATGAAGGTGAATGTGTGTATTGAAATTTTCTATTGGGTAAGGAAACTAGCTTACATATGTGTATTGGTTATGTAAATCAAATTACCACAAATGCGAATGGTTTACATCAATGATTTTTTATAAAGATGAAAGTTGAAGATGTATGATAATTTCATCATATGAGTGAATGATTAATGGGTAGGGATTGAGCACACCAAAGATAAATTCTATGTGTATGAAATTGAACAGTGATTTGAGAACCACAACATAAGGGACTTTTGAAAGAAACCATGATATATTAAAAAGAATAAAATGATAATTTAATGGTTTTATAAGGATTATTTGTTGGAATGATTAAAATGGAAGGGTTCATGATTTATTTACATATCTTTAATAAATTTAAAGGAAGTATCCCATGTTTCTAGGGGATTATTTAAAATATTAAATACCATGAAGTGATGATCATTGATGTTTTGAAGAAATAAATTAGTGTAGTATTTAAATATATATTCAACAAGATAAGATTTTGAGTTCTTTCAATACATAAAAATATTTAATTAAATGAGGATGAGAAGGCTGTAAGTCCCCAGACTTCAACATTTCTAAAATATTGAGTTATTTAAAGATTTCACATTGAATATATTTTCAGGTTTAGAGTCTTAGAGAATCAGATCATGAATCCTGCATTACATTCCACATTTAAACAAGGTGGTTACATCAAAGACAGTATTCATTTTTTCCATAAAAGGAAACATATTTAAAATAAAACAAGGATTATTTCTTGACACTTCCTTGACACTATCATCACATCATGTACCTTTACCTTGACCTGTGAAAAACATTTCAAAAACATGGTATAAGCATAAAAAGATCAGTAAGGGATATAAAAATATGAAAAGAAAACATTAGTACATGAATACATAAGAATCATTGAAATCATAATTTATTCATAAAATATAAGAACATTAACATACCTCATGAAATCATAAGATTTATGGATAACTCATAGAAATCATAATACATAAAGGTAACTTGAGGCATTCATAACATTCTTACATAGGGAGTAACCCTCATGGTTATGTTTGGAATACCCATCACCGTATATTCCCTATATCTCTTTGAAAAAACATTAGCGTTTAACTCCTTCACGTTACCCAATGTATTGGATAGCTATCTCGGGCTCACCCACCCTTAGTTTATCATGGAACCACCCATCTTCATAAACAATTCCCAAGAACCATAACATAATCGTATCACATAAAACATGCATAAAGGAAACATATAATTTCCACATTTCAATCACAAGATATCAATACAAAAAATTGATATAATCAAAACATTATAAAACCATTTTCAATACCAAAATACAGAAAAGAGTATATGGTATTTATTTTCATTTTAAAAACATTACGGCTTGTTAAGGAAGCCAAAGATCAAATAATACTACTGACAGCGGAAGGGCCATTGTCACCGAGTACATTAAAAAGAAACATACTTTTTGGTTGTTTTGGAAAATTCTTTGTAGAGAAAATATTCCTTTTGAATAAAAGTAAAATTAAAAGGGGTTTATACACTATATAAAAGATAGTTGTGTATAAAACATAATATACCTCAATGAAAGGAGATTGAGACAAAGTCTCGTATGAAGACGTTATCCTTAGATTAAGGATAAATCAATTACATACATATGTGTGAAAAATAAAAATACACCCTATATAAGTGGATATTAAGTGTAAAACAACCATATTAATTCAAACATATTCATAGAATGACATATTCAAGGAGTACAAGTTTAACCCAAAGAATTGAAATTGAGTTAAGAAGTTCCCTTGCAAAAAATTGACAGTCTAACGACGTCACTTTAAAATTCATAAAATGAGTTGATGAGAGAGAAAATGGTATCTCATCACTTGTACATAAAATTTACATCAATAAGGATATATAAGAATGTATCCCAACATAATAATATGTTAATTAAAAGACATACCAAAATAAGTCTTTTAAAAAGAGGAGGGTGAAAGGTTCCCTTACCGATTTGGGTAGCCTTCAAAATGCACACCCCATGAAAGAAGGATCATACAATGAAGATGTAAATACCCATAAATTAAAGTATATTACCCAAATAATACAATCATGGACAGTACACATACCACACAAAAAAGGAAATAGTGGAAAATGTAGCATTAATGTCATGGGAATAAAAGTGAGATGAAAAATCCCTTATGAAAACTCGGCAGCCTAACGACGCCACTTAAAACTTCAAAAATAATGATTGATGAGATAAAATAGGGTCTCTCATAATATGAACATAAAATTTACAGTACGATTAATATAAAAGAACATCCCCCAACATAATAAAAACTAGATTAAAGTAAATGACATAAAAGGAAGTACTTAAAAAGAAAGAGAGAGGTAGGATCCTTTACCTCAAGTCCGTCTTGTTCTTGTTCGTTCTTTATATTCCTGAATAATAAACTTAGGTCAATTTATAATTTCGTAATTACTACCATTAATGTTAATTATTCAATTCATATCACATATTACCATGTTATAATAATTAGTTAATTATGTGAGTTCATATCATACGTTTTGTCGATGCTTGGTACATCAGTCAAAAATAAACTTGTGTGAAAAGAATTGTCCATGTAGTTATAATTACATCATCTCCAGAATAGTATTAATGATTTGAATATCATATATATCCAGTATATATTCATTTTATACTATTCCATAACATTTGGAGATAAAAAAATGAAATGCACCATTCATGGAGATGGTAGGCCGTACGTACGCATGAACGCTAATTTCATTTGTTTTTCATATTAAAGGAATTAAAAATAAATGAGACATATATATTATAATTAAATTATAATATATATGTTATATAGGTCACATAATTTCATTAATTTCACTCTTTATACATTCCATGTATTGCATGAACGAGTCACATCACTTGAGGGGGCGGTAGACCACACTTCCCTAGATGAAATTATCGCAATCACACAACATGAAAAACATAATGATATGATTTAAAAATAAAATAAAGAAGCATATAGAAAACATAAATACCATATATATAATATATAAATACAGTTAAATCATAAGGGCCACCATAAAAGGTGTTAAGAAAAGATTGAACAATCATCATTTCGTGAGGTAGCAATCTGTCACCCACAGAAACAGTATGTTCTTTAACCATTAGACTAAGGTGTGTGTAAGTCTAGCTCTAAAACTTCACATAAAAACATCATACTATATTGAAGATACTTTTTTGTAACAAAATAAAGGAATAAAAAGATTTTAGGGGATTGTAAAAGAAAAATAAAACAAAAGAACATAAGAGAAGAAATTGCCATTAAATCGGGTAACTCCCCTTGGTTTGAACCAAAAGGGTTTATTTAGGTGCTTTCTGCCTAAGGTAAGGCTTATATGATGGATAGATGGATATTGGGAGCTTATTTGAGTAGATTTTGGATGATCCAAAGGCCTTGAGACGTGTGTGAGATGGGTAGGAAGTGGGGTCTTTTTATAAGGGACAGGAGGGGTTCTTTTGGAAATCTTGAAAACATTATTTTATTATATAATGCTTCTTGGTTTATAAAGGTCCAAAAATCAATTAAATTTGAAGATAAGGTGTCCCATGTTCGAAATATAATTATCAAATAATAATTGGACAGGTGTTGGATATTATTTTAAACTTTATCTTCTTATTTATTTAAATCATTCATTAATGACATAAACACTGCATCACCATTCTGTCATAAATAATATTATTTATTGGATGTCTAAAAATTATAAACAAATTACCATGATGTCAGAAATAATTTTAGCTTTCTAATTAATATTTATAGTCAAAAATATAACTTGCATAACCCCATGTAAAAATTGTTATAGTAAAACAATACATGTTTGTGACATTTTTATAATTACTTTAAATAAAAGGTATTAATGTCATTATCTTACCCAAGTGAATCATTGGTGTCATGACCCACTCCCAAAAAATATGTCCCTCCTAAGCTGGCAATGGTGAAAGGGAGATAATGACCCCCGAGTCCCGCCTCCATTAGGCCCCGGGTTGGCGACTAGCACCAAGGGTATGAGTTTTCAAAAATATGAGAGGCATTACCCTTTTATTATTTTAAGATCGGGAAATAGGACAAGTCAACCACCAAAAAGGAAAAGAACAAGTGTATAGAAATAAACCCAAACCAAGCCCACATACATGTTTAAACAATTTTATAACAAGGTACAAGTACAAGAAATCTCAAATTACAATACCAAATGAAAAAGTACAGCAAGAGCAACAACTCCAACTGTCCAACTAGTAGGGTCCCGCACGGCCCTAGTAGTCCTCATGGAAACCTGAATGTACATGTAGGGTGAGCATACACGTATACTCAGTAGGGAAACCTAAATCTCTCATTCCCAAGTGGGGAGACATCCTAATGTCCCACGAGAACAACAGAAGAAACCTAGAAAGAAATTCTATCCACCCAACCTCACCAGCCACACTCACCAAAAACACAATCACAACAGGTAGTAGCATATAAGAACAAGAGTATTGAGTACCCCTAACCATTTCCCTTTAGTTAGCTGCTCTTCCTATTGGAAAACGTCCTGACGCTGCCACACTCTCCCCGCCCGCACACACCTGGGCCTCACAACCACGTATCCCGCCCGCACACACCTGGGCCACACAACCACGTATCCCGCATGCACACACCTGGGCCTCACAACCACGTATCCCGCTCGCACACACCTGGGCCTCACAGCCACGTATCCTTCCCACACACACCTGGGCCTCACAACCACGTATCCTTCCCACACACACCTGGGCCTCACAACCACGTATCCCGCCCGCACACACCTGGGCGTCATCCCGAAGATTCTTGGGAGACATTAGAACATGTCCGAAGAGTCTTGGGCTAAAACCACTCCAATCGAAACCAACCGGAAGAGTCTTATGTGTAAGGCCGCCTCAAGCCATCAAAGCCTAGGGGAGAAGGAGAAGGAAATAGCTAGTAACTAAGGGAAAACACCCTCTCCCATGAAATGGGAGTGTTCGGCACTAAGTGCTCAACATGAGTGGGGTGCGATAAAACAAAAAAGATACAGATATATATATATACCAACCACACACCCCAACCTATGGCTTCTAAATAGAGAAATTGAGCACGTGCCTCGGTACTGATACTACGAAGCATGTATACAAAAAACAACCCAAACCCCATTTAGGTTTTCACGTTTCATCCGAATTAGTTTATTTAGTTCCTTAACTACTGGGCAACTATACACAACCAACCACATCGATCGTTCGTAAAACATATCCCTTCCATCCACAAAACAAGTTAGGAAAACACAAGCATCACAACCAAGCCCTTCTTATCAACCAACCAACCCCATTTATTATTAATCCCGTTTCGTTACCACACCCCACCATTCATTAACTCTTCCTCTTTTATTATTATTCACAACCCATAGTTCGTTCACATTCCAACCCATCCCTGCAGCCCCGCTGCCATCCACCATAACCACAGCCGCACCGTACATCATTATCCCTTTAATACAATTTATCGCAGCCCCACTGCCCATTACCAACACAACATTCACACCAACCCACAACCAAGTCAACCGCAGCCCCGCTGCTCACCCAAACCACAACAACCCAAAAAACACCCTCATCACATGCCACGTAACCAAGCCAACACCCACATGTTCATTATTCCATTTTGTTCAACCGGGGTGATCACACAAGGTCTCCATATTTATAAACAGCCAACTTTACGTGATTAACCAATTTCCACATTCCACAAAGTTCCATCCACAAAAACGGTCTAGAAAGATAGGTCAACATATAATTGCACAAGAAAAGGCCCCCAACGACCGTGATTTTCAGTAGGCATGATCCTATTCAATTCACAACATAATATCACAGGATATAAAGTAACAAAAATCACAAACTTCCCAACCCCGTTCTTTAACCAGTTATTATCTTCATTTAATGGTTCAACTGTTTCTCATGAAAACAAGTGGATACCCACCCCAGATGATGCACAATTTAGAGAGATGAAGGTAAGATCCCTACCTCTATTGGTTCTTATCGCAACGCTTCCCCGGATCAACCTTAGAAGACGTCTTTCGGTGTCCGTCACTTCTGTCGGGTCCCGGAAAAACCTCCTTGGGTGGAAGTCGGAAAGGAAAGGCTGAAGGAACGACAAGAGATCCAAGCTCGAAAGTTTTTCCTCGTCGTTACGATCCTGTGGCCACTGACGGATCGTAAATCGGAGCTTGGACGAAGAAGTTATGGAAGACAAGGAGCCTTCGAGTCTCTTGGGAGAGCTCTGCTCAAAGGAAAGGGGAGGAGAGGGGTGAGCTGAAAGGAGGAGGGGACCCCTCCATTTATAGGCGAGAAAAGGAAAAGTACACGACGTGTACTTTATGGTAAATGGCGTGTACTCGGTTATTTTACACGGTCTGCACGCGGCTTCCAACACGGCTTCGCGGCCGTCGACTAGTCAACACACAGTTTGAGGGTAACACATACGCGGGGAGGGACTACACGGCGTGTAGTTTGGACACACGACATGTACTCATTTATTGCACACGACAAGGACATGGCTCCAACACGGCACACAACTGTTGACTGGTAACGCGTATGTGGGGACAGACTACCCGACGTGTAGTATTGAACACACGTCATGCACCCATTATTTCACACATCAAGGACACGACCTTCAACACGGGGTATACCCGGCAAGGTGGTACACGGCATGTAGTTACACTACACGGCGTGTACTAATTTACTTCACATGGCGAGGACACGACCTGCGACACGGGGTAAACACAGAAAGGGGGTACACGGCGTGTACTCAAACTACACGGCGTGTAGTTTCAAAATTTTGGAAAGTGTGGGAAAAGTCCATTTTACCGTCCAAAACACTTCTTGACCTTCTTTTTGACAAAGGAATGGGCCGGAGAGGTTCGGGCCATTACAATTGGGGTCCCACAAATTGACCCATGGTTTTTATTGGTCGTCCATGACTCATCCAATTAGGTTATGACATGTTTCAAGATATTTTTATATTTTTATAATATCTTTTTTACCTTAAATTACCCTAATTACCTTTAATCGCGGTTAACAAAAATCAAATGTTACTATTCATACAAAAATATTTTCATCCCATTGAACCACATTTTACTTACTAATGACAAACATGGATGTCGTATTTTTTAGATTCAATTAATATAAGTTTTAAAGTTTCATTTAAACGAAAAATCGGTTCTTTAACTATCACTTAGTGGTTTCATTGTTTATTAAAAAATGAAGTTTTTCTGAAAAATAACAAAAATTCACCCTAAGCTATATTTGATATTCCAAATTTAAAAATGATTCATATTTTACCAAATTCAAAACATATAAGTTTGATGAATTAATTTTATAATTAATTTCTGTTTTCAAAACAAATAGCGTGTTTTTAAGAAACAATATCTATCAAATGATTGACACTTGTTTATGTCCAATTTCAAAGTGAAATTAATTAAAATGACCGCCATTAGATTAAATGGTAAAAATATATTATAATTACACTTTAAAACCAATTAAAAAGTTAATATAACCATATAAATAAATTATATTAAAAGGAGGTTTTGAATTAAAATACATCATTTTTCACTATTCATTAAAAAATGAACTTTATCGGAAAAATAACAAAAATTTACAAAAAGTAAATTCTGATGTCCTAATTCTAAATATGGATTTTATTTTTTCAAATATTACATATAAAATTGACAAAAAGTGGATTTAAAAAGGGTTCTCCATTAAAAGGCGGTTAATCGACCTTTTAAAGATTATTAGAATATTTATGCTTAAATTGGATTCATTCATATTTTAAGCCTTTATCATTTATTGGGTAATTGTTTAAATATTTAACAAACATATATAATAATTTTGTAGTTTTTTGTTCATTCCCTCCATTATAATGGCCAGACGTTAACTACTATTTAAAAATATATTATTATATTATTAGTTTGCAACGTAAGATTTCGAAGAAACTCATTGTTGTGTATTGGGTACGCCATCGAACATAGAATCCCCTTTAAAGTAATATTAATATTTTATTCAAAAATATTAATAAATATGAAAATTTCTTATTTTTTATTTACTTGGGATGTTACATCCTTCCCCCCTTTTGGGAATTGCTTCCTCGTAATTTAAAATTTGGGCTCAGAAACTTCATTGAAAGCCCCACATTAGAAAAGGAGTCAATAAAACTATCACTTTAAAATAAAGAAAAACAAATACAAAGGTCAACCAAGACAACAAATACTAGGATTCCATGAAAAAATGGATATGTATGAGAAAAAAAACCATCATGTTCTGATGGAGAGTGATAGAAAACATGTCTAGGAGAAAGTTAACCACCAGAAAATCACAAACTTGTGATGGGTTAAACGGTATTTGATTCCCCAGTAGGAAAAGTTAAGAGACAAAGTTTTTGTTTTATGTTTCTTTTCATTGGAGAATTTATTTATGGGCTTAACTAAAACATAAGGAGACATACTTAGTTTTCATTTAGACATCATATTTTACTGGATTTCTAACACAAACTCGTGTTTTCTGCAAACGATCAGTGTTCAGGATGACTTGTTCAAGTTAAGAGCACTAAAATTAACTTCTTGAGAATCACCTAAACCACAAAAGATGCACTATAAAATTCCCATGTCTTTATACCTTAACCAAAACCAAAATGGTTAGTTCAAGATCAGATAATCCCCAAAAGGATAATCTTTTACAAAAAGAAAAAACTACTCTTAAACTCCAAAAATTTTCGAACAATACCCAAAGATCCTCAAAGACCATTCAATAAATAGCTATCCATAAAATTCATCAAAGTAAACCAAACTAAGATTGAAACCCAAATCTATGAAGGATTTAATCACATAATCTTCCAAGATAAATCTCGACATTCATATCCAAATAACATCAGTTACTCTTGAAATCTCATATTGAAAAGGAACTAAGATAATCACATATCCTCCATTATAGGTCAATAATTTCCATAGATAACCCAAAATCAACTTATTCTCAATTCATAAAATCATCTAACTAAAAATAATTTTTCATACTAACCAAAGACTTCACGTAGTCCAATGGTAGGAGCTAAATACTAGTTGCACTTTGGTTATGGGTTCGATCCCCACAGCTTCGTCCGACGTGACGGGTTTTCACACAGTCTGCGTGTTGTCCTTTTTCAAAAACTATATTATTTTATAAAATTCCAAAAAAGAGATAAATTCATCAAAAATAACCATAACATAAATTAACCGCGAAGGATATCTAATACCTTTCATTTTGCCTCCCAAAATGTATTAACCGGTAATTTCCTCAAATTCAAGGATCATATAAACCCAAAATTGTTGTTTATAAGTATATCTAAAAAAGAAAAGATAATTATTCCTTGAATAAAATTTTCATATATCAAACATCAGGTTTACCCATACTATAAAAATTCTTTTAATGAGATCTCATCATCAAAAGATCCTTATTACTTTTAAGAATTTCGACATCCTAAAATCAGCCATAACTCTTGAATCCCTTATACGTTGACTTCTTACTCATTCATCATTCTTCATGATTCATTAACCATTCCTTGCCAGCTTATTCTGAAATAATTCTTTCCAACAAAAAAAATCATGAATCATATCCTAAGATTCAATAATAGGAAAACATATGATAAGAAATAATCCATACCTTTCCTTGGTCATTGTCTGTTTTTTCATCCTCAATCGGAATGGAATTAGGTATTAGTAAACAAATATTTGTATGATCCTAGTGATCCCATTCCCGAAACTTCTTCATAGGACATGTGTTTTCATAATGACCATGCACACCACATTTAAAACATTTAATTGATCCATCAGAAAGAACTTCATTCCCTTTCCTAAAGTCAACTAGATGATTCTTTTTTCCATGGCAGGTTCTTACTTTATGACATTTATTTCCACATATATAGCATCTTTCTGTCCCTTTGAAACATTTTTCGATGTGTTTCTTTCCACATCTTTGACACCTAGGATTTTGAACATACTTACCTTTATGATTATTACCTGAACTTCCGTAGGGATTTGTTTCTCTAATATATGATGTCTTATAAAAATAACTAAGGTTCAGGTGGTCAATCATGACTCCATATAGTTGGTTGAGAATAACCACATGATTTCTCATTGTAGCTCCCATATCATTCAGTTGCTTGTTCAGCAAATCGTCATAGTTTTCTTCACATCTGATGTTACTTTGGTGCCTGTTAGATCAGGCCATTTACTAAAACCAAAATGGCAGTGTGATTATATCAGTAAAATCATCATATAATACTAAGATATAATTATTAATGTTATCTTAAAATCATTTACATTATCAAAAAAGAAACTATGACTCTTTTTGAAATCCTAACCATTATGGTAATGACACTTATGCTTAAAGAATAACCTAACCTCTAAAGTTATCTAAACCCACCACTGATACCAACTGTAAGGTCCTAGCCTTAAAAATTTCTCAAATCTTGAGTTATTTCAAGAATTCACATAAATAATCTTTTCAGGTTTAGAGTTTTAGAGAATTAGATCATGAATCGTGCATTACATTCCACATTTAAACAAGGTGGTTACATCAAAGACAGAATTAATTTTTTCCATCAAAGGAAACATATTTAAAATAAAACATGGATTCTTTATTGACACTTCCTTGACACTATAATCACATCAAGTACCTTTCCCTTGACCTGTGAAAAACATTTCAAAAACTTGGGATGAGCATAAAAAGCTCAGTAAGGGATATAAAAATACATAAAGAAAACATTAGTCCATGTATACATAAGAATCAATTAAATCATACTTTACTCATAAAACATAAGCACTTTAACATACATCATGAAATCATAAGATTTATGGAAACTCATAGAAATCATAATAAATAAAGGTAACTTGAGGCATCCATAACATTCTTACATAGGGAGTAACCCTCACGGTTACGTTTAGAATACCCATCATAGTATATTCCCTAAATCTCTTCAGAGAAACCTTAGCGTTTAACTCCATCGCCTTACACAATGCATTGGAGAGCTATCTCGGGCTCACCCTCCCTTAGTTTATCACAGAAACACTCATCTTCATAAAAAATTCCCAAGAACCATAACATAATCTTATCATATAAAACATGCATAAAGGAAACATAAAATTTCTACATTTCAATCACAAGATATCAATACAACCAATTGATATAATAAAAACATTATCAAAACCATTTTCAATTCCAAAATACATAAAAGTGTATATGGTATTTATTTTCCTTTTAAAAACATTACGGCTTGTTAAGGAATGCAAATATCAAATAATACTCGCGGCGGTGGAAGGGTCGTTGTCACCGCGTACGTTAAAAAGAAACATACTTTTTTTCATTTAGTAAAATGATTCGTAGAGAAAATATAACTTTTGAATAAAATTAAAAGTCAAAGGGTTTTATACACCGTATAAAAGAAAGTTGTGTATAAAATAAAATATACCTCAATGAAATAAGATTGAGATGAAGTCCCGTACAAAGACGGTATCCTCATATTAATGATAAGTCAATTACATACATATGTGTGACAAATAAAAATACACCCAATATAAGTGGATATTAAGTGTAAAACAAATAGATTCATTCACACATATTCATATAATGACATATTCAAGGAGTACAAGTTTAACTGAAAGAACTGACATTGAGTAAAGAAGTTCCCTTGCAAAAATTCGACAGCCTAACGGCGTCACATTAAAATTCAGAAAATGAGTTGATGAGATAGAAAATGGAATCTCATCACTTGGACATAAAATTTACATCAATAAGGATATAGAAGAACATATACCAACATAATAAGATATAAATTAAAATACATAACAAAAGAAGTCTTTTAAAAATAGGAGGGTGAAAGGTTCCCTTACCGATTTGGGTAACTTTCGAAACGTACACCCCATTAAAGAAGGATCATACAATGAAGATGTAAATACCCAAAAATGAAAGTATATTACACAAAAATACAATCATGGGTAGTACAAACACCACAAAAAAATTAAGTAGTGGCAAATGTGGCATGAATCTCACTAGAATAAAAGTGAGATGAAAATCCCTTATGAAAACTCGGCAGCCTAACAGCGCCACTTAAAACTTCCAAAAAAGGATTGAAGAGATCAAATAGGGTCTCTCATCATATGAAAATAAAATTTACAATATGAGGAATATAAAATAACATCCCCCAACCTAAGAAAAATAATCTTAAAGGAAATGACATAAAAGGGAGTGCTTAAAAAGAAAGAGAGAGGTAGGATCCCTTACCTCGAGTTCAACTTGTTCTCGTTCGTTCTTTATATTCCTGAATAATAAACTGAGGTCAATTTATAATTTTTTAAGGAATTACTTTAAATTTCATTATTAAATTAATATCACATATTACCATGTTATAATAGTTAGTTAATTATGTGAGTTCATATCATACGTTTTGTCGATGTTTGGTACATGAGTCAAAAATAAACTTGTTTGAAAAGAATTGTCCATGTAGTTTTAAATACATAATCTACATAATAGTATTAATGATTTAAATATAATATATATCCATTATATATTCATTTTATACTATTCCATAACATTTGGAGATAAAAAATTGAAATTCACTGTTCATGGAGACGGTAGGCCGTACTTACGCATGAACGCTACTTTCATTTCTTTGTCATATTAATGGAATTAAAAATAAATGAGACATATATATATATTATAATTACAGTATAAGATATATGTTATATAGGTCACATAATTTCATTAATTACACTCTTTATACATTCCATGTATTGCATGAACAAGTCACATCACTTGAGGGGCGGAAGTCCACACTTCCCCAGATGAAATTATCTCAATCACACGACATGAAAAACATAATGATATAATTTAAACATAAAATAAATAATCATATAGAAAACATAAATACCATATATATAATATATAAATGTAGTGACATCATAATGGCCACCATGAAAGATGTTATGAGGAGATTGAGCAATCATCGTTTCGTGAGGCAGCAATCTGTCACCCTTAGAAACAGTATGTTCTTTAACCATTAGACTAAGGTGTGTGTAAGTGTAGCTCGAATAATTCTCATAAAAACATCCTAGTATATTTAAGATAATTGTTTTATTAAAAAAGAAAGGAATAAAAAGAGTTTATGGGGTTGGAGAAGCTAAACAAAATAAAAGAACATAAGAGAAGACATTACCTTTAAATCGGGTAACTCCACTTGGTTTGAACCAAAAGGGTTTATTGATGTGCTTTCTGCCTAAGGTAAGGCTTCTATGATGAAGAGAGGGATATTGGGAGATTATTTTAGTAGAGTATGGACAAGACAAAGGGATTTAGAAGTGTGTGATATGGGTAGGAAGTGGGGTATTTTTATAAGGGAGAGGACGAGTTCTTTTGGAAATCTTGAAAATATTATTTTATTATATAATGCTTTTCGGTTTCTAAAGGTCCAAAAATAATTAAAGTAGAAGGTAAGGTGTACCATGTTCGAAATAAAATTATCCAATAAGAATTGGATAGGTTTTGGACATTATTTTAAACTTTATCTTCATATTTATTTAAACCATTCATTAATGACATAAACAATGCCTCACCATTGTGTCATTAATAATTTTATTTATTTGATGTCTAATAATTATAAAAAAATTACCATGATGTAGAAAATATTTTTATCTTTATAATGAATATTTTTAGTAAAGAATATAACTTGTATAACCCCGTGTAAAAATTGTTTTAGTAAAAAAGTACATGTTTGTGACATTTTTTATTTTTACTTTAAATAAAAGGTGTTAATGTCATTATCTTACCCAAGTGGCTCCATGGGGTCCCACAAATTGAGCCATGGTTTTTAGTGGTCTCCCGTGACTCATAAAATAAGTTTAGGACATGTTTAAAGATATTTTTATATTTGTATAATATCATTTTTACCTCAAATTACCCTAATTACCTTTAATCGCGGTTAACAAAACTCAAAAGTTACTATTCACCAAAAAAATATTTTCATCCTATTGAAAACAATTTTACATACTAATGAAAACCATGTATGTAGGATTTTTGAAATTCAATTCATATAAGAGGTAAAGTTTCATTTAAATGAAAAATCAGTTCTTTAACTATCACTTAGTGGTTTCACTATTCATCAGCAATTGAAGTTTTTCAGAAAAATAACAAAAAATCACCGTAAGCTATATTTGATATTAAAAATTCAAAAATGATGTCAATTCTACCAAATTAAAAACATATAATTTGCATTAATTAATTTTATAATTAATTCCCGTTGTCAAAACAAATAGCGTGTTTTTAAGAAACAATATCTATCAAAAGATTGACACTTGTTTATGTCCAATTTCTAAGTGAAATTAATTAAAATGACCACCATTGGATTAAATGGAAAAAATATATTCTAATTACACTTTATAACCAATTAGAAAGATAATATAACCATATAAATTAGTTATATTAAAAGGAGGTTTTGAATTAAAATAGAGCATTTTTCACTATTCATTAAAAAATGAACTTTATCGGAAAAATAAAAAAAATTACACAAAGTAAATTTTGATGTCCTGATTCTAAAGATAGATTTTATTTTGTCAAATATAACATATAAAATTGACAAAAAGTGGACACAAAAAGGGTTCGCCATTAAAAGGCGGTTAATCGACCTTTTAAAGATTATTAGAATATTTATGCTTAAAATTGGATTCATTCGTATTTTAAGCCTTTATCATTTATTGGGTAATTGTTAAAATATTTAACAAAAATATATAATCATTTTTTAGTTATTTCTGTTCATTCCCTCCATTACAACGGTTTGACGTTAACTACTATTTAAAAATATATTATTATATTATTAGTGTGCAACGTAAGATTTCGAAGAAACTCGTTGTTGCATATTGGGTACGACATCAAAAATAGCATCCCCTTTAAAGTAATATTAGTATCTTATTCACAAATATTAATAAATATGAAAATGTCATATTCTTTATTTACCTGGGATGTTACAAAGGCTGTGAAATTCCTATGAGTTTACATTCAGTTACAATCTATTATGGAATTGTTTTGTAATAGAAGTTATCATAAATACTTGATTTAAGAATTATGAAGATTTAAAATAAAAAATATATACATGGTTTCATAAATATTTGAAAATAAGATAAATAGAATAGGTAACATATGTGTTCATGAATATCATAATAAGATATAAAGGAAAGAATGAAGAGGCTTATGATCTCTGCTATGCAATAAATTAAAGAAGAAGAAGATGTGTATTACAAAAGTGAAAGTGTGAAGAATTAAAAAATCAGAAAAATGATGTGATGAATCATTTTTGGAAAGCTTTATTTGGTTGTTGAAAAATTAATTTTAAAATATTATCAATCCTAGAATCGCATGCAATGTCAGTGGACTACAGTTCAACACATGTGAAAGATATATCCTTTTTTCGTATACCACATGGATTTTTTACAAGTGGATATGTGATATCATGTTGTTTCAAGATCATTACATGGGCTAGATAATCTTATTTAGTAGTTAAACTTCAAAATCCATATGTTCATGTGGCTATTATTGTTTGTTTCATTCAGAAGATTCATTTTACTCTAATAAGATATGATGGTTTTTTAAATGATGAATGAATAAAAAAAATTGAACTTCGATTCACCCCCTCCCCCCAAATGGTCCCATAGATCCAAAATAGACCTTTCACCATGGAAGGATCACTTAGAAATAATTTAATTTTTGTATAAGAGGGGATCACATTGAGGGTCCATCAGTTCTCATATGGAGAGAATGATAGTGGTTTGGATGGGTTTAGGTTTCAATCATCTAATTACAATAAGTTTCATGTCCCAACATCAATATGTGCAACTTGGAGATTTAGAGATACCATCTAGATTTAATCCATCACGCATATATGGGAATTTGATTTTTTTGGATTTAGTTCACTCATCCATTTTTATTAATTTGAAAAATCTTTGGTTTGAGCTAGAGAGTTTTCATTGTTAAAGGATTATAAAATGGTAGGAATTCAAGAGTTCAGGTAACAGTTGTCGGTAGGAGGAAAACTATAGCACAATAGGGGTATTGAGGTATAGCATTAGAGAGTCAGTTATTAAACCTTAAAGGGGGTACAAAAATCCTTTTTCTTTGATGAATATGAATGAAGAAGATCCCCCACCCTTGAATAATGAATGTGGGGAAGATGTTTCCAGACCCTCAATACACGTGTTAACTTATGACTATTAATATTATTATTATTGTTATTCTTGTTATTATTATTATGTAAAAATTACAATAAGAACATAACATATGACATGCCATAATATCATTATACACATTCCTCATTTATTACAATCACACAAGAAATTAACTTATTTTGATTTCAAATATAAATCACACAATACTACTTATAATATATTTATAACAACCAAAATAAAAATGACAATATTAAATAACACATCATATATTTACTTTAAAAAAATCATAAATCATTGGATCTATTGAAACAAAAAGTAAATTCACTCAAATATTTCATAAATAAAGTATGAAATGTTTAAATATATTTAGAAATTGTTAAAATAAGTTTTATGTGTTTTTACAGGAATTAAAGATCACTATACATGGTCCTTGGATCATCCACTAGATCACGCATCTCCTAAATTATTTATAAATATTATGTTTTTAACCATTTTATTCTTAATAATATAAACTAATAATATATAAATATAATACATAATTATATTTTTCAAAATAATAATATATTATTACAAATTCAGACATTGAATTCACTATATTGTTGTGAACCAACCATATATAGTGTCTGTGATCACTCCAGTATTCATTTAATTCATCATAGATTTATAAAAAATCTTGGAGGGTGAATTATTCTATCACCAAATTAGGTATATGAATGTTGAATATCTCCCCTTTTTTTGTAATACTTGAGTGTTTTTATAACCATTGTTATTTCTGCCACCTCTTATTGTGTATTAAAATTGTGAGAAGTTACTTTATATTGAATCTATTTTCATGATTTTGATTTAAAATTTCAAACTCTCAACTCCCCATATGAAATTATATGAGTATAATATGAGATATGAGTTATAAACTCTGAGTTAAAATCTCACAGACACACACTTCAATATTTAATAGATAAAATATCATAAAATCAATTTACTATAAGATTTTCATAAAATATTTATCTAAAAATGAAATACGATTCTATTCCATGGAATTTATGGCGCATATCTATCTATAGGATAAATCCTCAAACATTTCATATTAGAATCTCTTAATAAACTCTCTACTAAATAAAATTGATACTAATTTGTTTTTTGTAAATTTTAAAAGGCTAGGCTTATCTAATTAAGCCACAACATAGTTTGTAAATTATAGGTAGCTCCCATAAACTTCTATAACTTCTCATAATAGACGCATTGCAATGTCGTATCCCAATTATCATCAACTCTCTATCATATATATATGGTTCTTATTGTACTTCATATGGATTATCATTATGATGAAATCCTTATAGAATTTATATATTATATCATAAGTCTTTTAATAAGATATCATGGATATAGATTATCAGATAATAAATTATCCTCTAAAAAGAGCCTTGTCTTCCATTATCCTATCCATGAAACATTCATTTTTCAAGTCCCAAAATTATATAATGCATCCACAGACCCTATATAGTTTCATGAAAAGAGTAAAATATCCCATATTTATTATGAGTATAATATTCAATTCCATTTTTAGTAGTGTTTCTCCCACCATTCCCTTTTTCGGTTTCTATAGTCTAGATTTCCCCATAAGATCATATATATGATTTCCTTACAAACCCAATAAAAAAACACATCAATTCCTACTCAAAATATATCACTAAAATATCACTCTCTTTTCTCTTTTTCATGAACCAACCCCACCGAGACATTCCCTAAGACAAATATTAGACAAATTGTAACCCCAATTCCCACCTTTAATAAGAAAGTTGTTTAAGAAAAATATTGATGATAAAAATGTCACAAGTGGGGTGAATTAACCTCTATGAATTAAAAAACTATTCTCCGATAGATATACACCAAAATGAATTGAAAATTAATATAAAATATGGATTAGAACCTCAACTATCCTCGATACATATAAAAAATTGTTAATAGAAAAACTTAAGACGTCACAAGCATATACATAACAAATCAAACTAAACAATAGAAGTGATCATAAACATACGCGTTAGGTTCCTACTATGGACTAACAATGTCCAATGTGTATAGAGATTTTTAATTCATCTCTGAGACAATGACCTAAAATTGAAATATCTATATTTAAGTTTCCCATAACTACCCATATCTTACTAAAATATTCCTCACCACATAATTATATAATATATTCCTATCTAACCACATTAACAAAAAATAAAGACCCTTTACTGACAACTCAAACAATTTATATCATCATTCTTCCCAATGTAAAATGTCTCGTATTAAATTCCTACATTTAATTATATTAAATAGATAAAAATAAATAACTATCTAACCATCCAATAATCCCATCTCTCATTGTATGTTTGTTTATATATGTGTTGAGTCTTAGGTGGAGTTTATGTAGTAGATGATTTGTTTACATCATCACCCCAATAACATAAAAAAAAGAATACATGAAATACCTATTCTAAAAACTCTTTCAACCTCAAACCTCTTCAACCATCATTATAAAACATTTTTACTGAAAACTGCTCAAATTCATAATCCTAGATATTTCTAAATCACCCATGATAACTAGAAATTTGAAAAAAAAACAAATTCATGATAATGCCACAGACCAACATGGGTTTAACCCAAACCAGATAGTAGATCTAATCTATGGAATGTACTGAGAGGCATTATCAATCCTCTCAGGCTAGAAACTAGATTCGGGCATCATCAGAGTAACCAAGGGGAATGGTTTTTAAAAAAATAAATAAATAAAATGAACAACAGAAATAAATATAGCATCCCAAAATATATAACTATCCAACATGAACATCATTTACAAAAAGATAAAAACATAATAATTGAAAACCAATAACTAAACTTGACCTGATGACAAAAACATCTCCACATAAACCTGAGGGTCACACTCTAATATAAAAAATAACTATCACCCATCGAAATAATTTCCAAGAGAAACCTATACCCTAAACTAAAAACAAGATATAACTATAGAAGTGAGTATTAACATATATTAGTCTTGCGTAAAAAAAAATATATTCCCAATGCACATTCTTTAAATAAAGCAGTATCAACTTCAGGATTGAGATACAATATATAAAAGTAATATTTTCAAAAAAAATTCTCCTTAAAATATGAATACATTATATTTCCCTTTTTAACACTTTAAAAAAATTTTTTCCAAGGGGAATATATTTTCATTTCAAATAAGAATAATCCAATTTCATTTGAAAACAGAGTTATGGACTGAAAGCAATTTTCCAAAACAATTTTCATTAACCATAAAAGCTAGCTAAAAACGTTCCAAGCACATACATCACACATGAGAGCACCAAAAATGATCATATAACTAGGGTAATAGAAATAAGCATGAAAGGATAACCAACCAAAAATGCATCTCAATCATCTCAATCACTCCATCCCCTATGGGGATTTTTTCTTCGAAATATTCCTGCAGGAGCAGCGCTCCCCGGGACTGAGGAAGGGTGGAGTGGATGGCTTTGGTGTAATTCCCTTCCAACGAAGTTCAACTTTCTCGTGTGGAGGATACAGAATTGTGTGCTTCCTTATGATGATAACATCATGTTCCTGGGGATTAGTATGGCCTCTCATTGCTGTTGTTGTCCAGATTTCCGTGAAGAGACGTTATCTCACATCTTCGTAGCAGGAGATTGGGCCTAATCTGTGTGGGATTGTTTGGGTGGTTTCTTCGGACTGTCCTTCCAGGCGGAGAGCATGGAGGGCTTCCTGTCTGGCTGGTTCCAGGGAGTGGACACAACTAGTAAACAAAAGGGCGCGGGGCTGTCATTTTGAGCGCCGGCTGCTGGGGGCTGTGGCAAGCCAGAAACCAGGCGAGGTTCAAGGAGACTCCATCAACGGGGAGGGCGATCATTTCCAGGATATGCTTCACTTTGGCAGACTGGCTTTCCCTTACAGGTAGCTGGAAGGATGTACCAATGATGAATGCGATGTTTGGAGCTCGCGGGATGACCCAGGCATCTGGTATCAGGGGCCAGGGGAAGTGGGTGCAGTGGCATCCGTCAGAGGTGGGCTTGAAGTTGAATATCAATGGATCATGCCGACAGGGCGTGATGTGAGGGGGAGGGTCTGTCTGGGACGGATTGGGGAGTGTGATCCTATAATTCTTTGCGAACATTGGTACTGGAATCTAACTTCAGGCGGAGGCCAGAGTGGTACTTACAGGACTCACCTTTTGCAGAAAGAGGGGCATCGACCTATGGCAGGTGGATACGGACTCCCGGGATACCCATGATGCACTTCAAAGTAAAGGTAATTTCCCTGGGAAAATAATCTATATGATTAGGGAATGAAAATCCATAATGACCAGGAACACTAGCGTTACACATACCTGGCGAGATTGAACAAAGTGGTGGATCATCTGGCATCTCATGATTGCAATGACGTCTCAGTCAATTGTTTTTGTAATGTTTCTCAACTGAAACCTGAGGGGGTGAAGTTGATCCATGGTGATTCCCTTGTCCTATAATATTTTTGGCCCCCTTAATGCTGTTATTTTTTTGGTAAACATTTCGTGAATAAAAAACGAAATGATGATGATGATAATAGACATGTGAGAACCTAGGAGCCTCTAAAATAATCCAGAACATACTATATATCTTAACTCAATCTAGAAAGTGTACCTTACTCGATGACATAAAATTTTTCACACATGCTTGATCACTCCATAAAAGGTCTGATTGAGGGGAACTATCCCATATCAATAAGAAAAAAAACATATCAAATTCACTATCTTGGGATACTAGTCAAAGAGTAACCATAACTACTGCAGTAATTGTTCTCAAAAAAATTTCTAGTTATACAAGGTTCACATGTCAAGAGTATAAAGGGGGTGATCAAACTGATTCCAACCAAGCCACCAATCATATAAAAATATATCATATTTAATTAATTAACAAAACAATAATCACCCTAATTCACCCCAAGGATCAATATCTTACCTTAAAACTATTTGATCTCAAGAGAGTGCACAACGAGGATCTCTAATTCCTCTCAAATTAAATGGGTCATGAAGATTCTATAGAAAGGAAGTACCACCCATTCAATATAATGGATTATTAGGATTCCATAGA
This sequence comes from Viscum album, assembly GCA_963277665.1. Taxonomy (NCBI): domain Eukaryota; kingdom Viridiplantae; phylum Streptophyta; class Magnoliopsida; order Santalales; family Viscaceae; genus Viscum; species Viscum album. The sequence goes on along the minus strand of OY728123.1, from coordinate 410,803,167 downwards.
TAGTACATCCCACCCATTAAATAAAAACATGTTGGGAAGATTTTCCCAGGAGGGTTTTCATAATAACCATTTTCACCAACTTTATAGAAATTCCAAATGGGACTTAATTTCCCTTTTTCAAAAAAAAAAACAAATCAACCTTTCCAAAAAAGGGCGCAAAGAGACCATTTCCCATTTTACAACAATTTTAAAAAATATCATATATATACTCACACCACATGTTAAATCCAAAATCACTTTCACTAAAATGAAAAATGTCCCACACATTGACATCACATGTTATTCCATTTTCATGAGCCAAATACACACCACTTTTAAGTGAAACCCCAGTTATAAATCCATTTGAGAAACCCCAAACCACAATTTTAAATTAAAAAAACATTTCCAAGGCCAATACATGATTTAGAAACCGATAATACCTTATAAAATACAATTATTCATTTTACGAAACACTTGATGTTTATCACATAAAAAACAATGCCATATACATTATTACAATTTTTAAAACAACCTCATTTCACATAAAAAGTAATTATTAAGGTCACACATAAATATTTAACATATAAGGAGTGAAAAGAATAAAACCAAAAATTATAAATTTAAATGGAAATTAAAAAGTAAAACCTACCTCAACCTCCTAGCGGTTCAACAACGCAAAGCAAAACAACCTTTTGAAGGCTCAAGGAGGAAAGAACATATAAGAAAAACCCTAAAACACCCCAACATAATCCAAGGTAAAAAACTACCCTTTGTCCACAAGACCATGTTAGAATAATAAATCTAGAGAAGATTGAAATAAGAATGGGGAGGAAGAAGCTAAGATGGGATTTCCTTGAAAATCTACCCCAAAACATTGAAGGAACACTAGAACCACACCATAGGAGAGGAGGAGATCCATGGAGACGAAGAGAGGAGGCCACTTAGGGTCTCTTGATCCAGGGGATGAGGAAATGGTCATTTTGGGGTTAGATCTCAAAAAGGATAGTAATGAAATTTCATTATTTATAATATTTGTGAAGCACCCACGGTTTGGATGCATGGTTTGTAAAACCATGTGCCAACTATTCGAAATGGTTCTATCAAAATAGGAGAATTATGAACACACCTAATCCATAGTTTTTAAATCTGTGTATGGGTAGTTCACCCTCAACAAGATTCATCACCATGCCTTCATGATTTCATGGGATATAACTCATAGTTGCCTCTAACCATGCACCAACTGTGCACCACCCACTACCATGCCCAAAAACAAAAATTTTCAATAAAATCCCCCAAACCAACAAATGAATAAACATGGATCCAAAAATATAAAAAATATTACCTAAAAATTAAAACATGTCACACCTAGAACTAAGGGGGAAAATGGTGAAAACACAAGGGTATGGAAATTATATCCAACATAACACTTTCCACCCCTAAAAAGCCATAATATTCTCTAGTTGATCAATCAAGGATAATTGATTTCCACAAATTCATGATTCAACATCTCAAATTAAGATAACCTAAATCACCACCAAATGAAACTCATACCACAAAATTTAAATGAACTAGAGAACCCAACCAACATCCTAATACATGGTGGAGGGATTAAACCACATTTCTACAAAAGCCCACATTTCTCCCAAAATGAGAATGGAAAGAAATTATCAATCATAAAACAAATCCACATATTTATAAAACCAACATAAGAACCACACCATATTACCAACATTGGAGGCTCAAATGGACTCCCCACCATAAGAAACCAACTAGCTTCAATCAAAATTATAAGAAACTACAATGATACCCGTGATGGATCACCCCACCATTTAGGAACTAAAATACATATAACGACATGGGAAACCCAACATGGGCCAACCCAAGACTCTCCACATAGTCCAAAAAACCACACCACATATAGGAGAACATGATGAGGGAAACTACAACCCAAGATATGAGACAAAACCAAAACTGACTCATGAAGGATAACCTCAATAGGAAAACTAAACCTAGAGTTGCATCTGAAAAGGAACACATTGTAACTTCAATAAAACAAATCCATCATAGATCCTTTTAACTAATTATTAAATCATCAATCTATAAGGATCGTAACATGTAAATGAGGTCTACAACTATTTCCATAAATTGGGACCTTTCAAGATGAAGAAACTATAATTTGGAAGCTTAAACTATCCACATCCTTGTATAGAATATAGAAACTAGGACAAAGTCCATCACACCCCTAGGATTTCTGATTACATGTCGTATTCACTCTGAGGCCATTGGATGGAGCCATAATGTTTGAAACATCAATTAATTCATATTCAGGACCTACTCATCCTTGATCGGGACACCTTCCTTCCACCAAAACATGTAATAAAAAACTACACACACATCATTCCCTTTTAGTTTAAATAACAAAAATTAGGAACAAGAAACTCAATGAGGCACACCTCTACACAAGAAATCAAAAATTTTCAAATTTTCTAATGATAGGAATGATTCCATTGAAAGAGAATATATCATGAGATCGACAACACCCAATTTTACAATTTAAAGTGTAAATAACACAAGGGAATACTACCCAAACAAACCATTACAAAAAACAATCACCCGTACAAAGGGAATTCATACTAAGACCAAACAGTAACATCCTCTTACAAATTGGTTCCCCTCCACTTCCTAGAAATACCCCAACTAAACCATTTCAAGTGGCTTCAGCGTCCACAAGAATGAAAATTCATTGATTCACTCAAAAATAATGGCCTCTTTTGGTCTATCATTCCATACAGATGAAACACTCAGATCCTGAACATAGAAGAAACAATTGACTGATAAAGAGGCATTTTAATTCCACAACATGAACCAGTAGATTCAAGTCGAATAACCATCTCTTTACTAAAATTATATGCACCAATCCAAGGAATCGAAGGAAGATTGGATGATTCGGTCACTCCCTCCATCACATACTATTCATGAACTTCTTGCCTCAACACAATGACAAAAGAAGCTAAGACAAACTCTTACACCATTGACTACAGATCAGGAAGAATCCCATTCTCAAATTGTCAAAAATTTAGGGAATTTTCCCCAGCCAACTCTGAAGATAATATACTAGATCTACAAAATGAAAAAAAATACACCAGCACCGAGTCATTACCTTTCAAATGATAGGGCATATATATCCCCTTCTCCACCTTCATTATCTTAGAGAAATGTTGCTAGATGAACAAATCCTTGAATAACTCATAGGTAATATCATCCAAAGACTGGGTTAGAGAAATCAACTTCCACTATTTCCATGTTGGTCCCTCAATCATAAAGGTATAAAACCTTACCTTTAACATATAAGGAAACTAAAGGAGACAAAAAAATCTTTCAATTTTCAATATCCACTATTTTGATTCAACAGGATCCTTTGGAAAATGAAAGATAGGTGGATTTAACTTTCAAAACGTAAAAAATAAATCCTTAGGTTGATCAATTGGAGGGTTAACTAATGGTAAACCGGTCACAACAACCCCTCAAGTATTAATCAAATCTTTATGGGGTATACACTAGATAAAAAGAAATCCAAGATCTAAATCAAAAACATCCCACCAAAACGAGTTCTCAAGCTCAAACACCACATAATAAACATTCCCTGAAACATATGGAAAACAAGCCACATGACCACATGCTATAAAAACTTCAATCATTCCCTATCGAAAATATTTTCAAAAGATTAAAAATTTGGTTGGTTGCACAATCACCAATGGAATCCCATAGAGTCGCACTGACATGCACATCTCTGTGCCTACACTGGAACCCATCCACTCATGAAAACTTTTGAACTCATCCATCTATATCATCATCCATCAATTATTTCCACACATCTATGTGCATGTTAGCACCCATGGAAATACCAAAGGTCAAAACAGAACATTTCAATTTTCTAAAAGAAAATATTCAACCCAATATTTTCAAATTCTCAATACACTTTCCTTTTCAACATTCCTAAATATTTTCAAAAGATCACATATTATTCAATAAAAACACATTTATGAATTCCAAAATTCATTTTATTTCATTTCATTCAAAAATGAAAATCACATCAGTTCTTTCTAAAATCACAATTCAACCCATTCAAACCATTTTTATAAACTCATAAACTCCCATCCCATCAAAATAATTTGATTAAAAACCCTCTTCTTCTCATTTTAAAACAATCTATAAAACCATTTTCAAAATATATTTCTTTTTATAAAAATATTCAATGGGATACATGTTTTGATTAAAGAAATATATATTCTAAATATTTCTTCAAAATTATTCTGAATTCCCATTTCCCTTCTTTCTAAAACTAAACCATTATAAATTTAATTATAGATTTTACAATTCTAAAACAAGAGTTTTTATAAAAATTTTCAAAATCATGGAAGGCACAACACAATTCTCAAGGGGAAACTGGTTTTCATGGGTGAGTTGGCCATATGGTTGGAGTCCATATGCTAATCATGCCACCATCATCGAGAGTCTTATAAGACCATTTCCCCAGCCATAAATGGCTTTATAGACCCTGCGAGCTCACTGAGACCATTTTCCCAAGTCTATTTTCATTTCCCAAACACAAAACAACCAACAAGAACTAGATAATCCAAAAGAAAGCCAACTTCCCATTGAAACTCAAGGTATTGTGTAGAAAGTATTTTCCAGACACTACATTAAACTTACTCCCCATGTTCTCACATCCCTACAACTTCTACCTTGAAATCCTAAATAAAAAAGGGCACTCTAAAATCTAGGTCCTCTAAACAACCATCCTCCTTTCATTTCATTTTGTCATGAACCAACCTGGGTCAATCCTAAACTGGTCACCTGAGCCAATCTGTGACCAGGCCTGAGAAGCATTACCAATCCTCCTGGGCTAGAAAATAGTGTATGGGATCATTCAAGTAACCAAGGGAACAATATCCCCCAATATAATAAAATAAACCGAATAATGAAAATAAAGAGAGTATCCCAATAAATTCAAATATCCAAAGAGAACATCATTTACATAAAGATGAAAATACAAAAACAGAACAAAAAAATCCAAATTAGAACTGACGACCACAAAATCTGCATGTGACCCCAAGGGTCACTCTACAACACTAAAATCAACACATCGCTCAAGGAGATCGGCATAAAGAGACCTGCACCATAGGGTGAAAACAAGGGAGAACTATAAGCATGAGTATTAAAACGCTGTAGGTGTGTTTGAATAAATCTATTCTCAATGCACTTTCATTAATTAAATAACCAAAAACTTAAAGTTTGAGATACAATATATAAGACTGAGCTTCTCCACATATTTACACATTAAAATAAAAACACTGTCCATATCTATTTTTAGCAGTTTAAAACCAAATTACTTCCATGTGGAATCCATTTTTATATTAACAAATTATAATAAAATTTCATTTGAAAAGAGAGTCATGTAGTGAAAGAAATTTCCAAAAAAATCATAAACCTTGAAAGATAACTCATTACTATCCAATTTAAATACATCACTCATAAGAGAACCAAAAATGATCATATAAGAATGGCAACGGAAATAAGAGCACAAGGATTACCAACCTAAAATACATCTCAATCATCCGCTGTAGAAACCTCAGATCCAATAGACATGGGAGAACCTAAGAGATTGTGGAATAATATAGAACAAACAATACATCTTGAATCATCCTAGAAAGCACTCCTCACTTGATGACATCAAATTTGTCCCACTCGCTTGATTGTACCCTAAATGGTTTAGACAAGGAGCATTATACCATGGAAATAATAGTAAAATTGATACAATTCTCCATTATGTTCCACCATTCAGAGCATAATCCTAACTACTATAGTAATCATTCTCTAAAAAATATATAGGTATGCCAGGTTCCTATGTCAAGAGTATAAGGGGGACATCCAATAGATGCCAACTAAACATCCAATCACATGCACATATATCATATATAATTAACTCACACAATATTCATCACCCCGAGTCATCCTAGGGATCAATATCTTTCTTTAAAACCACTTGATCTAAAAGGAGTCCACACCAAGGATCTGTCATTCAACTCAAAGTAAATGGGTCACGAGGAGTCCACAGTGAAGGCGTCCACCCCCATCAAAAAAATATTATGATGATTTAGTAGTGAGTACATTCCTTTTATTAAATATAAAAAAGGAAATAATATTAACCAAGTAGGATTTTCATAATTATCATTTTCACCAACTTTACGTATGTTCCAAAAATCCTTAAGTGCTATTTTTCAATGAAATAAATCCATCATTCCAAAAATTGTGAAAACAGACCATTTTCCTTTTTTAATTATATTTTTAAAATTCCCATTTCAGTACTCACACCACATGTGAAAACCAAATATCACTTTCACAAGAATTCCAAATGGGCCAGACATCAAAATCACATGTCATTCCTTTTTCAAGATCCAAATGCACACCCCATTTAAGTCCAAACCATTTATAAATCCATTAAATAAAACCCAAACCACCATTTTTTATTTAAAAATATTACCAAGGTCAATCTACACTTTATGAACCACAAATAACTTACAAAAACTAACAATCCATCCTATGAAACACTCGGTGTGCATCATATAATAATAAATTCTCATATGCATCAAAGAAATTATGAAAATCACCTCATTTCACATCAGAAAATTATTTCAAATATAAAGCATCAATATTTAACATATGAGGAAGGTGTGAATATAATTAAACAAACAATTCTTAAATTTAAAGGGAATGTACATTGGGAAACATCCCTCAACCTCATGGTGCCTCAACAACACAAACCCAAAACAACCTTTTGAAGGATCAGGGAAGCAAGAACATCAAAGATAAACCCTAACTAAGAAAACCCACCAACATAAACCAATGGAAAAAATGAGCCATTGGTCCACGAGACCATGGTATAAGAGTAACTCAAGAGAAAATTGGAATAATAATGAGGAGCAATAAGAGAAGAGAGGATTTTATTGTAGGGATAGCCCAAAACATAGAAGAATCATCAATCCAAACAAAGGGATATAAGGAGAGACTTATAGAATAAGGTAGGATGACCCTTAGGGTAGTAATAACTAAGTGAGGATGAAATGGGGGTTTTGGGGTTAAATCCTTATGACAATAGAATTGGAATTTAAAAAAAAAATTAGATCCAGGTATCACATGCGGTTTAGCCGTACAATTTTGTATACCACACACCAACCCAATGACATGGTTCTTTCCTAATTTTATAACCATGTTCACACCTTTTCATTCGTTTTCCTAGTTATTCTTGGGTTATGTAACCTCAACCAAAGACATCACCAAGGTCGCATGGTTTATTTGGCTAAGACACACAGTTTCCTCTAATAGTGCATCAATCATGCACCACCTTATGCCAATACCAAAACTCTACTTTTCAATAGAAACCCCTTAAGGAACTAAAGAAAAATTGTGGAACCCAAAATAAATAGAATATTACCTAAAAATTAAAACTCGTCACACCCAAAACTCTAGAGGATTGTTGTGAAAAGAGAAAATCAGTTGTGATAGTAAGTATTCATTGCACACATCAACATCCATAGACATAATTACAACCATATGATTTTTCATTTATCGTTCATAACATCTAAACATAACTCGCTTAAAAAACACAATTTTAATTCTAATAATTTTAGAACTAACTATAATTACAACACCATTGGTAATGATAATCCCTATTAATTATCCATTGTTGTTATAAAACACTAGTAACTATAACACCAGAGTATTAGATAGAATTAAATGTCACCAACCTATCTCATAACCTCTACTACAAGTCTTATATACTAATCCATAATACTCGTATCATAAATGAGGGAAATCCAAAATTATAATGCAAGTGATATGTCCCCAATGAGATTATTTGGAATGAACCCATATAGATTCTAGACAACCCATATATAAATTATGTATAAAATATATCAACCTCCAATGTGTGGAGTGACCACCATTACAAAGTCACATAACCACTAGTAACATACCAACATTGTTCAGAAAAAACTATTTTTGAAACATTCAACTTTTAATGAGTCTTATGGAAATCGTATGAAACTTGGACTGAATCAATGAAAAATGTATTAAATAAAATATTAATTCCTCGTAATCAAAATTATCAAAAAACATAAGATCAACACAATGGAACACCGCCATATAGATATGTTATATCATCATGAATATAAAATAATAATCCATTTTAAATTCAAGAAAATTCATATAACCACATAAGATAAAAAATTAATCAATTATTGTTTTTAAATACAATCATTGATCTATAAAAAAAATTATTTTAAATTTAAAAAATAAACATGAAAAATTTAGGGATTAATTAAGAAACTCATTGCAAGCTCTAAATTTTAATAATTATTTTTTAATAAAACTAATTTTATCCCGACATTCAAAAATTACACAAATAAGATTTATCCAAATAGAATAAAAATTCAATAAAGATATAATAAAACTTTCCTAAAATTCTCATTACCCCTTATTGCACATTTTCACTCTCCTTACCATGTTGTACCTTCTCAATCTACCACACTATGAAAAACTCAGAAAAACTATTCCTATGGAGATAAGAGATGATGTCTTGTTGAAATAAAAAAATTGATTAATCCCTCCTTTTATAAAAATAATTTATTCCTTCCCTATAAGTTCAATCCTATAATTTCATATTTAATTCACATAAAACCACATATGACTAGATTACATTTCTAAAGTTCAATGAAGGATAATTTCCCCACAATAATGTTAAAAATTCCCCCAAAACATTATAATAGTATATATATTTTAATTCCTAAAATAATGTTTTAAATATTAATTAAACAAACATATAGTCAACTATTATTTCATAAAAAGTCATTCATTTCTAAATTTTACCAAACTATTTTTCTATAATTAAAAACAATATATAAATCTAATGGAATGCTCTAAAATTAAATTTCAGACCCCAAAACTTTATATTTTACCCATTATATTCGACAATAATAATGATTCCCTCGGTAAAATTTTAAAAAATATAAAAAAATACATATTTTTATAGATCAGATAATAATTGATCTAATGAATGTAATTCACAATGACTCAGTATGTTTGCTATCTCTTGAAGTAATAAATGATGTGAATGATGTTATTGAGATGTAATCATTACTCAACTTCAAATAAAGAATATTTTATTTTTATGGAAAGTGTAGATGAAGTGTGTTTTAAATTTTATCCAGGATGTAAATAATTTAGTAAATTGTTTCTTCTCATGGTCTCATTAAATTTAAATTCTTTGAGTAAGTAGATAAGAATATTATTTCATATGTTTTTTGTTTTATTAAAAAAGAAAATAATTGTTGGATAAAATATTTAGGGGTCTTACTACAATGTATCTAAGATGATTGGAAAATTAAGATTAATATATGATGAAATAGATTTATATCTAAACAACTTATTTTATTCAGAACCTATTATCCTGAGACCCGTAATAATGAAACCAAATGTGTCATATTGTGTATGAATTTATTTAAATGTCCTAAATAATAATATAATAAGAATTTCATATCAATCAAGGGTCACCTGAGATACACACGCACCCACATGCATATCTCATAAAGAAACAGGGAAACCAAACATTCACCCCACATGAAAATCATATCAAGAAAGGGTCTTAAATAACACACATTGGAAAGCATGCCACATCATAAATTCAATATAAAAAGTCTATCAAATGTTAAGGACTTACAACATTAGTGATAAGACTTTAATTACCACGATTCATTTTCGAACCATGTCAATGCAACAATGATTCCGAGAACCAATCTATATTCCATAAAAGAAGACTTCCAGAATCGGGATTTTGTATGGAGAACATCTTATGGGCTTTTAGGTAGATCAAATTTCTGAATAGAATAATATATTTATGATAGAACTTATTTTTTCAAGGGAAGTGTGAAAATTCTCTAGATTCATCATATATCAATTAATCAATGAATAATTCTATATTATATCCAGATAGAATCCATTGATCGAGACAATATAGATTAGTTTGGTGATTATCCTCAATATATGAGAGGAATCATGTTAAAACATAAAAAACTTATCATTTCAGTGTTAATGTTATGATCCATGGTTGAAATGCCAAAGAGGGGGAGGGAGAGAATCAATTCTATTGAATGAGATATTTTAAGAACATTTGGGTGGAGTGAGAAATTCCAGTTGAGTGAGGGTCAAAACATGAGAGATGGTTCTCAAAAAGACATATCATAGAAAAATTATAAGGGTTTCCTTAATGTATCCACCCTTTGGACACCACCAACAAGCTAGTGGGCCTCCCTAACTAGCTGTTGGATGCACTTGTAGGGTGGGGATTGCAAACCGACTGGTCGATAACTCCAGGTAGAAACCTAGGCTTCTAACTCAACCACTGATCGGCCAATGGCTTCGTACTAGCTAAAATATGGAAAATAGGTTCAACCTATTCTACTACCACCTGCACTAGAAAGATGATGGCACCGTAGGTTCAACCTGAGATACTACCATCTCCACTAGCTTCCTAGCAGCACTGTACTATCTATCCAATGGAATACTAGTGGATCTAATCTATTGTTTTTCACCCAGATCCTTCACCTCTGACTCCCTTCCCCCGAACACCCAAATATAGACTTATAAACAAAACAAATATATGTTAAAACAAAAATTAACACAGATTATAATTTCAATAATGTTTTGAATCTCTCACTCTAACGACTTCTCATCCGCAATAAGTTTCTCTAGTGATCCTGCTTCAAAAACTTAATCCATCACAACCATATATTCTATTATCAATCCCATGTTTCCTTTTAGGTATATCCATAATACCGTATAACTTCAAAAAGTTATTTTATCCTCCCCCATATTAACTTCTAGCTCCACTCCATAATCTACACCGACCACACCACAAATGAATCATCTAGTTCCAACTCAAAATTCTCATTATTGAACACATATGATAGATTGGTCTTGAAACTAAAAAGATAATACACATGAAATACATTATGAATTTCTCAATAATGTAATGTTAGGACCAACCATTATTTCATTATTCTAACACTCTCGGTGATCTCAAATAGTACCGCAAACCACAACGCTGACATTCCGTATTTCTATAAATGTTGATTCACTAACAAAGCTGACACCCATAAGAAATCATGATCACCAATAGTATACTCCATGGGTAATCACTATTGGGTAGAATATGAGTATTTCCTTCTATGATCATTCATCAATCACTTCTGAATCCACTTGACCAGATTAGAGGTCTTATATACCATACTTATCCTGATAGTATCTTTCTCACCTGATTCATACGTATACAGTGGTGAATGACATGGTTGATCATAAAAACTCAAACATTTTCATTTTAATTTTATACATGTAGTTTTTATTGTATGAATGATCTTCCATGTCCATAAGATCATACCAAGATCCACTAAAATCCAAGAAAAATTCATGAACCATATCCTCCAAAATAAGGATCAACCTCTCTAACTACCCATCAGTCTATGGGTGTTACATAGGACCCACATTAATCTATGTCCCAATCGCTTTCTACAAACCATTCTGAAACCATGATGTAAAAATAGTATCTTGGTCAGATACTATGCTAGAATGAACTCCAATTAGTCACACTATATCACAAATATATCGTTTTTCTAAAACATCTGTGATATGAGTCTCTCAGATTAGTAAAAAATGATCTTCCTTTTTTATCTATTAAACCAAAACCCACATTGAATATACAAACCATGCAGTACTCGGAAACAAAATAATAAATACCATCATTTAAACATCCCACTTCCACACTATCATAGAAATAGTTCAAAGAAAACTACCAATTCATTAATGCTCATACTTAATTCTGTTATAGTTTAGATAATGTGAGAGAAAACCAGTGATATAACTCATCATAAAAAGCCAATTGAACCATAATATGATATCATGATACATATTCATCGATCTTGTTTTCACTTCCCAATATGACGAATGTAAATTCCTCACTAGATCCACTATCAATGAAGTAGAACCACAACTCTCCCATTGAGAATGATAACATTTTCTCCATCGAAATAAAATCATGGAAATAGTTTGTTCCCCACCAACCACACTTGTATCACTATGAACATATATTCTGAATCTTGATTGAATTTCACCTAGTCCACCATGGTATACATTATAACTGAGGGAAAAAATTCTTTCTGATGATAAAGAAACATCCATAATATAAGATAATATATACTGGGTAGTTAAATCTATATAATACAAGAAATCCATATTCATTTGTAGTTTAAAACAGCAGAATTTCAAACTATAAGATCATTTCTCTCAGTCTTAGAGAACCCAAATTAGGAATTCAAGCATTACCCTAATATGCTCTCAGAATACGAATCACACACACATAACAACATAGTGAACAAAAGGAAGGAACACTTGTTTTAAAAATTAAAAATATTCATCCTATATCTATGGGAGAACATTGGTAACTCAATTTTTTTTACAAAAAATGATATTTAAAAATACTATTTCTTAGTATGATAACATTATAATTTTTATAATTCAGTAAAACATAGAAATTTTTATTTCCAAATCAGTAGATACTATTAATTTCTATATAGAGGTTATTGTTTGTTAAACTCATAACACTGACCTTTAACATTTTTTTCTTCAATCCATTGACTTCCTTGTTCAGTTTCAGCTTCCACGAACTCAATCACCCCATCAATTACACTATTCATGGCACCCAAAGACTAAAATTTTCAATATCCATTAATGTTTAATGAACTTATAATGGTCAATCAAGTATGTTTAAGGATCTTATTTCCACTATTCGGAAATGGCCAAAGAACACTACTGTACTATAGAAAACATTATGAAGGAACTTATGGTGAGAAAATCCTAATGACTTCAATAAAACTTCATGATCACCATAATAACCCACATGATGATTTCTTCATGGAACCACAAAATCACCCACCAAAAAGATGGGAAAAACTCATTCCATTTTATATGTTGTTCTGTTCTCTATCCATTAATTTTTCATCAAAGTCCCACTAAAGCATAGTGTTGCCTCCAAATTTTATGGACTAGAACCTTTGTGAACATGTCAGTTGAAATTTTCATCCATGGGATCATTTATAGCTCAAAAATCAATCCTCTAATAGATTATAAATTAAATGGAATTTCTAGTAAATGTGTTTCATTCTTGTATAAAATAACAATTTTTGGGAAACATTTATTGTAACGGCCTAGCCTTGTTGAATGATAATTGTTTCTAGAAAATGTGTGTTATATTATAATTGAGAAAAATAAATCACTTTAATAATAATGTGAGTATAAATTTAAAGTGACCATCAATTTCGACCCGTATTTGGTGATTTGTCAATATGACTGTTGGAAACAATAATCATAGTAATAAATTCAACAGTACAATAAGTTTTATAAATATAAATTATAATTGATAATTATTGCAGAAATGAGGAATAATGGCCTCAACTAGTAGAGTTATGTCCTAAAAATACCCCTTTTAAATTCTTGGGAATGAGTTAGCATCACTAGACTTCACACTTGACCATAACAAAGTTGAGATTCAACATATTAAGCTTGAACGAAATGGACTATTTGAGAAGTTCATGTTAGTGGAAATTACCACTCAGGTATTGTTATCAGAGCCTCCCCATGAATTTATCACCATCAGATACCATTCACTTATGTCATATGTGGGTGTTAATAAAATGTAGTCAGAATTTGATAAATTGAATTTTTGGATATAAATTGTACTTTTTAGAAAAGATATAAATATTATAATAAACATATATATTCTAAATAATACTTATTTTAATGAAATGGTATGGTTAAATACGTCTATTAAATTAGAAATCATAAAAAATTATTTTTTCAAGTGTCATAAATTTCACTATGCAATGTCACTATACATTTTTTATCATCTATTATGTTTAATAAATAAGAATTTTTTATAATTAAAATTTAATTGTATCATATTTAGAAAATAATTATGCTTAATTTCCATTTTATAAATTAGAATTTCAAAATTAGGTTAGGGTGAATTTATGAGACTTTTCTAAAATACTTTATTTCTTTATGAATAGTAAAAATATAGTTTGAGTTTTTTAGTATGTTTAATAAGATAATAATGATGTAATTATTAATATAAAATATTGGTTGACTGTTTTGGATTAAAACATAATATTAGGTTTCTCCAGTGGCCAATAATATGGGTAAATACCATTGGAAAACCTATGGTTTTGAATTTTCTACTACCAAGGTGTATAAGAAAATTAATAAACAAATCTTCCTATTTTTTCTATAAATATCAACACATTTATTCACTTAAATTCAATTAAAATTAATCCTTCATGAATCTATTATTTTTATACCTCCCAAAGAGTTATCCCAAGGTTTTCTCAATTCCCCAAGGTACCAATCTTCTTGTTTTAGGAGTTACTATTCAAGGTAAGGCGAATCTAAACTTCTCTTTTCCTTTAAAGTTTCCTTTTATGAGGTATGTCTTTCAAATTTCATTAATATGTACTTATGTTCACTTTATTGCATCCCTTTAATATATAAATATTATTTTATTAATTTGATAACCTTGTCCCCTATCTTTTTAATGTTTTCTAAAAACATGCTTCATACTTGTTATGCTGCTATATTTTCTTCTCAATATTTTTATTTTTATTAATAAATTCTCTTGTATTCTTCTGGGAATTTCCAAAAAACATTATTTTATAGGGGTATTAACCTTAATGTAACAATTATCTATTTTATTCTGGTATTATAATATATGAAACCCACCTTAATTTATTGTGGGTAAATAAGGACAAAAAGATCTTATCTTTAATATTTTTTTTAAATGTTGTGATTTTTAAATGAAACTCATTTCTTTTTTTCTGTAAAATCCATTTATGAAAGATTTTATTCTGATATATGTGGCTAAAATTATTTAAGACATGTGAAGGTTGTGTTCATATATCAATCTAATTTATTTGTTAAATAATTTACTCCCTAAGTATCATATGTTTATGCTACAATGCTGAATAACCTTGGGGTTTTTATGGCACCTCGGTGAAAAAACATTGTGATATGATTACGAATGAATCAATTAAATGTTCTAACTACATTTAAATTTTATTATAAATTTTATTTTTACTATGATATTTTTTCTTTCCCTTTTCTAATTAATTTATGATATTCCTGAATATCTTATCTATAATTATCTGAATTACTTGAGAACTACTTCCATTGCTTTCCCATAATAGGCCTTATTCTCACTCGTTTCTTACCATGTTATGAGATGCAGTAATTAAATTTATGATGAATCTATTATGAAGCCTTTCAATTGGATTAGAATTATTTTTTTGTTCTCATGTGTTATGTACATTTTTTCTAAGTAATGAATGTTTAATAGATCCTTTGTTTGTACAATGTATTGAAATGTTATATAAATAAATGGTGGGATAACATAGTTTGTACAAAAGGAAGGTTTAGTTGTTTTTGGAAATTATGATTTGAAAATGTTAAAATGAAACATATAGAAAAATTTAAATATAGAAAAACGTAATTGTATTTTTTCAAGTATTAACTAATTTGTTTCTAAGCTATGAAATGCATGTTTAGATACAAACAAGTGGACACGGTTCTGGAACAGACATAACTAGGGGTGAAAACTCCCACAATATGCATCTGGACAGACTCAACATAACCTGGTACATGGCAATGGTACTTATTTCACACCTCATTTGACACTCCCTAGGTTTATGTTTTGTTAATAAAAAACTATATTAAACCACAATGAAGTATTTATAGAAAAAGTATTTTTTGTAAAAGATTAACATATTCAAGCGTGATGTTTTAAGACATGAAATTACTTTCCAATTATAATATTATTAAATGAAACATGTTTATAACTACGTTTTTATTCTAATATAAAATGGATGGAAATATGAGAAATAACTAAAATAGTGAGCACAATGGACCAGGTGCTGATGGACTTCTTATGGAATCCAAAAGTGAGAACTTCAAGAGACTGATGAATCAACTGACTCGAGTTGTGAGGAATAACTTGAATCAATATAAGATACTAGATTTTCCATGAAGAGAACAACTTTCCATTGAGTACTTTATGTGTCATCGGTCACCTTTTTTAATGGATATACTGGCCCACTAATTGATGAATACTGGAAAAGATCTATATAAAAGATACTTCTACACATTTTTGTTCGAAATAAGTGAAATTCATTGTGTTTGTGTGCCACTTAGAGGGAGAATCTGATTAGTGGTGGGAAATGGTTAATGAATCTAGTACGTTATACCGATTCCATGGAGTTGGAAGTGTTTAGGGAAACCTTTTTCAAAAAATATTTCCCTTGTTCAATGTAAATAAAAATGGAGAACAAATTCCTACAGCTGAAGTAGAAGGAAAATGAATCTGTGGAAAGCTATGAGATGAACTTCACAAGGCATTCACATTACACCACTAGATTTATCATGGATCATAATATGAAGGTTGATAGATTCTTCAGTTGACTGAGACCCCATATATAGAATAATATTACAAATTGGGACTATGAAAACTATAAGGATATGATTAGGAGTGTTGTTAATGTTGAAATGGATTTTAGAGAGATGCAGTGGTCCCATAGATTGAATGAATATAAGATAACATTAGATCCAAACATGTGGAGAATATTTGGTCAAGGAAGAGGAAGAAAGTAATTGAAACCACCAATGTGCAACAAATGTGGGAAGAATCATTTAGGGAATTTCTTACTAAGGAGTGGTCAATGTTACAATTATGGAATAGATATACATATTGATCTAAACTTTAATAGTTAGTTGAAGCCTCAACTTCCCAATGCTAATGAAAAAGGTAAGTTGGTGCAGGCCTATCCTAATGTTCAGTACATTAATTATGGACAGCTTGGGAACTTCTCTGATCACTGTTCAAATACAAAGTTAATGTAGGGGAATCTTCATCAACATCATCATAAGATAGGGGAGAAATATCATGGTTTTTCTATCATGATAGCTTAATCTGAATCTCCAAATGATATGGTGGAAGTTAGTCTCATTGTTATATCAAATCTAGTAAGTACATTGTTTGATTATGCTTCTACGCATTCATTTATTTCATATATGTTTAAAAATAATATAGAATCAATCCATGATCTTATAAAAGTATCACTATCATTTATGACTTCTTGAGGGATTATCCAAGCATCAATATTGTGTAGAAACTCTGGTGTTTACTTTGGTGAGAATAATTTCATCGTGAATCTTGTAGTCATTCCCATTCTGAAAGTTAACAATATACTGGGGTTGGACTATCTCTCAAAGTATAATGTTAAAGACAACTATAGAATAAAGGAGATATCATAAGTCTTGAATGGAAAACCTATATTTCTTTTCAAAGTAGATATATCCCGACATGATCTTTGTTTATAAAAACCTCTCATATCCTTATTTATGGAAATTATCATTGAAGATGAAGAAGGAAATGAAATTATATGAATAGAAAGTGTCCCCATAATTCAGGAATATATTGAAGTATTTCCTAAATAGTTACCAGGATATCCCCCAAAAATAGAGGTAGATTTATCCATTTATCACATTCCTAGTTCTAACATGATTTAAAAGACCTTGTATAGAATGGAAAATGTGGAGTTGGATGAATTAAGGAATCAACTATAATATCTTTTTTATAAGGGGTTTATCCAGTGAAGTGTCTCTCCTTAGGGAGAACATGTCCTATTTCTGAAGAAGAAGGATGGGTTAATGCATCTATAAATTGATTATATAGGAATTAATGGGATCCTGACTAATAACTAGTACACCCTTCCAAGAATTGATGATTTATTTGACCTTCTTCATGGGCCTCAATTCATCTCACTGATTGATCTTTAATCTAGTTGTAATCAATTGAGTGTGAAGAAAGAATAAATATTAAAGACCACCTTTTTATAAAATTATGGGAATTATGAGTTTTTTTATTCCCTTGATCGTGACTAATTATCCATCTATTTTAAGGGATTTTATTAATAGAGACTTTAAGGACTACCTTAATAACTTTCTGGTTGTTTTTATTGATGATATTTTGATATATTAAAAAATTCATGAGGATCATGATGATCATATAAGGGTAATATTGAAAACTATAAGGAAGAAATTCTATTTTTAAAGTTTATAAAATGTGAATTTTGGTTACAAAAAAATTCTTCCTTGGGGAACATCATTACCAATTAAAGAATCACATTTGATCCTACAAAAAAAGGTTAGGGAGGAGTGGCCTCATCCAAAAATAGTAATTGATATTTTTAGTTTACATGGATTAACGGGATATTGTAGGAGGTTTTTGAAAAACATTTCATGACTTTTTAATCCACATACCATGTTAACTCGATAAGGGTCGAATTTTATCTAGACAAAGGAGTGTGAAGAAAGCTTCCAAGAGGTCAAGATGAGACGGTTACTACACATGTGTTAACTCTACCCTCTATCGGATAAGTATTATTTATTTTTAGTGATGAATCTATAAAAGGGATTGGGTGTGTCCTCATTCTAAATGACAAGGTTATTTCTTGTGAATCTTGATAGTTGAAGCCTCATGAGAAGAACTATTATACGCATGATATGGAGATGGTTGTAGTTTTTTTTCCTCAGAAGATGTAGAGGCACTTTCTTTATGTAGATAAATGTGATATATATACAGACAACCAATATTTGAAGTATATTTTCATGAAAAAAGAAAGTGAACATGAGATATAAAAAATGGTAGGAAATTATTTAAGATCTGTATTATTCAATAAATTATCACCCTGAAAGTGAAAACAAGGTTTCAGATGCTTTAAGAAGTAAAGAACATGTTATTTTAGAAATTATGAGGATTAGAGGAGATCCTTTCATCAATGAACTAGTAAAAGTATACATAGGAATCATAAGGGAATGTAAATCATCAAACCTATCCCAAATTATTTCCTAATAATCATTACTAGAGAAGATTATTAAATCTAAAAGGGAAGATCCTTTGTTTCAAAAGAATTTATAGGTTGTGAAGAACGGTATGTTTCCGGAATTCTATATTGATCAAGAAGGTGTACTGAAATTATGTACAAGTTTTTTTGTTCCATATTTTTCATTAATAAAAGATATGGTGGATGAATCTCAAAGCAATACTTACTCTACAAATCTAAGAATCACGAAAATGAATAGGGACCTTCCGGGTCATTATTTGTAGGATAACATGAAAAGGGATATTTTCAACTACACTGCAAGGAGTCTAGTGTGTCAATAATTGAAGAAAGGGCGAAAACTTCCTAAATGGGTATTATAACAAGTACCCATACCAGAATGGAATTGGGTCAGTATCTTTATGGATTTTGTCATTGTCTCCTAAAATCATCCAATGTAAAAAATTAGATATGGGTTATAGTAGACTGTATCACAAAGACTATCCATTGTGTCTCTATTCAGGATGATTTCAATCTGGATAAACTTTCTAGTATTTACAAAAAGGATTGGTGAGTTTGTATAAAGTGCCACTTTATATTGATTTTTATCCTGATCCATTGTTCACGTCAAAAATCTAGATAAGTCTTCTTCATGATCTGAGTAAAAAACATTATTTTAGTATGGCCTATCACACACAAACTAATGACCAACATGAAAGGAATATTTAAAAACTAAAGGAAATTATTAAAACATGATCAATGGAACTTATAGGTGTATGGGATCTACATAACCCATTAGTTGAGTTCTCATACAACAATAGCTTCGATTTGGGTATTCAAATGGAACCCTATAAAGCTTTATATAGGAAGTGATGTATAACTCCAACTTGTTGGGATGGAGGTTGTTAGAGAAATAAAATTGGGCATTATCTTATGCTAGATATGGCGGAAATAGTTCATTCTATCCATCAAAACATAAAAGATATTTAATTTTGGTATAAGAGATATACTGAAAACCTTTTAAGGGACTTGGATATTGATGTTGGGGACAAAGTATTCCATCGAATTTCACCTTGGAAGAGATTCATAAGGTTTGGAAAGAAAGGGAAGCTCAGCCCCATGAACATTGTCCCCAATCAAATCCTTTATCAGAAAAGAGAAGTGGCCTTTCTGTCTCCACTTCGTCCAAATATATATCATGTTAGGATGTATTCCATGTATCTCCCTTGGGGAAGATCATACCTGACCCTTCACATGTACTGAATCATGAGGTGGTATAATTAGAACATGGACTCTCTTATGTGGAGCTACCAGTGGATATCATGGACTATAGAGACAAGGTTAAACCCCACAAGACTACCCACCTCATTAAAGTCTTGTAGAGGAACCACAAATTTGAGGAAGACATGTGGGAATTAGAGGAAAAATGATGCAGAATTACCCTCAACTTTTCTAAACTGGGGGATAGGGTTAAAATTTCGTGGAAGAAATTTCCTAAGGGGGAAGAATGTAATTACCCAAATTTTTTGAATGATAATTGTTTCCTGAAGATTTTAGTTATATTTTACTCAAAAATATATATATTTTTTATAATTATATGAGTATAAACTGAAATTTTACCATTGGGGTTTGACCGTTGTATGATTTTTCGTCAATATGACCATTGGAAACTATGCTCTTAATCATAATTTTAATGTTATTATGTGTGTTGTAAATTGAAATGATAATGGTTAATTAATGAATAAAGGAATAATGATGGCCTCAACTAATAGATTAGTCTCATATGAATCCCATTTGTTGAAGCCTGGGTAGGAGGTATCATCATTGGGCTTCACTCTTGACCAATTCCATGATGAGCTTCAATATATTAAATTTAAACTAAATCTCATATGGGGGAAGTTCAAGATAGTATAAATTACCATATGGGTGTTGTTATTCGATCCACGCCAATAATTTAATAGCATCACACACATTACACTTCGGTCATATGTGGGTGTTATCAGGGGTTCTGTTTTTGAGGCCCCAGTTACTTAAAGTGTAATGACATTCTATAAATAAAATATTTTTCCGTCGCTTTTGTTTTAGGAAAAGTTTTTCTTAACAAAATTGAGTTGGAATTTAATAAATTGATTTTTCGAATAGAAATTATAATTTTCTGAAAATATTTAAATATTATAATAAACTAATCTATTCTGAATAATACATATTTTAATGAAATGGTAGGGTTCAACACTCCAATTTAAATATAAATCAAAAAATAATTTTATTTTTTCACATGTCATAAATTTCACTATGCATTTTCAATATGCATTTTCCATCCGCTATTATTTTTAATAAATAAGGATTTTTATATTTAAAAGTTAAAATTCTCAACATCAAATAATTATTATGAAAAAGTAGATATCGTTTTTTGAAATCAGCACATAGAAATTAGATTACAATGAATTTATGATAATTTTCCAAAATACATTATTTTTTCATGAATATAAAAACTGAATTTTAGATTTTATGTATGTTTAATGACATCATAATGATTTAATAATTAATATAAATTTTTGGTCATCTCCGGTGGATAAAATATCATTATAGGTGTCTCAAGTGGCCAATACCCTGGTAAAATACCATGGTCAAGCTTATGGTGTTGAATTTTTCACTACCTTGGTGTCCAAGGAAATTAAAAAAAATCCACCTCTTTTTCTATAAATACCCAACCATTTCCTCATTTTACTTCACATCCAATTCATACTCCATGATGCTCTTATAGTTTTAACTCTCAAGGAATCTTCCAAAGGTTTTATTAATCCCCTAAGGTCCCAATCACTATGTTTTATGAGTTACACTTCATGGTAAAGGAAATATGAACTTATCTTTTCCATTCAAGTTCTCTTTTTATGGGATATGTGTCTCAAATTTCCATAATATTTTATTATTTACATTTTATTTTATACATTTAATTTATTAAGAGTCTTATTATGAAAGGGATAACCTTATTCCATTTATTGTAATATTTTCTAAACCCATTTTTCGTAATCATTATGTTTCCCGATTTTATTCTCAATTTTTTTTCTTTACTAAAGAAATTATTTTATTTTATTTTTTGAATACCCAAAAATATTTATTTTATATAGGTATTAACCTTGATTTAAAAATGATCTATTTTATTTTGGGATTAACATACTTGAAAGATGCCTTCATTTTTCATGGGTTAACTATGACATAAAGATCTTGTCTTTAATATTTTTTTAAACACCATGATTTTGATAGAAAACTTGTTTATTTTATTATCGATGATTTATTTATGAAATTTTATATTATTATATATATAGATTAAATTAATTAACATATTTTATGGGTATTCCTTGATATCACTTAAATGCAATTGTGAAAGAATTTAATCCCCATAGATAAAATTCTTTATGATATCACAGTGAATAACCTTGGTAATGTTTATGACACCTCAGTGATAAACCATGGTTATATGATTATTAATGACTAAATTAAATGTTTTAGAAACATTTCCATGTAATGATTCATGTTCCTTTTATGATAATATGTCTATTTTTCATTTTCTCGAACCTTTATAATGTTATTTATGTTCTTATCAATATTTATCAAGATCACTTGTAAAATGTTTTACTTGTTATCCCTTATTGCGCCTTATTAGTAGCCTTTTATTTGAGTTATGTCCCCAGGTTCTGAGATGCAGTAATTTTAATTAGGATGAACCTTTGATGAATCCTTGAAAGTGGGTTTGAATACTTTTATTTTTCATGTATTTTATATCTTTTTTCAAGGAAATAAAACTTTTAATGATCCTATGCTTATACAATGTAATGAAATTTTATATAAATAAAAGGAGGGATTACATTTGGATAGTACTCTAATAATAATATAATATCATTCCTCCTTCCAATAAATTTTTAAATTCCTTTAGTAAGAAAACTAACCAGATAAATTACTTCCAATATTTTGTAGTTTTAATATAATCAGCCTCAATTTTATAAAAATTCACCACTATTTGTAACTGTGACATCCAACTAATCATACATCTGCTAAAAGTGCACATGAATCCTCTTTTAGTTTTCTATGTTCTAGAATAACAAAAAAATCTATGTGAAAAAATACTTTTAAATGTTTTTATTTCCAAAAAATAAATTTCATATCTACCAATCCCTTTATGTATCGGATGATCCACTTCAGAGCTTACCAACTCTCCTTCCTCAGATTAGACATGAAATGACTTACCTCTCCCACAATAAAGGCAATTCCTGGTTTCATACATATCTTTACATAATTCAATATTATAATATTTTAATCAAACATAACACTTTATGTATTGTTCACCTCATATTAAATTAAAGGTATTTTTTCCACTGATAAAATTAATTTTCTATCAATGGGATCTCTGAAATATTTAAATGTGGTCATATGAAAGCCTTTTGTGATCTTATGTATGTTCCAATTTTTGGATTTCAATGGAGTATTGTAATTGAAATCCCTTCCCATCCTCATCCCCAGTGTTTTTTTGGCCTGATAGATGTCCTTTTTAAATAATCATAAAAAATTACACTTCATCTTCTTAATTCATAGAATTTTGGACTGTGAAGAATGGGAAGTTTCTTTAGTTAAATATTTATCACGAAGGTGTAATGAAATTTTTTACAAGTATTTTTCCTCCATATTTTTCCAAAATAAATGAGCTAATGGATGAATCTCATATATACACACATACACTATAAATCCAAGAATCATAGAAATTTATGGTGACCTTTGGGGTCATTATTGGTGGTATAATGAGAAAAGGGAGATTTCCAACTACAACGCAACGTTTCATGTGTTTCAACAAGTGAAAGAAGGGTTTAAACTTCGTAAAGGTTCATTACAACCACTACTTATACTAGCATGGATGTGGGGTAACATGTTTATGGATTTTTTCAACGGTTTCCTGAAAACATCCAACGTAAATAATGAGATATGGGTTATGGTGAACTATATCACAAAGACTTCCCATTTTATCTCTATTTAGTAAGATTTATCTCTAGGAAAACCTGTAATGACTTACAAAAAGTATTGCTGAGGTTGCATGGAGTGACACATTATATAATTTTTTATCCTGATCCATGGTTGACGACAAAATTTTGGAGAATTCATCAACATACTCCGAGTAAAAAAAATTGAATTTTAGTAAGGTCTATTACCCCTAAACTGATGTCCAATATAAAACGACTATTCTGACACTCGAGGACATGTTGAGAACATGCTCAATTTAACTAATGGGTGGATGGGATCAACATCTCCAATTAGTTGAGTTCTTATACAACAAAAACATGCATTTGATTATTAAAATGGAATCTTATAAAGCTTTATATGGGAAGATATTCCTAACTCCATCTTGTCGGGATGAAGATGGTGAGAGAAAGCTTCTTGGGCCTGATCTTGTGAAAGAGATAGAGAAAATCGTTCATTCCATCCAATAATAAATAAAATTTGTTAAGAGTTGGAAGAAGAGATATGATCACAACCATTGAAGGGACATGGAGTTTGATATTGGAGAAAATTTATTCCTTCGGTATTGACAATGGAAACAATTCATATGTTTTGGGAAGACATGAAAGCTCAGACCTTAAAACATTGGCCCCTATGAAATCCAAGATCGAAAAGGAACAGTGGCCTTTATGATTTCACTTCCTCCAAATATAGATCAATATCATGATGTATTCTATGTATCTCTCTTGAGTAAGTTCATACCCAACCCTTCACATGTACTGAATCATGAGGTGGTACAACTAGAACTTGACCTCTCTAATGAGGAGCAGCCGGTGGAGATCTTGGACCATAGAGATAAGGTTCTACGCAACAAGACTACCCCCCTCATTAAAGTGTTGAGGAGGAACAATAAATTTGAAGAAGAAAAATGGGAACTAGAGGGAAAATAAGGTAGAAGTACCATCAAATTTTCCCAACTGATGGAATGAGTTAAAATTTCATGGATAAAATTTCATAAGGGGGATAATGTAACAACCCAAACATTTTGAATGATAATTTTTTCATGAAAATGTTATTTATATTATACTCAAAAAACTATATGTATTTAATAATGATTTGAGTATAAATTGAAATGAGACCATTGGTTTTCGATCGTTATATGACTATTAATTAATATTACCATTGGAAAATATACTCTCAATAAAACATTTAATGTTATAATTTATGTTTTAAATAGAAATTATAATGGTTAACTACTTCATAAAGGTGGAATGAAGACCTCAACCAGTATATCAGTGTCATACGAAGCCCATTTTTTGGAGCTTTGTAAGGAGGTAGCATCACTGGGATTCACTCTTTACCAAGCCCAAGTAGAGCTTCCATGTGTTATGCTTGAACTAAATCACAAATGGGAGAAGTTCAAGTTAGTGGAAATTACCACACTGGTGATGTTATCCCATCCACCCCAACAATTTATAAAAATCACATAGATTACCCTTAGGCTGTATGAGGGTGTTATCTGGGGTTTTATTTTGAGGCCCATGTTACATAAAGTGCAATGAAATTGTATAAAGAAAATATGTTCCATCAATTCTATTTTGAGAATAGTTTTTCTTAAAAAAATTGAGTTGGAATTTGATAAATTGATTTTTCGAATATAAATTATCCTTTTCAAAATATATATTAATATTATAATATACTAATATATTCTTAATAATACTTATTTTAATGAAATAGTATGGTTAAAATAGTCCTATTTAAATATAAATGAAAAAATCATTTTATTTTTTCAAGTGTCATAAATTTCACTATACATTTTCACTCTGTACTTTCTATCAACTATTATATTTAATAAATAAGGATTTTTATATTTAAAAGTTAAAACACTCATCTTTAGATATTTATTATATTAAACTAAATATATTTGTTTTGAAATCATCACATATAAATTATATTACGGTGAATTTATGATAATTTTCTAAAATTCTTTGTTTTTCATGAATAGTAAAAATACAGTTCGAGTTTTTCGATATGTTTAATAACATCATAATGATGTAATAATTAATATAAAATTCAGGTCAAATATTTGGGATTAAAATATCATAATTTTTGTCCCAAGTGTTTAATACCATGGGAAAATACCATGGTCAAGCCCGTGGTTTTGAATTTGTCACTACCAAGGTGTCAATTGAAATTATTATAAATAATCCGCGTCCTTAGCTATAAATTCCCACCAGTTTCTTCATTTTCATTCAATTACAATTTATCCACCATAAGTAACATATACTTTTAACTATGAAGGATTATTACCAAGGTATCTTCAACCTCCAAGGTCTTAATCGTCGAGTTTTATCAATTACTCTTCAAGGTAATGAAATCCTCAACTTCTCTTTTCTTTTCAAGTTCGCTTTTTATGTGGTATGTCTCTCAAATTTCCACAATGTTTTCGTATTTACATTATATTATATCAATTTAATGTATTAAGAGTCTTATTATGAATTTTATACCCTTATTCCATCTCTTTTTAATGTTTTCTAAACCCATGTTTCATAGCAATTATGCTGCAATATTTTATTCTCAAATTTTTTCTATTTTTCTCATGAAATTATATTATATTATTTTTTGAATACAAAAAACTATTTCATTTATATGGGTATTAACCTTCATATAAAAATTATATATTTTATTCTAGGATTAACATACATTAAACCCACCTTCCTTTTTCATGGGTTAACAATGACATAAAGATCTTGTCTTCAAGATTTTTTTAAAAACACTGTGATTTTGATATGAAACCCATTTATTTTATTATCCATGAGTTATTTAAAAATTATTATATAATGATATAGGTGGTTCAAATTAATTAATATATATGATTAGTGTTACCTGATAGTGCTCAAATTCAATGGTGAAAAATTTTATTCTCTAGATATGACATGTTTCACGATACAGTAGTGAATAACCTTGGTAATTTTTATGACTCCTCGCTGATAAACCTTGGAGATATGATTATTAATGACTAAATTAAATGTTTTAGAGACATTTAAATTTTATGATTCGTGTTATTTTTACTATGACACATCTCCTTTTCATTTTCTTATTCCTCTATGATGTTCTTTAAGTTCTTATCGATAATTATCACGATCACTTGTAAACGGTTTCCATTGATTTCCATTATTGGGCCTTTTTCTCATCCTTTTTTAGGTAAGTCCCTAGGTTCTAAGATTATGTAATTGTAATTAGGATGAACCTTGAAAAAATCCTTTCATATGGGTTGGAATAATTTTTAATTTTTCATGTATTTTATACCAATTTTCAATAAATAATACTTTTAAAGATCATACTTTTATACAATGTAAGTAGAATTATGTAAATAAAAGGAGGGATTCGATATGGATAGTACTCTGATAATTATATAATAGCATTCCTCATACCAATACTTTTTAGAGTTCCTTTATAAAGCATATAGACTAGATCAATTGCTTCCAATATTTTTTAGTCTCAATATACTCCACTTCAATTTATAAAAAAACACCTATAGTTGTATTCATTACCTCCAACTAATCATACATATGATAAAAGTACAAATGAAACCTATTGTAGTTTTATGAGTTCCTGAATAACCAAAAAATATGCATGAACAAATACTTTTAAATGATTATCTTTCCCAAAAATAAATTACATATATACCAATCCCTTTATGTATAAGAAGATCCACTTCACAACTTACCAACACTCCTTCCTCAGATTAGAAATGAAATGACATACCACTCCCACAATAAAGGTAATTCCTAGTTGCATAGATATCATCACATATATCAATATTCTAATAGTTTAATCAAATATAACTATTCTTATATAATGGACCCTATCTTAAATTTAAGGTATTTTTTCCATGGATAAAATTAATTATCTATCAAGGGGAACACTGAAAGATTTAAATATGGTCATTTGAAATCCGTTAGTGATCTTTATTATATACCATTTATAGCACTTGAATGGATTTATGTATTTCCAATCCCTTTCCATCCTCATCCCCAAGGTTTTCTTGGCTGAAAAAATTTCCTTAATTTTAAATATCCAGGGAAAATTACACTTTATCTCCTTAACTAATAGAATTTTTTGTCCCTACCAACATTTCATCCACAAAATGTATGAAAATTATATATGTTCTAATATTCTATGACATCCAATAGGAATAGTGATCAGAGTCACTTTTTATAAAACCTTCCACATTCATGAAGGCATCAAACATTCAGTTCCACTATTGATGTGTCTGTTTTATTATATTTAGACATCACATCTGTCTGTAAACAAATCCATCATTTTGACATTTTCCAACCCCATGGGTGGTATAATGTTGATCTCGTCCTATAAATCACCATTGGTAAATGAATTTCTTTTATCCATCTGCTCCAACTATAATACGTTGGATTAAAAAAAATTTAATTGTGGTTGGATTATAGCGTGATTTTATACCGATTAAGAAAAATTGAGAGATATATATCTATAGTCATTTGGAATCATTTCACCACCAATTTTATTTATATATTCCACTCTCACCAAGTTCTTCATAAAAATCATTGACTGATTTATTCTGAAGTTCTCATTTATCCTTCTAAATTTCATTCAAATCCCATGTTTCATTGATAATTATGAAATTCAACTCTTTATTTGAGGTCAAATCCCACTAATTCATGTCACTATGTTTAGTTTCATCTTCTAGAAAACCAAATTATACAAAACCCATTAAAATTAATAAGTTTATGTTGATCATCTACCACTATACTAGTCATTTAACTCAAGATTATCTTCTTAGATAATTTTTTCTATTAATCCTAACATTTATTTTTTTACTTGAATATCTTGTTATCCCGCTTCCAATTATTCTTCTACAAGATATTTTCCTCAAACTTCTAAAATTATAAAGAATTATGTCACATATAAGTTGAGATATTATCATATATTCAAGTCAAACTATATATCTGGAACCGTTGGTGAAATTCATTTATAATATAATAAATATTTTGAAGTGGTTAGAATGGGTGACATAAATCCATGCTAGTGTTAGAAAATTTGTTTGAAATTGAAGTTTTTAGGATCTAATAATGGTAGTGAATATAGAAATAGATAATTATAGAACTTCTATCAAAATAAGAGGACTCATATTGAGAAAATATAACTCGAAACTCCACAATATAGTGGAGTGGCATAACCGAGGAAGTGGACTTTGATATAGAAGCCTAAATACATGTATGTGCACTATGGTATTCACAAGGACATCTAGGAAAAATTAATTAACATGATAACATATTTGGCCAGTAAAAGTCCAGACTCTATAATAATATATAAAATACTTGAATAACATCATCGCAATAAGAAAAATTAGTTTCACATCTAAAAATATTAAGTTTAACTACTTATAATCTTGTTTAAACAAAATTCACTAATAAGGTGGTGGAAAAATACAAATTATTTTTTTTCTAATATTTTTTGGTAATGAAGAATTTGGATACTAAATTTGGAGTGATAATTAAAATAAAATCATCATAAGTTGAGATATTATCTTTATTGAGAATATATTTTAAAAAATGAATCATAATGTTGATCAAGGTTATATGTGACATAATTCTTTATAATTTTAGAAGTTTTAGGAAAATATCTTGTAGAAGAATAATTGGTTTATGAGTGGAAGGATTCACCTAATTTAACAACCCCTGACTCCATCATATCATAAAAATTGAGTTGTATATCACAACTATATTATATTATTTTAACGGATATTGAACTTCTAGTATCCATTCCTTTGGTCTTTTACTTTAAATTTATATATTTCCTTTAAATATTTACTCTCTATCATGATTCTAGAAAGGAAGCCCGTGACCATTTGACTCTCCATGACACTTCTCTATAATATTTTCTCTTGATTTTCATTTTTCCTCGATCGCGGTGATATTCCACTCTTGTGAGTATTCACTTCACTACTATAAGTTTCTTAGACCTCCCTTCTCGAGATATCCCCTTTAAGGATCAAATTTATAATATTTATAAACATAAGATCAAATTTTCCAATGGAATTTATTACTATATAAAAATAACTATATTAAGATTCTAGTAAATATGAAGTTAGTTGTGTAGCCCACACATAATCTATAAATGACACATTCACTAACTCAATCTCACATCGAATCATTTGGATATCCTTTAGATTATATACTACTGATCAAAAATTCAATAGACTCAAGCTAAAAAAACCTCGTTAGAAAAAAATATCTAAAAGATATCAAATTTTCAAACATATTTTCTATATCCAATATAACTGTAGTTTTTGTCTTCTACTCTCGAGATGTTGAAGGTGACATTTTATGTCAGCTTCATCCTTAGTAAGACTGAATATTTTCCATCTAATTTTTACCCTTCAAATTTCTCCATATTATCAAGAATCTCACCCAATAGAATCTTGGGATACTTCTATATTACATAGTCCTTTATTCAAATCTTCCAAAAACCAAATTCAGTTTCATTTAACTAACTGAATCGAGCCTTCCCTTCATATGTTTCCATATCACCCACTGATAAAGTAACTAAATTTTTTCAATAAGACTATGAGGATATGTAAAAAGATCCTGATTTACTAAGTGTGTATAACCGACTATCCTAATCAAACCACTCATTGTGGAAGAATAAACCTCCTGAAAAAATGATATTAAACACAATATAGTTATACGCTAAATTCAATAGAAGTTCGTATCCACAAGAAGTTTAGAACAAATAAATTTCTAAATACTATTCCTTCCCTATTATTTTTTGAACACTAGAATTTGGAAGTCAAGAAGAACACAATTCAATGATCAAAATACACATCACACACAGACAACCACATAGAGAACACAAGAAAGAACACCATTTTTTCATGGTTTATAATTTCATCCAATGTCCATAGAAGAACACTGTTAACTATTTTGAATTACTATAAGTGCATTATTTACAAGAATTCAAGCGTAGTAAGACACATTTATACTTAAAATAATTTATTAAAATATAGTACTTCAAATCAACACCTCATCATCTAGTAAAACCTCTTTATATAGAGGTTTGTTTTTAGTCAAATAGGTAACATCGATCTATGACATGTGTGGTATGACATCCACTAACTTATTCATTAATTTTATCCTTACACCAACTCAAGAATACAAACTGGTGTTCTATTCATGGAACCAAAATACAATTCAACTCAACATCCGTGAGTATTTTATGAACATCTACTATTATGACCCATAATTTGAATATTCCTGAAGTCATTATTAAAATAAGTCTATAGAAACCTATAAAAATATCTAACTTATAATAAATGAATATATGATGAGTGAAATTTCGATGACTTTAAGAAAAAATTTTCATCCTTACTTTGTCACCACCCCTTTATCCTCATATGCACCCATAAAACATCCATCTAACATGTTCGTCAATCCACATTTCTCTTATTAAATATAATATCTAAGACCCTATGTATTCCCACTCAAATTTTCTAAAAAATATTACCCTTTCCTAGAGTATAAGTCATCTCAAATCCAATTTCTATATATACTCAATACAACACATCTATCAAAGATTCATGTCATGTTGGGAAAGTTTATTCTGCAATATACTTTTTTATAGACAAAAAACCTCTCACATCAGAGATATTATTTCCAACATTTCATGAAATAAACCAGCACATCCAACTCTGTATCATGAGTATGTTAACTTTCCTTGGTAGGTCACTAATGATCTATCCCATAAGTGACTACTTGATCTGTTTACATTAAAACAACTCTAAAACCAACAACTAATGTAACACCTTAAATAACATATCCAATCCCACGATCTTGTAATATAAAAATTAGTTCCAATTTTAGTCTCCTATTTAGATCTACAGATCCCTATTAACACTAGTCTTCACACTAAAATTTTACCCCCTTCTTGTTAAACAAGGGAAATTGTTCTTCCAAATAAGAGAAAAAAATAAACCATTTTCATTACCCATCTAAACCTAAGAAAATCCTAATATAGAATATGTTCATAGGGATTTCCCTGGAAACAGACCCTCTACCTTCTATAAATAAATAGAGATTATAGTTTCATAAATATCATACCCAAGGTTGTGAAACTCCTAGATCCCAAAGTGACACTTCAAAAGCATCTCCAAGTACTAAGGTGATTGAAGTATACTCGACACGGTCTAAATGTGTATAGAATACATCTCTGGGGTCCATGACTTTTTCAAGATATCATCAATGAATATAATAAAAAAGATTTGAAATATGTATGAAAGATCATGTTCATGAGATAAATAAAAACATCTTGAACATTCATCAACCTAAAAGGAATGATAAGATACTCATACAGTATAAGGACCCGGCTTTAAATATTACATAATCCCGAATTAAATAAATAATTCACAATGAGGATATTTTTAGGTTTAGAGTTTAATAGAATTAGGCCGTAACTATTAAATTTTATCTCAAAAATTACAAGGTAGACACTTCTACTCAGTTTCCATTTTTTTCATAGAATAAAAACTCTTGAAAAAAAGATTCATGTCTTGTCCCATTTTTAGACAACATGACTTTTCCTTGATCCGATCCTTGACCCTGTTCATCATTAATACTTGTGAAAAACATTCCAAAACCTGGTAAGAGTTTAAAAAGCTCAGTAAGGGTTATAAAACAAAGAATGAAAACATTATTTCATTAATACATACATAACTTAATCTCTTTAACATATCTCATGAATCATAATATTTACAGAGTAAACATAAATTATTAAGGTAACTTGTGGCATCCATAACATACTTATGTTGTATATTTCATAGCTACGTAGGGAGTTACATTTGGAATACCCATCACAGTATATTACCTAAATATATTTGGAGAAACATTCATGTTTACCTCCGCCACATTACCCAAAGCATTGGAGTGCTATCTCAGGCTCACCCACCGTAGGTTTATCATGGAACCAACCGTATATGTAAACAATTACTAAGAACCAAAACATATTCATAACACATAAATTAAACACAAAGGAAAGATAAAATTTCCACATTTAAATCACAATATATCCTTTAAATATTTTGACATAACAAATCCATTATTAAAAAAAATCAATACCAAAATATGTAAAAGATTATACGGTATTTATTTTCCTTTTAAAAACATTACGACATGTTAAGGAAGCCATAGATCAAATAATACTCGCGGCTGAGGAAAAGGTCATTGTCACCACGTATGTTAATAAAAATTATTTTTTTCATTTAGTAAAATTCCCCATAGAAAAATATTCCCTTTGAATAAAATGAAATGTCAAATGTGTTTATACAGCGTATAAAATAAATTCATGCATAAAATAAAATTTTCCTCAATGAAAGGAGATTGAGACGAAGTCCCTTATCTCGTATCGGACATGACTCATTCGTTCTTTAATCTACTGAATAATAAACTAAAGTTAATTTCTAATTTCTTAAGAACATTTTTGAAGTTTATCATTCCTTTAATATCACATATTACCATGTTATAAACATTATGTAATCATTTAATTTAATAATGGTCGTTTTGTCAATATTTGGTACTTGAGTCAAAAATGGACTTCTTATAATTACAAGTTGTTCATGTGGTCAAAATTTCATTATATCCAGAATGATATTAATTATTTATATATCATATATATCATATATATCCAGTATATACAAGTATTTATAAAAGTGCATAACATTTTGAGGTAAGAAATGAAATGCACCGTTCATGGAGATGGTAATCTGTACGTACGCATAAAGGAAACGTTCATTTCTATTTTATATTTAATGGAATGAAAACATAATGATACAAAGGAATATTATAATTCCATTATAATATCATATATATAATCTCAGTAACTCCATCCTTTATACGTTCCATGTATGGCATGAACTAGTCATATCACTTTGAGGGGGTGGTAGTCCGCACTTCCTCAAATGAGATTATCGTATTAACTACTATGGAATCCATAAAGGTATTCTATAAAAGAAAAATACAGAAGAATATAAACAATATAAATATAATATATATCATATATAAATATAGTTCTATCATAATATCCACCATAATAGATGGTAGAAGAATATTGAACAATCATCATTTCGTGAGGCGTTAGTTTGTCGCCCACAGAAATGGTATGTTCTATACCCATTAAATGAAGGTGTGTGTAAGCGTAGTTCAAATACATATCATAAAAAAATCCTAGTATATTAATAATACTTGTGTTATTATATAAAAAAATTAATAAAAATATTTTAGGTTTTTTGGAATTAAAATAAAATAAATGAATTTAAGAGAAACTGTTATTTTTAATTCGGGTAACTCCCTTTGGTTTGAACCAAAAAGACTTCTTGAAGTGCCTTCCGCCTATGTTAAGGCTTCTAAGTAGAAGAGATAGATATTGAGAGCTTATTGGTTTCAGGTTTTGGATGAAACACGGGTCTTGGGAAGGGTGAGGAATGGGTTAGAGGTGAGGGCTTTTTATAATGGGGAGGAGGGGCTCTTTAGAAAGTGTGAAAATATTATTTAATTATTTAATTATTTTTGGTTTCTAATTTTCCAAAACTAATTAAAGTCAAATATATGATGACAAATGGTGGAAATAAAATCATCCAATAAAAATTGGACTGGTTTTAGATTTTTCTTTAATCGTTATAATATTATTTTTTAAATCAATTATCAATGAGGAAAACACTACATCATTATTGTATCACAAATAACATTATTTATTTGACGTCTAAAAATTATAAAAAAATACCATGATGTAATAAATCTTCTTAGACTTCCAAATAATATTTATAGTTGAAAATATAACTTATATAACCCTATGTAAAAATTAATTAACTAAAATATATTTATTTATGTCATTTTTGCCTTTACTTTAAGTTAATTAAATTAAAGTGTCATTATCACTCTTAAGTGGATCCCTGGGATCCAAAAATAGACCCAAGTATACCCGTGGTAGGAAATGACTCATCCAATAAGTCCAGGAAAAGTGTTAATAGGATTTTTTATTATTATGATATTCTTTTTACTTTGAATAACCTGATTTACCTTTAATCGTGGTAAATAAAAGTCAAAAGTAACTATTCACCAAAAATTATTTTTCCCTTATAGAACCACATTTTACTTACTAATAAAAACCATATTTTTTGGATTTTGGAAATTCAATTCACAGAAGTGATAATTTTCATTTAAATGAAGAAGTCGGGTTTTAACTACTACTTAGTGGTTTCACAATTCATCCAAAATTGAAGTTTTTCATAAAAATACCAAAAATTAATCCTAATATAAATTTGATATTAAAAATTAAAAAAATATATATATTTTACCAAATTCAAAACATATAATTTGGATTGATTTATTTTAAATTAATTACCGTTGTCAAAACAAAAAGCTTGTTTTTAAGAAATAATAACTATCAAAATATTGATACTTGTTTATGTCTCATTTCAAAGTGAAATTAATTCCAATGACCAAAATTGGATTAAATGGTAAAAATATAAACTAATTACACTTTGAAACCAATTAAAAAGATAATATAACCATATAAGTAAATTTAATTAAAAGGCAGTTTTGAATTAAAAGACAGTATTCTTCACTGTTCATTAAAAATGATTATTATCAGAAAAATACCAAAAAATTACTGAAAGTAAACTTTTATGTCCCTATTCTAAATAATAATTTTATTTTGTCAAATAGGACATATAAAATTGACCAAAACAAGATTTAAAAAGGGTTCTCCATTAAAAGGTGGTAAATCGACCTTTTGATGATTATTAGAGTATTTATACTTAAAATCAGATTCTTTCTTATTTTAAGCCTCTAAAATTTAATGGATAAATGTTAAAAAAATTTAACAAATATGTATAATCATATTTTAGTTAGTTATATTTATTCCCTTCGTTATAACGGCTAGGCGTTAACTACCATTTAAAATAATAATATATTATTATTATTATTTTAGTATGACTCAGCCTTGTGTGCAATGTAAGATTTCAAAGAAACCTGTTGTTGTGTATCAGGTATTTCATCGAACATAGAAACCCCTTAAAAGTAAAATTAATATTTAATTCACAAATATTAATTAAAATGAATATGTATTATTTCTTAATTTACCTGGAATGTTACATGTAGTCTATACTTTCTCCAAAACTCTATAGTTGGTATATCCTCTTCTCTAAACAGATGTCGACGAAATCCTAATCTCAATTCAATCTTAGAAAACCACTATGTTTCCCCTAACTGATTAATAAAATCATTAATCATGTTCAAAGGTTAAATGTTCTTCTCTTTGACTTGGTTTATTCTCCTATAGTCCAGCACATGAGAAGTCTTCTATCCACCTTATTAAAGAATAAAACTTAAACACCCTTAAGGAAAATAGATCGTTCTGATAAATCCCTTTGCCTCTAAATCGATAACATACACCTCGAGTTCCTTTAACTTATTCAGTTCCATATAATATGGTTGGATTAATTTGAGATATGCTATCAAAATGATTTTGATCTCTAATTAAAGTAGTCTATATGGATGAAATCTTAACAAATATTCTAATAATATATCATTGTAATTGTCTACCACTGAAGGAAAACAAGAGCAAGCTATTTCTAGATTGGTTGTAAGAACCAACCCTACTACCTATATTATAATAACACCAAAATAACTAAGTTATATTTATATTCTTACTTTTCTAACATTCTACTCACCAATAAACAAAAAAATCATCCCCTTATTAATATTAAAGGATACTCATCGCATGTAACAATGGATGTGTTCCTGAAAATGATCAACCAGCCCATGTCAAAAATCACTATAGAGTTATTCATCAACAAGATCATGAAATCCCATAAATTCACATAACTAGGATCCATTAAAGGACACATTAGATATATCTGGATATGGTTTATTTCTTCCTTAAGGGTGTATTAAAGGAAAAAAAATTGAAGAAACTTTTACTAGAAATTCTTACTCTATAATAAATTGAGAAGATAAAAACAAATGGAAAGAACATGTATCAAAAAAGGAAGTATAATGTATATAGTTAATTGAAACTATACCAAGAATATTTGATGGTCCCAATCCAATGTCATCATGAACCAAATCTATAACATAGATACATAATGTATCAAAATATATGGCACTTACCCTAAGGTAGATTGACCATATGGGTCATAAAATTATACATTGTCTACACCATCTACTGAGGTCCCCTCATGGAACCTTGAACAAATATCCTTGAATTTAACCATGAATCCTTTTCATAAATTCACTGTAGACAACCCAAATTTTTGATATAATGGAACCCTATAGGAGTATTTCGATAGAACGTGAGAGGATTCCATTTTCATCCACAATAATAACAAATATCCCGACTACATTCCATAAATTGAGTAAAAGAAACACTACCCTAATTGGGCTATAAGTTTTTTATATATCAAATCTCTTCTGTTCCCCACTTCTTATAACTAAAATATCTTCTATAGAATCAAAATAAATCCTACTAAATACAAGAAGATATATAATTAACATATCCTCCTATAGACCGTTACTCTATAGTAAACTACTTTTGAAAAACTTCAGAGTAATTCATTGGGGAAAAATATATATCTAGGTGCCTTAACTCTAGTGAAAAAACAATCTAAATCTTTAGGTTATTCAAAACCATATTCACAATAAAAAGAGTAGGAATGTGTTGAAACTCTTAAAAGAAAGTTTAATGACCATCCACAATCATTTTCCCCAATTAAAACTCTATAATCTTCTAGTAACAATTAATATTTTTCATATGAGGGAAAAACTTCTCAATGAAGAGTACCTTAAAGTTCTTCCAAGTCATAATTTCATGCGTCACAGCTTGGTTCATGATGATCCACCATCTCTTCATATGCCCATGAAGCATTAATGTGACCATCTTATCCCATTGAGCCTTATGAGTCTCCATGAGATCAAAACTCCCTTGATGATTTCAAAATAATACTCACCATCCCATGATCCCCTATACCCTAAAATTATGGGGGATGCTGAATCTCAAAGACCCAATAATAATTGATTATCATCCAATAATATTCTCCTCCTTTAATAGGAACTATGTGAAAAAAATTTGGTTAAAGAGAATCTGTATCTTCAACCACTTGATTGGTATATGAGAATACTCATTTATACCCTCATGCATGAGTGAAGGCTCTACAAGAGCTACATCCTCTATAGTATCATCATGACCCACATCCCAATATGGCCATTTTAAATGAAATTTTGTAGAAATTTTCTGAAATTAAAAATGATCACTTATAAGCACCAATTATTTTTAAATTATGGCCACAACTCAAGATAATTACAAGTGTATTCAAGGGACTTAAACAGGAAGTCTTATCCAAGGAGGATAGCCAGAGTTATAATACTTAACTCCCTTAGAACTACCCAAGTACATAATAAAATCATCAGTTACAACACATTAGTCACAATATTCTATATATATGAAACATATTTTGCCCAATTTAACAAATTCAAACACCAACACAAATATATTATAGAATCACAAATCACATATTACTAATGATCTTCAGTTAATTGAATTACTATATATGAAAAGAATTCATATCCACGGAATATAAACCTATGTTCCTATTCATGATGCTTTAACACCCCCAAATACCATAAACTGAAATAGCACAAAAATTGTTGGGAACAACATGAATCTCAAATGACATAATTAGTAATTGTATCCCCATCAATAGTAACTCAAGGGCCTATAACATAAGTTTAATCCATTCACTTTTTTTCACTCCCCAAGAAAAGTTCCATGTAGTTTCTCAGTTATCTATATATTATTTTTAAATATTATATGAAATTATTTCGAGGCTTTACATTTTAACGGCATACGATTCTGAGGATCGAAGAGCCCGGAATCAATGGTTGAAATTAATTAACCTTCAAATAGCACACGCGAGCGGTTTTCCTCGAAAAGTGGAATAACTTTTAAATGGGTACCCTGAAAAAAATCTGAGGGAACAGTTGAATTCAGAGCAGCCAATTTGCCTTAGGTGGGGCCTAACATCAATCGGCACGGGTCAGCTACAAGGGTTAGTTTTTGGATGTTTTAATGGAAATAAAATACTTTAATAATTTATTTTATTTAAAAGTTTCCTTTTGGAATAGAGACCCAATTCTGACCTTTTAATACCTGTTTATGTAACTTTCATAGGGTTAGCCTCATAATCTTGTGAATTAAGAGAGAGACTCTTGGAGCTTTGGAGGAGAACCCGTGGGCGAACGACGACGATGTGATTGATCGACGTATCTCATATTTGATGAACCCCGCCAACGAATGTGACGTGACGATAGTTTTTCAACTGGATCGAGGTAGTGGTTTTTATTTCAACTCTTCTCTTAGTTGTTCTTCGATTCAACAATGAAAGTGGTTTAATCCACCAATAGGGAGATCGGCGGATCCGACGTTCTTGTGAGAGGACGTCAATTTTTGTTTCTTTTGGTGTTTTTATTCGGCAATTGATTTTATGATGATCGTATTTTTTCATTTGGATTCCCCTGTTAAATCTATTATGGGGATCAAATCGATGCCATGATGAATGGTGGTGGAGGTGTGTTCCTCCTTTGTTTATTGTTTTCCTTCCTCCCTTTTAACCTTGCGTTCTTCACATTTTTCGCGGGGTTATGAACAATGGATCATTGCGCATCCGTTTCGCAATGCAATAATCCCAAATTGGAGACCCGACATCGTGATGACCTAGGGGAGGTGTGACAGCAATAGAGACAGGAAAATCGACATGGTTCAGTATTTCTCGTTCTTCGAGCACTCTTCATTTGGGTGGATCAGAACACATTTTTGGGGCCGATCAAAGGCACACAACTGACAGAATCGGCTTCGTGATGATTGGGTGACCTCAAACCTTCAGTTTCGTGATAATCGGATTACCAGAATGGACATGAGAGGATCGACGGATGCACGGAATGAAGATCTGGAAGTTCTGGAAATTTCTGAAGAACAGGGCGTGAATTACGATGAATACGCCATGTTGGACCGGCTCAATGGAGGCTAGGGTTTCGCGATGCATGAAACGTTGACACCACATGTTCTCTGAAGAACACGACATGTAGACCCTATACGGAATGGCAGAGGCGGATACATGGGAGTCGGCATGTATTCATGGGATACAAGGACACAGGGTGGAGTACACGACTGTGTACTCCACCACATGGCTAGACCAGGCTGACTGCATGGGTTACCCTGTGTACCAGATACACGGGTTGTAACACACGAGATGAAGCTATATATGGGCACATGGCTAGAATACACGGATTCCTCCCTATATAGAAGAACACAGCATGTCACTCTCTTACAATTCGTGTATACCTTCTTCTACACGAAAATACTTACGACACGGGTCGTTATACAAAGGTAGTATCCAGGGTCAGAAGACAGGACATGTGACACTTCTACATTCAATGTACTTCTTTGTAAATGGCTTGATCTTCATATCCATCATATCTCGGACATGTTTCATTTTTTTAGTGCCCCTTTTCTCATTCTCCTGAATGTCAGGTATCGTTTCCTTCTATAGGAATATGATCCCTTCAGCAGGACTTTCTGAGATAGAGTCAGGTATCCCTATGAGAGGCCCAAAACGAGATCCTCTATCCATCGTTGACCCTAGGTAGAGTCAGGTATCGATGTGACTATTTCCATAGGGCGCCGATCCTCTACATAGTAGGTGAATCTGGATGAGTCGCAGTATCTACCAAGGCCCTGGCAGTGATCCTCATCTGTGTATTGTGATCTTTCCCACTCAGGAGTGTGTTCTCCTAGAATGAGTGTATCTATCTATCGGGACATTTCTCAATGAACAGAACATCCTGGATGAAAATTATAATAGCTACTAGACACATGGAGTGAGTTCTCCCGGACGAGTACTTTGTGGAATCTGAAAACTAAATCTCTAGCATGGGTATGTGGTTGTGCGACTTGTCTCTAGACTACAGGTTTGGGTTTTTAGTATATCTGGATTCTGTTCTCCTATTATATGTTCAGTATACATATACTGTGTATAGATTGGTATACCTTTACATTGTGTATTTCTTTGTGGTTTTTGGGGTCCTCTAATGAGTATTGTTATACTCACCCCTGCGAGGGGTTTTCCAGCACGTGTCGTGTCGTGTGCGGACGAGCGGAATTTTGACGGAGTCCAGGGCAGACCAGTGCAGGACTGGGCTTTTTGGTTTCCCTATAGGCCAAGGGGTTCCTACGGCTGCAAGTAGCAGTCCAAGTACCTCTTTGTGCTTATAGGTTGGACTTCCTAGTTTTTTGTCTCTTGTTTTTGGTGGTCTTGTATTCTATCCCATTTTAATTTCTATACTTTACTTTCATTGTACTTTGTTGGGTGGGTTTATTTGTATGCATGCATTTTGTTCCTAAGTGTTTTTTTTGAATTTCAGAATTTATGGGCTAGGATATGTGTGTGTGTACATGTACTTATGTAATTCCTCCCACATTAGTAATATTCCTACTCAGTGCTAGTCACAAGCCCCTATCCTATTGGAGACGGACATTGGGAGTCGCGGTATGGACCCCACTGGGACAGGTCGTGATAGAGTTGTATCAAAGGTGGTCGGTTCTATTATAGAACCGAGAGTCTATGAGATTGGTTTGGGGAAATAGTGTTCTGTGATTCAAGCTCGGCTTTCATACTAGAGAATTTAGTGTTGGTGTGATCGGTCGACGTATCCATACACCAGGACTCTGATAACCTTATTTTCGACACGATACATGAAAAAACTAGTTGTGGGGAAATTAGAAAAAGGTACATGCATCATATAGGAAAGGAATTTTTTTCCATGTCCTTTGTGTCAGCTATCCAGATATACTTGTTAACCATGGTACATCTTGTTTCCTTACAGAATGACTCTGCGATGCATACTCTCTAGGACTCAACAAAACGATCACAAGGATGACCTCCTCAATGATGAGGCTTCTATACAGGGACCATTTTTTCAGGCGTTGCCTCTAGGTGGTGCACCTTCTATACCACCACCAGTAGAGAAGCTTGTGGTACCTGCAGTACCAACAAACAAGGGGTGTATTCTGAGAACGTTCCTTGATTTCCATAGAGAGTGACCCCTCAGGTTCTGTGGATAGCCCAACCATCAGGCGGTTGAGGACTAGCTTGAGGCAGTGACCATAGTTTTTCATCCCATGAGGACACCGGTGGACCAGATGGTGATCCAAGGAGTGAGCCTTCTTCAGGTTTCAGTGGGACGATGTTGGATTCTAACCATATAGACTCAAGATAGGGAGACTCTTTCATGGTCGGAGTTTGAGTGACTCTTTAGGGAGGAGTTCTCACCATTTACGCTAAGAAAAATGCGTATCCAGGAGATTCTTTAGCTCCAGCTGGTTAGTTTCATGGTGTCTCACTATTCATCTAGGTTCACCAACCTTACTAGGTACTCAATGGATATGGTCAAGGATCAGTACGTTAGAGGTCGGACCTTTGAGTGAGTTCTATGAAGTTACATCCGAGCTAGTGTCATGGCTCAATTCATTTCAACATATTCTAGGGTACTCGAGCAGGACTTGGTGATCAAGAGATTCTTGGAGGAGTAAAGACAGTTGACGGTAGTCAGTAGTAGGTAGACCGATGTGGAGACCTCGGCAGTAGGGAGCTGATTTCAGGCACAGGGATCTAGACGTGGTAGAAGTTATAGGAGGATCCAGGATAGGGTATCGATAGTATAGGGCTCTTATTCTTGAACTGGTCAGCCTAGGGAGAGGTGGTGCTACTCGTGTGACGGTAGGAGAGATCTCATTAAGTATTTTCCAACTCGTCGAGATGCTGATAGGGGATTTGTGGATGGACCACTAAGGTAAAGGCAGGGAGTGGATCAGACAGACCCACCAGACAAAGGACATGGTAGAGTAGTAGGTTGAGCTGCATGTGGTGGCAGACACTTCGATCTACTCCCACCACCACCACCAGGAGGTCCGCACCAGGCTCAAGGAGGAAGGGGATAGGGGAGAGGACCGCTACATGCGGTTGAGGCGTATGACCCAAGGACACTAGGGATGATCTGAGGTATGATTTGTGTCATTTCTACCTTATATGTCATACTTATAGACACATGTTATATTCATTACTTCCTTGACACATGTCTTTTGCAAAATCTTGAGTTTCCAGTAGAGCCGTTGACTCGACCGTTCCACTTAGAGACACCTATGGGAGGAGACTTTATGATCACGCACCTTTATAGATAGTGTGATCTTACCTCTGGAGGTGAGAGTTTCGGTTGGAACCTATTGGTGGTAGTGTCTATGACTTACGATGTCATTATCGGTTTGGATTTGTTATCCTTGGTCCATGCCCAGATTGACTACTTTAGGTGAAGAGTGTGGTGTGTATGGGGCGATGGGACGGGGTTTTCCATTGTTAGGTAAAAGGAGACCCAAGTAGAACAGAATGGGATCATGCATAGGAGGCTCTAGCCGATCTCTCATGAGTTGGCTAGCCTTACCCTCAGAGAAGTAGATGTTGTGAGCTTCCAGTTCCCCGCAGTAGTGGCAGAGTAAGAGGAAATATTTCCTGAAGATATTCCAGGACAACCTCCCCACCAGAAGATTGACTTGTGCATCAACATACACCCTAGGATGGAATAGAATTCCTCATCAGCA
This sequence comes from Viscum album, assembly GCA_963277665.1. Classification (NCBI taxonomy): domain Eukaryota; kingdom Viridiplantae; phylum Streptophyta; class Magnoliopsida; order Santalales; family Viscaceae; genus Viscum; species Viscum album. The sequence goes on along the minus strand of OY728123.1, from coordinate 410,759,434 downwards.
TATCGTATGTCTCTTAAAGAGCTTCGCAAGCTGAGGGTGCAGTTCGAGGATTTGTAGAGCAAGGGTTTCGTGAGACCCAGTGTTTCACCATGGGTGGCCCCAGTTTTGTTTTCCAAGAAGGAAGTTGGGATTTTGAGGTTGTGCATGGATTACCAGCACCTAAAGTAGGTGACGGTGAAGAACAAGTATCCACTACAGAGGATCAAAGTCCTCTTCGATCATATGAGAGGCACACAGTGGTACTCAAAAGTTAACCTGTATCCATGTTACCACCAGTTACAAATATGGGATGAGGATATACCGAAGATGGCTTCCAGATGCCGTTATGGTAACTATGAGTACTTTGTGATGCCTTTCGGCATGACGACCGACCCCACAATGTTCATCGGCCTTTTGAACTAGATCCTTCAGTCGTATTTTTAATAGTTTGTAGTGGTCTTCATCGATGACAACCTTGTGTACTCGGGGTCAGAGGAGGAGCACACGAGACACCAGCAGATGGTTCATGATGTACTTATAGAGAACCAACTTTATGGGAAGCTCTTGAAGTTCCAGTTCTGGATTTGGGAGGTCCTTTTTCTTGGACATGTCATTTCAGAAAATGGAGTAGCTATGGACCCATCCAAGGTGGAGGAAGTGTTATAATGGGAGACACCACAGAGCGTGATGGAGTTGCGGAGCATCCTTGGGTTGGCAGGATATTACCATGGATTAATTTACAATTTCTCCCAAATATCACCACCGATGAAAGCCTTTACCGTGAAGGGGAAACCCTTCATGTGGACGGAGAAGTGTTGGCAGTCTTTTGAGCAGTGGAGGTAGAGTTTGAAGAGCACCCCGATCTTGAGATTGTCGGAGGAGGGCGTTGAGTACCTAGTTTTTTGTGACGCATTGGGGACTGGGTTTGGTTATGTCTTGATACAGAGATAGGCAGTGATTTATTATTGTTTGGTCCCACTTAGGCCAAATGAGAAGAACTATGAGACCCATTATCTCAATTTGGCAGTGGTAGTCTTCCCGTTGAAGATGTGGCGACACTACCTTATAGGTGAGCGGTTCATCATCTACTCTAACCACAAGAGCCTAAAGTACATCATCTCGAAGAAGGATCTGAATCTCAGATTGAGTCTTAGGCTAGAGTTCCTCTAGGACTATGATTTCGAGATTATATATACTCCTAATAAAGGGAATGAGGTCGCATATAATCATAGCAGGAGATGGAGCTCACAGCTGCTGAGTGAGGCGACGAAATATCTAGCCTCATTACAGTTATCATTCATGGATCGAGAGGATGCTACTTACCTTCAGTCGATGGTTGTCACCCCTCCACTCTTACAGATAGTTTGGGAGGCACAGCTTGGGGATGTCGATTGTGAGTCTTCAAGTCCTCAGTTATCCTTATGGAATTCCCCTTATGTATATTCACATGGTGGGGAGCAGGTAATTCTTTTCAAAGGATGCACTATTGTACTGGGGGCATTTCGGGAGGAGGCCCTGAGGGAGTTTCATACATACCCTTTGGTGGTACATCCTAAAGTGGATAAGATGTACTAGGATCTCAAACGACAGTTTTTGGGGTCAGTCATGAAGATGGCGGTAGAAAAGTTCGTTTCTCGATGCCATATATGCCCGAAGGTGAAGGTTGAGCACCAGGTTCTAGCGGGACTAGCACACCCCTAGAGGTTTCAGAGTGAAAGTGGAATGGAATATCGATGGACTTCGTGATGAGCTTACCATATACATCCAAGAGGAATGATTCCATCAAGGTGATCATTGACCGACACACCAAGTCCGACCACTTTCTATCTATCAGTGAGCAGAGTTCCATAGAGATCTCGGGATTCCTTTACATACAGGAGATAGTTTGGATTCATGGTGTCCCTTTGACAATAGTCTCAGATCGATACACCTGCTTCACAACCCGGTTGTGGATGGGATTGTAGGAGGCTTTCAGAACTCAACTATTCATGAGCATAGCATTCCACCCCCAGAAATATGGTCAGACTGAGAGGAGCATACAGGTTTTGGAGGATCTTTTGCAGGCCAGTATCATGGACTATGGTCGTAGTTGGAAGGACCACCTACCAATGGTGGAGCTTTTATACAATAATAGCTACCACTCCACCATTGTTATGGAAACATTCGAGGAATTATATTGGATACCATTCCGGTCACCGCTTTGCTGGACCAACCCCGGAGAGTCAGCACTCATGGGTCCAAAGTTGGCGTGAGCTACCACCGAGAAGGTACAGATCATCTTGGAGCAGATGAAAACTGAAAAAAACCAGGAGAAGTCTTATTCTTACAGAAGAAAGAGACCTACAAAGTTCTAGGAGGGAGACCATGTCTTCATTCGGGTCTCACATAAACGTGGGTTATAGAGATTTTCCCAAGGATGCAAGCTATCTCTAATGTTCATCAGACATTTTCAGATACTGCATAGAGTTGGAAAGGTGTCATATGGACTAGCGCTACCACCACAGTTGCACTGAGTATATGTTTTCTTCCACGTTTCGCAGTGGAGGAGGTAAATGCATGACCCATTTCATGTCATCGATTAGAGAGAGCTGGACATCTAGGATGGAGCGGCCTTTGCTGATTATCCATTGGAGAGTGAGGATCAGCAGGAGAGGATCCTTCGTGGGTGATTGATTCGCTTGGTGCACATTTGGTGGTAGCATGGGAATCCTCCGGATAACACGTGGGAGTGGGAGACTCAGATCCTTTCCCAGTACCGACATCTTTTTTAGTAGACTTGTTTTGGATACTTGGGGACACAAAGCCCCAAGGTGGGTAGAATGTAGTGTCATGGATTTTCTGTGTATTATTTTTAAATATTATATAGAATTATTTTGAGTCTATACCTTTCAATGGTTTGTGATTCGGAGGCCCAGAGTGCCTTGATTCAATGGTTGATATTAGTTAAACATTAAACAACGCACGTGATAATTTTTTTTGAAAACGGGGAATAACTTTTAAATGGGTTCCCGGGTCAAAAATAATAGGGCACCATTGCATTCAGAGCTAACTTCAACCGGCATGGGTCATTTCCAATAGTTAGTTTTTGGATGTTTTAATGGAAATAAAATAAATTAATAATTAATTGTATTGAAAAGTTTTCTTTTTTACACAGAGTCCTAATTAATACCTTTTAATACATACTTATGGAAAGTTTTCAGGGTTGGCCTCATAACCTTGTGATTTGAGAGATATCCTCTTGGATATTTGGAGAATAACCCATTGGTGGATGACGATGACGCGATCGATCGACGCATCTCAGATTCGACGAACCCTGCATACGAATGTGACATGGCAATTCTTCATCAATCGGATTGAGGTAGGGGTTGTTATTTAAATTTCTCTCTTTCCCATTATTGTATTAAATGATGAATGCATATCAACCCACAAACAGAGTGATCCACGGATTGGGAATTCTGGTGGGAGGGTGTCAATTTTCTTTTCCTTTGGGGTTTTTATTCGGGAATTGATTTTATGATGATCTTGGTTTTTCATATTGATTTTCCTGTTAAACCAATTGACATGAGTGCATTGATTTCGTGAATAATGACGGCGTAGGTGCGTTCCTCCATTCTTTATTAGTTTTCTTCCTCACTTTTAACCCCACGTTCTTCACATTCTTCATGCGGTTATGAACAATGGACCGTTTCACATCCATTTCACCATGAAACAATACGAAAATGGAGATTCGACTTCGTGACGACCTAGGAAAGGTGTGACGGTGATGGCGGAAGATGAATCGACAGAGTTTGGTATTTCTCTTTATTCTATCTTTCTTCATGTAGGTGGATCAGAACGCATTTTCCAGGATGATTAGAGGCTTGAAAACGACGGAATCGGTTTCGTGATGATTGTATGACCTAAACACTTCATTTTCATGATGATCAGATGGCTAGAATAGACATTAGATTATCGAAGGAGGCACGGAACGAAGAACTGGCGGTTTGGGAAATTTCTGAAGAACATGACATTTATTCCGAAGAATACGCTGTGTGGGACTGGCTCAGCTACGAAAAAGGTTTTTCGATGCATGTAGAGATGAAACAGTGTGTTCTCTGAAGAACAATGCATGTAGACCCTATGCGGAATAGCAAAGGTGCCTATGTAAGAATCAGTGTTTATTTATGGGATACACGGACACAGGGTGGAGTACACGGTCGTGTACTCCACCACATGGCCAGACCAGGCCGACTGCATGGGTTTCCCCGTGTACAAGATACATGAGTTGTAACACATGGGTTGAAGCCATGTATAGCCACACGACCAGCATACATGGAGTCCTCCCCGGATAGAGGAACACGGTGTGTCACTCTCTTACACATCGTTTATATCTCCTTCTAAACAACATGCCTTACGACATGGATCGATGTACACGGGTAGTATCTAGGGTTGGAAGACACAGTGTGTAACACTTCTACATGTCGAGTACTTCTCAGTAAATTGCTTGATTTTCTTGTCCAATGTATCTTGGACATGTTTCATTTGGGTTAGTGCCCAATTTTCTCAATCCTATGAAGGTATGATATCATTTCCTTCTATAGGAATATGATCCCTTCAGCAGGGATTTTCATGATATAGTCAGGTATCCTTCTGATAGGCCCAAAGCGAGATCCTCTATCCATCCTTGACCCTAGGTAGAGTCATGTATCGACGTGACTATTTCCATAGGGCATCGATCCTCTACCTAGTAGGTGAATCTGTATTAGTCGTGGTATCCTCTGAGGCCCTGATAGGGATTCTCATATGTGTATTTTGAGCTTTCCCACTCAGGAGTGAGTTCTACCGAATTGAGCACATCTATCTCTTGTGACCTTTCTCGACGAACAAAACTTCTCTAATAGATGTTATCAGAGCTACCAGGAATGTGGATTGAGTTCTCCCTAACAACTACTTCATGGAATCTTCGAACTGAATCCCTAGTGTGGGTATGCGGTTGTGCGACTTGTCTCTATACTGCAGGTTTGGGTTTTGAGTATATCTGAATTGTGTTCTCCAATTATATGTTCAGCAGACATATACTGTGTAGAGGGGATTGTACCTTTCTGTTGTGCTTTGCTTTGAGGTTTTCAGGGAACTCTACTATGTTTTGTTATACTCACCCCGGCCCGGGCTTTTCCTGTACGTGTTGTTTCTTGTGTAGATGAGCGGCCTTTTGATGAAGTCCATGGTAGAATAGGGACGGACTGGGATTTCTGAGTTCTCTACCATCCGAGGAGTTCCTATGGCTACGCGCAGTAGTCATAATACCTCTTTGCACTTACCGGTTGGACTTTTTATTTTGAAGTCTCTTGTTTTTGGTGGTCTTGTATTCTGGCCCAGTTTACTTTTCATAATTTACTTTCGTTGTACTCTATTGGTTGGGTTTAGTTGTATGTATGCATTGTGTTCCTTAGTTTTTTTTTCATTTCATAATTTTTGGGCTTTAAGATGCGTTCTTGTGTATAGGTACTTAGGTAATGCCTCTCATGTTAGTAATATTCCTACCCAGTGCTAGTCACCAGACCCTCGCCTATTAGAGGCGGGCTTGGGAAGTCATGGTGCGGGCCCCACTAAGATGGCTAGTGAAATTCCACATAACCTATCTCCTTTCTACCTATCACCAAACATAATCATTAAGAATTTAGAATAAGGGAAAGAAAAGAATCCATAGATACAAATTTGTAATGCCCCGACCTAAATAATTGGGTCTTAGCTACAGTGTTAAATGACATCATGTGCACCTCCCCATATAGAAGTGGATAATAACATGCGATGAGGGGTTGAATAGATCAATGGGGAAAATATCCCCTCAGTAATAATATCCATACATTTGATGAAAAATATTAATTAAAAATAATTAATTATCACAAAGGAAGGTAGAAAATATTTTAATAAAGAACTAAATTGAATATAAGTCAAACTAGATAAAAAATGAACCACTGATATGGAAAGTCATCCATGTGTTTGAAAAGAGAATAAAATACACTAAAGGCTCTACAGGTATAGTCATTAGTCTATCCTAGAATTACAATTGTCCTCTGACCCCACTTTTATAGCTACTCGAAGCTAGACCCATTTCCTTAGATGGATCCCTGACCATGAAATCTACAAATGAATCAAGATACATATCCAGCGTGTGAGTAAAAACCTAGTAGGATGCCACCAATTCATATTTAACATAAGTGAAATAATATATAGATGTTTATTCCATGATAATAAACTATATACATAAATAACCAATCATGTGTCAAGTCATCAAACACTAACTAGGCTCCCAAAAATCCTAGCTCCACCTGCTAAAGCACCAAGATGGAAAGAAGTTCAAAAGTAACTTTTTCATAACATAGATTGTGCCAAGGGATCTTTGCCTTTTCTTGAACAGTTAAACCAACTATAATCTATCCATATTATACCTTTAATAAACATTTATATAGCCACCATTAAGGTAAAGACACATTGTCCACATATCAACCAAATTCATGACTCTATGGAAATCCAAATTCACACTTACTGACCCAATATATGGATTTAGGTCAAGAAGTATCTACACATGTCAATACAATATTCATATATATGGAAAATAATATTTCCACATGTCATTTTTGAAGTTGAAATCACATGATTCCAACCATAACAGCTTCATAACCCATGTATGGGGCTAACTTGATGAGTTAATCAAACAAGGTTTATTGAAACTAGTCATAGAGAAACCAAAGATTCATCTAGAAAAAATCCATTAATCAAAAATTAATAAGCATTCCATATTAAGAAATGTTCTCATAGGATACATGTACCACCACAAGCATATCTCATCAAGAAAGGGTCTCACAAGACACACACACACCCAGATGTGAATCAAATCAATAAAGAGTCTCACCACGCATCAACATGCCCAGGAATTCCATATTAAACATTAAATAAATGAAAACATCAAAAAAAGGATTTCCTACCCAGGTGTGTCCATGTCAATTTCCAAGAGTCAAAACCCAACCACATATTTACAACAATGATTCCAAAAAACAATCCCCATTCATTAAAACTATAATTATTGAATCAAGATTTAATTAGAAAAGTATTTAATGGGTTTATAGGTAGATCAACATACCCAATAAGATCCACCACCAATGGTATAACCTGATCCATTCAATGGAGGGATAATAAAATCCCATGTTCTACAGTATATCTATGAATAAACCAATAATTCTACATTATATCACAGTATAATCCTTGGATCAATCCAAAATAGTTTCTATCAAAGATGAATCTCAAGAGAAGGATAATATTTGAGCTAGGACAGATGAAATGTACCATTGGGGAGTCAATAAAATGATCCAATCTAGAAATATTTTATAGGGGATTAAGATATCCAATTACATCAAAAGAGAAGTCATAGGTCCATTCTGGTCAAGTGATAGTTGCAACAAGAGTGAGGAATCAAAAAGTTTCATTAGAGAAAAATTACAAGGTTTCTCTTAAAGACCTTGTCATCTGGGAAACATTGGCTAGATGGTGGACCTCATAGGTGAGTTATTGGCTCCACCAGTTAGGCAGTCACTCCAGGAAGAATCGTGGGATACTAGCTTAGCCATAGATAAGTTGGTGACTACATATTAGCTATCTAATAGCACCTAGATTCAACATAGAATACTTTCACCTCTACCGGTTAGTTGGTGGCACTATACCCGTAAGATGGTGGCACACCAGGTTCAACCTAGTCTACTTCCACCTTCACTTGCTAGCTGGTGGAACTATACGGGATTGATGGTGGCACTATAACGGCTATCCATTGGCAATCACATAGATTCATTATCCTATTTCATTCCCCATCTCCCTAAATTCTAATTCTCTACCCCCCACCTCTAAAAAGACAAAAAACACAACTAGTATATGTTGAAACATGAATCAACATACCAATTAATTTTAATTATGTAGCATACTCAATGAGTAAAAAAGATAAATATGCATTCCCTTACATTTGGAAGATAATCAAATAAAGATGTGATTATAATGATAATATTTCCAAGTGATAAAAATTGATGAGAAAAAAATCACATGTTTTTAGAATTTATAAAAATAGCATTCTAAATCATAGCTAATTCTAATTTAATTTTTCATTATTTTATTCACAATGTTATATATATTTATTAATGTTTATAACTTTATCATAAACCATTATCTGAAAAAATAAATCATTTTCCCTTATTTTTCTCATTTAATTGACCCCTGAACCACAGAAAATATCTTAATAAGTAATGGTTTGATGTCTCACCTAATTCAAGGGAATAAATATGATTGAGAATCACCGGGATATATTGATAAGATATACATATAAAATAGAACATTTGGAATCATTAACAATGAAGGTATATTTGGTGTATGGATGGACTATACTCTTAAATATATATCTTAATGATGTTAAATTTAAATTAGATAAGATTTAATCGACTAAAATATCGCCATTTATAGAGGTAATAAGTTTTCACATGGGAAATTTTGACGTGTATTTAGGTCATTCATATGTTTTGTTTCAACAATCCATAAATTATACAAACAAAATTTTTAGTTCTCTCTCATACATATAGTAAAATGATTAAGTGTTCAATAATAATAATATTTTTTTTCTTAAACAAAAAACATTATTTTTTAGAGAAAATATATCATTAAGGTAAAACAAAGAATGCCTCATCCTACTAATTATTCAATACAGTAATCTCATTTCAAACCATTTCATAACTTTTTCAACACCTATGTATATATACATATACAATTCCATTTTTCTTATAATATATCAAAGATTTATTTTTTCACTATATACTTTAATTGAATTATTTCAAATTTTAAGTTCAATAAATTATTGGATTACGGAAATCATAAATTGACTAAAAAATTTAACCAAATAAGTGACGTTATATTTATTATGACGTGATGTTACAAGTATATAGATGTCATTGGATTTTATTTTTTCATTAAATATCCTAATATGATTTTAAAATAAAAAAATAGTGATCATTGTGGTATATTCATTAATTAATGTTAATATTCATTCTGAAATCATCATTGAACTAATATATTCCCATGTATTAAAATTCATATTTTAAAATATAAATTGGTTAATCCATATTTTTCAAGTAAATTCCAAAGTTTCCATTTACATTTGTTTCTGATGCTTTCCGCCGGGGCGCGCACACGCATCCGTCATGCATAGGAGGACGTGCGGCCTGTGGCCCTGCATTCCCGCTTTCCAAAGGCGGGAGGAATCCGTTCCTTATTCAGGGATGTCATCTCCTTAATCGAAACTGGGATGATGGGATGTTGGTTCCTCCTTCCGTGGATTTCTCCTTGGAGCTCGTCACCTAGTCTGAGTCTCCCTCATAGATTTAAGACGGGTTCATGAATCTCGTTCAAGGCGCCATATCTTCATGGACGTCGGTTAATTACACTACTTCTGATAGGACATTCCATGGGGTCCAGATATGGTAGCAACCTTCGGTCGGAGAAGATGACAACATCAGGAATGTCAGGGCATCTTTGGGTGAGTGGACATCGGGGAACCTGTATTCTTCCTCATAAGAGGGCATCTCAAGTGTGCAGAACCCAAGGCATCCCATATCGGATGCGGGGAATCGTATGCCATAGGCATGTCTCGGAGGTTTTTATCTACTTCCCATGTTTAACATGGGGTATGCCACGATTTTAACATCTTGCGAAGACGGTTATGCCAAGGGCATGTCTTCTGAGGTTTTCCTCAGCTTCCCATGTTTAACACGAGGTATGTCGCGAGTTTAATGTCTTGTGGAGATGGTATGAGGGTGATTAGAACGTCCCGTAGAGATGGATCAGATTGGTACATCCCAAGGAGGGAACACCTGGAGGATGAATGGATCAGAATGCCCAATGAGGACGGATCCAAGGTGGTGCGCCCCATGTGGGGGAGACGTCACACCATGGATGATCTGAACACCACTGCGGGCGGATCAGGGAGAGTGCACCCCAAAATGGGGGACACCAGGGTTTACCATTGGATGGGATTGAGCCTCATGGAGGTTTTCTACGTACCCTATGTAGAGGATAGGGATCAAAACCCACATAGTTCTAAGGGGTGATGATCCAGGGTGTACACAAAGGACAACGTCCTGAAGACATGCTGGGGCTTATGCATGGTTAGCTGCCCGGGTACCACAGGGAGCGGCGCTGGGATGAATGGCATGATCTCACCGGGATGTGGCGGCCCGGGTAAGAATTAGGATGGGTAGTGGATGGATTAATGAAATGAAGGGGGAATGAAATGGGACCATCGTAAGGGAAACAGTGTAGTTGGGATTGAGCCTCGGAGAGGCTTCCTACGTATCCCCGTGGCAGGGAATCAAAGTCCACGTAGTTCAATGGTATGGGGGCTTATGCAAGGGTGCTGCCCGTGTGCCGCTCTGGAGCGGCAATGGTGGATTGGGCTTATGATCTGAGGAGGCCCACAATGATGGATGGATGGGGCTTACACTCTGAGGTGACCCACAATGGTTATATGTGGCTTACGCTTTGAGGCGGCCCACAATCTATATGGGGCTTGCACTCTAAGGCTTCCCATGGTGGTATGGGGCTTCCACTCTAAGGTGGCCCAAAGTGGTATGGGGTTTACACTCTAAGGCGGCCCAAAGTGGTATGTGTCTTACCCTCTGAGGTGGCCCAAAGTGGTATGGTTCTTACACTCTGTGGCGGCCCAAAGTGGTATGGGGCTTACACTCTGAGGCCGCCCAAAGTGGTATGGGGCTTACGCTCTAAGGTGGCCCACAATGGTTGGCGAACCGACGTGAAGAGGTCAGAATGACCGGGTGGTGGGATTGAACCTCGTGGAGGCTTCATACGTATCCCTGTGGTAGGGAATCAAAGTCCACATAGTTTGGGATGGATTGGGGCTTATGCAAGGGTGATTCCCGTGTGCCGCTATGGAGTGACAATGGTGGATGGGGCTTACGCAAGGGTTCTGCCCATGTGCCTCTATGGATCGGCAATGGTGGATGGGGATTACACTATGAGGCGGACCATGGTGGAATGAGGCTTACACTCTGAGGCAGCCCATGTGGTTTCTTCCTCATGTCTGGCCATGAGGGCATCTCGAAAAACTAGTGGGTTGGGGTAATCACCTATTCACTAGCGCACAAGAGGGATAATGCCAAGGGCATTGGAATCGGTTCGAACAAAGGGAGATGAAAAGTGTGAATCACATGCCCGAAATTCGGAACGTGATGAGGGTGGCGTGGTGATGGGAGATAACTGTTGACCATGGTGGAAATGCAATATCGATATCATGTTAGCCAAAAATGAGTGCAAACAAATGAGGGTCGACTGCTGACTGTGTTCGAAACACAGGACCTGACTCAAAGTGTTATTCAAAGTCTTCTGGGGCGTTGGCCTAGGACAGTAGGCAGACCATAGGTCAATCATCCATACTGTTACAGTAGGCGGACCAAAGATCTATCATCCATACTGTTAAAGCAGGCGGACCACAGGTCTATCACCCATACTGTTACAGCTGGGGAACCAAGGTCTATCATCCATACTATTAGGGGGTCCCTTCAGACATGGAAGTGGATGCAGATCCTAATGAAGGACACACAAATCATGAGGTGGTGTGATGGAATGTTTGAACAGATTCCAACGCTCTTGAAATTACGCCACTGTAATCATGGCATTTGGCATCTCATGCTTGGAGCACAAGGCATCTCTTATTTGGAACAAGAGGCATCCTATGTTTGAAACACAAGGTTTACTACAGTTTATAGTCATGTAGATAGGACTCGTGGAATCTCATGCTTGGTGCACAAGGCATCACTTATTTGGAACAAGAGGCATCCTATGTTTGGAACAGAGGTTTTACTACAGTTTATAGTCATGTAGATAGGACTACTAGTGTCTTATTCTTGGTGCCCAAGGCATCTCTTTTTTGGAACAAGAGGCATCCTATGTTTGGAACACAGGGTTTACTACAGTTTATAGTCATGTAGATAGGACTACTAGCATCTTATGCTTGGTGCACAAGGCATCTGTTATTTGGAACAAGAGGCATCCTATGTTTGGAACACAGGGTTTACTATAGTTTATAGTCATGTAGATAGGACTATTGGAATCTTATACTAGGAGCATAAGGCATCTCTTGTATAGGGAATGAGGCATCCTATCATTTGTTAGATAGGGAGTACTACAATTTATAGTCATGTTGGTAGGACTACTGCCATAAGGCACCTAGGACGTCTGGTGTTGGGTCTTACGCAAGGGCGGTCCTTCCTGGTTCAACCTAGCATATGAGCCAAGTGACAGGGTTTGGAGGAGATTCCTGAGGAATGGTTGGACTCAAGGTACTCGGGGAATTGATGATGTGAATCTCGACTCATGACACGTGAAAGGGACCGAGAGGAATATGTCAACTCAAGGTATTTCAGGGTGTGCAGAGGAGTATCTCAAATCATGCTATTCCATAGGTGGAGAGAGGCTGTGCATAGGGGCGTAATGAAAAAACCCGACGTCCCAGCCTGAGAAGTTAGCGGTGCGACTACCCATTTTTCATGGGGGTCTGTGATGGTAGCGAAGGGACCAGCTTGAGGGGTCAGGACCGTAGCCCGACACAGACCTCGAGTGGGGTTGTGGGGCCGCAGCCCCCGAGGTATAGACCAGAAGGTGTAGTCCTGGACACTACTGCACGTAAACAGAGCAGGCATGCGCGCAATTGGGGATGTTGCGCAGAAAACACCGGGTCAGCGCACAATAGGGACGCGGTGCGCAATAGGGGATTTAGGCATGCAATAGGGGTGGAGGTCACACAATACAAGAGGAGACGCGCAAAACTAGACGCAGGCGCGCAATAGGAGGCGGCGTGCACAAACCCGGATACAGGCGCACAATAGGAGGCGGCACGCGATATACCGGACGTGGGCACACAATAGGATGTGGCGCGTGCAAAAGGGGAATAAATTGTGGGCAATAGGGATGCCTTGCGTACAAAAGAAGGTGGTGCACACAATAGGGAAGGCTTGCGCACAATAGGACCGGTGCTGCACTGGCGCGCAAAAAATCGGGCTCAGCGGCACTGTTGAGTGCAAAAATAATGTGTTGCATGGAAAACTGTGTAGGTTGGCCCTTTTCCGTGCAAAACTAATGTTTTGCACGCCAGAGGGGGGTTTTCCGCGCGGGCGTAGAAACTCTACACTTACATGCATCAGAGTGGTGGACGACCTCCGGGGTCCTCTCGAACAAGGGGGGGGTGCCCTTGTATTTATAGGCGGAAACCTAGGCATCAGCGCGCGTAAAATTGCGCGCACCCAATGGTTTTTCCGCGTTCAAGTCGGTGCGCGTAAAATTGTGCACGTCCAAGGGGGAGCGCGTAAAATTGTGTGCGCCCAAGGCGGTGTGCGTAATATTCCGCGTGCGCAAATGGTTTTCCACGCGAAACTCCTTTTTTAAGCGCAAACCCATACTTCTCCCCAAAACCGTCCTGGATGGCCATCCCCAGCAGCCGAACTCCCAACAACCGTAACTTCTGATTCGTAACTCCGTTTGGGCCCCACGACTAGTCAAATCGAAGCTTCCGGAATGAGCTACGCTCTAGGATCATCTATGGGGATGTTTGGAAAATTTTTGGGACGCGTTTATGGGGGTCAACAACATTTCTAAACATTAATAATATATTTTATTTAAATGATCATGTAGGATATAAACACTATAAATGCACATCATAAGGGTACAATGACAATATTAACAACATCTCTTCTAATTTGAGCTTGAAATTTATGATGAAAAATTCCATAATGTGACTATTTATAATTATATGAGAGGATCCCAATACTAGTGACTTTTCTAACAAAACTATAGACCAAATAATGTTATTTTTATGAGTACATGATAATTAATGGTCCATAGGGTCTACTAAAGGGTATATTATCAATTTACATGGTCAAAAAGGTTTTATTTAAACTACACAATTTTTTATATTTACAATTCCTTCATTATGGCGATATGTCAATAAAATTACAAAAATAAATTTAAATAATTTAATTTTTAATTTCTAATATTTAGTTATGTGAAAACATGGTATATAAAAACTAATCCAACCTCGAGTGATTAAAAATCATGTATCATCCATCAGTAATGGTTCATATGAGTTAATTTTTTTGTCTAATTATTATGTGTATTTATATGTGGGTGTGTTCTAACATAATTAAATGTAATAGACAAAAAATAATTTATTTATTTTTCAAAATAATTAAAAAAAATTAGTTGTATACATATATCTTTTATCCAAAATAAGCATTCATAGTATATTGATTTTATCATATCACATTTGTATCTATCTCAATAAATTATTTGATTATACATATCAAGTAATTATATTGGGGGATATTATAATAAATTTTTAGTTCGAGAGTATGATATGATACCCATACATATTATTTTTATGATATATGATTTGGCTTCCTTTACACAAGAGCGAACAGATTGAATTTAGAGAGGGATTTTGGTAAGGAGAACATATAAAATTTCTGATTATCTTTATAGTCATTATAATTAACAATTTTTCAATATGATATTTTTATATCATGTACTATTGAGTTTCAGTTAGTGTGCATCAACATGTTTCTAATTATGTTAAATAACTTATGTTTATAGTGAATAGAACCCTGACAAGTATTGCTCCACCCAAATAACATGATTTGGTTACATACTAGTTATGGGCGGTAAAGTCAATGAGTGATCTTAATTTAAATAAATAAAATATTATATAATATTTCATATGTATACTAATTGAACACATTTATTGTAATATAACTTAGGTCATCATTTATGTAATCGCTCACTACAAGTAGTGCTTTATAGACTTGGCACTCAATAGGAGTCACAAATTTAATATGATGTATGACTAAAGTTCATTTTTATCCAATAGTATATATTTTAATATTATATATATATGAATATTTTCCTTTTAGTTTGTATATATAACTATAGTAATAGGGTGCTCCCACCCAGAAAATGTTGACGTTGGTTATGGATTATTGGTTTTTTTATCCTGGTATTGTTGATACAATAGTAAATAACCCATTATTTTTTAAAAAGAATTAAATTTTAAGGATTATTGATATGTTCATTAATGAAATTATTATATTCTATAAAATAAGTTTGAGTATGAGTTGGCATAGCTTCCAGTTAATATGAACTATATTATTTCTTTTAGAGTTGAGATATTTTTGAGAGTTGTGAGTTGAGAAGGCCATAACAATTTATTGATATATGGCATACACATTTTTTATTTTTAGCTATGTGGGGGTGGTAAGTGAAAATTTAATAGTAATAAGTATACAAAAATAGTAAATGGTTCATGGAAGGATGTTTTCCATGTACAATGACAACGATGCTCAAATTATGAAGATACAAATATAGTATGGTGACAGACGTTTGTGTCTATAAGCACATCTTGAGGTTGTAAAGTAGTGTCATAAATAGGGACAAGACTCTGTAAATGTTACATTGGTCCCGAATAATAGGTCTAAAATTTCATAATTTATATTTAAAATTATTTTCATTATTAAAATTATTTAATATAATATTTACTTATTTAAGGACATAGAGAAATTTATTAGTCATATTTAAGAGTCTATGGACGCATGATACACCAAATATATGAGGAATATTTCCTTATATTTTGATAATAAAATGTTTTTTTATAATTATAGTTTTTTTAAAATATAATCATGAATAAAGAGATAAAAATTTGGAAAATGTTGTCAAATTATCTTCAAAATACAAGGAACGTTCAATGATTAAGTTTATATATCAAAAAAAAATAACAAGTTGTGATATATGGTGTTTGAAATAGAATAAAGTGTATGATTAAAAATAAAATTGTTTTATATGTTCAAAACATATCAAAATGGATTAAAGATGATAGAATTAGCATTTATTTTTATTAAATATAGGACAATTGTTATTGATTAATTATTTTCCTAAAAGACTAAATTTTATGTCAATCTATTGTGTGGTGTGTTCAGAAAGGGTAAAAATGTGATTTTAAAATAACAAAAAATTCCTCTAATCCAAAAAATGTATTAAATAATTAAAACTTTGAAAGAGAGATATAATTATCATGAATATATATCCTAATAATCAAAAATAACTTTTTACATGCAATAATGAACCACATGTCAGTAAAACCCGTAATGTACTCAGACTAATCCCAGGTGAATTTCTAATGTTGAAAAATTTATAAAAAATCATACATCAAATGATCAAAACGAAGTAAAAAAATATTATTATTTTTAAAATATAATTCAATTATTATTGATTTTATAAAAAATATAAATAATTTAAACATCAATTTGGCAAACGGTGTGGCCAGAATAATAGTATATTCATTTGTGGAATTTAAATTATTTTCTATGTTCAAAACATGGTTCAAATGATCACAACCAATAAAAAATCATTTATTGTCATGGAAATATATGGAAAATCATCAAATAATTTTTTATGGGAATTAAAAGAGTGTTTATATTAAATGTTGTGAGATTGAAATTATAGAAAGTGATTTTTTCAAATAAAAACTAACTTATAAATTATAATCATACATAAATTTATTAAAATCCATCTAAACAGGTCAAATTATAATGAATATATATATAAATTATCATTTTATAATGTTAAACAATTAGAAATGAAAAATAGGTCAAATTGTTGTATGGTGTTCCATAAGTGATCCAAATCACATGTTTAAATTTTAAATAATTTATATCATTATAAAAATGTTCCAAATGATCCAAAATTAGTGCTCATGATAAAATTGTGTATAAAATATATGGAAATGATGAAAATTTATTATTTTTAAATATTGGACTAAACTATTGTAATTAAGGGTCCTCATTATTTAGAAAAAGTTGGATAAAGTTTAAAAGGCCTATTATGATCATCAATTTGAATACTATTGTGGTTAACCCACTAAAGTGATATCAATGGATGTTACCGGGGGATCATGAAGCCCTGATTTATTATCCAAGGGGAGAGCGATCAAACTTAAAAAACTAGAATATTCTTCGAATTTTGTACCCTTTTCTATATTTTTTTGAGAAAGGAAAGCTCTATGGATCAAAAGATATAGAAATAACAGTTATACCAGCCTAAAGTTGGGAAATTTACATTTGTATATTTTAAATACATTAAGAATATTGTAAGAGAGATAGGATGATAGCATGAAAACCTATTCAGAAACACCCTTGTTTGGAAGACCATCAGTAAGATGATTAGCCTCTGGAATGATACGAATAATAAATTAGTTCATTGGTGGAAGTGTGTAAAGAAATTTAGCCCACTTTGCTGTCAGATTCCATGATATGTGAGTTTGAAATATCCTGACCGCTTGGACAATGGTTGATGAATCAATTTCAAACCAAACTTTGTTCCAATTCCATTGAAAATAAACTGAGATAACCATAATAAATGCCATCATATCCTATTAAAGTGATGTGGAATGACCATAGGGACCATGGATAAACTCTATTACATCCCCATTGTGATCTATGAAAATGATTCCATAGTCTGGTGGTCTTACATTCCCCCTCAAAGCTCTATCAAAATTGCATTTAATTCCTCCAAAAACAGAAGAGGCCCAAAAAAGTCCATAGTTCTCAACAGTTTAGGGTAGTTTCCTCAGGTTCCAAGCATTATCATAACAACAAAATCCATGACAGAGTTTTTTCATTTCTCCCATTGTAGCTTGTTAGGATTGTGAACTATCTATAAAATTCCTAAAATAACAGTCCTAATGTTGAATACATCATGCTCGTGCATGTTTTTATTTTGGAATCCCCATACAAAATTAATAACCTCTTCACATACTACTCTGAAAAAATAGTGATCTAGCTAGACATTTGAAGCTCCATCAAATCATGTAGAAAGTATCTGTAGTTGTTATTCCTTGGTGGATGAAAATCGAACAGATCAAGAACTACTATCCAAACAGAGGCATTAGTAGAGAAGAAAATTAATAAATAGTCAATGTATTCACGATATTGATGATACATAGAACACCTTTAGCCGATCGTTATACAAACACATTCCAAATTAGTATCAATCGGGATCTTATCGAGTGATAAACGCCATAGCAGCGTGAATCTTGGAGGAGTAATCCATTTTTACTGAAAACCCCAATCGAAAGGTATCTACCCTAGGTCATGTTCCTAAAAATATTCTTAGATTCAAGGAACTATTGAGTCGGTATTCCCAAATCATCATGTCTTCATTACTCAGGAACTCATATATAGAAACATCATGTACATCATCAATGGGTAGTGAGTCCCTATTTTCTAGCTAATTCTTGTTGGATGGTTTGTAATCAATATATGGATCAGGGGTGGTGACTCAATAAATTAGAGGAAACCCATTCCAATAGTCTTTCTAGAATCTGAGGGAGGAATTCACACTAGCCAACCAATGTGATTAATCCATAATCCTTTGGAAAATTATCCTAAGGGCAGGACAGATGGAAAACTGAATTTTTTTCAATATAAATTCTATCATCTTGTTCAATTTCCTATATCTTAGGGATTCCATGTTGTCAAAATTGTCATTTATGAGTCTCCATAATAAATTTTCTTTCAAATATTTAAAGAAAAGTTCAATGTATTTTATAGTAGTGTGGATTAAAGTAGGACCATATTATTATTTATGAAAACATTTTGGGATTGGGTATCTCTGTAGTTCATTGATCTATAATTCTATAACATTATAATTTGAAAATTATTTTTCTTCTCCCAAGACATGGGTATGCTTTCTTAACCATGTAAATCAATATATAATAATTTTATTTAATTTTCTACCATTTTCTCTTAATTATAGAATCCTTCTTCATTAGGAATTATATGTGCATAAAAACCATTATCATAGCCTAGGTTTGGTTGACTTATATTTTAATTATAAGGATTAATGATGGATATAAAACAAGATAAGTTGATTATAGATTGTTTTTATGGATTTAAATTCAATTTCCTTATATTAGGGGGTCCTAGTCCTTCCAACTAGTGTTTTGAGAGTAAGGGAGATATCCTGACTGACTATATGGATAAGTGGAAGGAACATGATGAAAACTTATAAATTTTAGAATTTGGGATCCATTGTGATAATTTATTTCTAATTATAGATTACCCCATAGAGTGTTAAATTTGAAAATAAGGATCATCACATCATTATATGTTGTAAATGTTATGTTTTTATCATAAATTAATAATGGGAGTTTTAAATTTAAAAATAATTTCATATATACAAGCTTTGATAAATAAACTTATATTTTATGGATAACTTGAAAATATTTGTTTTAGAACAATTTTCACTAGTGGTACATGGAATATAATAATGGGTATATAGTCTTATCTCATGGGATGAAGAATCAAAAACTATGAAATATAACAAAAAATGATTGATATTGTTTTAACAAAAAATTCATTTAGTGATTCAAAACTATTTAATTAAATTATGGGTAACATTAGTTAGAATATGCTGAAGGTCCTGCTTATAAAATAATAGATACCAAAGATGAAGTCGATGGAGTTTGGATTGTGTAAATATTGTATATATTGGAATAAACTAACTGTATTTTACAAAAAAAACAGGAAGAATATAAAATTTTGGAATGTTTTATCTGATTCACACTGATGTTCAGGGACCTATACTTGTATATTCCCTCCTAGGGTCCCTATATTATATGACATGTATTAATGAATTAAAAAGGAAAGTATGGTTTTACTTTGTAAAATGGAAATATATCATGTTTAAAACACTATTATGGTGAAAGAATTTTTGGATAATTTTTTGGGAAAAATATGAATGGAAAAAAATTATAATTGACAAGAATATGATGGTAAAAAATTTAAAAAAAATGATATATATGAAATTATATGGGAGAATAAAATTATATATACACCAAAATAAAACGGTGTTTCTAGGAGAATGAATAGTGTATTTAATAAATATATTGGGTGTATGAGGTTGTAATTAAGGATACCTAACACTATTTGGATGGTGGTAGTAAATATATAAGAGAATATTATCAATAGGATTCAATTTACAACAATGGAAAAACATTTACTTAAAGAGTTCTAGTTTGGAAATGATGTGAGAATATATAATTTAAAAGTTATTAGTTTATTTTCATATGTATATATATTTTTTAATTCAAGGTACAATCATGATTCTAATTACAAAGAATGTTTCTTTATTAGATATCCTGATGAGGAGTTTTTATGTTACTTATGGGACAATAGGAACAAGAATATATTTAGAAGATAGATTGTCATATTTGATTAGGGTTTCACATACAAGGATCACAATGTTATTGAAACTAAGATAAGTAACGAATAATTAGGGTTCTAAGAGAAATTTAGTCATGATAGAGTTCCAAAACATGTGTGAAATAAACTATTGGAGCCAAGTCCTCAAATAGAATTGAGCATGATTTGAGCAGGCCAACTTGGATAAGAAGACCCTGCATCAATATTCATCATCCTTTAAATGTTTTATTCTGACTAAAAAGGATATATGTAAATTTTTATTTATAAATATAGATAAGGGAGTAAAAAAAGTTGGAGTTTGTAATGATTTAATAAATATCCTCATTACATGCTAACAGGACATGGTAACTCACTTCATTACCCCATGGAAAGTAATAATTGTAGAATAAATACATATATTGAGTTAGCTAGGAGCCTAATGGTATGAGGAGATAAATTATGAGGTTGGTGGTGAAAATATGTTATTAATAGTAATATATGGATTACACAAAAAAAACATGTAATAAAGCTCAATAGCATCGGGTTGGTCATCACAATTATTACTTTAGAGGATTTACATCACGAATAGCTTATCATGGGTATTGTATTTTTTCATGGATATAAAGATTATAAAATATGTATGAATCATCTATGGGTATTTTTTGGCTTTTAAAATAAATAACCATCATGAAAACTGAAAAAATATTTATATGGGTTGAATTAGGAACTACGGTGGAGGGAAAAACATTTAAAAGTGAAACTACATGAAAAGTGTTTCATGAATCAGTTCTATTTCTTTAACACGTATTGTGAGGGAAAAATTATATTTTTATTATATGGAAGATACTATTATTAAAGTATCATACAAGAAAATTATTTAATATCCAACATGGATTTTGGATGAGGAGTTTAAGATGAAATATCATTGAGAAGATAATATAATTTTGGGGATAATTACCGTGATTGACCATGTTCCCTAGAACTTTACATTGCCACATGATAATTATATTTTAATGGTTTTTAGAATATTCAGTATATAGTAATCAATTATATCTTATATTATAATGGTAAAAAAAATTAATTTGTTTAATGATATATCATTTAAGTAAATGAAAGTGGTTTCGTCCATTGATAATGTTATTTATACATTAGTTTGGGGAATCTTGTTTTATTCCATGGTTTGTAAAACACCAAATATTTTCCAAAAAATGGGATTTTATATAATGTACATAGATAATCCAATAAATATCTTAAGGATATTTTAAATGGGATATTTATTTCTTTTAACATAAGTATAAAATTATATTTATGATTTTAAAAATAATACTATTTTCAAGGGTGTGTGCACACAATCTATTGGGGTGATATTGATAAGAGGAGTACCAGGGGTTATGAATTCACCTATATAGTGACATATATAAGTTTTCTATCTATGTTTTAGATTGTTTTGGAACTATATAAAATGTTTGAAGAGTATATTATTTTAATAGAATATGGTATAGAGATGTTTTCATTGGAGAACTTCTTAGAGGATCTTTACAGATAGACGGAGTAAAATGTATTTCCCAGTGGCATTACAAGCATGATACAAATTGTGAAGTACCCAGTGTTTCATTCTTGGATGAAACATATTTAGCTAAAGTAACATTTTATAAGATTTTTTTAGACCCCATCCCCCACTAATACCCCTACTATGCTGGAATTGAAGAGGAGTGACCCTCAAATCTCACCTTCTGTAGGCCTCAAGTTTGTGACTAACATTGAGTGTGTAAAAAACAAAAATGGAAGTTATTACCACCAATTTCTGAAAAATATAGAGAGAAAATACAAATAAAAAAAAATACATCAAATGATATAAAATAAACAAATCATCCCACATGTGTATGATAATATGTTTATATAAAAGTCTCCAAAATAAAACCAAATAGATACCAAATAAAAAAAATCTATAATAACTCCATCCTATAATTTAATAATGTTCATCTTAGTCTCAAAAACCACCATAGGACCCTATAATACTATTTATATATATGTAGTGTTTGAATAACTTGTATACCCAATAGTATCATACCCAAAGTCTTTTAGGAAAATAAGAAAATATCATATAATACACTAATGAAAAAAAAACATATCCAACCTGAACCAAAATAGGTCAACTATCCATCCCAATCCCATAATAGGTCACTCCCCAAATATCACAAGAATGTTGCAACATGATATCAGGAGAACAGTGATAAATTCCCCCCCCCCATAGACATCCCCCACTAGCTTAACACTCTCATTCCCTAACATCCAAATCCATGTGCTCATATCCAATGCATTCAAATATATCACCACATATACAGTAGTCTCTAATATGGGTTGGTTCACACCACTACTAACTGCAGCCTCTGGTAGGGTCCATCATCATGTATTGGTCCAGAATACAAGCCCAACTGGAAAGTACAAGAAACTGAAAGTACAAGTACAACTGAGGAAATAGGAAAAATAGCCGCCAGATCATCCTCCAAGGTTCCTACCTGAAGGGTAGGTACAGATTTCCTATTCAGCACTCCACGTCCGTCCGTCTCCTCCGTGTACCAACACGCCATAAAGTCCACCTCTGGGTACTACCCAGTCTTGGTACTCTCAGCCTCAGTCAGTGATGTTCATTGTCTGCATCCAACATAATGGGGTGTGGGCATAGCCCGTGCTGGGCTAGGAATAACGATACTCAGTAGGGAACTCGAGACCCTCAAGGTCTCACAAACTCCAACAAGGATAAAGCAAAAATGATGAAATCAACAGATAACTCCACCTTGGTATATGACCATACATATACCTAAGTTATCATGTAATCCATCTCAATCATGAGGTAAACACAAGACATACTGACTCAGCTCAACCTGGATGTTATTCACATTATCAAAACCTCGACTGCTGGAGAAATCCTCCTCTATCGAGTACAGTGAGCCTGCCACAACACCAAGGCACTTCCCACAAACCATGGACTGTTGAGGCACTCCTACTACTGAGTACCGTGGGTCTGCTGCATCACCAAGGCACTCCCCACTGTGCGTCTTCCACCACAACCAGACACTTCCCCTAATAGCCTACAGATGTACTCCTCCTGTCAAGTACCACGGGTCTGCTGCCAAAACCAGGCGCTCCTCTGTCGTGGGACTTCCGCGACACCAAGGCGCTCCCCCCTGGGCTAGTCGAGTCACTCCAAGTCAATCGGTCAGCAGTCATCAAGTCTCAGCTAGTTACAAGGTCTTTGCACTCTGCTCGCTCGTCACCAGAAGGATCTGCTCCACGAGATACTGGTGGATACTCCAACTATCATGAAGTCCCAAGAAGAAGTATCTCAATGGTCTGCCACATCATAGGGGTTTCAACGCAACAGACAACACATCAATGGAACCCCCGGTCTGTGAGTTATTATACATTTATTCTTGGAGACCTGGTTGGATTCGTGCACGATCCAACCTGACTGTATCTCAACTATACCCCAAACTCTAGGGGGGTATATTCAAAGGGACTGCCAAGATCCAAGATTACCAGGGTCACTGAAAGTTTGTCAAATGGACGCCCCATGCCAAAGATATGGCCAAAAGAATGTAAAGGGTCGTAATGGGCCTGGGTCCGGTCCGACCCAGTCGGACCGACCCCGCCTGACCCAGTCTGAGCTGACCCGGTCTAGGTCGACCCGACCAGCCCGTTTGTTTTGACCCGGCTTGCTGGGCCCAGCCCTGTAGGCCGTGAGGGCTGTTCGGCCTAGATACACCGCATAGGCGGCTCGACCCGGTGGTGCAGGGGAGTTCGGCCTGGTGGAACGAGGGTGCGAGAGGCTGGCTCGGCCGGGCACTGTGAGGGGTGCGGCTCGGGCAGCTCGTCTTGGAAGGCTGGGATCGGTTTGGCCAGCGGTGGTGCGGGACGCATGAACGGCTGAGCCATGGGGAGTGTCAAGGCGTGTGTGGAGCGCAGGAGGAAGAGAGGTGGGGCACGGGGGGCACACAGAGTCAGGGGCGGCTTGGACGGCGGGGCAGCGAGGTGGCGCGGCAAGGGTGTTCGTGGCTGGGGCATGGGGCATGGTACAACTGGGGGGTCGTAACACCGTGGGGGCGGCATGGGTCATGAAGGTTGTGGGTAGCATGGTCATTACCTTCGTCACCTTCATCGTCTCATCGCCTCGTCGCCTTTTCATAGAACATCACAAAGAAGAACGGTGGAGGGGTCGGGCTATGTTGGTTGGGCTCGCAGCTTCCGCATTTAGGGTGGTAGCAATTGGCTCTCAAGAACAAGTCACAACAACCCACCTACAAAGATTAATCCCAAAACCCCCAAAAGGAAAACATCCTCATTCATCATTTTAAAAGAAAGGAAGAACATGGGAGTAAAACATATTTAAATGAAGCCCCAACCTTGCTCGAAGATGATTGACATTAGCGTAAGAATGTGGATGTCTATTCATTGTAGACGAACACGTCCTATGTCAGAGGAGTTTCCGAGGAATAAATTTGAATTTGTTCTTCGTTAGTGGATCATTCGTCATCGGTAGATGAAGTTCTTCATTGGAAGCCTTCTCCCAAGATCTCTCCTCTCCCACGTTCCACCAAAATGAAAGTGATCCAAGAAAAAATTATAGATTTAAGATATCTATTGTTTAGTTGTTGGCACAAAATTCAAAAATATTTAAATTAATTAATTGATGTGGTCAATTAATTAATGGGGAGGATTTGGAAAATTGATGGCAAATGCATTGGCAGAATTAATTGGGAAGAGGAGGTCAAGAGGCTCCCCCTCATTAATGAAGGGAGTTGATAGGTTTTCCACAATTAAAATGGGGCTTTTGTCCCGGGTTATCCCCACCATCATAACCTCTCATGGGAGGTCAGGTTCGGGTGGGCCCCACCACCATAACCTCTCATGGGAGGTTATGGTCGGGTGGTCCCCAGACTTCAACTCCCACAATGATGTTTATTTCGGGTGGACCCCACCTCCATCTTCCACATGGTGGCTCAAAAAAATAAAGTGGAGTTCAATTTATTTTATTATTTCCCACGAAAAAACCCAAAAATTATTTTTTATTCTCGACCCACGGTCGTCAAGGTGAAAGTATCCTTAAGAGAATACAGGCGCTGCGAGTTCAATGGTGCCCTCCGATTTCAATTCCAAGCAACGGTTCAAAACTTATAAAAACCCACTCGAAATTTCACTGAATGTACCAGAAAAAAACATCATAAATTGATTCCGGGCACTCTGGGCCTCAGAATCATGCACCATATATATTTACAGACTCATAAAATACAAATTTATTTAAAAAAAATTACATGGAAAATTATGGGTCTTTACATTATCCCTAACTCAGGGCTCTACATCCCCATAATCCCAAACTCATACTAAGGGAACAAGTGGGGGTACTGAGCACACATCTGAGCCTCCCGCTCCCATGTACTCTCCTGGAGGTTCCTATGCTGCCAACGAAAGTGCACCCGAGTTATCTACCGTCCACGAAGGACCCGCTCCTATCAATCCTCAATCACTATTGGAACCTCTGTAAAAGTCTCACCATCATCGACTTCTAGCTCTCCATGGTCTATGATATGGGAAGGGTCATGAACATATCTCCTTAGCTAGGATATGTGGAAGATTTCGTGCACCAGATGCAACTGAGGAGGAAGAGCTAAGTGGTAATCCACCTCACCCAATCTGTGGAGGACCTGAAAAGTTGGATGAACCTCGAAGATAACTTGCCAACTTGGCCAAATCTCCGTAGACCTCATCGAGGTGAGACCCGTAGAAAGATGTTGTCTCCATACTCAAACTCCAGATGTCTCCATCTCCTATCAGTATACGACATCTACCTTCTCTGTGAAGTCATCATCTTCTCCTAGATGACATGAACCTTCTTTGTGGTAGCCTATACCATCTCTGGTCCCACTAGTGCTGACTCCCTTGAGTCAATCAAGCATAAAGCTGATCTGCAAGGTCTCCCATACAACGCCTCAAAAGGTGCCATCCCAATGGTGGAGTGATAGATGTTTTTGTATGAAAACTACACCAAAGCTAAGTGATCCTACCAGCTACGACCAAAGTCGAGGACTCAAACACGCAACATGTCCTCAAGGATCTGAATGGTCCGCTCAGTATGGCCATCCGTCTGAGGATGGAAGGTGGTGCTCAAACGAAGCTGTGTCCCGATAGCTTCCTATAACCCCTTACATAGCCAGGAAGTAAAACATGTGTCATGATCAGAGACAATCGTCAAAGGTACTCCATGTAACCAAACAATCTCCTGCACATAGAGGTGTCCTAATCTCTCTACTGAACCCTTCTCTCTAATCAGTAGGAAGTGGGCCGACTTGGTGAGTTAGTCGACGATCACCCAGATCAAGTCATGACCTTTGGATGTACGTGGAAGTTCTAACATGAAATCCGTGGAATATCATCCCACTTTTACTCTGGGACCTCTAAAGGCTGAACCAAGACTGTTGGTACCTGATGCACTTCCTTCACATGCTAACAAGTGAGGCACCGAGAGACAAACTCTGCAACTTCCTTCTTCATTCTCGGCCCCCTGTGCTGTCGTCGGATATCATGGTACATCTTCGCCACACCTGGATGTACCGCTAGAGGGGATGTGTGGAACTCCCTCAACACTTCCTCCATATGTGAAACTGGTACCATGGTACGTCCTTTAAAGAGGATGAAGTGCTCCCCACCTTCATAAAATCCATCAGGTTTCTTCCCTGTAGATATCTGATCACGTCGTGTCTCGCAGTCAGCGTCCTCATGTTGTGCCTCCCTGAATCGCTGAAGAAGTGGGTAGTGACTGTTAGAGACTGAAGGAAGGCTACTCCATCACTATCCACAAAGGATATCTATAAAGCATCGAGTTGGTCTGTCGCCTCACCTAGAAGCAGTATACCAGACCTCCTGCTGAGTGCATCTACAACAACGTTCCCCTTCCCAAGAGTATAGACTATCTCAAAGTCATAGTCCTCGAGGAACTCAAGACAACATCGATGTCTCAGTTTCAAGAACATTTGAGAGAAGATATACCTAAGACTCTTGTGATTAGATTACATGATAAAATGTTCACCCATCAGATAGTGTCACCACATCTTTAAGGCGAAGACCACTGATACTAACTCTAAGTCATTGGTAGTGTAGTTCGGCTCATGTTGTCTCTGCTGACGAGAGCCATATGAGATCACTACTCGATCCTGCATCTGGAAACATCCGAGCTCGGTCCCTGATGCATTGTAGTAGACTATGTACCCTACTCTTTCTTATAGAAGCCTCAAGATGGGGGAACTAGTCAGTCTCAACCTTACCTCCTAAAAGCTCTGCTGGCATCTCTCTGACCACACAAATGGTAGCCCATTCTTCATCAAGGCTGATATCGGTGTTGTAACTCTGAAGAAGTATGGTACAAACCTCTGGTAATAACCAGCCAAACCCAGAAAACTTCGTACTTCTATCACACTCTTAGGTGGATCCCAAGCAAGTACCACCTCAATCTTCGTTGGATCCACTGGAATCTCTAGCCTCCAATATGACATGTCCTAGAAAGTGAACGTCTCGGTTCCAGAACAGGCACTTTGAGATCTTACAATAAAGCTGGTTCTCTCGGAGTGTGTACAGTACTACCAACAAGTGATAGGCATGCTCCTCCTTAGTAGTCGAGTAGATCATAATGTCATCGATGAAGACTACGAAAAAGCGATCGAGGTATGGCTGAAAGATCATGTTTATGAGTCCCATGAACACTGAGGGAGAATTGGTTATACCAAATGGTATAACCAAGAACTCATAGTGGTGGTACCGACATTTGAATTCTGTCATCTGAACATCCTCATCTCGAACTCTGAGCTGGTGATAGCATGATCTGAGGACTATCTTCAAGAACCATTGTTCTCCCTTCAGCTGATCAAAGATGTCGTCAATCCTTGGGAGTGGGTACTTGTTCTTCACGGTCACCTGGTTTAGGCACTGGTTGTCAACACAAAGCCTCAAGCTCCCATCCACCTTCTTGGAGAATAGAATCAGGGCTGCCCAAGGTGAAACATTAGGCCAGATGAATTCCTTCCCCTGCATGTCGTCAAGCTGTACATGTAGCTTTCGAAACTCTTCGAGAGCCATATGATAAGCTGGAGTAGATATCGGTGCCTTCCTGGGGACAAGTCAATATAAAAGTCCACCTCTCTATGAGGAGGCAGACTGAGGAAATCATCAGGGAAAACATCCATGTACTGGTCCACCACTATAGGATAGCTTGAACTCTCCACATCAACTGCTCTAAGGGTAAGGCTAGCCAACTGATGAGTGATCGGCTGCACTCTCCTCCGTGTAGGTCCATCATATACTGCAAAGGCTCCATTCTCACCAGTGAAGGTAAACCTGGTCCCATATGTGTGGACACACTGCACTTTTCACCTAATATAGTCAATTTGAGCATGGAATGTAGATAACCAGTCCATACCCACGATGATGTCGTAAGGCCTCGACACTGCTACTATGAGATCCCAGCCAAAGCTCTCGCATCCTAGAGTAAGCTCACACTACCGACACCAGTGTGTAATCATCGATTCTACTCCCGTTGGACACTATAGTCTTAAAGATAAAGCCAACGGATCTATCGGAATATCTGAGCTCCGAACGAGGGCAGTGGTAATGATAGAGTGACTGGCACATATGTCTATAAGTGCTGCAGCTGCAGTGGAGTAGACACAGATCGTACCTCGAATCATCTCCGGAGCGCTGTGATCATAGGCCTCAGATGCCTGAAGCTGAGCTCTCCTCTATCCAAATGTTCCCTACGGTTGCAGTGGAACTCCTGGTGGTGGTGGGGGTAACACTTCGAAATGCCGCCCACTGCCATCTACACGGCCAGCTCCTCTGTCATGTCCGCCTGCTCCCTATGGACCACCTAGATCGAATCTCAATCTCTATCTGGGCGGTCTTTCGACCATCTAATAATCATCCAAATGGCGGGTAAGACAGTCACGTGCCATGTGACCCTGTCCGCCGCATGAGTAACACTGCCCACTCCTGGTAGGTCTATCTCCAATCCGGGTGGCCTGCACAACCGATCATGAGTCATGCAGTCGTCCACCTATTGGTCTAGTCCTTTTGGACGTCTGCGACATCTATCTGCTTCCAGCTATAGAAGACTCTACTACGGGTCAACTGGTGGTGGATCTCAATACTAGAGACTGGTCAGAAACGAAAATCTCCACTAGGAGGGCTCTCTCTAACACCCCTACATGTGTTGGAATGTTGAGTGAGATCACTGAAACTCTGATCTCCCACCTGAGTCCCTACTCGAAGGTCCGAGCCCAAAATAATGGGTCACGTACCATATCGGTGGAGTAGTGTGAGAGGTCTGTGAACCTCACTGAGTACTGAGCTACAATCATGTTGCCTGCTGTAGATTAAGTAGCTCTTGAATGTGCACTGCGTGGAGAGTTGCTGGGACAAACTGTACTAGAAATAGGCTCTCGAAGTCTACACAGAGAAGTGCCATTGCATCATGAACTTGGAGCATCATGCTCTACCATCTGACCACTACTTCCTGTAGAAGGCTGGTAGCAAGAATCACCATAAGGTTGGTTGGTGTCCCTAGCAGTCCGGAAACCCTCACCACAGCCTCCATCCAATCCTCAGCCACCTGGAGAACTCCTCCTCTATCAAGTACAGTGGGACTTCCGTGACACCAAGGTTCTTCCCACTAACCTTGGACTGTTGAGGTACTCATCCTGTCGAGTACCGTTGGGTCTGGCCCGACCTGTTAAGTGGGCCAGCACGTTGGTTTTGGCCCGGCCCGCTGGGTCCAGCCCAGCGGGCCGCGATGGCGGTTTGGCCCAGAGGAGCCGTGAGGTCCGGTTCGGCCGGGGCGCCGTGAGGGCGAGGTAGGCCGGCTCGGCTGGGCAACACAAGGGTGTGGGATTCCGGGTCGACATGCACCGCGACAGTGTGGGAGGCCCTCTAGGATAGGCACCGCGAGGGGCATGGCTCAGGTGGCTCGGGCCGGGAGGTCGGGGTCGGTTCAGCCAGCGGCGGCATGGGGCGTGCGGACGGCAGAGCATCAGGGGCGCGCGTGGAGCGCGGGAGGCCGAGCCATGTGGTGCATGGAGGCTGGGGCAGTGCGGCTGGTGAGGCGGCGTGGTTGGTGGGGCGGCGCGACTGGTGATGCTGTGTGGCCGGCATGACCGGGGTTCTCAGGGCTGGGGTGCGGGCGCGGTACAGCCGACGGTTGGAACGCCGCAGGGGCGGCTTGGGTCACGGAGGTTGCAAGTAGCGCGGACGTTACCTTCATCGCCTTCATCGTCTCATCACCTC
Organism: Viscum album; assembly: GCA_963277665.1. Classification (NCBI taxonomy): domain Eukaryota; kingdom Viridiplantae; phylum Streptophyta; class Magnoliopsida; order Santalales; family Viscaceae; genus Viscum; species Viscum album. Next base: position 410,728,817 of record OY728123.1, on the reverse strand, counting down.
GTCACCTTTTAGCAGAACATAACCAACAAGAATGGTGGAGGGGTTGGGCCATGTTGGTTTGGCTCACACTCTCCACGTTTAGGGTGGTAGCAATTGGCTCTCAAGAACGAGGCATAACAACCCACCCGCAAAGATTAATCCCAAAAATCACAAAAGGAAAACATCATCATTCTTCATTTTAAAAGAAAGTAAGAACATGGGAGTAAAAAATATTCAAATAAAACACCTACCTTGCTCATAGTTGGTTGAAATTGGCAGTGAAGGTAGACGTCTATTCATTGTAGATGAACACATCCTATGTCGGAGGAGGTTCCGAGAGAGAACGTCAAAGTCGTTCTTCATTGGTGGAGTGTTCTTCATCAGGAGATGAATTTCTTCGTTGTAAGCCTTCTCCCAAGCTCTCCCATCTCCCAAGTTCCACCAAAATGAAAGTGATCCAAGATAAAATAATAGATTTAAGTTATTTATTATTTAGTTGTTGGCACAAAATTCAAAAATATTTTTATTAATTAATTGATGTGCTCAAATTAATTAATCGGGAGGATTTGACACATTAATGGCAAGTGCATTGGTAGAATTAATTAGGAAGAGGGGATCAAGAGGCTCCCCCTCATTAATGAGGGGAGTTGAGAGGTTTTCCAAATTTGAATTGTGGTATAGCCCAGGGTGGTCACCACTGTAACCTCTCGCAGGAGGTTAGGATTAGGTGGGCCCAGCCACCATAACGTCTCATGGGAGGTTATGGTCATGTGGTCCCCACACTTCAACTCCCACAAGGAGGTTTATTTCTAGTGGACCCCACCTCCAACTTCTACATGGTGGCTCAAAAAAATTCTAGTTCATTTTATTTTATTATTTTCCACGAAAAACCCAAAAACTATCTTTTTTCCCAACCCACTGTCGTTGAGGTGAAAGTCTCCTTAAGAGAATACTGGCGTTGTGAGTTCAACGGTGCCCTCCGATTTCAATTCCAAGCATTAGTTCAATAGTTAAAAAAACCCACTCAAACTTTCCCTGAAAGTGCCCAAACAAAACTTCAGAAATTGATTCTAGGCACTCTGGGACTTGGAATCATGCGTCGTAAATTTTTAAGGACTCATAAAATTCCCATTTATTTAAAAAAATTACATTGAAAATTCCAGGTCTATAAAATTATTCCTTAAATCACATATTTTATATTAAAAATAAATTTTTCATCACTCTAGAAATATAAGGATATATTGAATATTTTTTTATTTGGGAAATTTTTGAAGATACCGCAAAAAGTAATACTACACAATAAGTTAAGTGACAAGACGGACCAACCACATTAAGAAAAAATATTGATTGCATGACCTAACCAAGAAACTATATGACCAACCCATGTGACTATATTAAGAAACAAATGATTTCATGAAAAAACTGACCTTCTGTTGAACCAAGAAAATTGACCACAAAAACAACCCAATGACCCATTAGAATGAAAAACCATAAAAATAAACTAACCTACCACATGAAAAATAAAATAGAGTGAACAGACAACCCAAGTTATTTTATTAAGGAATAAACAACTGCATAAATAACCTTCACTAACCACATGAAGAAACACATGACCTCATAGTTAGTCAAGGGATCGTTAGAAAAAACATAGAAAATTAAAAGGGAAAAGAACCAAAAATCACTTCTAATGCCTCCAAACCTTCAAAAAATATAGTGTAAAATTTTTACAACCCCGGAAATGTACATAAAATGCCTCTTAAAGAATTATTAACCTTGAGAATCAAATAACTAAGGAAAAAAGAGATGGTGTTTTGAACAGCCACCTCGTATAATTCCTCTTAAGGTTCTCGTAATAGTAAGAACAAAGACACAAAACCGAGCAACGTAATCAACAATAATGACACTTTAACTCATATTGAAGCATAAAATCAAACATATAATTTCATTAAAATGTAAAAAACATGAATAAAAAATGTGGTTCATCTATAGAAAAACTCAAAATATTGATCTCATATCCGGGACTCCCACTCCTAAGTTCTTTCCTCCAAGCCGTCATGCCTCCACAACAGACAAACCACAGGGATAATTCCCCCTTTAAATATCTTCTCTCTTTGGTGCAAGATCTCAAATGTATAATTTAAAAACATCACCCCATCCTCAATGTCCAACTCTCCCTAATCATTGATGTGTAAGTTATCGTGAAGATTAACGTCAATATGGGATATGTGGACAACATCATAAACATTATAAAGTCATGGAAAGATCCCCAAATGATAAGAAATGTATCTATTGTGTTGCAACACCAAGAACGTCCCCACTAATATAGGATAAATATTTTTCCATTTCCCAAACCTCGGTTACTCCCAAAGTCAATTAACCCTAAAAATATATGTCTTGAACCTTAAAGTCCAAGGACCTCCCCCTAAAACATGCATAAGCCTTCTAATAGTCTCTTCATTCCTTACTATATAATCAAACCACCTTGATATTCTATATTTTTTTCTAAATCTCATTGAGTATAAGGACTGCAACCTCCCCATCCCAAGCTCTACATAGTAGTTAATGACATATCCACTATACCAAGCCATAAAGAGAGCCATACTGGTAGATGAGTGGTGGTTTTTTGTTATTGGAAAAATCAACAAGTGGTAGGTGTTTCATCCATGATAAAAAAAGTCCAAGATGTAATCCCATAACCCATCCTCCCCAATAATGATGATCCACTATTTTTTTCCATCTATCTGGGGAAGGAAACTAGCGATAAGGTGTAACTAAGATCTGAATGCATAATACAATCCTTTATACCATCATATGGTAAACTTAGTTTCCCAGTAAAACATAATGTTCTTCACCCCCCCCCCCCCCAAAGAGTCTCACTAACTCAGGCACATACTATCATTCCATAATATCAACATCACTAGACTCCCTTATTTCTAGAATATAGGTCAAATTTTATACTTAGTCCTGGATTTCCCAAATGGCATCACAACCTCCTCAATACCATGTAAACCCGATGATGAAATTTAGAGATATGTCATCCCACTTTAATTCAATGAAATTAAAGGGATTATAAAATCCAACCAGGACTTGGTTCTTCAATTTTACCTAATCAGTGAACATTCACTACACCAAAAACTACTCCACTAACCACTTCAATTCACACCACCAAAGGTACCACATCAAACCACATAACTTCTTAGAAAAACCCAGAAGTACTATATGGTATTATCTATTAAACTCATAAATAAATTCCACATTCATGACCTATAAAAAAATATCCATTTAAAATCTATTGGATTATGACCATCCTTATACTACTGGTCTATAGAATCACTATGAATTACATGGTCTCACGTCACCTCCACCATTTAGTCTCTTTATTAAGACCCCTCCACCTAGCATATCAAAGATTATTCCAATATCATTTGATAGAGAAACACTCTACCACTAACTTTTTCACAAAAATATACATCACTATAATCTTATCAATCCCTTTCCATTAATATTTAGAATAAAAAACAACACGTCTTTTCAACTTCAATATTAGCGTTTTAGAAACCACATTCCCCTTTCTTGGTGTGTATATGATCTTAAAATAATAATATAAGAGAACACCATAAATCTATACAGATATAGATTTATATCAAACTGGTATAAAATATACTATAGACCCTTTGGATAGTGAATAATACAAATCACCCATCAATGAGATAATTTTGCCACATCTTTTGGGGAAATACCACAACCACTAACTCTCGATCACTGGTTTCAAAGTTCGGTGCATGGGGATGTAACTAACTAGACCCAAAATAAATTAATACCATTTACTATATCAAAACATATACCAATAAAATATAGGAATCATAAAAATATCTTGACCCATAGATCTTCTGCTGAAAATAAAATAAATGGAGAACTTATCAATCTCTCCTTTATGTAGTTGAAAGCTTCCTAACACTGATCAGTCAAGATTAATGCATGGTATCTCCTAGTCAATTCTATTAATAGGGATAAAATCGGAGATAAGTCAATCAAAAACCATCAATAAGATCCAACAAGACCAAGTATGTAATGAACCAATACCATGATATTTGGTGTTACCTAGGAAACAAATACCACTATTCTTGATTAGTGAATGGACACATTCATTTAAAAGACCACATGTTTAAGGAAATACACTACCTAATTCAAAACTTCCACAGAAATAGCTTCCCATATAGTTTAGGTCATTGAAGCTGCAATATAATAGCTCCAAGATGTTGGGTATTATATTCCTTTGACTACGATCAGATAAGGATGTCATCAATGAACATGACTCAGAACTCATCCAGGAACTCATGGAATATAGATTATATGGTCTCCGTGATTCTAGAATCTTTGTTCATGATAACAAATTGAATGAATACAAATTAAATATGTTGATACCTATAGTGAATGTTAATATTTTGGATATCCTCCTCCTTCACCCCCATCTGGTTATATCGAGACTAAAAATATATCTTAAAAAAAACTGGAAATATTTAACTATTTGAGCATATTGTCATTTCTTAGAAGATGGTAATGGTTCTAGATCATCACCTAGTTCAATATTTCATAGTCCATGCTCAACCTTTAATTAACATCTTCTTTCTTGGTGAAAAAAATAGATCACCTCAAGTAGATCACTAGGCCAGATAAATCCCATCTTTTTTAAATCAATGATCAGAAGCCAAAACACTTACAGCTCTATGGGATCCAATATATAAAGGGTCATCCATCCTCGATGTGTTATTATCTATAACTCTATCATCAAATATACATCATTTCAAGGGTTCGTAACACAAAATGACATGGGAAGGAATTGAGAAACTCTTAAACAACTCTCAGAGCTTCGAACACTCGAGTATTCACTAAAAGGTCATCTAAAAGAGATAGGAGAGGCTATGTATTCCTACCTCCCATATAATATCTCAACTTGACAAAAAAATACAATCCAAAATGCCTCTAAATTATAAAAAAAAACTTTAATTCAAAAATAACCAAAACTAAATGCATATAACATAGTCTATCAATGCCAAGGATGAAATCATATGGTTTTATCTATAAAAATAGGAAACTCTACATCAACTTATATTACCCCATTGTCAGTAAAAATCCTTGGAACACATCAATAACAAAGTCTGACCTTCAAATTAAATAAATAAAACAATGGAGACTTGAAGAATCCCCAAATCTAGTTATATTATGTAGACTAGGGTGGGTGTAATAAAATATTTTCAAGCACCTAAATGAAACAGAGAATAAATTATGATAGATGATAAATTGATTTTACCTAGAAAATCCTCCATACCCTCTGTTGGTTTCACATATATAGAATGGACCTTCCCACATGTATCTCCTTTTCATATCTATATATCACCTCCACATCCAAGATCTGGTATGCTTTCATCATATTGAGTACCATTATGGAGTTGACCTCTACCATATCCATCTCTCATCATATGCATAGAAAAAGTTTGTGTCCTTTTTTGTTGTTATTGTTTCTATAAAGGGGACCAGCCAAACATACCAAACTGGCCACCCTAAGATATCAAGCATTTATCATGATGTTTTCCATAACCCATGTAGACATAACACACAAAATTAATACCCTCGAGAGTATCTCAAAAACCCTTAACTTGAGGGAAGGGGAAAGTAAACTACTACGACCGAGTCCCCACCCATCAAAACATCAACTAGACTATGATTTTTCATTCTCTACCTAATGTTCTACACATTAAGAAGCTTTGTTGACCACCCTCTCAAGTTAATTCTCCCAATAAATGAAACTACTCAATCACTTCCGCCTTCCATTATACTACATGATACATTGGAATCATAAATGTAGTGATTGAATATCTTGTTTTTGGGTAAAACACCTCCTCAATATTTTAGGATCTAATGCCCTCATCTATAATATTGAAATATATGAGGTCTTTGAAAATAATCTCATGTTATTTCACACCCAATATTTCTTTCTAAAGTGAATATTTCTATTAATTATTTGAAAATTTTATTAATTATGAAGATGATTTTAGAAGAAAATATTTCTAGAGTCGAGCCTATCAAAAAAAGGCCTCCTCCTACTCTCTAAGATATAGCTTCCACCATTGATGTGTCACTCCTCACATCTAAAAAATTTAAAATGGATCCCAATAATAAAATCCTGAATGAATAATACTAAAGGAGATCACTAGGTCCTTCAACCAATGCTCTATCTCTATATTAGAGACACCCCATATATATTTCTAGATCATAACACTAGAAAAAATGCAATTCAGTTTACTACGTATCATCCTCCACTCTTGAGTTGATCCTATGATGATAAACTAGATCAGCTAGATGAACCTATACCACTCAAACTACATATAAAAAATTACTATGATCCATCTCTAAAAACCATAACAGAATATATCCTAATACTTGTATCATAGAATTTATTAAGGCATGTTCAGAAAAATTATTTTAATTATCAATAAAATCATGTTAAATCACAAATTTAACAAAAAACAGGACACATGTACCTCTCCTATGTCTCTACCCCACAATCCACATTATCTTTATTATGGTGTTTAGTGAGCTTAAGGTCATTTTTTGTATTATAGGGGGCCCCACATTCTAATTACCTAGCCAATATCACTTTATACATCACAAAATATGTTTTATATCCAATGTTTCCTACCCATTTTCTCAAAAACAAAATCAATTCCTAACTCCCAACATCATCCTATCTCCCAATGTAAACATTTTATACCTCTATATCATAAAACCCCCTATAATGATACCCCTCTAGGACCATCATTGATTAGAAAGAGTGACCTAATATTCAAACCTCAAGTAAGCCTGTGGTGGGAGACTAGTACCAAGGGTTTGAAACACTCAAATGGGATCCACTACCTTCAATTTATGAAGGGATTGAGAGAAAGCACAAACAACAACAAAAAAAACCTTCACATAGAATAAATTAATATTAACTGTACCACATGTGTATGAAATAAATACTTGTAATATTATTCAAAATTAAACCAAATGAAAACTTAGAGTAGAAACTCACCAATATCTCTAACCTCCATGTTAGTAATGTCTATATTGGTATCTAAAACCTAAAAAAATAATATATATATATATATATATATGTGTGTGTGTGTGTGTGTGTGTGTGTGGTGAGAATAACATGTTTTCTCAGTAGGATCATACCCATGGTCTCAAATAAAAATTTAAAAAATCATATAGATCTAATGGTGAGAAAAACAACTAAAATTGGTCAATTATCCATCTGAACCATACCATGGATCACTCATTAAATATCACAAAAAGTAGTAAAATAAATAAATCGAACATAGACAATGGAATCTTGCATACTGTCTCCCAATTGAGTTGTAACTCTCACAACCCAATATCAAATTTCTTATACTCACATACCTTCCATTCCATGTCATCACCACATATCATGCCATCTCTGATCTGGTTTGGGTCACAACCCTACGTACCCAAGCCTCCTGTCAGACCTAGTATTCTATGTGGGCATCAGCTCCATCATCCTCATCTCAAATTTTCTACTATAACATAATCAGTATCATCACACATCTATCCACAACCACATATCCAAGGTAATATGGTATCATAAAGATGAAGTAAATCAACTTTGCGCCCTCCTCCTACCATGAATTACCCCCACCCCACCCCACATCAAATCATATCATCTATAAAAAACTCTACAAACTATGTTGTCTTCTGTTGGTACTCACCACAAACTATATATCACCACCATATACCACTATGGATGGCATATTTAGGAATAGGGGGTAATTATCCACCTATTCCTCACAATTTGGATGTTGGGGAAAATACCCCCTAAAACATTTGTGTGTCAGTATATAGTTCTTTACATGGGTGGGATACATATAAATCTAACATGAAAAGAAATTCATTAATATATATATATACATAGACAACACATAAGACAGACATAAAGGATTTACATAAATAATCTATTATCTCTATATATGATCGATACCACACTATTATTACCAAACACATCCATTGCTAAATGAAACTCTGCTACACCAAACAGCCGCACACATCCCATTGTTTCATCTCTTTCATAAAAAAATTCATCCATTTTACTAGATTGTTACATTACCAGTCACATTTAATAAATTAATATCATTAACCATATATTTAATAACAACCCATTTTATCCAACATGATCATTTGATTCCCATTTATTTCCATCCCATTTGTTAAAATTTCGTTTATTAATTCATTTATCGCAAATAAATTTCCATACCTTATTTTTAAATTCACATCCACAACCTTTTTCATTTCATTATTAACAACTTCACATTAAATCTCCACTACCAAACTATAACAAGACAACTGCACAACCCATTATCCCCAAAATAGAAACCATAATAAATCCTAAAAAATATAACACCAAAACAAAACCATATTAGCACGAAAACCACATATCTACCATTATACTTCCAATGTGAACAATAAATAATGTATTCCAAACAATATCCACCATTACCAAGAAACCCCATGAACACCAAATGACTACGATCCAAAAAAACCATAATGAAATAAATAGCAGTAGATTACTAATAAAAAAAATTATCAAAAAATTTAAATGGTCTATCTTAATAATTTTTATTTCATACATGGGTATTTTTACATAGTTCCAAATTTATGTAAGAAACTAATTCAAATTTCAATATATAAGCTTAATGATTTATGAGTTGTGGGTATAGATAAATATTCTCAATAGGGGTTATCAATCAAAATAAGGGTTCTGTTATTTAACAATATCCATAACATCTATATCACAGAAGTTTATAACCTTCTATAGAAAATAAGTGGGAATAACAAGGAAATAGTTAAAAAATATGAGTAAGCCCCATCTCCCTTCAATTTAATTTAATCCAGATCATTATATTCATTAGTAAATTATAATAAAATATCCACTAGAAAATTGAATCATTTTAGATGCTTAAATAACCAAAAATAATAGAGAATAAGAATACCATGTCTGGAATTGTTTTAGGTCATGCTAAACATCGTACATAGCAAAGGAGGGATGATTTCATGACTGGGATTCCATAAAGAAAACGGAATTATCAAATTTAAAACACTTGTAGGGAATGATAAATTAATAGGGATGGAAAAACTCCTACTTTTTAATCCACAAGGTGCTGTAGAAAATAAAGAAAGAAAATTTATTTTGGAGATTCCTAGAATTTAAATCTAGTGGAATCTCAGTCAAGTATAAAAACTCTCCGATCTCCAGAGAATATTTCTAGAACTTATGGACTTCTAAACATAATCAAATACCTGATGGGATGAAATATTGTACATTATGATTCCTCATACAGATCCTATAAATACTCTAAGGATAAAAACAGTCAACTTTCCATTTCATATATCTCTTTAGCTTGGTTCATTAAAACATGTGGAACAACCAATTTAAAACCCATAGAGTAAAAGAAGTCAAATAAATGATCTATTACACATAAAACATTTCCAAAACATATATTTAGGGTTTAAATCCCGTATTTTACGTTAAAAGGAAATTTTATTTCATTCTAGAGAATCTGGGTACTTTAAAAATTAAGAATTTTAAAACAATTGTAGCTCCCACACCATAGGACCATCCTCATAAATTCAATCAATAACACTAACCGAACTCATAAGGAAACATATTGAATGAATGAACTAACCAAGAAATCACATGACTAACCCAAGTGTTTTCACAAGGGAACAAGTCACTAAATCAATAAGCTAACATATTGTATGACCAAACCAGGTGATCACATAACCAAACCAAGTGACCACATAGTGGAATAAGATACCATATAAACCGAATATCTTACAACATGACCAAACGAATCAACCAGATGACCAACCCAACCATCCAGACAAAGGAAAAAGTGACTACATAAGGAACCAAGACTAACTGAATGAAGAAAAAAGGAAATGATCTATCAGTCAAGTGATCTTGAGAGTAAACATATAAATTTCAAAGGAATTAATGACTTAAAATCTCTCCTAACGGCTTCAGTATTTATTAATTCATAAAGGAAAGGTTTTAGAAACCCATGGAATTATTGTTTTGATGTAATATTAGATATAAAAATTATATAATATTTAAGGAACTAATAATATAGAAGATATGTTTTTTAATATGATATTCATTGAAAAGATTAGGTACCATGTTCCTATATTAGAATTAATTGATGAATAAAAATTAAGAGGAAATATATAGAACTCACACTATTTAATCCTGGAATAAAGTCGATTTTTGGATAATTCTCTAAGTAAAGTATTTTTGGAATTTAGGATCCAGATTAATCAAATGGATTTTGGCCTACTACTATTGAATGAAAATAAATAATCGGCCAACCCATTATGTGAGTTCCATTTCACCATGAACAATAATATAAAACTCGGTATTGTAGCCACATGAGGTACTGTAACACTGTATTATGATATAAAGGTTCATTTATAGATGGGTTTCTTTTATTTTTATTAGCTCCATAATTTCATTAACATGACATAGGGAAATTATTATACCTCTTTATAGGCATGCGAAATCATCTCTAACCACAGTAATCAATATGTGTATATTTTCTTTTATTAATTTACCCATTTCCCTTTGTTTCAAGATTTCTTTTGGGTAATAAAATTTCTTAAGATGAAAAAAATCAATCAAAAGTGAGGTTTGGTTAGAATGTATTTATGTTAATTTTATTATTAAAATTATTTTTAATGGTCAAAATTCATTTCAAAATTTAAATATGAGAAAAAGAGATTTAATTTTCATCAAACTAGAATAAAAATACTACCTGTTGAATGAAATTCTTAAAATCATGTATCAAATGATCAAAAGAGAACATATGAGATGATATTTTAATAATAATCTAGAAAGAAAAAATTGAATAATTATTTATCTATATTGATTAACCATACAAAAATCCATCATGTGGTGAGGTCAGAATGATCATGAGTTCATTTTTTGAATTAAAACAATTTATTAAGTTAAAATTTTTCGTCAAACAATAAAAAATGAGAAAATAAGTTTGAATAGTCATAAAAATATATGTCAATGATCATTTATTAATTTTTAATGGATAAATCATATATTAATTCCATATGTGTTCACTATTGAAAAAATTGGTAATTGTGAAGGGTTATTTTCAATGGTTACGTAACCCATCATAAATTTTCACGTAGTAACACTTATTTATGAAGGAAATGGGTTTTCAATAAAAATAATTTTTTCTTTATTATTATTTTCCACAGGAATTGTTACCAGTCAAAAATACCTTTCGAGTTCATGTTCTCTATTCTACAAGAAGAATTATTTGTGATGTTAAATAGACACAAACTACTTTATCCCTCACCTTTAGTAGTTACAATATGTTTATTACCTAATAAATAATAAAATCCACTCCAAGATGTTTATGAAAATTAATTTTTGGGAAGTGAAAATTTCATCACTACTAAGCCATCCTAAATACCAATTAATTAAGAATATATTACCTCCATTATCCTCCCCACATCACTGATTTAATTATCCCCATCATTTCGCATAACACTCAGATGGTCAACCCTTAAAATCATCTTTTGAACCTAATTTCATACAAATATAGGTTTTAATACCCCATTAATAGTCTTGTATTCTCTCCTCTTTTATTATTTTTTTAATTTTCCATGCAATCTTATAAATATTTATTTCATCAAAACCAAGGTCCAAAAAATGAACCCATTTTTTATGGTTTAATAGACATTTAGGGTTTCAAAAAGTTTATTATTCCTTATTAGGGTGTACATTGGCTCTACATGGGTTAATTGTAATTGGTTTGAGGAATTATGATTAATTTTTTACCTTTAGATTTAATATATTTTTTATATTTTATATTTATGGTTACTATATGTTTATTATTTAATTTTATTGCTGGAAATGTAATTATAATGGAAACTTTTTATAGATATGTCAAATATTTATAAAATTTTTGATAGGTTTTATATAAATCTATTTAAATGGTTAATTGTATTCCTTGTTTATGGTGATATAATTTTTGATTAATTGTGATAATTCATAGATTTTGGATGTGATTTTACTCTATCATTGATTGTTATATAATGACTATTTTCCATTTATCCAAATCATGTGAATATAGTTTTTTAAATGTTTGGATATATATATATATATATATATATATATATTAACTTGAAAATATTCATATGTGAACGTTCTAAAAAATGTGAATGGTTTTTCATATATTTTTACATATATTAACATATAAATATACTTATATAAACATTTTTGAAAAAAAATGTTTAAGAATATATATATATATATTAACATGTGAATATATATATATATATTAAGTACACTGATATATATATATATATATGCATGTATGTATATATAGATTTGATATATATATTTGTTTACAAAACAAGTGAAAATATATTTGATGTATATATATTTTGTTAATAAATCATGTAATATATATATAAATAATGTATGAAATAAAAATAAAATGTGTTTTTTATATAAATGGTGAGAAAATAAATTAAAAATATTTTTATAAGAATTTTTTTCATAAGAAAACAATTTTTAAAAAAATGCTATAAAATTGTTTTAACTAAAAACAATAACTTTTAAAAATAAGTAATATTTATTAAAAATTTATTTATTAATAATTACTAAAAAAATTATTACCTTATAAAAAACATAACAAATACCAACAATTATGAAAAATTCATGAAAATTATAAATTCATAAAAATGTAGTAATAATTTAAATAATTAGTAATAATAGTTAATAATTGTTTATAATTAATAAATAATTAGTTAAAATTAGTAATAATTATTAAATATTAGTGTTAATTATTAAATATTATTAATAATTTGTAAATATGAGGAAACTTTGATAATTTGTAATAAATTTTAAATTGAAACATATTAAATATTTGTGATGATTAATTTTTTTTGTATTTATTAAAAAATTGGTTATAATTAATAAACACGTAATATTACTTAATAAATAGTTATATCAATTAGTAAAAACATAAAATATTTCAAATAATTACTAAAAATTTCTAATAATTTTAAAAAGGTATAAAAATACTAATTACTATTAAAACATCAAAATAATTTGTACAAATATAGTGTTAATTAAAATAATTTTTCATAATCATTAAATAATTTCTAATGACTATAAAAATGATTTCTCAATATTAACAATAATTATTAATAAATTTTTTAATTACTAAATATTATTCATAATTTATAAATTTGAGGAAATATATTTGTTTAAAAATGAATTTAGAATATATGGTGTTAGAATGTATACATAAATCATTAAGAGGTGGATTCATACTACTTAGTTAGTTATTTCAACATCTTATCAACTTTTTTTAGTAAATTTCCTTCTCATTTTTATCTGATATTTATTTTATTAATTTTCAAATATATTATGACGCAATTGATTCATCCATAATTGTTTTTTCTTTGACCGTTTGGTGATCTATTAAGAGGGTAAAATGATCGAAGAAAAACAATTAAACACAAAGTCTTCAAAAGGGTTGATGCACTGATGTGCTATGATCATGCACTCAACAATGATGATGCACTCATGGAGATGATATTTTATTTTTATTCTGTTATTCATTCAACATTCAGGGTAATAAAATAAAATTATTGTTATTTATCCCCTGATGTTTAATATATTTCTAAATAAAAAGACATGGTTTTATATGTATAAATCAACTGCACCCCAATCTCATACACGGTATTCCCAGTATGAATCAATGTTTATGTATTTAGTTTTAAATAGAAATTTTATTTTACAACACAAGTTATATACTCAAAGAAGAGAATATATATTCATATTTTTTTGATAAAGTAGGATATTCCATTTTTTATGTATAGGAATCATCCCCACCTCAATCCAACGCATGGTGTTCCCAATATGACTTGAAGTTATTTTTAGATTAAAATTTACACATTAGTTCACATGACACAACAGATGATAAAAACTGAGTAAAATTTTTATATTTTTTAATACTTTATAAAAATTATCCATAAGTCATTTTATATGTGTATAAATTAGTCGCACCTCAATCTTATTCATGGTGGGACTTATGTGATGGAAAGTACATGTTTTCAATTAAAAAATGTAATTTTAGATAAAAATATGCGCCTCTCACTGAAAACCTATCAAACATTATTTTGTTTTCTTGATACATTAGGATAATGATCCTTAAGTCATTTTGGAAATAAAGGAATCATGTTCACATCTATTTGACACACAGTATAACCGGTATTACACAAAATGTTTGATTTTAATTAAATTTTAAAGTTTTCTCCATAACACAGGTCACATACACAAAACCTATAAAAGAAATTTAAAAAAACTCGATACATTAGTATAATGATCTAAAATTCATTTTTGATGTTCACGAATCATTCACACCTCAATCGGATACACGGTGTGCTCAGTATGACTCAAAGTGTATATAATCATTTTTAAATTGACATTTTAGTTCAAAACGTGAGTGAGTCACTAAAAACTAGGCAAACACGCTTGTATTTTCATGATAATTTTGGTATAGGATTCATAATCCATTTTTGATGTGTAGAAATTAGTTATCTATCAAGATAACACACGACGTGACCAATATGACTCGGAGTGTGTGTTTCTAGTTTAAATTGAAAATTTGATTAAAATTAAATGTGACGTAATGAGAAGAGATAAAAAACATTCATATTGTCATGATACTTTATATAATGATCCATATATAATTTTTTGACATATACAATCAGCCTCTTGTCGATCTGAGGTACAAGGTGGCCGGTATGACTCAAAGATTGTATTTTTATTTAAAATTGACATTTTAGTTCAGGACAAACATCACATGGTCAAAAATAAGTAAATTCAGTAATATTTTTTTACACTTTAGTTCAATGGTCCATATGTAATTTTTTATGCGTAGGAATCAACCTCAACTCAATATGATATGTGGAGTACCCAGTATGACTCAAATGGTATTTTATTGGCCTAAAATTGATATTTTAGTCTAGAATGTGTGTCACTCATTGAAAACTGAGAAAAAATTCTCAAATTGAAATAATAATTTTTTAAAGTTATTCATAATTCATTTTTTATGTGTATAAATCATTCAAATTTTAAACTAATGTGCGATGTGACTAGTGTGAATCAAAGTGTGTGTTATCAGTTTAAATTTGCATTTTAGTAAAAAAGGCATGTGATTTTTTTATAAATGTTTTGTATTTTTATTTAATATAAATATTATATGTGAACTTATGTAATAACGTCACGGTTTTTTATTATAATAATTTATTTTAAAAATAAATTTTTTTTAATGATTTTTTGGATTTTTTCAAGAAAATATCACACTTACTTGTGATGGGTTCCAAACCTATCATAAATAACAATTATTTGGGATGTTTCATCATATTTGTTTTTTTAATTTTAATGCTATTATTTTTTATGGATGTTTCCTCTACCACAACTAATTACAATTTGAAATGTGTCATTTCAGAAGAAAAACATATTTACGATGCCATTTTCTATGATGGGGTATTAGCGATAGATTCTCATCATTAATGTCCCAATGTAAATAATTAAAACACTAGTAGTGGTTATAGTTCATAATGATTAAAAGTTCATTTTGGGATTAAAATTATTTGAAATTTTAAAATTGTGAATCAAATTATAAAAATAAATAAAAGAGGACCACATTGTTATTAGAATCATGAAAAATAAACTTTTGTTTAATTATGCTAAGTGAAAAGAACTACACATCATTCTATCTTATGATGGGCTCCCAATTCGAAAAATTTATATTTTTGAAATTATGATATTATCTAAATTCCCAAAGCGTGTTAAATGGTCAAAATTAATAAAATGATATTTGATTATTGTGAATGCTTATGATAAAGATCATCGATCGATTTTTGACCATATGAATAAGTCTAATGTGTAACAACCCTAAATCCAACTTCTCAGAGCCAGCAGTCATTTATTACAATGGAATGTTCCGAAATCAAAACAATTGTAAAATTATGAAACTAGATAGCTAGTAAATCATTAAATTATAATAAAAATTCAAGTACATCGTAAGATCATATTAGGATTCATTATATATTTATTACTTTCAATTTTGGTCATTGGTATCCACATTTTTTCCACCTAAAATATAAGGAAAAATATAAAGGGTGATCTCAAATCCTCAGTACAGGGTAGTGTAGAGTGAAATATAACCATTGAATAGGAATTATATATATAATATATATGGAAATAAATTAATAAATTCCCTATAACTGGATAAAAATTAATACCATATCCACAAAAATAGAAATTGATGATCACATGGATAACGATAATACCTCCCATAATTATGGAATTTATAACATTTGATATCATAACCATTCCTTTGAGGCCCTATTTCATGACATCATAAATAAATGGTACATTATACACCAAATACCAAAACTTGTTTGCCTTATTAGACCTATCAATTCATTAAGGTGCTATATAATTCCAGGCCCCACCCATTACTTTCTAAATCTAATGAATTTTTAATATAAAAAGAAGAATAAATAATAAATATATTATGTTTCCTATGGAAGATACTATATGAACATGGATATATACACTAGTGGTAAAATGATCTATACCATGGACCTATACCAACGGCGTCTAAAAATCATTCGTATAGTTTTTCCTATTCCAATGGTTAATATAAAGACCCATCTTATCCATATATTTTTTTTAAATTCTTAGGGATTATTACGAGTCTACGAAAATTGACGGTACGTGATTCTGAGGCCTCGAGAGCCCGAAACAGAATTTTGAACTTTATTTAAGGTATGTTCAATAAACATGCGCGTGAGAATTTCTATCTTTTGAACTGGTGATCAGATTAAAAATATGAGGGCACCATTGAATTCGCAACACTAGGATTCTATTAGGAAAAGCTTAACTTGACCCAGAAAGGGTCGGACGAAAAAGAAAATTTTTGGACTTTACAAAAAAATAATAGAATAGCTCCTTTATTTATTTTATTCTCTTCTCACCGTTGAGTGGCGGATGACATGACCACGGTGTAACGTCAAACTTAAATGGGATTCATTTAATGAAATGAACCAAGGGATCCGTAACCATGATGTTCATTTCTTTAATGGAACATTAATTTTGGTTAACTAATGAACCGCATTAATAAAACGCAATGTGGGTAGTTCCTTTTCTTCTATTATAACAAACCTATGTAATGGGTTTTGGGGATTTATGTGAGGAAGCTCTGAAGAAATTCCAGTGCAAACCTACTCCAATGAAGAATAAGGAATGAGTGAAAATTGACAAAAATCTTCAAACACGAACCCTTCTCCTCATTCATAGCATCTTCCATTCAGTTCCGGGTTGGGTTTTATCTTGATTTATTTCAATGAGTTTATGAATTCATATTCTCTTGATGATGTTACAACTCTTACATTGTTATAATGCTAACGCAGAGGGCATTGGCCGACCAAATAAGGCCTGAACCCTCTACTATTATTGGTTTGGTTGCATTCTTCGGGGGTGACCGAGCAACAAGGCGGTAAGGCTAAATCGAGGGCCACGCACTTTAGGCGACGTCCTAGGAGGCCAGTAGGCGTAGTCAAAAAAAGAAAACGGACCTATGAAGCTTCAATGTAGGCCGGCGGAAGCTCTATCGGCATGGCGGTACCGATGACCATAGAAGGCGGCGGTCGGCTCTCACGGGATGTGAGGAGGTGGCAGTGCCCGAAGGGGCCGTGGTGGACAGGGGGGGCGGTTGGCCGACGTCAGCCGCATCGACAGAGAAAACACACCACGGAGGAGAATCCACGACTCAGGCCGTGGTGAAGGAGATTCCATAGCTCCAGCCACTGTGGAGGCCGACCCAAACTGTGAGTCCCACCCAAGACCGATCCATAGGACCGGTCAGATGAATGGGCGACACCAGCCTGGTGCCTCCTGTAGAAGACCGAACGAACTTCAGTCCATTCGGTGTAGAGATGGGTCCACACCCATCTGGCGGGCTACACCCAGCTGGCGGGCCACGTCGCACCTCCAATCAAGGTTTCCCTAGACCGGGTTGGGTCGGGTAGGCCCGACCGAGGTTGGACAAGACGTGGAACCCTTTATTCCATGTTTCACTTAAAGGGTCACATCTCCTATACCGGATGTCCGTTTGATGAATCGTCTATAGTGATGGAACCCTTAGGATGAGGTGGTCCTTTTCAGATACTCCACATGGTTTTTTGGGAATCTTGGAGTATGGATGGATTGGATCAGATTCGAATCCAAACGGGCCCCCAGTAAAAAAATGTATATGACATACAGACTGTGTGTCTGATGACACACTGTCTATTGCATTAGAACCCTTATGACATGAAGGTTTGTCACGACCCCCTCCCACCAAAGATGCCCCTCCTGATCTGGCAATGGTGAAAGGAAGATAATGACCCCCGAGTCCCGCCTCCAGTAGGCCCCGGGTTGGAGACTAGCACCAAGGGTATGAGTTTTCACAAATATGGGAGGCATTACCCTTTTTATTATTTTGGATCGGGAAATAGGACAAGTCAACCACAAAAAAGGGAAAAGAACAAGTGTATATAAATAAACCCAAACCAAGCCCACATGCATGTTTAAATAATTTTTATAACAAGGTACAAGTACAAGGAAGCTCAAAAGTACAATGCCAAAGAAAACAAGAGAACAACAACTGCAACAACTCCAACTGCCCGACTAGTAGGGTCCCGCACGGCCCTGGTAGTCCTCCTGGAAACCTGAAAGTAAACGTAGGGTGAGCATACAAGTATACTCAGTAGGGAAACCTAAAGCTCTCGTACACAAGTGGGGATACACCCTAAGGTCCCGTGAGAAAACAGAAGAACCAGAAACTAACAAGGAAAAACTATCCACCCAGCCTCACTGGTCACACTCACCAAGTAACACAAACAAGTTTAGTATATATATAGAACAAAAGTATTGGGTACCCCACACCATTTCCCACTTAATTAGATGCTGCTCTTCCTAACGGAAAACGTCCTGACGCTACCACACTCTTCCCGCCCGCACACACCTGGGCCAAACCATGCATCCCGCCCGCACACACCTGGGCCTCACAACCACGCATCTCGCCCGCACACACCTGGGCCACAACCACTAACCTGCCCGCAGACACCTGGGCCTCATCCCGAAGGTTCTTGGGAATGGTAAGCCTGCCCAAAGAGTCTTGGGCTAAAGGTCGCCTCAAGCCATCACAGCCTCCGATACCTACCCGAAGAGTCTTGGGTGTAAGGTCACCTCAAGCCATCATAGCCTATGGAAGAAAGAGTAGGAAGGAGCTAGTAACTAAGGGGGAACACCCTCTCCCATAAAATGGGAGTGTTCGGCACTAGGTGCTTGACATGGGTGTGGTGCGACAAAACACAAAGATACAATTATATATATACATATACCAAACACACAGCCCAACCTATGGCTTCTTAAAAAGAGAAACTGAGCATGTTCCTCGACACTGCTACCACGAAGCATGCATCAACAACCAAACAATCATCCCCCAACCCCATTTAGGTTTTCATGTTTCATGCAATGGTTTAAAAAATTATTACTACTGGGCAACTATCATCCAGACAAAACCTTTCACAAACATATCCCTGCCATCCACAACCAAGGTTAGGTAAAACGCAAGCAACCACATGCCATTTCATTTACAAAAGATTATCACAACCATACAACATTCCATCATTCATTTATTTCAAAGTTCCACACATAAAACCCTTTCCACACACAAAACATTTCCGTATTTGAAAACACCTTTTACTTCAAAAAACTTTTCATAATCAAAACACTTTTCATAAATAAAGGCATTTTCCACAACCAACCACTTCCCATTTCAACCCCATTGTTTAAAAAACATTTCACACCTCCACGTTTCCACCATCAACCATTCCAATAAGATCACCACCCAAACGTCGCAGCCCCGCTGCCCAGCATCACATCACAACACCATTCCAGAAAAAAAAAACATTTCCCACAAAACAACCAAACCACCAACATGTTCATTATTCCAATTTTGTTCAACCGGGGTGATGACACAAGGTTTTCATTCTCATTTAATCATCCAGTCTTTACGTTCTTATCCATTTTACATGTTTTAACAAAACCAACCAAAAACAATTCAGATATCAATTGCGCACGCAAAGGCCACCAACGGCCTTGATTTTCAGTAGGCAAAGGCCTTTCAATCCAAAATCACAATCAGAAGATAAAGAAACTGGAAGGCAATAGAAATAGCACAAAACCCCAAACCCTTCTTTATCAGGTTATTATCTTTATTTAAAGTTCAACTGCATCCCATGGAACAAAAGAAAAATATACCACCCCGCATGTTGCACAAAATAGAGAGACGAAGGTAAACCCCTACCTCAAAAGATCCCGATCACGTTGCTTCCGACGACGTCCTTCGGTGTCCTCCGCCTTCGCCAAACCCGAAAAACGCCTCCTAGGATGGAAGCTGGAGAAGGAAGGCCGGAAGGAAAGGTGACAAGTCCAGGCATAGAAGCTTCATCTCGTCGCTACGATCCTGTGGCCGCTGGCGGATCGTAATTCGGAGCTCGGATAAAGAAGTTAGAGGAGGAAGACTTCTTGATCATCCAAGAGTGTCGTTGTGCGAAGAAGAAGCGATTGGTCTGGAAAGAATCCGCGACCCTTTCTTATATAGCCTACGAATAGGTAAAACAGTATGCAACATGTATTGATGAATACACGGTGTGACTGTACACCCGTTACGTGTTTTGACTGGTCAACACACGACACGTCACGCGGTTTCCACGCGTTTTTAAAAAACGTTAATTTTATTAATATGTGTGTTTCGTTGACCCGAGACATAACTCATAAAAAGGTATCCATCACTGGTCTTAAAATGACCGTCTTAATTACAGGATTACACTGCCGCTGATGGTTCGTCATTCCGACACCATATGAAGAAGTTACGGTCGAATTAAGATTATAAAACCCAAAAATAATAATAAAATTTTATAATATTATTATTTATTTATTTTCCTTGAATTTTATACGCTCAAAAAATTGGGTCCCCTTTTTCTTTCACGCCCAAATATCTCCACCACCAATCAATCACCTTTATTTTTACTCTATTATGATAATAATATTATTATGAATATTATTCATTTAAGGGGAAGAAAAAAAAACCCCCTTACGCCTCCTTTAACCTCATCATACACCCCCTTTATTCTCCCCATTTATTTACTTTAATTTATTATCTCATTTAATCCATATGATTTATTATTATAATATACATGGGGAGGTCCATGTATAGCGCCTCACCCACATGCTCCTCATTAACATAATAAATATATAATACAAATATTTTTATTATTATAATAAAGGAAAACCTCATGTTCAATTAATTCATGAGCGTTTCGGGCACCCAATCTGAAAACCCGAAAAAGACATCCAATATTGGACTCATAATTTCTGTCTCGTAGTCAGGGTCACACTGCCGCTGACGGTTCGTGAAACCGAGGTCGCATGAGGAAGATACCGTCAAAATTCAGTTTTCCCATCCAAAATTAATAATTACATTATTATATTATATTATTTAATTTAATTCTTAAATTCTCACATTCTCTCTCCAGTCTCTTGAGATTCACGCACAAAGTCATTTGTTTAGGTGGATTACACTTGGCGCCTCTCTCCTATATTTATTTTTCAATAAATTTTATTTCCTTTAATCATGTTTCTCTCTCCAATCTTCTTACCTTCTTCCACAAAAAGTGGCACCTCTCTCTTCCTCATTCCATGCCCAAAACACCCCACCTTGTATTTAATCTTATCTTTTATTTTATATCATTATTAATATATTTTTTATCTTCTCTCATCAATCTCATTCCTCCGCAACAAAGTGGCGCCTCCCTTGATTTTACACCATTAGTCCCATTCTTTTTATCATAATTATTTTCAATAATAATGATTAAATCTCCCTAAAAAACATGCAAGATCACCTCCCATCAAAACCCACATGACACACACCAATTTTAAATCTTTATCATTATTATTATTATTTTATTTTTTAAACACAATTATCATAAATAATAACATCTCTTATTTATCCTTATATCTCAAATCTCATTGCAATGAATTCAAAAATTTAAATCTCATTAAATCTTTATTAACGGATCTTTCAAAATTTAAGCCAACATTATTATTACAATTATTTAGTATAACAATTATAACAAAACCCCAATTAAAATTTATTAAATTGTCACCAATTATTATTAAAAAAAATATCATTATAACGCACGTTTTGTTGACCAGGTCGATTTCAATAAAGGAATGAACCGGAGGGGTCTGGGCCATTACATCAGATACCTCTTAAAACATTCTCGTCCTCGAGAATTAAAAACCAACCAAGAAAAAGAATGGATCCAAACAACCACTCTGTAAGATACCTCTTAGGGCTCTTGTCATAACAAGAAACAACCTACAACCCTAATTATGTGAGTTAGGAATTCCCTCTCCTATGTCGAGATATTATCCGCTTTAGGGGGCACTGACTCGCCTGCACGGGTTTAATCGCATCTGCATTAATGCGTCTCGATTAAGGACTGGGCCTTCCCACTTCCATATATTAGGTTTTTTTTCAACTTACACTGCACCCAACAACGTACAACCCACACACTGCCCAGACACATGGCTTGAAGAATTCCTTCTCCCATGTTGAGATATTATCCGCTTTAGGCGGCACGGACTCGCCTGCACGGGTTAAATCGCATCCACATTAATGCGTCTCGATTAGGGATTAGGTCTTCCCCTCCCCACATGATAGGGCTCTTCACGTACATTTAAAGAAAAGCGGGAAACAACATAGCATTAAAAACTCACAAAAACAAGGTCCAGGCCCAGAGAATGAGCAAAAGAGTTCCAACAATGGAGTGTAATGCTCCCAACAAAACATAAAGGAGATCATTCAAGAAAACCCAAACACATCTCTATCGATCCCTGGTCCTTCTAGAGATGCTCCCTCTGATGCATGCAACTATCCTCGTTGAGCTCCTCTGCCTCTCTGTTGACGTCCGCCTCCTCGACCACGTCCCGATTGGGATCCTTGAGGAACTCCTTATGGCTGGCCACCACCTGCTCCATCTCCCCTCAAAGGGACTGGAGCCTGTTGCTGCTGGAAGGGTCTTGTCGGTGACTGGTGCTGCTGAGGAGGGCGTTGAACCTGTCCATCTCCACCGTACTGAGCATGGGTCGGGCACTGACTCTGAACGTGCCCGAAACCTCCACAAGAAAAACACTTTGGTCATGGGCTCGTGAAAAAGGGACGAGGAACTAAAGATCTGAACTGGAACTGCTGGGGCCTGCTCCCTACTGGCCTGAAACTGGAAGGTCCCGTCGCAGGAGACCTGTTGCTGACTGCCTTCCCCTTCGACGAACTAGGCTGGATCCCCTCACGTGGTGCACCTCCCTGCGAGTGCATCCTTTCTACAACTTCCGCCTTCTTCTGTACGGCTAAGTATGTCGGAAGGGTGAAGGGGGTCACAGCATACTGGAGTGAAGGACGAAGCGCCTCTTCCAAACGTCTCGCCCGAGACTCTTCATCCGGAAAGAGTTCCGGAGCAAAGCGTAGGAGATTCTTGAACTTAATCCCCAACTCTCGAACAGTCATACTCCCCTGCTGAAGGGAGAGCAACTCCTGACACTTTTCCGCCTTGATCAAAGAAGAAATGAATTCCTCTCGGAACTCCTTTTCGAAGTCAGCCCATGGAATCTCTGCCTCCTTCCTCTCCCCGAGGTAGAGCATCCACCATTGGCGCGCCGCGCCTCTCAGCTGACTGACCGCTAGGGGGACCCAGTACTCCTTCGGAGCACGGATCAAGGTAAAAGAGATCCCTAGCTCTTCAAGACACCCCTCCGTCTCCAGGTCCGAAGTACTTCCCTCGTACTTCTTGAGAGTCTGACGCTGGAAAGAACGGAGGGTCTTCTGCCACTGGCTGTCTTCCTCCTCTCGATCGATCCTCAACTGATCGAGCGCCTGGATCTGCTGGGCCTCAGCCATCTGAGCCACCCGGGGACGACGTCTAGGTGCCATAGCTGTACGGTAAACAAGGATCGCCTAAGCCCAAGTAGTAAGGAAAAACTCAAAGTTTTAATTATCATTTTATTTCAATTTCTTTCCCAGAACACCCAAATCAAGTAAAACACAAACATGATGATGCATGTACCTTCCCTAAGGTCTCTACCCTGCAATCAATATAGTATCACTTGGTCGTTCGGTAGGCTCAGAGTCCTTGCATCGGATCACGGGGGGCCCTAAAATCCCATGTCCTAGCCGGTCTTCCCTGTCCTATGTCACGCACCAAGATTAACGAACACTGTTGCCCTACCATCCCATGAAATCCTCACTGTGCCTAACTCCAGACTCCATCCAATCTCTCAACCATCACCTCTGATACCATTCTGTCACGACCCCCTCCCACCAAAGATGCCCCTCCTAATCTGGCAATGGTGAAAGGAAGATAATGACCCCCCGAGTCCCGCCTCCAGTAGGCCCCGGGTTGGCGACTAGCACCAAGGGTATGAGTTTTCACAAATATGGGAGGCATTACCCTTTTTATTATTTTGGATTGGGAAATAGGACAAGTCAACCACCAAAAAGGGAAAAGAACAAGTGTATATAAATAAACCCAAACCAAGCCCACATGCATGTTTAAACAATTTTTATAACAAGGTACAAGTACAAGGAAGCTCAAAAGTACAATGCCAAAGAAAACAAGAGAACAACAACTGCAACAACTCCAACTGCCCGACTAGTAGGGTCCTGCACGGCCCTGGTAGTCCTCCTGGAAACCTGAAAGTAAACGTAGGGTGAGCATACAAGTATACTTAGTAGGGAAACCTAAAGCTCTCGTGCACAAGTGGGGAGACACCCTAAGGTCCCGTGAGAAAACAGAAGAACCAGAAACTAACAAGGAAAAACTATCCACCCAGCCTCACTGGTCACACTCACCAAGTAACACAAACAAGTTTAGTATATATATAGAACAAAAGTATTGGGTACCCCGCACCATTTCCCACTTAATTAGATGCTGCTCTTCCTAACGGCAAACGTCCTGACGCTACCACACTCTTCCCGCCCGCACACACCTGGGCCAAACCACGCATCCCGCCCGCACACACCTGGGCCTCACAACCACGCATCTCACCCGCACACACCTGGGCCACAACCACTAACCTGCCCGCAGACACCTGGGCCTCATCCTGAAGGTTCTTGGGAACGGTTAGCCTGCTCGAAGAGTCTTGGGATAAAGGTCGCCTCAAGCCATCACAGCCTCCGAGACCTACCCGAAGAGTCTTGGGTGTAAGGTCACCTCAAGCCATCATAGCCTATGGAAGAAGGAGCAGGAAGGAGCTAGTAACTAAGGGGGAACACCCTCTCCCATAAAATGGGAGTGTTCGGCACTAGGTGCTTGACATGGGTGTGGTGCGACAAAACACAAAGATACAATTATATATATACATATACCAAACACACAGCCCAACCTATGGCTTCTTAAAAAGAGAAACTGAGCATGTGCCTCGGCACTGCTACCACGAAGCATGCATCAACAACCAAACAATCATCCCCCAACCCCATTTAGTTTTTCATGTTTCATGCAATGGTTTAACAAATTATTACTACTGGGCAACTATCATCCAGACAAAACCTTTCACAAACATATCCCTGCCATCCACAACCAAGGTTAGGTAAAACGCAAGCAACCACATGCCATTTCATTTACAAAAGATTATCACAACCATACAACATTCCATCATTCATTTATTTCAAAGTTCCACACATAAAACCCTTTCCACACACAAAACATTTCCGCATTTGAAAACACCTTTTACTTCAAAACCCTTTTCATAATCAAAACACTTTTCATAAATAAAGTCATTTTCCACAACCAACCACTTCCCATTTCAACCCCATCGTTTACAAAACATTTCACACCTCCACGTTTCCACCATCAACCATTCCAATAAGATCACCACCCAAACGTCGCAGCCCCGCTGCCCAGCATCACATCACAACACCATTCCAGAAAAAAAAACATTTCCCACAAAACAACCAAACCACCAACATGTTCATTATTCCAATTTTGTTCAACCGGGGTGATCACACAAGGTTTTCATTCTCATTTAATCAGCCAGTCTTTACGTGCTTATCCATTTTCCATGTTTTAACAAAACCAACCACAAAAAATTTAGATATCAATTGCGCACGCAAAGGCCACCAACGGCCTTGATTTTCAGTAGGCAAAGGCCTTTCAATCCAAAATCACAATCAGAAGATAAAGAAACTGGAAGGCAATAGAAACAGCACAAAACCCCAAACCCTTCTTTATCCGATTATTATCTTTATTTAAAGTTCAACTGCATCCCATGGAACAAAATAAAAATATCCCACCCCACATGTTGCACCAAATAGAGAGACGAAGGTAAACCCCTACGTCAAAAGGTCCCGATCACGTCGCTTCCGACGACGTCCTTCGGTGCCCTCCGCCTTCGCCAAACCCGACAAACGCCTCCTAGGATGGAAGCTGGAGAAGGAAGGCCGGAAGTAAAGGTGACAAGTCCAGGCTTAGAAGCTTCGTCTCGTCGCTACGATCCTGTGGCCACTGACAGATCGTAATTCGGAGCTCGGACAAAGAAGTTAGAGGAGGAAGACTTCTTGATCATCCAAGAGTGTCGTCGTGCGAAGAAGAAGCGATTGGTCTGGAAATAATCCGCGACCCTTTCTTATATAGCCTACGAATAGGTAAAACAGTATGCAGCGTGTATTGATGAATACACGGTGTGACTGTACATGCGTTACGTGTTTTGACTGGTCAACACACGACACTTCACGCGGTTTCCACGCGTTAAAAAAAACGTTAATTTTATTAATATGTGTGTTTCGTTGACCCAAGGCATAACTCATAAAAAGGTATCCATCACTGGTCTTAAAATGACCGTCTTAATTACAGGATTACACTGCCGCTAACGGTTCGTCATTCCGACACCATAAGAAGAAGTTACGGTCGAATTAAGATTATAAAACCCAAAAATAATAATAAAATTTTATAATATTATTATTTATTTATTTTCCTTGAATTTTATACGCTCAAAAAATTGGGTCCCCTTTTGCTTTCACGCCCAAATATCTCCACCACCAATCAATCACCTTTATTTTTATTCTATTATGATAATAATATTATTATGAATATTATTCATTTAAGGGGAAGAAAAAAAAACCCCCTTATGCCTCCTTTAACCTCATCATACACCCCCTTTATTCTCCCCATTTATTTACTTTAATTTATTATCTCATTTAATCCATATGATTTATTATTATAATATACATGGGGAGGTCCATGTATAGCGCCTCACCCACATGCTCCTCATTAACATAATAAATATATAATACAAATATTTTTATTATTATAATAAAGGAAAACCTCATGTTCAATTAATTCATGAGCGTTTCGGGTACCCAATCTGAAAACCCGAAAAAGACATCCAATATTGGACTCATAATTTCTGTCTCATAGTCAGGGTCACACTGCCGCTGACGGTTCGTGAAACTGAGGTCGCATGAGGAAGATACCGTCAAAATTCAGTTTTCCCATCCAAAATTAATAATTACATTATTATATTATATTATTTAATTTAATTCTTAAATTCTCACATTCTCTCTCCAATCTCTTGAGATTCACGCACAAAGTCATTTGTTTAGGTGGATTACACTTGGCGCCTCTCTCCTATATTTATTTTTCAATAAATTTTATTTCCTTTAATCATGTTTCTCTCTCCAATCTTCTTACCTTCTTCCACAAAAAGTGGCGCCTCTCTCTTCCTCATTCCATGCACAAAACGCCCCACCTTGTATTTAATCTTATCTTTTATTTTATATCATTATTAATAGATTTTTTATCTTCTCTCTTCAATCTCATTCCTCCCCAACAAAGTGGCGCCTCCCTTGATTTTACACCATTAGTTCCATTCTTTTTATCATAATTATTTTCAATAATAATGATTAAATCTCCCTAAAAAACATGCAAGATCACCTCCCATCAAAACCCACATGACACACACCTATTTTAAATCTTTATCATTATTATTATTATTTTATTTTTTAAACACAATTATCATAAATAATAACATCTCTTATTTATCCTTATATCTCAAATCTCATTGCAATGAATTCAAAAATTTAAATCTCATTAAATCTTTATTAACAGATCTTTCAAAATTTAAGATAACATTATTATTACAATTATTTAGTATAACAATTATAACAAAACCCCAATTAAAATTTATTAAATTGTCACCAATTATTATTAAAAAAAATATCATTATAACGCACGTTGTGTTGACCGGGTCGATTTCAATAAAGGAATGAACCGGAGGGGTCTGGGCCATTACAAGGTTCCTTGGGTTACTTCATCTTGTGTCTTTGTGGTGGTTGAGTTACGACTAATATCTTGTGGAGCAGATTCTTGGAAACTCTCGTGCACCAAGTGCAGAAATCTTGTGGCTTCATGTCAAGAATCAGAATGACCCTTTGTGGATCGGCATCAGAAAAAACCTGTGTGGATCAGGAGTAGCACGAACGAATGTGGACCATCCATAGAGAGGCCCATCATGGATCAGTGACTTACGACCCCATGTGGATCGGTGACTTATGACATTATGTGGACTGGTGACTTAGGTCCCTGTGTGTATCGATGAATTATGAACTTGTCTGGATCGATGACTTATGACCTAGTGTGTATCAGCCGAAGTCAAACCCGAAGAGGATTAACATTAGAATGGCTCGTTGTGGATCTGTGACTTACGACCCTGTGTGGATTGGTGATTTAGGACCCTGTGTGGATCAATTATTTATGACCCTGTGTGGATCGGCGAAAGAGCGAATTCTTCGTGGTTCACCAGTGGAACTTCTCAATACAATAAGATGAATTATCTTTACGACTAATCATCATTATTCTTGTTATTTAAGTTATATACCTTGTTTTAGATGAGTCTTTTACCATGTGCTTTATGATTGAGATTATGATTTGTGATTATTCCATTGTGGAATTCTGGGAGACCTCCAGGAGTCTCGGGGTCCCTACTGGGTATTGTTAAACTCACCCCTGCATGGGCTTCATGAGCACCTTGTCGTGTCATGTGCAGATGACGAACATCTTTGACCGAGGTTTGCGAGCTAGGACCAGACTGTGCATAGAGGTGACTAGTTGACGTAGAGAGCCGCAGTGATGATTTGTACCTACCCTTCTAGTAGGATCCTCGGTTGATGACCTCAGGAACTATTTTTCCATTCCGTTGTATTTTTTCTTTTAGCTGGGTTTGTATTCTAGCTTATTCCACTTTAGTTCACACCTTTACTTTCAGTAGTTATACTACGTGGTTTCTTCTTATTGGGTTCATGGAAATTGTGTTTACAAGTTTAAAGTCAATTCCTTCCCATTTTAGGAATATTTCTTTCCAGTTATAGTAGCCAACCTCTGGCATAGGGAAGGCGGGCTTGGGGTAGTCATGGAATGGGCCCGGGGTGACAGGTCATGAAAAGGTGGTATTAGAGGAGTCAGTTCTACCAGAATAACAAAGAGTATATGTTTTCAATGGAGCAATAGTGTTAAGTGTCTTGAGTTCAGGTTTCAGTTTGGGGAGTCTAGTGTCAGTGCGGAGGTTGATGTCTACATTCACTAGGACCTTGAATTTTTATTTCAAACTCGGTACACGAGATCAGTGTTTTCATGTGTTTTGAAAATATTGTTTATGTTTTTGATCTCTTTTGAGTCATCTTACCCAGTATAAACATATTGATTGTGGCGCATCTTCTTTTTTAGAGGATTTCACTGTCTAGGTAACTAGCCAGGATTCTAGAGAGAGTTCAGAATGATGGCCCCTTGAGCTTTGAGGCTTTGATATAGGGCCTCTTATAGAGATATAACCTTCAAGTGGTGTACCAGCAGTACCACTACCCGTAGGGTGGGAGTTTCCACCAGCCCCATCGGCGGATAGTGTGTGATGACTTAGCATGCTGCATGAGTTTCAGTGGTAGAGCTCTCCGAGGTTTTGAGGTGATATGGATCCACAGGAAGCTAAGGACTAGTTAGAGGCTGTGGCTAGAGTTTTCCTCCTAGTTTGGACACTTTCAAACCAGATGGTGATCCTAGCTTCTAGTCTCTTCTAGGTCATGGTAGGGAGATGGTGGTTCCTGATGCCCGAGATGCATGATGAAGCGACCCTCACCTGTTTGGACTTCGAGAGCCTCTTCATAGTGGTGTTCATTCCAGTTACTATATGCTCTATCCATATTCAGGAGCTCTTGCACATACAACAGGGCAACCTGATAGTAGCCTAGTACTTCACGAGATTCACTGACCTCTCCCGATACTCCACCAACATGGTATGGTACCCTTTATTTAGTGTTTGGACCTTTGATCAGGGACTCTGGTGTGGGATTATAGCATCGATGACATGTATCAACAAACCGACACTAGATGGAGTGCTAGAGCAAGCACCTCTAGTGGGGAGATTTCTAGCTGAGGAGGTACAGACAGCGAGAGCCACCACTGGACGACACATGGCCGAGTCATCTCCAACTATCATTTCGCAGATGACGAAGGGTCCCAAGTAGGATAGACCATTTGGTGGATGACCACGGTATGTAGGGTCGTAGGTGCAGAGCTCATGAGATAGAGGTGGTCAGTAGAGGAGATTCTATGCAACTCGTGTGGTGGGAAGGGTCACATGGCTCATGACTGCCTGAATTGCCATACAGATGATCAATAGAAAATCAAGGGACCACTTAGGAAGAGGTAGATATTCGAATGAAGAGGTCCACAGGATGGCAGACGTGGTAGAGGAGCAGGTGGTGCAGTAGGCGGTAGGTGACGGTTTGAGGTTCCACCGCCACCACCTCCAGGTGGTCCACCTGGACCTCTAGGAGTAGGTGGATAGGGACGATCTCAGTTACAGGAATTTGAGGCCTATTACCACGACTCCCCAAATATGGTTTGAGATATTATCTTTGTATACACCACCTTTGTTTTTGTTCTTATAGACACTGGTTCCAGTCACTCTTTTTTCCACGACTCTCATTCGGAACTCGGAGATTTTGATAGAGCAATTGGCTTGATACTTACGACTAGAGAATCCAATGGGAGAGGATTATGTGATTGTGTACTAGTTCCAGTAATTTTATCTTACTCTAGGAGACGAGAGCTTCGGCTGGGATCTCCTAGTAGCAGCATTGATCCCTTACGATGTTATCTTGTATATGGACTAGTTATCCACATTCCAGGCTTAGATCGACTATTTTAGGTGCAAAGTGTTGTGTGACAGTAAGGATGAGACCAGGTTTCCCTTCACTGGTGAGAAGGGAACCTTTGTAGCTCAGGATGGACTTTCTTGGAGGAGGGTGCATCCAATCACTCATTAGTTGGCTATCCTTACCCTTAGAATAGTTGATGAGAGGAGTCCATGTTATCCTATTGTGGTGAACCAGTATGCTGATGTCTTTCCTAATGATATTCCACGATTATCTCCTCGTACAGTGGTAGACTTCTACATCAACCTATACCCCAGAATGGAATCGATATCCCCACCATCATATTGGTTGGCCACCACAGAGCTTCATGAGTTGAGGGTACAACTAGAGGACTTGCAGGGTAAGGGGTTCATAAGGCCTTGTGTTTCTCAATGGGAAGCCCCGATTTTGTCCGCCAAAAAGGCAAACAATAGTTTGAGGATTTGTGTGGACTATCAGTGCCTGAACAAGGTGACCGTGAAGAAAAATTATCCACTCCGTAGGATTGATGATCTCTTCAATCAGTTGAAGAGAGCTCAGTGGTTTTCAAAGATAGACCTCAGATCAGGCTATCATCAGCTCAGGGTATCAGATGAGGATGTACCAAAGACAACCTTCAGATGCTGGTATGGCCACTACAAGTTCTTGGTGATTCCTTTCGGTATGAACAACACCCCATCAGTATTCATGGGGCCCATGAACAGGATCTTCTAGCCTTATCTTGATCATTTTGTGGTGGTTTTCATTAACAACATCTTGATATACTCGACATTGGATGGGGGATCATGATATTCATTTGAAGATAGTTTCAGATACCCTCCGATAGCATGAAATTTATTGAAATATCTATAAGTGCTACTTATAGATATGAGAGGTCCACTTTTAGGGACATGTTATCTCAGAGGCCGGATTTGTAAGATATCCAGCAAAGATAGCGGCAGTTCTTTCTTGGGAACCACCCAAGAGTTTGACCTAGGTGCGGATTTTCCTGGGATTGGCTGGATACTACCGGAGATTCGTACCAAACTTTTCCAGAGTAGCAGCACCCTTTTCATCTTTGACAATGGAGGGACAACCTTTCTGGTGGACAAAGAGATTCCAGCAGTGTTTCCAGGAGCTGAGTCGGAGACTAATGAGTGCCCCCATCTTGAGGTTTCCAGAAGACGGCATTGGGTATGTACTATACGACAATGCATCAGGGACCAGACTGGGATGTTTCCTGATGTAGGTGCAAGCAGTGATCGCCTATAGCTCATTGAAGATAAGGAAACATTAGAATAACTATGCTACCTGTGACCTAGAGTTAGCATCAGCGGTTATTTACTTGAAGATGTGGTGGCACTACTTGATGGATGAAAGGTTTAATCTCTACTGTGACCACAAGAGTCTTAGGTATATATTCTCATAGAAGGACCTGAACCTGAGAAAAAAGTGATGGCTAGAGTTCCTCTTGGACTACAACTATGAGACAGTGTACACTCCTGAGAAAGGGGAAAGTGGTGATAGATGCACTTACCAGGAGGTTTGGGTTACAGTTGCTGAGTGACGCGATAGGGTAGCTAGCTGCGTTTTAATTATCCTTTGTAGATAATGATGGAGAATCATACCTCCAGTCTATGGATATCACTCCCCCACTCCTATAGTGAGAATGGTAGGCACTATTTGGGGATGTTGACTGTCAGGACCGACGTTCTCAAATATCCTCAGGACGCACTCCTGAAGGTTTTTTTGATGGTGGATAGCATATAATCCCTTTTATAAGATTCACCATGGTACTAGTGATTATATGAGAGGTGGTGTTGAGGGAGTTCCACACATCCCATTTGGCAGTATGTCTTGGTGTGGTGAAGATGTACCAGGACCTCTGATGTTGGTACTGGTGTCTAGGGATTAAGAATGCACTGGCAGAGTTCATTTCATGATGCCGCACTTTTCAACAACTGAAGGCCGAGCACCAGGTTTCAGCAGGTTTGACTCATCCACATGAGTTGTTAGAGTGGAAGTGGGATAGAATCTCCATGGACTTCGTCACAGGTCTACCACGTATGTCCAGGGGCCATGATTCCATATGGGTGATCATTGAACGACTCACCAAATCATCCCACTTCCTACCCATCTGAAAATAGGTATTGGTAGAGGAATTTGGACACCTCTACGTACAAGAGATAATCTGGCTTCATAGGATTCCATCGAAGATCGCCTCAGATAATGATGCTTGTTTTACATCCCTGTTGTGGAAGGGATTACAGGAGGAATTCGGGACTCAACTACGCTTGAGCGACCTCATTCATCCTTAGACAGATGGTCAGATGGAGCGAGACGTACAGATGCTTGAGGACATGCTTCGTGCTTGTGTCCTTGATTTTGGCAGCAGTTGGGGGGACCGCCTGCCACTAGTGGAGTTCACATATAATAACAGTTATCACTCCCCCATTTTCATGGTGTCATTTGAGACCACGAACGGGAGACCGTGAAGATCCACTCTATGATGTATAGACACAGGGGAGTCAACACTAATGGGTCTAGAGTTGGTAAGGTCTACCACTGAGAAGGTGAAAATCATCTAGGAGCGGATGAAGACTACACAGATTTGGAAGAAATCTAATTCCGATTGGAGACGGAGGCCCTTGGAGTCGGAGGAGGGAGACAATGTCCTCCTATGGGTCTCACCCCGAAGAGGATTGTGGGGATTTGGATGGGGCATAAATCTATATCTAAGGTTAATTTGACCTTTCCAAATCATCAAATGGGTAGGAGAGGTGGTGTACTACCTGGAACATCTCCCATAGATGCATCGGGTGCATAATTTTTTCCATGTGTCGTGGATGAGGAGGTATGTGCACGATCTATCGCACATTATCAACTGGGGCGAGCTGGACATTAACGATGGGGCAATGTTTGCAGAGCTCCTGGTGGAGATAGAGGATAGATATGAGTGGGTACCTTATGGGTGGTCCATTCCTCTAGTGTGATTTTGGTGGCAGCACAAGAACCTCCAAGAGAGCATATGGGAGAGGGAGGCACATATATGTGCTCAGTACCACAATTTTCTTCCCTATATTTGTTGTGGATTTCGGGGATGTAAATCCCTAGGGTAGGGAGGATGTAAAGACCTGGATTTTCCATATAATTTTTAAAAGAATAATTTTAGATTATTAGGAGTCTGAAAAAATTAACGGCATGTGATTCTGAGGCCCAGAGTTCCTGAAATAGAATTTTGAAATTTTTTTAAAGTGCTTTGATTAAAAGTGTGAGATATGATTTCTATCTTTTGAACCGGTGTTCAGATTAAAAACATGACAGTACCGTTGAATTTATAGTGCTGAGATTAAATTAGAATAATCTTAACTTCAACCTTCAAGGGTCAGATGAAAAAGTTAATTTTTGGACTTTAAAAAAAAATAACTCCATGAGTTATTCTCTTCTCTTCTCAGCATTGTGTGGTGGATGACAGGACTACTATGTAACGTTGGGCTTGAATGGGAGTCTTTTAATGACACAACCCTTGGGTTGGGTAACCATGATGTTTTTTGTTTTAACTGAACATTAATTGTGGTTCATTAATGAATCGCATTAATAAAATGCAACATAGGTGGTTCATTTTATTATATTTTAACCAACCTATGGCATGGGTCTTTGGTATTGATGTTAGGAAGCTCTGACCAAATGCTGTTTGAAACCTACTCCCATGAACAAAGAGAAACGAGTGAACACTGAAAAACATCTTCGAAGGCAGACGGTTCTTCCTCATCCACAGCGTCTTCCAACGAGTTCTAGGTAGGGATTTGTCTTGATTTATTTCTAAGAGTTTATGAATTCATCTCCTTTGGATGATGTTACAACTCTTCCCATGTTATAATTCTAACATGTATGGTGTGGGATGAACCGAACAATGCCTAGACTATCCACCTTTCATGGTTTGGTTTCATTCTTCGCAGGCCACCGAGAAATAATGAGGCAAGGATAAACTGAGGGCCACAAAGTGTAGGTGACGTCCCGTGAGTCCCGTAGGTACAATTGGAAAATAAAACGGACCAACAGAGCTTCACCAGAGGCCCACAGAATCTCCACTAGAGTGGCGACGCTGGTTACTAGAGGGAAAAGTGGTCGTATCCCACCAGGTGTGACAGACAGGGTGGCGTCCAGCCGATTTCGGCCGTATTAATGGTGGGAGCACACCACGGCAGCACGCTACAAAGGAGATGTCGCAGCTCCAGCCGTGGAGGAGGTGGACTCAGAGTGACGGTCCCACCCTAGACCAGTCTACAGGACTAGTCAACTAAAGGGGTGGTGCCAGCCTAGCCCCACATTTTGAAGATCTAATAGACTTTGGTCCATTCTATGGGGAGCTAGGTCTACACCCAGCTGATGGGCCATGCCCATCCAGCAGACCAAACCAGGTTCAGCCGGTCCCGACCGGTTCAGGTAGGGCCACACCAGGTCAGACCCAGGTCGACCTAGAATGGGTCAGGATGGCCCAGCCGGGTCGGGTCGGGTCGTCCCGACCTAATCGTACCAGAACCGGACCCATTTAGTCCCAATTTCACCGAAAGGGGCATATCTCCTAAACCAGACATCTGTTTGACGAACCATATTTGGCGCTCGAACCCTTAGGACGAGTTTTTCCTTTTAAAATACTGCAATTTTGTTTTGGAGGATGTTGGAGTGTGACCAGGTTGGATTGGAATTGAATAAAACCGGGTCCCTAGGACTAAAATGCCTATAACTGACAGACCATATGTCTGATTAATGTATCATTTGTTGAGATGGAATCCTTATGACGTAGTGGGTCATTAGGTTAATTCTTTGTGGGACTTCTTGGCAGTTCAGAAAAGAATGATATATTGTGGGGTGGTTTCTCAGAAACTCAAGCGCACTAAGTTGGGGAATCTTGTGGCTGGTTGTCAAGTATTAGAACGACCCTATGTGGATTGGCATCAGAACTAACCTATATGGATCAGAAGTAGCATGAAATGACGTGGACCAGCCTTAGAGTGGCCCATCGTGGATCATCAACTTAATACCCTGTGTGGATCTACGACTTACAACCATGTGTGGATCAGAGACTTACGACCCTGTGTGGATCACTGACTTATGACCTTGTGTGGATCGACGACTTATGACCCAATGTGGATCACTAGTAGCACGACCCGACGAGGACCATCCTTAGGGCAGTCTTTTGTGGATCAGCGACTTAAGACCCTATGTGGAGAGGCATGTTAGAAACCTGTGTAGATCAGAGACTTATGACCCTGTGCGGATCGGTGACAGAGCGAGTTATTCGTGGTTCAGTAGGGGAACTTCTAAATGGAATAAGATGAATTAGCTTT
Source organism: Viscum album (assembly GCA_963277665.1). Lineage (NCBI taxonomy): Eukaryota > Viridiplantae > Streptophyta > Magnoliopsida > Santalales > Viscaceae > Viscum > Viscum album. The sequence continues at coordinate 410,692,063 of OY728123.1, read as the reverse complement.
ATGACTACTCATCATTATTATTTTTCTTTAATTTATATACCTTTTATGAGCTGATTCTTTTACCTTGTACTTTGTGATTGAGATCATGATTTGTCTTTTTCCCTTTGTGGAATTCTAGGAGACCTTCAGGGGGTCTTGGGGTCCCAACTAGGTATTGTTATACTCACTCATGCATGGGATTCTCCCACACCTTGATGTGTCTTGTGTAGATTATAGAACGCTTTGACTAAGGTTTGGGAGCTAGGACCAGATGGTGAACAGAGGAGACCAGTTGACGCAGAGAGCCACATTGACAAGCTATACCCACCTTTTAGGCTGGATCCTTGTAGAATGCTCTTATGAGCATATTTTTTCAGCTGCATTTTTTTCTTTTAGTTAGGTTTGTATTTTGGCCCATTCTACTTTAGTTAACACTTTTACTTTCAGTAGTTATACTAAAAGGTATGTTCTTGTTGTGTTTCTAGTCTGTGTGTGTAGGTTTAAAGGAAAAGCCTTCCCATTTTTGGGATATCCCTTTTTAGTGATAGTATCCAACCCCTGGCCTATGGAAGGCGGGCTAGGGGTAGTCATGGCATGTGTCCCGGGGGATGGGTCGTCACAGTTCATCATAACCATTTGTATAAGAATTTTAATTCAAAGTTATCCAAATTGGGTTTAAAAAAGTTGAGATATATATGGCTATACAAACGACATTAAAAGACCATTTTTATAAAATTGGTTATACCAGTGGTTAAAAAAATGAGTAGCATAGTCTATCTTCATCTACCCCATGTGCAGGCTATGGTCCTTCAATCCCATTCCTATCTAGAATGTCCTATCAGAATTTGAAATTCCTTTTTAATCCACACTGATGATGATATCTACTTAGTTCAGGTTTTAATTAAATTTTTATTCATTTTTAAATTGGTTACTTCCAAATCATTCATCTCTTCTACCATCCATTAATTTAATTTCAATTCCTATTCTAAAAGATCACTAAACATTCTTCTTTTTCCAACATTTACATTATTTTATGTCTAAATATTCTTGTGTTCTATTGAAACCACGGTTGACTATATGTAAATTGGGGGAGAATTTATTAACTTTTTTATTGTTCATTCTTTATTTCAAATATTTTCTACATTGAATACAATGATCTATATAATTTTAGTTTTCCAAAGGCTTATTCTCATAGCTCAATTACTCTTGGGGACTTATTTAGTTATGGATTTCTCATTGTAATTACCAATCATGGGTTTTTGATTTCTGGAAAATAATTTGACTCCCTTGGGTATTTTTCTTTACTCATCATTTTTAAATACCTTTTTTCTCTAACATGTGTGGTGTAAAAAAATCAATATTTCAAACAATCTAAAAGTTTTCTTCTTGAGTATTAAATTTACATGTTGACCAATAGTGCACAAGTTTCTCAAACAATAGTAATTTCATGTGATAATATATAATTGTGGTGACCTTTTCAAATCCATTCAATTCTAATTACTATTTGGTATATTATTTGGGAAAGATGTTGGATAGTTAGTGATTCGTTGAAAACACTTGATGGAGATCACTAGGACTTTAGATGAGTCTTGGTTATTCTGTGATAAAAAATTATATCTGGAAAAAACATTTCAAGAAACCCAAATAAAATTATCCCCCTTATAAAAAAATCATTGATTTCAATCATGTTTTAATTATTACTTTCACTTGCTCAATAATTTATCACATACACCCATTATTCAAAAAAATTCATTTCTTCACATGTTTTTCATCACACAGATGTTTTAATTACTTTTACCCTAATTTTTTACTTTTTATATAATTTATCACCTCTATCACACTTTCACTAATGATCACAAATAATTCCACCAATAATTTGTGTTATTAATATTGTCCAAAATCACACATACGCATGTAATTTTTCAATACATGTTATGTTGAAAAATGTGATACTGCGTGGTAAAAATTCATAGTTAAATTTAATCATTTTCAAACTAAACATTACATAACCTAATGATAAAGTACTATAATTAAGAAAAAATATGAAAACTGCATATTCAAACTAAATATTACTCTTATAGAACTATAACCTAATAGTATGTCTGAAAATTAATTAATTTTTTCATAAATTGATTGTTAAAAATACCATCGAACCATTTTAAATCATTAAAAAGGCTATTGAATTCAACATAAAGGGTCTATAGTGAATTTTAGATAGCCATAAGTACAGTCATGGTGTGTGATTAGTAAATATTAGAAGGGGTCACTTTAATATCTCCCGTTATTAGAAATTAATAATTATAGATTTATCCAACCAAACATCATAGTTTATGTGTGCCTAAGAATATTATTACCTAGAAATAGTAATCTTTTATACATGAATTTATAGAATAAGAATACCATAAGTTCAAAGTTGAATTGAATAGCATATAAAATAAAACCATCAATTATAAACACAATTTTTGTGTAGTATTATCTATAGTTGTTACTCATTAATATAATGAAATTCAATTTCATAGTTATATATATATATTATAAATATATATAGTATTTATTTTATTTTATTTTATAATTATCATACAGATAAATGTTTCAGTTATGATTTCATATTAAGTGTAAAATATTTGTTTCCGTAAATATATTTTCTATTTAAATTCAATATTGTTTCATTTTTTTATGAATTACATATAACATTTTTTACAGATCATATCGAATTTTGATGTATGAAAGTGATCTAATATCTAGCAATTTTTAAAAATAGTTGGAGAGATTTTTAGATTTTAAATTTAACAATTCTTCTGATGGAGGTCTTATAGACAACCCATGTTATAATTTTTTTTTATAAGAACTTGGTTAAGTAATTAATAAGAAAGATACCATATAACCAAATATATTTTTCAAAAAAACTAATTTTTCATGTACCTCAATGGGAAGAAAAGTAAATATCAAAATTTTCATGGTATGAATGAGAGGACTACATTGGAAAATTCATTAGAACACTGTTTTATTTTTATTTTTCATCACGATAATGAAAGGATTTTGATCTTAGAAGACTTATATATGATCATACATTATTCATGTAATGAAAATAATATGTTGATAGGGTGAAACAATTTAATGATTCTTCCATGACTCTAGTATATCGGCAATGCGGTAAAATGAAATAGCTGAAATGTAATAACCAACAATATCTTAGGAAAACCATGTGTGGGATTTCTAATACCATTATCAATTATATTATTAATATTTTAAATGTCTCAATTTAGTAAGATCCAAATATTACTCCAATCTATTATATTTCACGTAAGTAAGTTGATAAACATGGATTTTAAGAAACCAAAATTCAAGATTTCCCAAAACATTGCAACTTATTCTTACTGGAAACTAATGAAAAAAATGATTTTATAAAATGTGGCATATCCCAATAGAAGCCTTCTGATGGAAAATCATCTTGTTCACAATAAAACATAAAGTGGAACTTTCCATTTATTATCAGACTCTATAATCTTTTCATTTTTGATGAAAAATAAATAAATATGTGATGGAATAATACTAGGAAAAAATAAAGGTAATGATGACTTTTTTTATCATATATGTTGATTAGCATGGCTGACTTTTGATGCTTGATAACCTTAATTTGTATCAGACATGCGTAATATGAGGTTGGGTGTATCATGGTACAGTTTCAATCTATTTTCGAATATTTTTACTTCATATAGCACAATGTTATTTTTCAAACACATTTATAACTATCCTCTAAGTATTTGTATTAAAAAACCATTTACTTTCATGAGTAAACTCATATATGGACCTTTTAATCCTAATAATGATAAATATGTGTGCATGAAACCTTTAATAGGATACTAGAATCATCACTGTAATCGCGATGTGCACACAAATGGTGCTTGTTCAAAAATATATTTCAAATGTGTGTTTCGCTTGTGTGGATGATAAATGATTTTCCTTTTTATGAAATGATGTCTAGATGAATCATGAAGGATAAACATTCATTTTCTATTTTTATGAAGAATACATTATCTATAATACTTAATATAAGTGTATTTTTAGTTTTATGGGACATTGATGATTCTTTCCATTGAATTATTCGTATAGGAATAATCATGGAAGGTTTGATAATACTATAGTGATCAAAATACTACCTCAATGTATGTCTAGAACTGATATGTTTAATTAATTGAAAAATATCATTTTTTCATTTGGGAAGGGTCACATGAAATCTAGAAAGAGGACGATTTTTTCAACTAAATCCAATTACAATTTGAAGAATACAATTATCTCATTTTAGATTCCATATTAGTAAACAAATTTTTTATGTCATTTCTTAAAAATAATGCACATTGGAAAAAAAATAAGTGAAATGTTTCATTCAATTATTTTATGTTTCAATGAAAGGACAATGCGATTTATGATTTTATAATGACTTCATGGATTGGGGTATTAGTCTAGAATTTTATCCTTTGTGTATCAGTGAGAAAAATGGAAAGATAAATATGTTTCTTATGTGATGAAACCTAAAAGAAAAAAATAAATTTACAGAAGTACTAGAGACAATAAATGTTCTTGATGGATATTCTATAAAAATATGAAATTCTGTCAATAAAAAAATATTGAATATGAAATCGTTGAAGACTCATGGTTATCACATATTTCTACATGATTTTATTCTAATATAAATATTTACTCAATTATCGAATAATATAATGGTAGTAGTTATTCAAAAGTAACATTTTTATAGAGATCCTTGTTCTAATAATTTATATAAATCGTTCTCATAATGAATACTAGAAGAGAAACCATTATTTTTGTTTGAATTATAGGAAAAATTTATTGTATCATTTCTCACATGTATGTGGTATCTAACGGTCCATATTACAACAAAAATACATCTTGAAGGACCTATTAGTTTTCATTGGATATATCCTAATGAACGAAATATATATATATTAAGTATTAGATCTAGAATTGGAATCATCCTAAAGTCTCTAACATGAATGGTTACTAGGATCAAGAATGTGTTGATTTAAATTAATTGTATTTTTTGATGTAACTATGAGAAAGAACATACCAATGAGAAATAATGAATATAAGTATGAGAAAATGCAACCTAATTTTCCACCACATTCCAAAATAGGTGGAATTTCTAGATTAGATATTTTTTTACAATAATCACAAGAGGTGGGAGATGGTTCATCAAATAGTTTTGTTTAACATTGATTTTTTAGGACTACATTGTGTAAGCTTATTGAACATGTATATGTTATCTAATCTCATTTAATTGGCCATATATATTAAACTATTTGGATTTTTTCTATAAGTAATATAAATATTTAAAAATAGAAATTAGCATTCACTTTCTTTGAGAAGGAGAGATACTTTTAACATAAAATATTTTTTTCTTTTATGAAATTAAAGATAGAAGTATTAACACAATAAATTAATAAAAAAAATATTTTTTTAAATATAATATTAATTTATATTTAAGGTATTTAGTTTTCTTACCAACTTTGTCTCTAAATAAATAACATCTATAGATTTTGGCCTTAATTATGTATTTCATGAATGAAAATCAATTGTGATCAATCTATATTGATTTATTATCATTTAATGAATAATTAACATGAGAAAACAACATAATAGTGTTATGGTAACTTCTATAATAGAATTTTATTCCAGTTATTCAGATATTAGACCTTGATTCTAAAATGTATCTTATTATTGAGTCATTGAGAAAATGATAAATTTGGATTATTATATCCATGGTTGAGACACTATGATAATAAGAAATTAGTTTAAATCTATTATGATATATGGAATATTAATTAATAATTGGTAATTTCAAGTCATTGACATGGTTAAAACTATTTGTAAGGATGATGCATATAAATTGGCATCATTGGAAAAACATGTTTTTTTATGTGAAATGTCAATCACGACCTGAATTTGGTTTCATTAATGAAGTATACCCAAGACTTTTTTTTATGATGGTGGGGATGAAATTGAAACCAACACTACCCCCATTAGCCTCGATCAATTTATTACTTATGATGACTCCAATGGTTTAGTTGTCAGGTTTTATTGTCAATTTGATGTTTTTCTAAGAGATATATAGAATCATCCATTTTTTCTTAGTTCTTTTGGTTTATCTTGACTTCGGTTGTTTAGGTTGGTACAAATAAAATTGATTTACTAATGATTAAAAATATTTTTATCAAACTTTAACGTAATGTTCATTTTCAATATATATTGGTTTCAATTTTCTTTGAGTTTCATTTTCTAATATTGAATTAAACTGTATAAGAAGCTAACAGACCAAGAAAAAATGAAATAATTCAATTACCAAAAAATATTAATTAAAGAGAAGTATATTAAACTAATTAGAATGAAAATACAAACCAATTAAAAGGATGAACTAATAAAAAACATGAAAAATAACCTAACTCCAAATATGACCCATATTACCAAACTTGAAAAAATAAAAATGACCTAATCAATTAGCCAAAATGAACCAATGACCTAAACAAAATCAAAATTGTATTGAATTGAAAATAGAATAAGAAAACTATATCATACTTATGATAAATATGCTAATTTGAATGTTTTTGTTTTTCTATTACATTCCTTTTATGTTTTGATATTCTTACCCCTAAATATAACATGTTTTTGTTATGTCATTGCATATCCATTATTTTTTTGAAAATTAATGTTTTTTAATTAAGTTATTTCACATATACTTTCTTGTTTATATTTCACATTAGTTTTGAATATCTAATAAAATACATTTTTTCACATATAAAAAATTATAGTCATTAAAGATGTGTGAGGGAAGAATACATTAGAAAATAATCACTACATGAGAGAGTTTGGAATACCTACTCTGAATCCAATTTTGAGTATTTTATTTTAAATATAAATATATATCAATTACCTATCATGTTATTTCATTAATATTTTTATTAAATTTTATTCAGGATCCACCACACACGAGAAAATTATTCTCCAACAATAATAGTGGCCATGTTTTCCATCCAGATGATTTGAGTGGGGGTGGTACTAGAGCTACTCTCACTACTCTTCATACCTAATCAAGATCTATCTCTTCATCATATATGTCATCTGACACACTTTCTTATCCCACCGTGTTTTACTAGGAAACTATGATATTTTGGATGCTTATATTTGTTTCCACCATTGACATCTGATCTTGTCCTATATTATTTCCACAATACAATGATGAATCCTACTCCACATCCATACTACACTTTTCCATAGACATCTTTGCCAGCTTATATTTTGTCTACTTAGTTCTCCCAAAAAATCTACATTCTTTCTCCTTTGACTTGTACTCTATCACATTACAATACTCATGAGTATACATTGGGTTCAATGGTACTATAAAGCTCGACAATCCTTCGGATCCTAAGGATCCAGAAGTACCCACTGATCATCCCAACTCTTGTATGTTTATATAACCCTAGTAAAAAAAACTAACCATATTTATTTTCATTATAATATATACTGATATAATATATTTTATATTATTTCACAACTATATGTTCTACTAGGTGGAATGATTATACACACATGCATGAGTTGTGGAACCGTTAAACATAGATGATGGAAGAATACAGCAAAGACAAACAAATTATTGTGAAAATACGGTAGGAATACAGGATTATTATGTTGAAACTTTGGAAATACATTTAAATCATTCCTATCAGAACACTCACCTAGAGACGCCTTTAAAAATAAGAAAATGATAATTCTAGGGTAAAAATATGGGTAGATAAATTCATTATATTCAATGTAATATTATCATTTCATTTATATGAATTAATAATTTGGTACCATCTTTGTTATAAATTTCTTTATGGTGAGGCTATGTGGATAGCACAACTCATGGATTTAGGTAAGTTGTAATGATTATATAATCATCAATTGTATAGTGGTTGGGTTTCTAGATTTGGAATGGATTTTGAGTCCTTACCTATCATGAAGGAGTGTCTATAATCACATTATCAGGAAATTGTTTCTCAATGGAAGGGTATTGAATTTAATTTATTAATCAAAATAAATGTTTTTTAATGAAAATTAATATTATTTACATTAATATTATATCTTTTATTATTGAAAATTATATTTTTGAAAGCATCAGAAATAAATAAACAACATGAATGATACGAAATACCTTCACACTTTGGGGTGAACTATGATGTTGAAAAATCATCGGAAGCTGGTTTTTTAGATTCAATACATTTTAGATACATTTAATTTTGATAGTATTTTTTATTATTAATTCCTAATAAAATATTTCCAAATCATAAAATTTGTTCAATAATATTTTTATATAACCTATATAGTTTATCTAATTTTACTAAAACAAAATCATTTCCTTTAAGTCACAAGTTAAAATAAAAATTACTGTGAGAAGTTAAAATTTAAATGAAATATTATTTTATTAAAGAGATATAGTGAATTTAATGGGATATTGTATTTATCCTTATGGTTTTAAATGTATTATTAACTCTCTAATAGTTCAGTTCCTGATTTTTAAAAATAACATATATGATTTGGATAGAAAGTTAGTATATTTATTTTATTTGTTCATGTCATGGTTGTACTTGACAGCTTCTAGTCCATATAAGTCCAGTTATGTATTAGGATTCTCAATCTAATATTTGTGTTTTATGAATGGTTTTGAGTTTTATTTGTATAATTAGTTCACTACTTTCCTAGAGTGAATGTAACTTATTTTTCATTTTTATTAGATGTAGAGGATTAATTTTTACAAAACCAAACAAAAGATATATTATTTTTTCACTATTATTCAAACCCCATTTAATGAAATGTAGAGTTGGATTTTATGAGACTTAAATAATTTTTATGATTTTATTATTTCTGTATTTATCTTAGTTCATTCATAGTTTTTCTATTGTTTATGAGATCAAAATAGGAAACTCATTTCTCTAGTTATTGATGTTACCAACACATTAAACAGAGAACTAACAATTTTATTCCAATATTGTTTTTTATTGTCTAGGTGGATCTATTGGAATTTGGATACACCATTGAGGGTTGATACAACTCCAATCAAAGAAGACAAAATCAATTTTATTTACTCTTTATACTTAATAAAAAAGTAATATATATGGTTTTTATATGAATAGAATCTGTATGATATTATTTTTTTAGGTACATTGCTTAGTGTTTTCTAGGATCCGTTTTTTGGTTAGGGGATTCAATGTAAGGATATTTTATAATGTTTTTGAGATATATTTCATTCATTGATGACCACATAAAGGTTGGAACTCAATATATTTTTTTCATCAATATTTGATGGTTTTATATGGGCCTAATGTATTGGTTCTACTTTTCATATCAATAAGGGACTTGGATAATTCCAATAAAATCATGAGCCTGAAAACATTTATAGGATTATTGGTTCAATGTTGTTAATCGGAGCTTAGTAAAAGACAGATTCATGTGTCATTCACAGTGAGGAACCAAAATAAGGATAGATGTCATGAATATTATCACTCCCCAATGAATATTTTTAGAATATTTCCAATCTTAGAGACACAACTATCTTAAAACCAATCTAAAATAAATATACTATTTCAAATTTTTTATTATCTATAGATTTAAATTGACCTCAATTTTTTTGAAAAAAATTTAATATTTTGGGTCATCTTCATGGAGTAGTATTTTTAGGATCGCTTATTTTATTATTTTTCTTCATTATGCGTTGAAATTATCATAATTAAGTTCTCTAAATCTATTTAGTGAAAACAATTACTTATATACATGCTCAAAAGTTATGGAGGCTTCCTGGGGATTGGTTTATTTAAGGAATTAATGTGACTCAAGAATGAATATTTTTATTTATTAATTATTACCTTAATGTTTTTGGTATTGAAATATGTTTTATGGTTTTACTAAGTTTGATGATACTCTAATTTTCATTTCATGTAGTATTACATCTCTCAATATAAATTATACTAGGGCTTAGAGACAGTGTCAGTGAATCCATTATATTATTTTAATAATTTAATTTAACTATTTTCTATGGATAGTTTAAGTTGTTAGGATACTCTTTTAGGTTCTTGAGTGTGATAGACATTTATAACCTTCTAATTTAAAGGATACCTATATTAGTGGTACTAAATTTTGGTATTAAATAAATTTATATCAAAATGTAGAACAAGAAAGGATAAAATTATATTACCCTCTATAAACGTTATTCACCCTAACAATTGTATTTATTCTACCTTTTTTATTTTTTATTTAAATTAATTGATAAAAAATACCCTTTAATATTTTTCATCTTATTAAATTTTAAAAAAAATAAAGAATTTATGTATTCACTCTGTTATATATTATATATAAGTCTACTTATAAAAACCTTCCCAGCTAAGTCATATTTCCAGGGGACAACCTGGGGTAAACCACTAGCACACACCATTTAGGATTAGAAATTAATATTTATACTGGTTAATGATAATCCTTTTTCATGTTAACAATTAAATATCTATAAATTAAAACATATAAATTTTAATATATCATTATAAAAAACATTATAATCAATAATTACGAATAACTTTGGTAAAATTTTATTTTCTGAAGTTATCATCATTCAAACTCTCATGTTCAATGTAAAAAACATAAATAAATAAAAAATATATTTCTAATAATATATAATACATGATATTCAATTTCTCTAATCCCACAATATACCTCCCACTATATGGAATAAACTCTAACATTACTCACTTTCAGCACTTTTATCACCTGAAATCCTAGGATATTTATTGTTTCAAAAACTATTAGAGTCATTTTTCTAATGTTATAAAAATTATTCAACATAAATTTTACATTTTTTCAAAATCAAAGAAATATATAATTTATGATTGACTATTTTAATATTATAAATTGATTTTATTCTATTTAATTTTTAAAAATATTGACCTTGTGAATTCGACATTAGTCAGAAATACTCCCATAAAATAGAATTGTTTATGATACATGAAATCTATTTCTTAATTAACGTCCACTATCCATTTTTATCTTATTTTTATATTTAATACATTAAGTTAGAATAACTATTTATTATTATACATGAATATTATATCATATAAGTCATTAATTATAAAATTATTGATCCTTGGTTTTAAATGTTTCTATGGAGTATATATCATTAAGATATTCCTTTAAATGAGGTATTATTAAGCCTGTCATATAGTCCAAACCCTTTGTATATTGAGTATTTCATTTATCTTAGAGACAGTTTATCAGGATTAGGTTTAAAAGGTTGAACATAGGGATATTCCCAGTGGATTGATCTTTCTCAAACAATTTAAAAAAATAATCAACTCTAAACCCATTAAAACTACAAAAAGGGATACAATTATGATTTTTATTTGGATATAATCAATACAATGTCCTATTAGGACTGGACCTACAACATTGATGCCATAATAGAGACATCCTCATAAAAAATTATGATGATTATAAATTGAATGGAATTATTATAACATAAAAATATGATCATACATGGCTTATTCCCTATTCCCAACAGCACCCATTAGAATATGGTAAATTACTATAACTTTGGGAATTCTATAATTAATTACCACGGTACTGACACCCCATTTGGGGAGGTAATAACCCTAGTAATATCCACAAAAATATAAACATAATTAACTACAAAATATATTTTAAAATTCTAATTTATTAAAGAATTATTTTATTTTATATGAAAAAAATCCCTCAATTAAACCAAAGTCCATGTTATAAGAAAATCATAGTCATGAAAATCATATATCCACATATTAATGAAAGTAAAACCAAAGGACATAATTGTCAACTTAAGGGATAATTATTTTATCTCTAATTCTATTTTGAATTTTATATATCTCAAAACTATCACTTGATACCTTAGAAATTGGTTTTTAATATATCTTAAAATCTCCTAATTACAGTTGAAAGTTTTCTATAAGGGAGAAATTTCTAATATATTAGATCATGTTACATGATGGTTATGTACTTTATTTTATTATTCATTCATTTTTCGGTGTTTTTTTGATATTTTTATATACTTTAAATATAAAAAAAACTACTCTATCTGTGAACATTGGAACCATGAGATTATATTCTCTCTACTAGGGAATAATATTTTCCCTACTAGTTATTTCCCCACATGAAGTGTCAGTTCTAGTAGACCGAGTTGGAAACAGCTTTTGAAAAGGTAGCATAGGCTTGTAAGAAGGAAGAAGATGCCCAAACAATGGCCATACAATATCATGAATAGAATGGAAAGTCCAAGCAAGAATTTTTAAAATTTATGGTAGCATTATATCTATCCCCTCTTCTAGATACTACCACATCTTATGATACATATATTTTCGCATTGTGTAATTTATATGATGAATCGGGTGATGGTCATAGTGGTGGTTGGGATGGTGATGTTCCTAGCGATGGTCAGTGTTCTATACCAATAGTTTCATAAAACTATTGGTAAAACAAGATCCAAAGTGTTCTATACCAACGTTTTACATTGAACCATTATTATAATCCAATATCCATGCAATTATAGTCAATTGTTTGGATAACCATTGGTATAGATTATAAACCATTGGTACGATCCCATTTTCTACCAGTGATAGTCAGTAACTATATATAATGGAATAATGGATATATGGGTCGTCATTATTTCCCCAATTAGATGAATGGTATAAATTTATATGTAAATACTATTTAATCTAATTTATAAAATATAGACTATTTGAACTATATAGAGTAAAGGGTATTAAATTAAGTCAATGTCATTAAAAATAAATATAATTAATGGATAATATTAGAATGAATCAATGAGATAAACTTCATAGATATGGAAGAAAAGAAAAATTTTAATATTGAGATCGAGTGTGACAAGGAGTGGGAGATAATACTTATGATAGACATAATGTATGAAATCAACAAATTAGGTAAAAAGACAAGTCATACCAAAAAAATAATTGCAAAATATATAAGGAATAAATTAAAACCCTCTTATAAAATTACATATAGTGGGGATGAAAAATAGAGAATTAATTCATAAAATTTATGTAGATTTGGAGGAGAAAAAAATACCAATATAGTAAAAGAATATTTCATATGAAATAAAATAAAATTATTCTCCTCAATACTAGAAATTAATCATAATATAGGATATATAATAGTTAGTTTAAAAAAATATAGAACAAAATATAATTAGATGAGGAAAAATTATTGGTATAAAATATGTAAAGATACAAAAGATTCACATATATACTTGAAAAAGTTTTGACATAAAGGAAATCATTTTAAAGGGAAGAATTTTTTTTGAATTTCCCCAGAATAATAAAATGAGAATTAAAATAACTGAATTTTGGAATGTTTTGGATAGAATATAGAAAATTATAAGTTTTAAATGGTAAGAGATTCTATGTAACCCAATATATATATATATATGGGAGAGGGAGATAGAGAGAGTGAGTGTGTGTGTGTGTGTGTGTGAGTGGGGAAACAATAGCCTTATAAATATTGTAAAAATGATTTAAGAAACAAATCCAAGAAATTGTATAAAAATGATAATTAAATCATTATAATTCCAAGGAATATTACACAATATGATTTCATTGTTAAGTTAACATAGTTTAATGATAGTGAATATGGTTTATTTTTCAAAAATATGAGAGTGAGACAATAATTCCCTTAGATCATGGCCCAAATTTTTTGGATTCTCTGTTAACATAACAACTATTTTAATTGAATATGTTAATTATATATTATATAACTATATAATTTTTTATTTTATATATTATAATCTATTTGTTATCATACTTAATTCAATTTTTAGTTTGGTGTCTCTCATGTGGATCATTTTGGCTCTCCCGATCAACAGCTCTAAATCCACTTCGGTGTAATGATATTTGTTAATTTTATTCTTAAAATATTTTCATAATCTCTATAAGTTTTTAGGTATTTATTTTATTCTCTTTTCAATTGCATAAAATTTCCATGTTCAATAAATAGTCTAAAATGGTTTCAAAATAGAAAAATTATTTCACTTTACCCATTTTAGGTGGTTTAAATGACCCTGAATGTTTATGATTAATATTAGTAATATAATTCTAATTTTATCTTTCTAAAATATAGATAAGGAAATAAATATTATATTTATTTATGAATTCATATTCTCTTGATGATGTTTCTACTCTTACATTGTTATAATACTAACGCAGAGGGCATTGGCCGACCAAATAAGGCCTGAACCCTCTACCATTCTTGGTTTGGTTTCATTCTTCGTGGGTGACCGAGAAACAAGGCGGTAAGGCTAAACTGGGGGCCACACACTTTAGGCGACGTCCTAGGAGGCCAGTAGGCGTAGTCAAAAAAGAAAATGGACCTATGAAGCTTCAATGTAGGCCAGTGGAAGCTCTATCGGCATGGCGGTGCCGACGACCATAGAAGGCGGCGGTCAGCTCTCACGGGCTGTGAGGAGGTGGCAGTGCCCGAAGGGGCCGTGGCGGACAGGGGGGGCAGTCGGCCGACGTCAGCCGCGTCGACAGATACAGCGTACCACTGAGGAGAATCCGTGACTCAAGATGTGGTGGAGTAGATGCCATAGCTCCAGCCACTGTGGAGGCCGACCCAAACTGTGAGTCCCACCCTAGACCGATCCATAGGACCGGTCAGATGAATGGGCGACACCAGCCTGGTGCCTCATGTAGAAGACCGAACAGACTTCAGTCCATTCGGTGTAGAGATGGGTCCACACCCATCTGGCGGGCCGCACCCAGCTAGCGGGCCGCACACAGCTAGCGGGCCACGTCGCACCTCCAATCAAGGTTTCCCTAGACCGGGTTGGGTCGGGTAGGCCTGACCGAGGTTGGACAAGACGTGGAACCCTTTGTGCCATGTTTCACTTAAAGGGGCACATCTCCTAAACCGGATTTCTATTTGATGAATAGTCTATAGTGCTGGAACCCTTAGGATGAGGTGGTCCTTTTTCAGATACTCCACATGGGTTTTTGGGAATCTTGGAGTATGGATGGATTGGATCAGATTCGAATCCAAACGGGCCCCCAGTACTAAAATGTATATAACATACAGACTGTGTGTCCGATGACACGCTGTCTATTGTGTTGGAACCTTTATGACATGAAGGTTCCTTGGGTTACTTCATCTTGTGTCTTTGTGGTGGTTGAGTTACGACTAATATCTTGTGGAGTGGATTCTTGGAAAATCTAGTGCACCAAGTGCAGAAATCGTGTGGCTTCATGTCAAGAATGAGAATGACCCTTTGTGGATCGGCATAAGAACAAACCTGTGTGGATCAGGAGTGGCACGAACGAATGTGGACCATCCATAGAGAGGCCCATCATGGATCAGTGACTTACGACCCCATGTGGATCGGCGAATTATGACCTTATGTGGATTGGTGACTTAGGGCCCTGTGTGTATCGATGAATTATGAACCTGTCTGGATCGATGAATTAAGACCTAGTGTGGATCAGCAGAAGTGAAACCCGAAGAGGATTAACTTTAGAATGGCCCGTTGTGGATCTGTGACTTACGACCCTGTGTGGATCGGTGACTTAAGACCATGTGTGGATCAATGATTTATGACCCTATGTGGATCGGCGACAGAGCGACTTCTTCGTGGTTCACCAGTGGAACTTACCAATACAATTAGATGAATTAGCTTTATGACTAATCATCATTATTCTTGTTATTTAAGTTATATACCTTGTTTTAGATGAGTATTTTACCATGTGATTTATGATTGAGATCATGCTTTGTGATTTTTAAATTTTGGAATTCTGGGAGACCTCCAGGAGTCTCGGGGCCCCTACTGGGTATTGTTAGACTCACCCCTGCATGGGCTTCATGAGCACCTTGTCGTGTCTTGTGCAGATGACAGACATCTTTGACCGAGGTTTGCGAGCTAGGACCAGACTGTGCGTAGAGGTGACCAGTTGATGTAGAGAGCCACAGTTATGATTTGTACCTACCCTTCTAGTAGGATCCTCGGTTGATGACCTCAGGAGCTATATTTCCATTCCGTTGCATTTTTTCTTTTAGCTGGGTTTGTATTCTAGCTTTTTCCACTTTAGTTCACACTTTTACTTTCAGTAGTTATACTACGTGGTTTCTTCTTATTGGGTTCATGGTCATTGTGTTTACAAGTTTAAAGTCAATGCCTTACCATTTTAGGAATATGTCTTTCCAGTTATAGTATCCATCATTTTGCATAGGGAAGGCGGGCTTGGGGTAGACACGGAATGGGCCCGGGGGGACAGGTCATGAAAAGGTGGTATTAGAGGAGTCAGTTCTACCAGAATAACAAAGAGTATATGTTTTCAATGGAGCAAGAGTGTTAAGTGTCTTGAGTTCGAGTTTCAGTTTGGGGAGTCTAATGTCAGTGCGGAGGTTGATTTCAACATTCACTAGGACCTTGAATTTTTATTTCAAACTTGGTACACAAGAGTAGTGTTTTCATGTTTTTTGAAAATATTGTTTTTATTTTTGATCTCTTTTGAGTCATCTAACCATGTATAAACATATTGATTGTGGCGCATCTTCTTTTTTAGAGGATGTCGCTGTGTAGACAACTAGCCAGAATTCCAGAGAGAGTT
This sequence comes from Viscum album, assembly GCA_963277665.1. Lineage (NCBI taxonomy): Eukaryota > Viridiplantae > Streptophyta > Magnoliopsida > Santalales > Viscaceae > Viscum > Viscum album. The sequence goes on along the minus strand of OY728123.1, from coordinate 410,675,408 downwards.
CAGAATGATGGCCCCTTGAGCTTTGAGGCATTGATATAGGGCCTCTTATAGAGATAGAGCCTTCAGGTGGTGTACCAGAAGCACCACTACCCATAGGGTGGGAGTTTCCACCAGCCCCATCGGTGGATAGTGTGTGATGACATAGCATGCTTCACGAGTTTCAGTGGTAGAGCTCTCTGAGGTTTTGAGGTGATATGGATCCACAGGCAGCTGAGGACTAGTTAGAGGCTATGGCTAGAGTTTTCCTCCTAGTTTGGACACCTGAAAACCAGATGGTGATCCTAGCTTCTAGTCTCTTCTAGGTCATGGTAGGGAGATGGTGGTACCTGATGCCCCAGATGCATGATGAAGCGACCCTCACCTGGTTGGACTTCGAGAGCCTCTTCATGGTGGTGTTCATTCCAGTTACTATATGCTCTATGCATATTCAGGAGCTCTTGCACATACAACAGGGCAGCCTGATAGTAGCCTAGTACTCTGCGAGATTCACTGACCTCTCCCGATACTCCACCAACATGGTACGGTACCCTTTATTTAGTGTTCAGACCTTTGATCAGGGACTCTGGTGGGGGATTATAGCGTCGATGACATGTATCAACAAATCCACACTAGATGGAGTGCTAGAGAAAGAACCTCTAGTGGGGAGATTTCTAGCTGAGGTGGTACAGACAGCGAGAGCCACCACTGGACAAAACATGGCCGAGTCATCTCCAACTGTCATTTCGCGGATGACGAAGGGGCCCAAGTAGGATAGACCTTCTGGTGGATGACCATGGTATGTAGGGTCGTAGGTGCAGAGCTCATGAGATAAAGGTGGTCAGTAGAAGAGATACTATGCAACTCGTGCGGTGGGAAGGGTCACATGGCTCATGACTGCCTGACCTGTCATACAATCGATCAATAGACAATCAGGGGACCACTTAAGAAGAGGTAGATATTCAAATGAAGAGGTCCATAGGATGGCGGACGTGGAAGAGGAGCAGGTTGTGCAGTAGGTGGTAGGTGACAGTTTGAGGTTCCACCGCCACCACCTCCAGGTGGTCCACCAGGACCTCTGGGAGTAGGTGGATAGGGATGAGATCAGTTACAAGAATTTGAGGCCTATTACCACGACGCCCCAAATATGTTTTGAGATATTATCTTTGTATACTCCATCTTAGTTTTTGTTCTTATAGACACTGGTTCTAGTCACTATTTTTTCCACGACTCTCATTCGGAACTCAGAGATTCTGATAGAGCCATTGGCTTGATACTTACAACTAGAGACCCTAATGGGAGAGGATTTTGTGATTGTGCACTACTTCCAGTAATTTTATCTTACTCTAGGAGACGAGAGGTTCAGCTGGGATCTCCTAGTAGCAGCATTGATCCCTTATGATTTTATCTTGTATATGGACTAGTTATCCAAATTCCAGGCTCAGATCGACTATTTTAGGTGCAAAGTGTTTTGTGACAGTAAGGATGAGACCAGGTTTCCCTTCACCGGTGAGAAGGGAACCTTTGTAGCTCAGGATGGACTTTCTTGGAGGTGGGTGCATCCAATCACTCATCAGTTGGCTATCCTTACCCTTAGAATAGTTGATGAGAGGAGTCCATGTTATCCTATTGTGGTGAACTAGTATGTTGATGTCTTTCCTGATGATATTCCACGATTAAGTCCTCATACAGTGGTAGACTTCTACATCGACCTATACCCGAGAACGGAATCGATATCCACACCAGCATATTGGTTGGCCACCACGGTGCTTCATGAGTTGAGGGTACAACTAGAGGACTTGCAGGGTAAGGGGTTCGTAAGGCCTTGTGTTTCTCAATGGGTAGCCCTGATTTTGTTTGCCAAAAAGGCAAACAATAGTTTGAGGATTTGTGTGGACTATCAGTTCCTGAACAAGGTGACCGTGAAGAACAAGTATCCACTCCCTAGGATTGATGATCTCTTCAATCAATTGAAAAGAGATCAATGGTTTTCAAAGATAGACCTCAGATCAGGCTATCATCAGCTCAGGGTATCAGATGAGGACGTACCAAAGACAACCTTCAGATGCTGGTATAGCCACTATGAGTTCTTGGTGATTCCTTTCGGCAAGAAAAACACCCCATCAGTATTCATGGGGCCCATGAACAAGATCTTCCAGCCTTATCTTGATCATTTTGTGGTGGTTTTCATTAACAACATCTTGATATACTTGGCATTGAAGGGGAGATCATTCTATTCAATTACATATAGTTTCAGATACCCTCCGATAGCATGAAATTTATTGAAATATCTATAAGTGCTACTTCTAGATACGAGAGGTCCACTTTCAGGGACATGTTATCTCAGAGGCTGGATTTGCAAGGGATCCAGCAAAGATAGAGGCAGTTCTTGCTTGGGAACCACCCAAGAGTTTGACCTTGGTACGGATTTTTGTGGGATTGGCTGGATACTACCAGAGATTCGTACCAAACTTTTCCGGAGTAGCAACACCCTTTTCACCTTTGACAATGAAGGGACAACCTTTCTGGTGGACAAAGAGATTCCAGCAGTGTTTCCAGGAGCTGAGTCGGAGACTAATGAGTGCCCCCATCTTGAGGTTTCCAGAAGACGGTGTTGGGTATGTACTATACTACAATGCATCAGGGACAAGACTGGGATATTTCCTGATGTTGGTGCAAGCAGTGATCGCCTATAACTCATTGAAGATAAGGAAACATTAGAATAACTACGCTACCCATGACCTAGAGTTAGCATCAGCGGTTATTGCCTTGAAGATGTGGTGGCACTACTTAATGGATAAAAGGTTTAATCTCTACTATGATCACAAGAGTCTGAGGTATATATTCTCATAGAAGGACATGAACCTAAGAAAAAAGTGTTGCCTAGAGTTCCTCTTGGACTAAAACTTTGAGATAGTGTACACTCATGAGAAAGGGGAAAGTGGTGGTAGATGCACTTACCATGAGGTTTGGGTTACAGTTGCTGAGTGACGCGATAGGGTAGCTAGCTGCGTTTTAGTTATCCTTTGTGGATAATGATGGAGAATCATACCTCCAGTCCATGGCTATCACTCCCCCACTCCTTCAGCGAGAATGGTAGCCACTATTTGGGGATGTTGATTATCAGGCCCGATGTTCTCAAATATCCTCAGGACGTGCTCCTGAAAGTTTTTTTGACGGTGGAGAGCATGTCATCCCTTTTATAAGATTCACCATGGTACTAGTGATTATATGAGAGGTGGTGTTGAGGGAGTTCCACACATCCCATTTGGCAGTATGTCTTGCTGTGGTGAAGATGTACCAGGACCTCTGATGTTGGTACTAGTGTCCAGGAATTAAGAATGCACTGGCGGAGTTCATTTCATGATGCCTCACTTGACAGCAAGTGAAGGCTGAGCACCAGGTTTCAGCAGGTTTGACTCATCCACTTGAGGTGTTAGAGTGGAAGTGGGATAGAATCTCCATGGACTTCATGACAGGTCTGCCACATATTTCCAGGGGCCATGATTCCATATGGGTGATCATTGACCGACTCACCAACTCAGCCCACTTCCTACCCATCTGACAGTAGGGATTGGTAGAGGAATTTGGACACCTCTATGTACAAGAGATAATCTTTCTTCATAGGATTCCATCGAAGATCATCTCAGATAATGATGCTTGTTTTACGTCCCTGTTCTGGAAGGGATTATAGGAGGAATTCGGGACTCAACTACGCTTGAGCGGCCTCATTCATCCTTAGACAGATGGTCAGATGGAGCAAGACTTATAGATGCTTGAGGACATGCTTCGTGCTTGAGTCTTGGATTTTGGCAGCAGTTGGGGGGACCGCCTGCCACCAGTGGAGTTCACATACAATAAGAGTTATCACTCCCACGTTTTCATGGTTTCATTTGAGACCACGTACGGGAGATCGTGCAGATCCACTCTATGATGTACAGACACAGGGGATTCAACACTAATGGGTCCAGAGTTGGTACGGTCCACCACTGAGAAGGTGAAAATAATCTAGGAGCGGATGAAGACTACACAGATTTAGAAGAAGTCTAATTCCGATTGGAGACGGAGGCCCTTGGAGTTCGAGGAGGGAGACAATGTCCTCCTATGGGTCTCACCCCGAAGAGGATTTCGGAGATTTGGATGGGGCATAAATCTATATCTAAGGTTAATTAGACCTTTCCAAATCATCAAATGGGTCGGAGAGGTGGTGTACTACCAGGAACATCCCCTATAGATGCATCAGGTGCATAATTTTTTCCATGTGTCATGGATGAGGAGGTATGTGCAGGATCTATCGCACGTTATCAACTGGGGCGAGCTTGACATTAATGATGGGGTGATGTTTTCAGAGCTCCTGGTGGAGATAGAGGATAGATATGAGTGGGTACCTTATGGGTGGTCCATTCCTCTAGTGTGATTTTTGTGGCAGCACAAGAACCTCCAAGAGAGCATATGAGAGAGGGAGGCATAGATATGTGCTCAGTACAACAATTTTCTTCCCTATATTTGTTGTGGATTTCGGGGATGTAAATACCTAAGGTGGGGAGGATGTAAAGACCTGGATTTTCCATATAATTTCTAAAAGAATAATTTTGGATTATTACGAGTCTGAAAAAATTAACAGCATGTGATTCTGAGGCCCGAAGTTCCTGAAATAGAATTTGGAAATTTTTTTAAAGTGCATTCATTAAAAGTGCGAGAGATGATTTCTATCTTTTGAACCGGTGTTCAGATTAAAAACATGACGGTACCTTTGAATTTATAGTGCTGAAATTCAATTAGAATAAGCTTAACTTCAACCTTCAAGGGTCAGATGAAAAAGTTAATTTTTGGACTTTACAAAACAAAAATAACTCCATGAGTTATTTTATTCTCTTCTCACCATTGTGTGATGGATGGAAGGACTACTGTGTAACGTTGGGCTTGAATGGGATTATTTTAATGACACAACCCTTGTGTTGGGTAACCATGATGTTTGTTGTTTTAACTGAACATTAATTTTGGTTAATTAATGAATCACGTTAATAAAATGCAACGTAGGTGGTTCCTTTTCTTATATTTTAACCAACCTAAGGCATGGGTATTTGGTATTGATGTGAGGAAGCTATGACCAAACGCTGGATGAAGCCTACTCCGACGAACAAAGAGGAACGAGTGAACACTGAGAAACATCTTCAAAGGCAGACGGTTCTTCCTCATCCACAATGTCTTCCAACGAGTTCTAGGTAGGGATTTGTCTTGATTTATTTATAAGAGTTTATGAATTCATCTTCTCTGGATGATGTTACAACTTTTCCCATGATATAATTCTAACATGTATGGTGTGGGATGAACTGAACAATGCCAAGACCATCCACCTTTCATGGTTTGGTTGCGTTCTTCGCAGACCACCGAGAAATAATGAGGCAAGGCTAAACCGAGGGCCACAAAGTGTAGGTGACGTCCCGAGAGTCCCGTACGTACAATCGGAAAATAAAACGGACCCACAGTGCTTCACCAGAGGCCCGCGGAAGCTCCACTGGAGTGGTGGCGCTGGTGACAAGAGGGAAAAGTGGCCGTCTTCCACCAGGTGTGACAGACAGGGTGCCGTCCAGCCGATATAGGCCGTATTAATGGTGGCAGCACATCGCGGCAGCACACTACAAAGGAGATGTCGCAGCTCCAGCCGTGGAGGAGGTGGAATCAGAGTGTCGGTACCACCCTAGACCGGTCTACGGGACTGTTCAACTGAAGGGGTGGAGCCAGCCTAGCCCCACATTTTGAGGATCGAATGGACTTTGGTCCATTCTATGGGGAGCTAGGTCTACACCCAACTAACGGGCCATGCCCATCCAGCAGACCAAACCAGGTTCAGCCGGTCCCGACCGGTTCAGGTAGGGCCATGCCGGGTCAGACCCAGGTCGACCCAGAATGGGTCAGGATGGCCCAGCCGGGTCAGGTCGGGTCGGCCCGACCCAATCGTACCAGACCCGGACCCATTAAGTACCACTTTCACCTAAAGGGGAATATCTCCTAAACCAGACATCTGTTTGACGAACCATATTTGGCGCTCGAACCCTTAGGACGAGGTTCTCCTTTTAAAATACTGCAATTGTGTTTTGGAGGAAGTTGGAGTGTGACCAGGTTGTATTGGGATTGAATAAAACTGGGTCCCCAGGACTAAAATGCCTATAACTGACAGACCGTATGTCTGATTGACATATCGTTTGTTGAGATGGAATCCTTATGACATAGTGGGTCATTAGGTTAATTATTTGTGGGACTTCTTGGCAGTTGAGGAATGAATGATATATTGTGGGGTGGTTTCTCAGAAACTCAAGCGCACTAAGTGGGGGAATCTTGTGGCTGGTTGTCAAGTATTAGAACGACCCTATGTGGATTGGTATCAGAACTACCCTATATGGATCAGAAGTAGCATGAACCAATGTGGACCAGCCATAGAGTGGCCCATCGTGGATCATCGACTTACTACCCTGTGTGGATCGACGACTTACAACCATGTGTGGATCAGAGACTTACGACCCTGTGTGGATCACTGACTTATGACCTTGTGTGGATCGACGACTTATGACCCTATGTGGATCACTAGTAGCACGACCCGATGAGGACCAGCCTTAGGGCGGTCTTTTGTGGATCAGCGACTTACGACCCTATGTGGAGAGGCGAGTTAGAAACCTGTGTAGATCGGAGACTTATTACCCTGTGTGGATCAGTGACAGAGCAACTTATTCTTGGTTCAGTAGGGGAACTTCTAAATGGAATAAGATGAATTAGCTTTATGACTACTCATCATTATTATTTTTCTTTAATTTATATACCTTTTATGAGATGATTCTTTTACCTTGTACTTGGTGATTGAGATCATGCTTTGTCTTTTTCCCTTTGTGGAATTCCAGGAGACCTTCAGGGGGTCTCGGTGTCCCTACTAGGTATTGTTATACTCACTCATGCATGGGATTCTCCCACACCTTGTTTTGTCTTGTGTAGATTATAGAACTCTTTGACTAAGGTTTGGGAGCTAGGACCAGATGGTGAACGGAGGAGACCAGTTGATGCAGAGGGCCACATTGATGAGTTATACCTACCTTTCAGGCTGGATCCTTGTAGGATGACCTTAGGAGCATATTTTTTCTACTGCATTTTTTCTTTTAGTTAGGTTTGAATTTTGGGCCATTCTACTTTATTTCACACTTTTACTTTCAGTAGTTATACTAAAAGGTATGTTCTTGTTCTGTTTCTAGTCTGTATGTGTGTAGGTTTAAAGGAAATGCCTTCCCATTTTTGGGATATCCCTTTTCGGTGATAGTATCCAACCCCTGGCCTATGGAAGGCGGGCTAGGGGTAGTCAGGGCATGTGTCCCAGGGGATGGGTCGTAACAGTTCATCATAACCATTTGTATAAGAATTTTAATTCAAAGTTATCCAAAATGGGTTTAGAAAATTGGGATATATATGGCTATACAAACGACATTAAGAATCCATTTTTATAAAATTGGTTATACCAGTGGTTATAAAAAATCACTAGCATAGTCATTCTTCATCTACCCCATGTGCATGTTCTGCTCCTTCAATCCCATTCCTATTTAGAATGTCTTATCAGCATTTGAAAATCCTTTTTAATCCACACTGATGATGATATCTACTTAGTTCATGTTTTAATTAAATTCTTATTCATTTTTATATTGGTTACTTCCAAATCATTCATCTCTTCTACCGTCCATTAATTTAATTTCAATTCCTGTTCTAAAAGATCACTAAATATTCTTATTTTTCCAACATTTACATTATTTTATGTCTAAATATTCTTGTGTTCTATTGAAACCATGGTTGCCTATTTGTAAATTGGGGGAGAATTTATTAACTTTTTTATTGTTCATTCTTTATTTCAAATATTTTCTACATGGAATACAGTGATCTATATAATTTTAGTTTTCCAAAGGCTTATTCTCATAGCTCAATTCCTGTTGGGGACTTATTTAGTTATGGATTTCTCATTGTAATTACCAATCATGGGTTTTTGATTTCTGGAAAATAATTTGACTCCCTTGGGTATTTTTCTTTACTCATCATTTTTAAATACCTTTTTTCTCTGACATGTGTGGTGTAAACAAATTAATATTTCAAACAATCTAAAAGTTTTCTTCTTGAGTATTAAATTTACCTGTTGACCAATAGTGCACAAGTTTCTCAAATAATAGAAATTTCAGGTGATAATATATAATTGTGGTGACCTTTTCAAATCCATTAAATTCTAATTACTATTTGGTATATTATTTGGGAAAGATGTTGGATAGTTAGTGATTCGTTGAAAACACTTGATGGAGATCACTAGGAATTTAGATGAGTCTTGGTTATTCTGTGATAAAAACATATATCTGGAAAAAACATTTCAAGAAACCCAAATAAAATTATCCCCCTTATAAAAAATTCATTGATTTCAATCATGTTTTAATTATTACTTTCACTTGCTCAATAATTTATCACATACACCCATTATTCAAAAAATTTCATTTCTTCACATGTTTTTCATCACACACATATTTTAATTACTTTTACCCTAATTTTTTACTTTTCATATAATTTATCACCTCTATCACACTTTCACTAATGATCACAAATAATCCCACCAATAATTTGTGTTATTACTATTGTCCAAAATCACACATACGCATGTATTTTTTCAATACATGTTATGTAGAAAAATGTGATACTACATGGTAAAAATTCATAGTAAAATGTAATCATATTCAAACTAAACATTACATAACCTAATGATAAAGTACTATAATTAAGAAAAAATATGAAAACTTCATATTCAAACTACATATTACTGTTATAGAACTATAACCTAATAGTATGTCTGAAAATTAATTTTTTTCATAAATTGGTTGTTAAAAATACCATCAAACAATTGGAAATCACTAAAAAGGCTGTTGAATTCAACATAAAGGGTCTATAGTGAATTTTAGATAGTCATAACTACAGTCATGGTGTGTGATTAGTAAATATTAGAAGGGGTCCCTTTAATATCTCCCGTTATTAGAAATTAATAATTATAGATTTATCCAACCAAACATCATAGTTTATGTGTGCTTAAGAATATTATTACCTATAAATAGTAATCTTTTATACATGAATTTATAGAATAAGAATACCATAAGTTCAAAGTTGAATTGAATAGCATATAAAATAAAAACATCAATTATAAACAAAATTTTTGTGTAGTATTATCTATAGTTATTACTCATTAATATAATGAAATTCAATTTCATAGTTATATATATATATTATAAATATATATAGTATTTTTTTTATTTTATTTTATAATTATCATACAGATAAATGTTTCAGTTATGGTTTCATATTAAGTATACAATTTTCGTTTTCGTAAATATATTTTCTATTTAACTTCAATATTGTTTCTTTTTTTTATGAATTACATATAACATTTTTCACAGATCATATAGAATTTGGATGTATGAAAGTGATCTAATATCTAGCAATTTTCAAAAATAGTTGGAGAGATTTTTAGATTTTAAATTTAACAATTCTTTTGATGGAGGTCTTATACACAACCCATGTTATAATTTTTTTTGTAAGAACTTGGTTGAGTAATTAAGAAGAAAGATACCATATAACCAAATATATTTTTCAAAAAAACTAAATTTTCATGTACCTTAATGGGAAGAAAAAGTAAATATCAAAATTTTCGTGGTATAAATGAGAGGCCTACAATTGAAAATTCATTAGAACACTGTTTTATATTTATTTTTCATCACGATAATGAAAGGATTTTGATCTTAGAAGACTTATATATGATCATACATTATTCATGTAATGAAAATAATGATGTTGATAGGGTGAAGCAATTTAATGATTCTTCCATGACTCTAGTATATCGGCAATGCGGTAAAATGAAATAGCTGAAATGTAATAAACAACAATATCTTAGGAAAACCATGTATGGGATTTCTAATATCATTATCAATTATATTATTAATATTTTAAAGGTATCAATTTAGTAAGATCCAAATATTACTCCAATCTATTATATGTCACGTAAGTAAGTTGATAAACATGGATTTTAAGAAACCAAAATTCAAGATTTCCCAAAAACTTGCAACTTATTCTTACTGGAAACTGCTGAACAAAATGATTTTATAAAATGTGGCATATCCCACTGGAAGCAGAATGCTGATGGAAAATCATCTTGTTCACAACAAAACATAAAGTGGCACTTTCCATTTATTATCAGACTCTATAATATTTTCATTTTTGATGAAAAATAAATATATATGTGATGGAATAATACTAGGAAAAAAATAAAGGTAATGATGACTTTTTTATCATATATGTTGATTAGCATGGCTGAATTTTGATGCTCGATAACCTTAATTTGTAGAGGACATGCGTAATGTTAGGTTGGGTGTATCATGGTACAGTTTCAATCTATTTTGGAATATTTTTACTTCATATAGCACAATGTTAGTTTTTAAACACATTTATAACTATCCTCTAACTATGTGTATTAAAAAACCATTTACTTTCTTGAGTAAACTCATATATGGACCTTTTAATCCTAATAATGATAAATATGTGTTCATGAAACCTTTAATAGGATTCTAGAATCATCATTGTAATCGCGATGTGCACACAAATGATGCTTGTTCAAAAATATATTTCAGATGTGTGTTTCGCTTGTGTGGATGATAAATGATTTTCCTATTTAGGAAATGGTGTCTAGATGAAGCATGAAGGATAAACATTCATGTGCTATTTTTATGAAGAATACATTATCTATAATACTTAATATAAGTGTATTTTTAGTTTTATGGGACATTGATGATTCTTTCCATTGAATTATCCATATAGGAATAATCATGGAATGTTTGATAATACTATAGTGATCAAAAACCTACCTCAATGTATTTCTAGAACTGATAAGTTTAATGAATTGAAAAATGTTATTTTTTCATTTGGGAAGGGTCACATGAAATCTAGAAAGAGGAAGATTTTTTCAACTGAATCCAATTACAATTTAAAGAATACAATTATCTCATTTTAGTTTCCATGTTAGTCAACTAATTTTTTATGTAATTTCATAAAAATAATGCACATTGGAAAAAAAATAAGTGAAATGTTTCATTCAATTATTTTATGTTTCAATGAAAGGACAATACGATTTATGATTTTAGAATGACTTCATGGATTGCGGTATTAGTCTAGAATTTTATCCTTTGTGTATCAGTGAGAAAAATGGAAAGATATCTATGTTTCTTATGTGATGACACCTAAAAGAAAAAAATAAATTTACAGAAGTACTAGAGACTATAAAAGTTCTTGATGGATATTCTATAAAAATATCAAATTTTCTCAATAAAATAATATTGAATATGAAATCATTGAAGACTCGTGGTTATCACATATTTCTACATGATTTGATTCTAATATAAATATTTACTCAATTATCGAATAATATAATGGTAGTAGTTATTTGAAAGTATCATTTTTATAGATATCCTTGTTCTAATAATTTATATAAATCATTCTCATAATGATTACTAGAAGAGGAACCATTATTTTTGATTGAGTTATAGGAAAAATTTATTGTATCATTTCTCACATGAATGTGTTATCTAACGGTCCATCTTACAACCAAAATACATCTTGAAGGACCTATTAGTTTTCATTGGATATATCCAAATGAAAGAAATATATAAATATTAAGTATTAGATCTAGAATTGGAATCATCCTATAGTCTCTAACATGAATGGTTACTAGGATCAAGAATGTATTGATTTAAATTAATTGTATTTTTTGATGTAACTATGAGAAAGAACATACCAATGAGAAATAATGTATATAAGTATGAGAAAATGCAACCCAATTTTCCACCACATTCCAAAATAGGTGGAATTCCTAGATTAGATATTTTTCTACAACAATCCCAAGAGGTGGGAGATGTTTCATCAAATAGTTTTGTTTAACATTGATTTTTTAGGACTACATCGTGTAAGTTTATTGAACATGTATATGTTATATAATCTTATTTAATTGGCCATATATATTAAACTATTTGAATTTTTTCTATAAGTAATATAAATATTTAAAAATAGAAATTATCATTCATTTTCTTTGAGAAGGAGAGATAATTTTAACATAAAATATTTTTTTCTTTCATGAAATTTAAGATAGAAGTATTAACACAATAAATTAATAAAAAAATATTTTTTTAAATATAATATTAATTTATATTTAAAGTATTTAGTTTTCCTACCAACTTTGTCTCTAAATAAATCATATCTATAGATTTTGGCCTTAATTATGTATTTCATGAATGAAAATCAATTGTGATAAATCTATATTGATTTATTATCATTTAATGAATAATTAACATGAGAACACAACATAATAGTGTTATGGTTAACTTCTATAATAGAATTTTATTCCAGTTATTCAGATATTAGACCTTGATTCTAAAATGTATCTTATTATGGAGTCATTGAGAAAATTATAAATTTTGGATTATTATATCCATGGTTGAGACACTATGATAATTAGAAAGCGGTTTAAATCTATTATGATATATGGAATATTAATTAATAATTGGTAATTTCAAGTCATTGACATGGTTAAAACTATTTGTAAGGATGATGCATATAAATTGGCATCATTGGAAAAACGTGTTTTTTTATGTGAAAGGTCAATCACGACCTGAATTTGGTTTCATTAATTAAGTATACCCAAGACATTTTTTTTATGATGGTGGGGATGAAATTGAAACCAACACTACCCCAATTAGCCTCGATCAATTTATTACTTATGATGACTCCAATGGTTTAGTTGTCAGGTTTGATTGTCAATTTGATGTTTTTCTAAGAGAGATATAGAATCATCCATTTTTTTAGTTCTTTTGGTTTATATTGACTTTGGTTTTTTAGGTTGGTAAAAATAAAATTGATTTACTATTGATTAAAAATATTTTTATCAAACTTTAACTTAATTTTCATTTTCAATATATATTGGTTTCAATTTTCTTTGAGTTTCATTTTCTAATATTGAATTGAACTGTATAAGAAGCTAACAGACCAAGAAAAAATGAAATAATTCAATTACCAGAAAATATGAATTAAAGAGAAGTATATTAAACTAATTAGAATGAAAATACAAAACAATTAAAAGAATGAACTAATAAAAAACATGAAAAATAACCTAACTCCAAATATGACCCAAATTACCAAACTTGAAAAAATAAAAATGACCTAATCAATTAGCCAAAATGAACCAATGAGCTAAACAAAAACAAAATTTGATTGAATTGAAAATAGAATAAGAAAACTATATCATACTTATGATAAATATGCTAATTTGAATGTTTTTGTTTTTCTATTACATTCCTTTTATGTTTTGATATTCTGACGACTAAATATAACATGATTTTGTTATGTCATTGCATATCCATTATTTTTTTGAAAATTAATGTTTTTTAATTAAGTTATTTCACATATACTTTCTTGTTTGTATTTCACATTAGTTATGAATATCTAATAAAATACATTTTTTCACATATAAAAAATGATGGTCATTGAAGATGTGTGAGGGAAGAATACATTAGAAAATAATCACTACATGAGAGAGTTTGGAATACCTACTCTGAATCCTATTTTGAGTATTTTATTTTAAATAGAAATATATATCAATATCCTATCATGTTATTTCATTAATATTTTTATTAAATTTTATTGAGGATCCACCACACATGAGAAAATTATTCTCCAACAATCATAGTGGCCATGTTTTACATCCAGATGATTTGAGTGGGGGGTGGTACTAGAGCTACTCTCACTACTCTTCATACCTAATCAAGATCTATCTCTTCATCTTATATATCATCAGATACACTTTCTTATCCCACAGTGTTTTACTAGGAAACTATGATATTTTGGATGCTTATATTTGTTTCCACCATTTACATCTGATCCTCTCCTATATTCTTTCCACAATACAATGATGAATCCTACTCCACATCCATACTACACTTTTCCATAGACATCTTTGCGAGCTTATATTTTGTCTACTTAGTTCTACCAAAACACCTATATTATTTCTCCTTTGACTTGTAATCTATCACATTACAATACTCATGAGTATACATTGGGTTCACTTGTACTATAAAGCTCGACAATCCTTCGGATCCTAAGGATCCAGAAGTACCCACTGATCATCCCAACTCTTTTATGTTTATAGAACCCTAGTAAAAAAACTAACCATATTTATTTTCATTTTAAGATGTACTGATATAATATATTTTATATTATTTCACAACTATATGTTCTACTAGGTGGAATGATTATACACACATGCATGAGTTGTGGAACCGTTAAACATAGATGATGGAAGAATACAACAAAGACAAACAAATTATTGTGAAAATACGGTAGGAATGCAGGATTATTATGGTGAAACTTTGGAAATACATTTAAATCATTCCTATCAGAACCCTCACCTAGAGACACCTTTAAAAAGAAGAAAAGGATAATTCTAGGGCAAAAATATGGGTAGGGAAATTCATTATATTCAATGTAATATTATCATTTCATTTATATGAATTAATAATTTGGTACCATCTTCGTTATAATTCTCTTTATGGTGAGGCTATGTGGATAGCACAGCTCATGGATTTAGGTAAGTTATAATGATTATATAATCATGAATTTTATAGTGGTTGGGTTTCTAGATTTGGAATGGATTTTGAGTCATTACCTATCAGGAATGAGTGTCTATAATCACATTATCAGGAAATTGTTTCTCAATGGAAGGGTATTGAATTTAATTTATTAATCAAATTAAATGTTTTTTAAAGAAAATTAGGATGATTTACATTAATATTATATATTTTATTATTGAAAATTATATTTTTGAAAGCATCAGAAATAAATAAACAACATGGATGCTACGAAATACCTTCACACTTTGGGGTGAACTATGATGTTGAAAAATCAGTGGAAGCTGGTATTTTAGATTCAATACATTTTAGATTCATTTAATTTTGATAGTATTTTTTATTATTAATTCCTAATAAAATATTTCCAAATCTTAAAATTTGTTCAATAATATTTTTATATAACCTATATAGTTTATCTAATTTTACTAAAATAAAATCATTTCCTTTAAGTCACAAGTTAAAATAAAAATGACTGTGAGAAGTTAATATTTAAATGAAATATTATTTTATTAAAGAGATATAATGAATTTAATGGGATATTGTATTTATCCTTATGGTTGTAAATGTAGTATTAACTCTCTAATAGTTCACTGCATGATTTTTAAAAATAAAATATATGAGTTGGAGAGAAAGTTAGTCTATTTATTTTATTTGTTCATGTCATGGTTGTACTTGATAGCTTCTAGTCCATATAAGTCCAGTTATGTATTAGGATTCTCAATCTAATATTTGTGTTTTATGAATGGTTTTGAGTTTTATTGGTAGAATTAGTTCACCACTTACCTAGAGTGAATGTAACTTATTTTTCATTTTTATTAGATCTAGAGGATTAATTTTTTCCAAACCAAACAAAAGATATATTATTTTTTCACTATTATTCAGACCCCATTCAATGAAATGCAGAGTTGGATTTTATGAGACTTAAATAATTTTTATGATTTTATTATTTCTGTATTTATCTTAGTTCATTCATAGTTTTTCTATTGTTTATGAGATCAAAATAGGAAACTCATTTCTCTAGTTATTGATGTTACCAACACATTAAACAGAGAACGAACAATTTTATTCCAATATTGTTTGTTATTGTCTAGGTGGATCTATTGTAATTTGGATACACCATTGAGGGTTGATACAACTCTAATCAAAGAAGATAAAATCGTTTTAATTTACTTTTTATACATAATAAAAAAGTAATATATATGGTTTTTATATGAATAGAATCTGTATGAGATTATTTTTTAGGTACATTGCTTAGTGTTTTCTAGGATCCGTTTATTTGGATATAATCAATACAAAGTCCTATTAGGACTGGACCTACAACATTGATGCCATAATAGAGACATCCTCATAAAAAATTATGATGATTATAAATTGAATGGAATCATTATAACATAAAAAATATGATCATATATGGCTTATTCCCCATTCCCAACAGCACCCATTAGAATATGGTAAATTACTATAACTTTGGGAATTATATAATTAATTACCACGGTACTGACACCCCATTTGGGGAGGTAATAACCCTAGTAATATCCACAAAAATATAAACATAATTAACTAAAAAATATATTTTAAAATTCTAATTTATTAAAGAATTATTGTATTTTATATGAAAGAAATCCCTCAATTAAACCGTAGTCCATTTTATAAGAAAATCATAGTCATGAAAATCATATATCCACATATTAATGAAAGTAAAACCAAAGGACATAATCGTCAACTTAAGGGATAATTATTTTATCTCTAATTCTATTTTGAATTTTATATATCTCAAAACTATCACTTGCTACCTTAGAAATTGGTTTTTAATATATCTTAAAATCTCCTAATTACAATTGAAATTTTTCTATATGGGAGAAATTTCTAATATATTTCATCATGTCACATGATGGTTATGTACTTTATTTTATTATTCATTCATTTTTAGGTGTTTTTTTGATATTTTTATATACTTTAAATATAAAAAAACTACTCTATCTACGAACATCCTAGAAATTGAAAATATTGTTTTTTGTTTGAAAGAAATCAATAATAATGAGTTCATTATAATTTTGGATTACTTTTATAATTATTTTTAAGGATCAATTTTCTAAAAAAATAATTTTAATTTTCATTGCTTATATTCATTTTCCCTAAGAGACTCTTGTCTTGATACTTTTTAAGTTATGGTTTTCTACATTAATTTTCATTTCAAAGGACGATGATGAATATTTATGGATATGTACCTCATAAAAATGGTTTTACTATAGAAGAAAGAAGAAAGATGGAAGAATAGTAAAAGAGTATACACCATAGTAGAGTATAAGCCTTAAATTATTTATTTCAAATTTTAAAATTTATTTTATAACTAAATAGTTCATTTATATTTGTAACAATGTACTTTAGAGGCCCTTTTTTAAAATAAAACTAACAAAATTGGGCCAAATGAACATTTTCATCAGGAATTAGGAGATTGGAACCATGAGATTATATTCTCTCTACTAGGGAATAATATTTTCCCTACTAGTTATTGCCCCACATGAAGTGTCAGTTCTAGTAGACCAAGTTGGAAACAGCTTATGCAAAGGTAGCATAGGCGTGTAAAAAGGAAGAAGATGCCCAAACAATGGCCATCCAGTATCATGAATATAATGGAAAGTCCAAGCAAGAATTTTTAAAATGTATGGTAGCATTATATCTATCCCCTCTACTAGATACTACCACATCTTATGATACATATATTTTTGCATTGTTTAATTTATATGATGAATCGGGTGATGGTCATAGTGGTGGTTGGGATGGTGATGTTCCTAGCGTTGGTCAGTGTTCGATACCAATAGTTTCATAAAACTATTGGTAAAACAAGATCCAAAGTGTTCTATACCAACATTTTACATTGAACCATTAGTATAATCCAATATCCATGCAATTATAGTCAATTGTTTAGATAACCATTGGTATAGATTATAAACCATTGGTACGATCCCATTTTCTACCAGTGATAGTCAGTAACTATATATAATGGAATAATAGATATATGGATCGTCATTATTTCCCCAATTAGATGGATGGTATAAATTTATATGTAAATACTATTTAATGTAATTTATAAAATATAGACTATTTGAACTATATATAGTAAAGGGTATTAAATTAAGTCAATGTCATTAAAAATAATTATAATTAATGGATAAGATTAGAATGAATCAATGAGATAAACTTTATAGATATGGAAGAAAATAAAAATTTTAACATTGAGATCGAGAGTGACAAGGAGTGGGAGATAATACTTATGATAGACATAATGTATGAAATCAACAAATTAGGTAAAAATACAAGTCATACCAAAAAAATAATTGGAAAATATATAAGGAATACATTAAAACCCTCTTATAAAATGACATAGAGTGGGGATGAAAAATAGAGAATTAATTCATAAAATTTATGTAGATTTAGAGGAGAAAAAAATACCAATATAGTAAAAGAATATTTCATATGAAATAAAATAAAATTATTCTCCTCAATACTAGAAATTAATCATAATATAGGATATATAATAGTTAGTTTATAAAAATATAGAACAAAATATAATTAAATGAGGAAAAATTATTGGTATAAAATATTTAAAGGATACAAAAGATTCACATATATACTTGAAAAAGTTTGGACATAAAGGAAATCATTTTAAAGGGAAGAATTTTTTTTTGAAATTCCCCAGAATAATAAAATGAGAATTAAAGTAACTGAATTTCAAAATTTTTTGTATATAATATAGAAAATTATAAGTTTTAAATGGTGAAAGATTCTATGTAACCCAATATATATATATATATATATATATATGGGAGAGGGAGATAGAGAGAGTGAGAGTGTGTGTGTGTGTGTGAGAGTGGGGAAACAATAGCCTTATAAATATTGTAAAAATGATTTAAGAAAAAAATCCAATAAATTGTATAAAAATGATAATTAAATCATTATAATTATAAGGAATATTACACAGTATGATTTCATTGGTAAGTTAACATAGTTTAATGATAGTGAATATGGTTTATTTTCCAAAAATATGAGAGTGAGACAATAATTCCCTTAGATCATGTTCCAAATGTTTTGGATTCTTTGTTAACATAACAACTATTTTAATTGAATATGTTAATTATATATTATATAACTATATAGTTTCTTATTTTATATATTATAATATATTTGTTATTATACTTAATTCAATTTTTAGTTTGGTGTCTCTCATGTGGATCATTTTGGATCTCTCAATCAATAGCTATAAATCCACTTCGGTGTATTGATATTTGTTAATTTTATTCTTAAAATATTTTCATAATCTCTATAAGTTTTAAGGTATTTATTTTATTCTCATTTCAATTGCATAAAATTTCCATGTTCAATAAATAGTCTAAAATGTTTTCAAAATAGAAAACATATTTCACTTTAGCCATTTTAGGTGGTTTAAATGACCCTAAATGTTTATGATTAATATTAGTAATATAATTCTAATTTTATCTTTCTAAAATATAGATAAGGAAATAAATATTATATTTATTTATGAAAAAGAAAATTTAAAATGATCCATGTATGGGGGAAATAGTTTATTTATAACAACTTCACTATAGGTTGTTAAAACCAGCCACGATGTTAAGAATATTATAAGAAATTACAAAAGGGAATTTATAAATTATATTATAATGTAACTAAAATTAAAATATAATTACATTCTTCATATCAATATTGAGAAATAATTTATTACATTTATAAATAGGAATTATACAAAATAAAATGAAATAAATAGAATGGGCGTAGATTAGTATACATACTTTCCTAGAGAGTGATCCTTAATATTACACCATAAGGCTCCTAGGAGTGATCATTTGCTTAGAATAAGTTTTAAAAACAGTTATAAGAGGTCTTTGGGATAAATTTTAGTAAAAACTTATCAAGGGATTCTGTTTTTTAGGTAAACTAAAATGTGTAGAACATGTTTGAATTTATTGTTGAAGTAGAGGGTGTTTATTGTCTTTCAAAAGGTTCAGGTCAAGGCCTCATTGTATTATTAAAGCAAAGACCGCTTTTTGTTTCAGAAGAGGTAGAATCTATACATTTCCCAAAGGCACAATAGTGTATTCTTATAGAATACATATTTTATTAAAATTTTAATATTTAAAAAAAATAAATTCATTTTTATATATTTTATTCCTGGTAGATAATCTAATATAAATTTTTATTTAAAATAAAATAACATTTATCCTTTAGGAAAAACATTTATAGTTCTGGATATTATGTTTATTAACTATAAATACATTATTTTACTATATAATTACATTTTAGGTCATGAAAATGTTTCAAAATCCATTGATTAATTTTTAAGAAATTTTGATGTCATAAAACATATAATATACATAAAAATATAATTTTAACTATTCACCAAAAAAATTCAACTTTTCATAATAATACGAAACAATAACCCTATGATAATTTTGAAATATTAATTATAAAAATTATAGTAATTTTATCAATATTAATTTCTTTATTTATGATTTTTGAATATTTAAATATTAATATAAAAATTAACGCAATTATTAATTATATGTTAAAAATAAATTATTAAAAACATGCAATTTTTTGGGCAGGTTGAGATAGTGTACTAAGGTCCTATCAAATTTAATAAAACTGCAAATACAAGTGGGAGAATAGGGTAGAAAATTCCATCCATCCTCCAACAAAAAATATGAAGCTAAAATTCAGGAAAATCAACAGTATAGGAAAGGTTAGGACCCTATCAACCCCGAACATGAGGGGCTCTTCCAGGGGGATATTGGTCACACTTCTAAGTCCTATCTCTTTTCTACTTCTCATGTTCCCCATATAAAGATGATTCAGTGATGTCCATTGCACGCATATCACTAGATACCTTCATCCAACGCAATCCCGACATTTGTAGATCAAATATTACATTTTCCCCAACCCAATGACAAGAATCCCTATCAAGAGCTTGAGATATAGATATAAGATCGTTATTATTTATATAATTACCTTCCAAATTCATGGCTATCAAGTTAGTATCTTTGTCTGAGTGATGTACACAAATGGAATTTGAAACAAACATCAAATCCTTATCCTAGATTTCAATTTTTGGAGCCTACATGCTTCTCTGAGAAAGTGCTTGATCATCATATTTATAAGAAACCATGTTCTCTGGATTTTTAGGAGAGGCAAACAACCATATGGAATTCATTCCCCTTTCCCCTTGGACAACACTCCATTGAAGTCTTTTGGGATAAAGTCTATAAATTAGGCCAACACGTCCTCCAATAGCAACCAGTGAGCCTCCAACCTCAAGTTGCATCTTCTTGAAGATACCCTCTTAAAGATCAGTAGAAATAGTCCTTTGATGGAATTTTTCCTTCATCCTATTACTAACAACCAATTTTTGGTCCTTTGAATCCACAAAAAACTAAACTCCGCTAGTATTCTTTTGTATAGGTTGTGTGATACCTTCATAACTGGAAGCATATTTTTCTCTAAAACAAATGAGGGTAGAAAATAGAACTCATATAGGAGATTCATCCTCATCATGGGATGTCTGATCCTGAAAATTCTAAATCAACACTAGAATAGATTTAAAAATAGAGTTTTCCAACCCCTTTCCTTCAACATCCAAAGTTACTTTATTCTTTTTCAATGGTAAATGATAGTAAATTTTTTATTTTCCATTCCTATTTCTATCAGAATTAATTTACTGATCCTGGATTAAATGAGAATCCACATTATTTAGAGCATCCAGTTCCAAATCTGATTCATCCATATGCTCATCACTAGAACTCTTTTGACATAAAACAGGTGCATAATGAAAATAAGACTCAAATGGAACACCATTATACCTTATAACAACCATTAAATTAGATAACCCTATTTGTATAAATTTATTATATTAAATACATCTATCCCTTTTGGAAAAATCAACATCATAGGATTTAATAGGCCCATCACCATGGAACTAAACTATACAAACAGTTTTTTATTTCTACTTGGTAGAAAAACCAACCTCACTGTCAATGGGTAATCATCCACCTTTGAACTGAATTTGACTAGAATTCATCACTTTAGAAGTATGCTTTAATCTTATGACTTATTATTGCATGATTCTCACCATACCGACAAGCTAAGAAGAAGTCACAGGTTGTAGAACTCATATATCTCGTAATGACATGACCAATAATTTGAGTAATCATTTTATAATATTTTTATATTTATATTTACTTATTTTAATCGTGGTAAATATTTATTATTAGATATTTTACTATTACCAATGGTTAGTTACTATTCCAATTGTCACTTAGTATTTCAATGATGACTTACTATTACAATGATAATATAAAACCTATACATCATTTAAATAGATCTCAACTTAATATACACTTTATATATAATATATATTATATATTCACACATGTATTTAATGAAAAATAATTTAGTGATAAATATTTATAAAATTTAAGCGCATGTCATCTTAAATAAAATAAAATATATGTATTTTGAAATTTATATATAAAAATTAAGTTATAATTTTTGAAAATATACATTTATATTATGGGATGTTATATAATATCAGTATACGATATGGTTTTTTATAAGAAAAAAAAGTTTTCATAAAAATTAAAAATTGTTATTTAAGTTTATAATTTGTGTCAAAAAATTATAATGGGGGAAAACTCTGGATTCATTTGTATGGAACCCTTAAATTCTTGTACGCAAATTCTCTCTATCTATATCTATCCCATTATATGATTTAGGGATCCCCCCTTTTTCAATTATTTATTCCATCTCCATTCATGGTAATGGATCTTATTCTTCTCGATGCCCCCCCCACAATGACTCATGTAATATCCTATTTTTGTCTCCCCATTGGTTTCTCAAATCTTGCCTCTGTTATTTTTCTCTGAATTCTCTTCATATATGGTTTCATCTTATTTGTCAGTGATCATAATTAATGGTACCCACCACCACTCTATAGGACCATCCTATTATTCCTAATCCCATGCCTAGCATGTTTCCTTACTATTTAGGTTGATTTAGGTTCTTTTATTCTGGTTTTTTATGATAGATCTTTGATTCAATCACGTGGTGGTGTTTCCCCCTTGAATAGTTGTCTATTATCCCCTATTTTTTTATATCTTGATGTTCGGGTTGGAATTTATTCGATTTTCCCACAATCTCTCATATAAATTATAGAATTTAGGGATTTCTGATCATATCTTTTTTTGTATGATTTAGGGTAACTTATATGTATTTTAAGTGGAAGTAGCATATCAAATAGGGTGAAAACCTATAGATATGAAACATTTTATGATGGTTGTGGTGTGGAGGGGAGCAATGAAGGTCGTATGGTCAGTTTTAGGTTAATGTGTGCTATATTTCTCATCAAAAACAGTCATGTGATTATCCACTTTTATTTTTTTGTTTCTATTAATATTTTTAAGAATTATATGGTTATAATGTTTTCTAAAATAGTTCATTATTATTGTTGGTTCTCATTTTCCATATTTTTATTCCCCCTTTTTCTCTAATTACCAAAATCTTCGAATTATTTCCTTTAATTCTCACAACTCATACATACTTTATTACTAACTCTTTATGTGTTCAATGACATAACATTTTAATTTTTGAACTTAATTAAAATTTCACTATAATTAATATCTAATATTATGAGTTTACACTTTCTACCACTATAAGAAGATTTCTTTGATCAGAAGGATCCTACTTCTTGAATATAATTCTTCCTACTATCAGAAAAAACGACACTACAATTAGAAAATGTTCCTCTACCACCAGAAGAATCTTTCAAACATTATAGAAAGTATACTCCTATAAAAATATACCTTGATACCATTAGATGATATCTTATAACATTAAAAGGAACCTTCTACTATCAGAATAGAAATACTACCTTAGGTAAATTCTATAACTGGTTTGAGACTTATGATAATTATAGAGGGATTATTTTATCATCAATCTGGATATGACAGTGTCAAGTTAGATTTATAACTGTGAATCATTTTTTTCAACCTTGAATGTGTGATACCCCTGAGATAACTACTTCTAATGAGGTTTCTAATTCTATAGCTATTAGACATTATATTAAAAATAAAATATTCCAATATAAATTTAAAATTTTATAATTTAGGGAAATTCCAATATTCAATAACAATGAGGATTTATGAAAGATTATAATATAGTGGGTACTCTGTGGCAATGAAGAAAAAGTCATAATTTTTCTCAAATTTTATTCTCTGTTTGATGATTTACATTATTACTATCCTATAATGGATAATTGTATTTTTAGGAAAGGATATAAATCCGAGGAACCTAACAAGCATGGGCTGATGAGAAATCATTCATCTTCGATATTTTCTATCTTGGATAGTTAATAACTCATGTTTCAAATTTAGAGCTTTTAATGACACTCTATTTTTCAAATGAAAAATGAAACATTTCTTATAACCTATAAATATCATATGAAATTACTTCATGTAATGATTTAAATGCAACTAGATAGAATAAGAAGATAATTTATAATCATCTCTGATAGATAATAAAAACAATAACTTCATTAAAACATTCATATTCTTTGTCTCATATTTTCAATGTTTATTTAATTTTGAGTTGTTATTTAATTACTTTTTTATATTTTTAGAACAATCCCTTGTGTTATATTGCAGTATACTCAGATACTCCCCACTCATTTATTTTACTTATTTTTTCCCATAGATAATAATAGAAAAGGACGGTTCTAGCATGGACTACCTTGTGTGCAGTTGTATCTTTAAAACCAAATACATGTTGTGAATCAAGTTTATTAAGATTTAAAAACATGCTCAGAAATATGTGAATAGAAAAAGATAATGTCATTTTAAAAGATTATTAACTTGGTTTTGATCACGCCATTTAAAAATCTATCCAAAATTTAAAATTATGTATTTCTACTATTTTAGTTCAATGTGCTATTTTCTAAATTGGGTGATTTTTTCTTACATTTTTTTTTAAAAATAAATTTTTATTGGAATCACAATTCACCCCCTCTCCTGTTACCCACTTGGACCAATATCATAAGAAAGGCCTAATATTAATTAACTTTAGATAATAAGAAATAATATTAACCTTGCTGAGAAAAAAATATTAAAGATAACATTAGTTCCATTAATAAAAAATTTAAAATATTATATTATCAAAATAAAAAATAAAAAACATCGCTATCAGATCCAGTTAGATTCTAGGTCCTCATAATCCTAAATAGTGGAAGGTTAAATATAGTCTTTTACTTCTATATAACTAAATTTTTTGAAGGGGTAGAGGAAGATGGACGTATAAGAGTTATAAAAAACGGCTAATGCAACAAGCCTAAGATACCTCACTGACTCTACTAGAGTAAGTCCAAATGGGGTCATAGTTATAGAGGTGATATAAACTAGGGCTAGGATAGGAGTTAAGACGGAGGTTTTCATAGTAAAAATAGATGAAGTCATCACTTTTGTCTATGTAGTGTAGAGATAGGGTTTCATCGTATCAAAAAACTAGGACATCTCTCTACCAAAATTCTCTAGCATCCCAAGACTCATTAAGACATTCCTTAAAAATCATAAAAATATTCTCATCATTAAACTTTTTTTATTATATATCCTCTAGTTGAAGAGTGGAACACAATATCCACCCATTCTGTAGATCTTATCAAACATTGCTTTTCAACAAGTCAGCATTAAACCCAGTGGGAACAAAAGAAGGAGGATCTCTTGAAGAAAAATCACCAAATATAAAAGACAGAAACTCCAAATTCCCAATAGTAGTGGGATCACTTTGGGTTTAATCAACCATAATTCCCTCTAATACAGAGTAAATACCACCAATATTCTCAAAAATCTTCCAATTCCCTATATCTAAATTCCCAATCCTGAGAAATAGATTAGGTTGTAGATGTACCAAAATAAGGGATACAATCAAGGATATTTCATCCTCTTTAGAAAAATTGTCATGGGAAATATGAAACATGAGAAAATATAAAATATCAGAATTAAAATCATTTTAAAAAAATCGGGTTAAGAAAGAGGAGTGAGGTAGAGGAGGAGGTCTGGATATCTCTTATTTAGGTGAATGAGCATTATGGCCTGAAGGAGACATTTGACTATCCTCTTCATTATATACTTCCTCAAGATGAATTGATACCCTAACTACTTCCTCATCTCTACCAAACTTATATAAAATAAAATGATAGAGAAACTCTTCCTAGTCTATTACTTAAACCAAATATCCCTTAAAATACCTTTTAACATTAGAGATGGTATGTCTACCATAATTAGGAGGAATGTCTCCATTTTTTCCACAATAATCATAATATGAATAATATAAACTAAGAACTATAGATCCCGGGGACTTATCTTCCATTATAACTATATATCAATCATCTTATCTAACTGGGCTTCCAATAAATTAAACCAGAAAATAACTTTTTTACAATTACCTTCCAAATAACCACTTATAGTATTTCTATAATAAGAGATAGAAATGAAGGAATTAGTGTTTTCATCTCCATATTCTCCATCAATATCATAAATACAATCAACTTGAATCACAATCACATATTTTGAAAATTCATAATTGTGTATCATTGGAAACCTAAATATATAAAAACACAACATATTTCAACAGTCTTTCCAGATAATGTAATGAAAGAAGATAATATTGAGATCCAAAAGTGACATTTTAATTCCTAACAGTGTCTAGGTCAATCCAATTTTCCACAAAATTATATACTGAACCTTCATCAACTTCAACAATGGATTCATCCACATATTCATATGAAGAAAATACCACAACCTCTTATAGTTCTAAATTAGGATAAACCAAATCCCTAGTTCGGGTGAGGTTCATCACTGGTTGAAACTTTCATAAATCCTTTAACTATCCACAACCCATTTAATTATCAAGGGATTACATTTTTCGTTCATTCACCTCTATTTCTCTTAGAATAGAAAAAATCCACCACATAGAAATATCGTATTTTCCCCTTGTAGAACCAGTCCTCTAGATACTAATATTATAGGTATCATCATGGAATAAATTAAAGAGTTTGAATTATAAGAAGGATTATACATATCCATCATATGATCCATAAGATATATGCATAGATTTGCCTTTTTTTTCTTTTTCCCAAGCTGTATAAAAAAACAACCTGATCTCTCCTAATGCTAAAATCTACCTACCTAGGACACAGAATATGTTGTTTGAAATTGCATAGAAGCCTATAACCTCCATTGAGTTTTATACGATTTGGTCCTCTACCATTATCATTCCCAGTAAGATCAAGAAGAGGTTCCTTGATGATAAAATCTATATAGTCAATATGATGTGAACCTTTTTACTAGTAATAGAATCATTAATTAAGAACGCTTAAGCATTTATTCCACTCTTTCATTGAGAATGTAGATCATATACTCCAAAAAAAGTCTTAAAAATAATTTTTTTTGTAAAAAAAATATTTCAAAATCAAATATTAATCATGAAATAGTCTGGGGTAGATGTTTCAATCATTCATAGATAACCAAATTTCCTAACCTTTATATACAACATTTCATACCAATGAATTTCTAGTTTCCAACAAATTTAAATTTATATCCTTTTCAAAAACCACTACATGAGTCGATGGGTGTGGATTTCATGGGAATAGAGATTGACCAAATCCTGCTTTGGATTAATTATGTGTTCATGACTCATCTAAATAATAAGAAACAAAATTCCTTTCTATATTCAGTATTGTAGTAGATACTTTGAGGATTGAAGGCTGAAGTTTTGGATTGAGAGAGAAAGGAATAAGAAGTTTGAGAGGAATATAAGAGAATTATTTTAATTCAAACTCTAAATATATATATCCATAATTTGAGGTAAAAATATATTTACAAATATAAAGGGACTTTAATTTGAGGTAAACTCTAAACATAAGTGTTAAGATAATAAAAGTAGTCAAATAATCGTGTGCATGATATAACCCGATGATGCCATCCATTCGATTCTAGCATCAGTAATACCTAACAATATCTTCTAATGGTATCTCCTAAATGGTATCACGTTAAAAAAACACCCAAATGATAGCATATACATTGGTCACAAACATTCATGGTAGAAATCTAATCTTATCACATAACTAACGAACTAACTCTACTACATTCAGAAGAATTTGGTAAATAAAATATTAAGAATTTATCCTTACAATTTCATGTATTAAATAAATTAATCTCTAAATATTAAAAGGAATTATGAAGATGTCAAAAAATTTATGTTCACTTCCAATGATTTCACGATTTATATCACATTTTTGGAAATGTTCTCAAAAAATGTGATGTTTTATATAAATGTGCCTTTTCATCGAAAGAGACCTGGAATTCTTAGGAATTTTAAGAGAATTTATATTTTCATAGTGTATAGGAAATTTTTTGAAGTTATATACATGTTTAGTAATGTTTGTTCTATCCATTGAATCAATGCACAAAAACTTCTTATAACTATGTAATCAGCATAAGTAGTGGTTAATGAAATAGATTAATAGTTTTTACTAAACCATAACACTAGAGACCTGACCAAATTGTGATATGATCCAAATATTACTTTCCTATCTCACTTATATCCACTAAAATCGATATAAAAATTGATAATTAGATCAAAATCATGTCCTCTAATGTATAATAATCCTATGTTGGATGTATTTTTGTGGTATTAAAATTTATTTAAACATGAATCAATTGAGATTCCCTAATATTTTCCTCAAAATGAGCACTTATACAAACCCTAAATATAATTTCAGGTCATCTAGTTGTAATTTAAGGTAAACACACAATTAAACATTAGAATATGGTTTAGTAAAGTGGTTCCCCATTTCATCAAGATTCAATTTATAGGTAGATCTCATGGTTTTATCACATCTTTATAAGATTTCAATTCAAAAACACTATAAAATATATTTGGGGGACTTCCTTTGGTTTAAAATAATTCTTTCTTTATTTTGAAAGATTTGAATACCATTAATGAATTTTGGTTGACCCATCAAACTCATTTAAAAAAAATTCATTAGTATTAGAAATACAGTAGGTAGTGAATTTATTTATCAACCAAAGAAAAAACCATCAATATATATATATTTTTTAAAAAAAATAACTTTTTAAGTAATTTGGATAAATAAGGAAGGATTAAAAACATATTTTATAAAAACATTTGAAATATGAAATGTGTGGAACCTATCATACCAATCTCTAGTCACTTATTTTAGACCATAAAGTGTTTTTGTTAATTTAAAAACAAGATTTGGAAAATGGGGATTTGAAAATCAATGGGGATGTTAAATAAAAAAATCAGAAATATAACCATTTAGAAAAAGAACTCTTGAAATTAATTTTATGTAAATTTAAAGTTAGATGAACTCCATAAGATAGTAGTATCATAATGTCTTCAGGTTTAGTTATAGGGGTAAATTTTTCCTCATATTCAATACATACTTATTAACTATAATTTTGTGACAACAATATAACTTAATTTTTAATAGTATTTACATATTCATCAAAAACTAATATGTATCCATTTAGTGCAAATGGTCCAGTAGTATTTGCGTGTCTAGACTAGTACCCATACATTATTCCTTTCAAATTGAATCAATTCTTCATAAATAACCATCACATAATGTTCACCACTGATTTCTAAATTAATGGTCTTGGGTTTAATCTATGATAAGAAGTCTTAATGTTTTACCTAGTTTCTAAGCGAATCTCAAGTTTTTTTTCCTTTTCCAAGATCACGATCAATAGAGTCTAAAAGGATAGTTTTTATGGGTTATAAAGGTTCTACGTATTGAGTTAATAGTATCTTTCAGGTTTTCTTTAGGATCTAGTTACTCCTAATGGTCTTAGATGGTATATTTTTCATGAAAATCAGAAGTATGGTCATTGGTTTTATAAGTTTCATTGATATTTAAATTGTACATATAATCCTCTAGGTTCTCTTAGAAGATTTTAGGGTCATGTTGATCTATCTCATATAATGTGAAATAAGCCGACTCTTCCGCCCTATTTTTTCTTTTATTGTACACTTTATAGGCTTGAAGGATATATAATGATAAAGAAAAATTTAACCATTTCACTTGGATAAAGACTTATCAAGATTATACTTTTTATTTATAATGTATGATTTGAATCCAAAAACTCTAAATTTATTTACCTTAGGATTTCTCCCATTATATAATTCATATAGAGTCTCCATTAATAGGGGTCTTACTGAGACTCTATTAATAACATAAAAATATGTATTTACTACTTCATCCCAAAAATCAACTAAGAAGTCATATCCATTAAGCATGGTTTGTTGTATTTATTCAAGGGTCATAATTCTTCATTCAACCAACCAATTCTATTGATGTGTTTGAGTAGTAGAGAAGTTATGATTTTAACCATGTTCTGAGAATAAAAATTCAAAATCTTGATAATAAAACTCTTGTCAATGATCACTCCTCACACTCTTAATGGTAATTCTACTAAGGTTTTCTATAGACTTTCCAAATTTTTCAAAACATCTAAAAGCCTTGATTTTTTGATCCATGAATTATATCAATGTAAAACATGAATAACAATCAATATTTATATAAGCATAGTGTTTTTTGGCTAAACTCAAAAAAATTAGATGGTCCAGAAAAGCTCATGTTTACCAGTTCTGGTGTCTAAGTGGTATAAACTATTTTCTTTGATTTGAAAGAAATTTTATATTGGTTTTTCTTTTTTCAGAGGATTACACAGTATGCATTTTGGGAAATCTAGTGTATGTAGATCCTTAAACAAATACTTTTTACTAGAACTCTAAAAGAGTGAATATTAAAAAGACCTAATCTCTTATACCACAACTAATATTCATGATTAAAGGCATTTGAATAATTATAATTTGACAAAAAATAATGAATTTAAATCAAATATGTAAACATTATCATTACATAAATAAGTAGATAATAAATAAAATTTATTTTCATTAATTATAAATGAATTCTTCTCAAACATTACATTAAACCCATCATAACATAATTGATATATTCTAATTAGATGATATTTTAATCCATCAATAATAAAACATTTTAAGTTAAATAGATTTTATAATAAACAACTTCACTAAGACTAATAATTTTTCCTTTTTCATTTTCACCAATGGTGGCATATCCACCATCCACTCTAGAAAATTTTTAAAGCATGATATGTACCATGTGTTATGTCTAGAACACTCACTTCATAGATAATATAACTTCTCAAATTAACTTTTCGAGTTGGTTTCCTATAATCAATAAAATACAAATTTATTTTGGAACCAAAATCTATTTGGCTCCAAAAAGGTTAAAAACTAATGATTGTGGTATCTCCATATTTTTAACATATTTATTTATATATTTACAAACTTATTTTAAAGAATTATAAAAAGAAACTCCTTTTTTCAAAACTGTAGTGCTCTAAATTTACATATTCTAGCTGTAAAATTTATTATATATTTATTAAAATAATTTGAACTTGAAATAAAATGGTTTTTTTTAGATTTTTTCCCTTCACTCCAAGATGATAACCCACAATATCCCTTGGTTTATGTATTATAGGACTTCCTAAGAAAATTTTTAGTGTCTCGGTTCTCTCCGCAAAACCATAAACATCTTTCTTTAGTTACTCATTTACTAATTTTATGTCATTATTTTCCAAAATGTTTATTTTTTTATTCTCCATTTCATTATCAAGATTAGATTTACATTAAGAGATAATGAATATTGTTTATTTAAATTTTTATATCTATCCTTTATCTTATTAAAGGATTCTTCCATCAAATTACAGTATTCTAAAAGATATTCACACTTAACATATAATTTTTAATATTATTTTCATTTTTAGAGAGATGAAATAATTTTTTTAACCATGTTTAATTACCATTAATTAAATATTTTTCTAATCAAGATAATCATATATAGATAAGTATTAATCCCGTGAACTATCCTATGAATAACTCCATATTACCTTCCCATATTTCTTATGTTTCTTTCCAATATCATTATATTTCTTCTTGGCCATTAATTTTGTGTAATCATATTTAATATGTGTTTTCTATAACACTAGTAACAGTTAACTTCGCAAATTTTATCATCTTTGTTCTGGTTTCTATTTCAATCATATTTTCCCTTCAAATTTGATTTCCAAAAAAAAATTATTCTTCTGATATAATTTTATGGATCTTGTTTGATTGACAATTTTTTTAATTGAGATTCATTTAATACAATATAATTTCATAGTTAAACATTGCATCATTCACTTTAAGATATTCCTCATATATCATTAATTTTTCTATCTGATCCCTTATTAACATCTTATTCACACCACATGATTCACAAATTGATATGGTAGTACCTCTCTATTTTCATCTAGGCATCTTAGAATCCTCAGTAATTGAGACTTTTCATCAATAATTTTCTCCAATGCAAGCATTATTTTTATAATTTCATTAAACTTGAGATATGTTTCAGAAATATACTAATCATAAGTTGTCTTAAATGTGTCATATATAAGATTATAATAATTAAACTTATTTCCTGTATATTAGGTAAACCATCATTTCACATAGGAAATGTATCCAAAATTTCATAAGTTATAGCACATGCAGATATTCTATTAAACTCATCTTGTCCAAGTAAAAAGTAAAATGCATTCATTACTTTATAATTTTAGTCATTCATGACTTTATGAGTGTCACGCCAGTTAGATATATAAGCCTCTAGTCTTTTATATTTATCCTCAACATAATAAAAAATATTTAATCACATACATTCAAGATGTTTTTCATTTTAATATTCTATTTAGAATAGTTAGTAACATTAAAATATGGAGGTCAGCCAGTTTCAGTTCCCTAATGTATGGTATTATCCATAAGAAATAATTTGAAAATAAATTTAATTTAGATATTTTGGTTAAAACTTGATAACATTTAATCTAGATAAGAAAAAATAGGAAGGAAATATACAACTCTAATAAGAAATTTTTTTCTCAATGGAGAGTTCAAGAGGGGATGAATTGATATTCAAAATATCTCTTATTATTGAACTCATCTTGGTCAAGAGTTATGAGGTCTACTATGATGGATGTTATTGGAGGTAAAACAAGTATTTTTTTTAATTCATTAAACTTTTTATGCTCATTTTTTGATGATTGATTCTTTCTGGTGTTTCTTCTTCGAATACGATTTCGGAATTTCATTGTGATCCTCTTTGGTATTTCTGTTACATTGGACTTTTTTTGGACTTGAGGAGTTGGTTTTATCAAATACCATTAGTTTTCATAGGGCCCTAATTTATTTATGATAGTGGCCCTAGAGGAAATAAATGATAGGATTAGTTTCTTAGAAGAGATGTAACACATTGTAATGGGTAGTTTTTTGAGATATGATGCATGTGACATCATGACCTTGAGGAAGGATGGAGAATGTGAGTCATGTGTGAAATTGGTCAGATGGAAATATTTTTCATGAGGGCGTAGGGTGGAAATTCAATGTGTTTTATAGAAACATCCACATAAATATTTTATGTGAATGTTTCTATTAGGTTTTCCATTAAAAGTGTATGTGTTGCATATTTTAGTTATTTCTATATAATGTGTTTTTATTTGTTTAAATATTACAGATTGGACATTTCTCATGTTCGAGTTCCCACTATACTGTGAAATAGGACATTATGAAAATATATAAAACAAATTAGGGAGATAGAGAGATAACAAACATATATTATTATGAAAATATAGAAACAATATTCTTAATTAATTTGTTTTTTTGTGAACAACAAATCAATTTGATATGTGTTTTTCAAGGAATTATTTGATGTGTGTTTTCAAAAATTAAATTATTTTAATAGTTAAAAACAAGTTTAAAAATATATTTATAGAGAAATTGTACTTATATTGTCTTTAAATTACTTCACAATGATCATTTATTAGTTATTTTCTTATATGATAATTTTTCATTAATTGGGAATGTGATTTTGAATAATGGATGAAAGTTTTTTTTTCAAATTAAAAGTTTCTAAATGTAGAAAACATGCATCAAATGATCAATACTATTAAAAAAATCTGGAATTTTAATGAAAATTAATGGAAATAGTTTTTTTATTTTATTAACTTACAATAATGTATCACAAGTCAATATGATGTTTATTGTACCTAAAATGAATGAAATTATATTTTTAAAATTAAAATTTTTTCCTAAGATAAAACCACTATTGAACTATTAAAACCATGTAAATGAGATTAAATTATAGAAAGCGACTTTAAAAATTATTATCAATTATATTTTGACCTCTAGGAATAAACCACATATCAATCGGATTTTCCTTTTTTATAATGAAATAATGAATAAATTTAGAATTAAAACAATTTTCTATGTTAAAAATTCACATAAAATAATAAAAATGAATCAAATGATCACACATTATAATTAAAATATGTGGAAAAAATTATTGATTCCTTTATAAATGTTTGATGTGACTCACTAGTTAATCCAACATGTTGTATGGTTATTATGACTAAAAGCTTGCTTTTAAAATTAAAATTATTTTCTAAGTTAAATATAGTTGATAAATAATCAATACTTGTAAATTGATTCAACTAATTCATTAAAAAAAGAAGATTATACCAAATTAAATTATGTCCCATTAGTATAAATCATATATAAATTAATCATATGGGTGTCCAAAATAAATAAAATTATTTTTTGGAATTAAAATTATTTTCTAAGCTCAAAAAATACATTAAATGATCAAAATAAAACATATAATATTGAATTGGAATAAATATAAGAATAAAAACAACATATTAATTCGTGACCTTAATGTATGAACTTCATGTATGTAAGGCATAAAATGGGTTCAAATTTAATAAATGTATGTTTTTAATTTTTAAATAATTTCTTTGTTTAAAAAATACATCAAATAATCAAAATAAAGAAAGTAAACTATATTTCACAAGAAAATATAATTAATTGATAAAAGATTAATTTTTACCTGAAACAATGTAATAAACATCAATATGATATGCGTTTTAACGGAATGATATGGATTACTCTTTTAAAGTTTGAACAATTTTAAAAAAACAAATGTGCACCAATTGAACAAAACAGAGAAAATGGACAAAAAGAATTGTGGAAATATCGACATGAGATTTTATTTTAATTTTTTAGTAACATTAACAAACCACACATCAATTTTGCATTTGGTGTCTTCAGAATGAACGAATGTTTAAATTTATTTTTTTAATTATTTTCTATGTTGAAAATGTGTGAAAAAATGTACAAAACTAAGATAATAATCATGATATTTCATAAAAAAATATAATAATGGTAATTCAATAATTTTCAATTTATAGAAAATAATCAAACATAATTGCACGATATGGTGAGGTCTAAATGTCCAAAATTTTAGTTTACTAATTAAAATCATCCAATAAGTCAAAAAATTGTATCAAATTTTTAGAAATAAAAAAACAAGATATAGTTTTCATGAAAATATATTATTAAAATCATCAATTAATATAAGGTCAATATAAATATTCAATACATAAATCAGATGGAAGGTGTTCATGGAGTGATCTAAAGTTTATTTATAAAATTAAAACTGTGATTTTAGTTAAAATTGTACATCAAATGATCAAAATAAAGAAAATGACTACATATTTTCATGAAAATTTAAAAAAAATAATCAATTATAAATTTCTTTTTTAAAATAATGATCCACATATAAATCCAATGTATAATGCGTTTTGAATTACTGAATGTTTATTTTTATAATCAAAAATATCTTTTATGTTCCAAATGTGCATCAATTATGATCATAGATTTGTTTAAAACATATAGGAAAAAATAACAGTTAAATATAAAATATGGTTTGGTCAGAATTATGCAAATTAATTTTTTAAAATTTAAAAAAAATTCTATGCTAAAAATATAACCCAAATGATCAAAATCAGAAAAAATGAGATCTAGGGTAATTTTTATCGAATAATTGTTAATTTATATGAATGAAGCTTAAATAAATTTAAATTATGGTGTAGTATAATTGGAAAAAAGTGGGATTATTTAAATAAAAATATTTTCTAAATTTAAGAACATGCATCAAATGATCAAAATCATATAAATAGACACAAATTTTCACAAAATTAGAGCACAATAATTTTTTATTAATTTTTTCTCTATAGTGTTAAACCCTGTTAGAAGTATATTATTTTTTAACCCAAAATGACCCCAAGTAAATTTTTAAGGTTAAAAACACAAATTTAGAAAACATGCATCAAGTGATCAAGACTAAGAAAAAATTATCATGTTTTTATAAAAATCTTGAATATTAATCATTAATTCATTTCTGATAAGTAAAAAATAAAACATAAAATAATTATGAATGTGTCATATTTTGAATAATTGAAAATTCATTTTTATAATTAAATATATTTTTTAAATTCAAAACATGTTTTACATGATAAATATTGAGTATGTAAAATAATATTTTCCAGAACATATAGTGAGTTTATCATCGACTAAATTTTACCTATATTAATGAATTTCACATAAAACTCATATCTAAAGTGGTTGTAACAAGTAAAAGTAAATTTTTAGAATACAAATTATTTTTTTATCATGATCAATCCCCACTAGAAACCCTCATATATCGGAAATGAAAACCTGAGTGAACCCCCACAACACTCTTCCAATTGACCATGGGTTGACAACAAAAACTAATGGTATACACCATAAAAATATAGATGGGGTTGTTACACAATTCCCTATAAAATATAATAATACATTAATAAAATCCCTAGTAATAAATAAATAAACCAAATCCAAATAAATAAATTTAAAACCATGAAAAATTCAAAAAAATATAAATAAACCTGAAGAAACACCTTGTAAAAACCCAAGAAAACTAGTATCTCCTATTCAAAATCTCGGAGATAGCTACATATTTCTTGATATACATGTCGCACCTATGGACCTAAAAATATTATATATATATATATATATGGAAGAGAATATATTTATAAAAAGTAGGAACATCCCTAAAACCACCCTTGAAAATGAAGAAAAATCATATTAGATATAAAATGAATACACAAAGAAATAATCTCATTACCAAAATTATGTTAAGATATTTCCATCCTCACTAAGGTGATCTCGTCAAGTAATTTGTAGAAATAGGTAATACAGTATCAAGAGCCTCTATATTAATAGAAACAATATACCAAAATTCAACTCTCTCGTTGAATCAATCACTTCTACATCACCGTCACACCTCCATAATAATATAGTAAGACTAAGAACTACTATATCCCATGTAAATTTACAAAATACCTTAATTCATCACAACCCTTATAGAAGTAAACCTATAATAACAACAAGCGATTATAGCCTAATAAAAGTATATGATATAATCTTAATCCACCACATCCATTTTATACATGTATGTAATAATTTATTTTCATTATAGATTATCTTATCACATATCCCATAAATGTAACCAGCCATAACCTAAATATTCCATCATACATTTTACTTCTGGAGGATAGAGAGAATTTGGGGGAGTATACAGTCATTAGAATCATCAATAACATATATTTGGGGAAAATGAAAACCAAGGAAAAATATGGGCATTAACTTCACTTAATAACTAGGGGTAGAGAATAAGACATAACATAACATAAACAACATATATCACACAACAAATCTAGAGTAATAAATCTTACCCCGGACTCAAATTATAGATAATGTCATACAAGAAAACCCATATAATATTTCTAAGAACTAAATATCTAATTTCATTTCAATTACACAAGCATAAAGATTCATAAAAATTAGAAATTACTTATTTTATTTTAATTAATAATCATTTATTGAGAAATCACCATCAATTATGGTTAAATAAATCATCCCTTTAAAGATAAGGTTCTTTTATATTCCATATTTTCATTTCCATATTCAAAATCAAAATAAAACCAATTATAATCACTAAACAATATAAAATATCCCCTTTAATTAATATATTATTTATTAATATTCTATATTAGGGGCATTCTAAGGCTCAACTAGTCATATTATAAGGAAGATAAAAAATATGCAGAAAGAAATATATAACAACAAAAACTTATTAATTAGTAAATATCCACCGATCAAATATAGTAACCTAAGAATACCATCTAGCATCATTACCAACACCTTTCCACCTCTTCCACACTATCCAATTATCTACCACATCAAGAAAATTCCACAATATTTTTAAAACATCCCAACCCTATAACAACCCAAGATTTAAATATATAAAAACCTTTAAATGAGACAAATTTATTTTATAACTTATGTTATATTCTACACCCAATGTAAATGAACCACAAAATATTATGATAACACTATTAGTAAATCTATAATAAATACTATGATGGTAAACAATTAAAATTAATTACCTTCATAAGGTAGAAATTTTAATATGAATTAATATTGAAATTTATTATTTTCAATAAAAGGATTTCCCTTTATAATATTTATTTTATTTTAAAATATAAATATACAAAAAATTAATTTAAATTTGATAAAATAAAAATTATTTGTGAACTACTGAAATCAAACTTTTCTCAGTATTAATTTTTTAGTTTTTTATGGAAAGGTTTATTTTCAATTGAAAAATATGTTTTTTGAAAAAAAAATATAATTTTTATGATTTTATCATTATGTGAGTATATCCTAGATGATTAAAAAACATTTTATTAAATAAAATTTGTATTTAAGTATGAGAATTATTTATTTTTATGTATTCTTTTATCTTATAAATCATATTTTAATAATTTTTTATACTAAATTATGATGATAGATTTATAAAAACTATTTTAATGGTTTTCTATGAGTTAAGTGTTTTTGAGGAGAGATTACGTGGGAGAATTTTTTCTACGCTGAAGAGTACAGGGGAGGATTTATCCAAATAAAAATGGGACATATCAAGATTTAACCTTAATATATGGTTATATGTTAGTATTTATCCCATGAAAAATGGTATATGGTTGGATTTATCCAAAGATAAATTTTATATGGGAGGATTTATCCCAAGATAAAGGGTATATAGGAGGGTTTTTTTCCAATCCAAAAGGCACACAGGAGGATTTATCCCAAGCCCAATGGTGCATAGGAGGATTATCAAAAGCCTAATAAGTAACATTAGTTATAATTCCAAGCGTAGTATATAATTAATTTCTTGGTGGATGGAATTTATAGATGATTTATATTTTGAAGTTTATACCATAGTTAAAACATGACATAGTTTTATGATTATATGCATGTATATTTTATGCTCAAATGGATCATTTTTATTTAGTAATGTTTAAATACTTTTTGATATATTTCTACTATAATTCCAAGCCATATCCCATGACTCATGAACTTTGGTCTATGATTTATTTCGCATGATTGTCTTATGTACCTTGATTAAACCAATATTCTAATCATATGCTTGCATATGGTCTTGGATTATTGGTACTTATATTTTCCCTTACTAATAATATAATCTCACCTCTTTATTATGTTTTTATCCCATAGGTTTTGATGATGAGTATATCTTTTGAGAAATATAGAGAGAGTCTAATATGTTTCTATTATGGAGAAATCATCAAAAGTTTTGTAAAATAATTTTCAAAGTTAACTGGTCCTCAAAGACACTTATGTAAAACACAAAGCCCCCATAGTACGCTTCCTTTTAGATAATTAAATATCTTGCACTATATGAAATATAGAGTTCGAGTGCACTATGACCTTTCAAACTTTCTATTTAAAAAATATTTATGAATAATATTAACTATATTTCAAAATTTTATTAATTTTATTTTTCAAAATAGACATCATTTTTGAATTCAAAATATCAAAATTATCTTATGGTGAAATTTTGGTAATTTTCTGAACATTTACATTTTTATGAATAGTGAAAAACACTACATTGATGTTAAAACCCAACTTTTTTATTTATATAAAAAATTTAATTTAAGATTATTTAAAAGTAAAAATAGATACATAATACATATATTAGTCCAATGTATGTCATTGGAGTCATTTTATAGTAGAATTTTATATATGAACCTTTATTTAACTTTTGAACATCTCTTTTACCAACCTCATATACATTTTTACAAATTATAACAAAACCTAATTTTACCGCTTCTTAGAATCGAATTTCAAAAATCCGAAATAACTCGTTGTAATCAAGGTGAAAAATGTAGTTAAATATGATTAAAATAATTTTTTGTGAATGGTAACTTTTGAATATTATTTACCATGATTAAATTTAAATATGTTAATTAAAGGTAAAAATGATATTATAATAATATGAAATTACCCTTACACATGTCCTAATTCTGTTCGATAAGCCTATTTCGACCAAAATCAACCTTAGATCAAAAATGTGATCCTTTTTAAGAAACTTGTGTTAATATTAGGAAATTTATTATATTTTATTTAAATAAGAGTTAAAAGGTCATAAATGATTCACTATAGGTTCATATGGAATTTTATAGTAACTGTATAAATCATTTAGTATAAAAATACAAGAAGCAATGGTAAGAGTTAAACTATTTAACTACATTTTAAATCTAAAATATAAGGTTAATTTTATGACCTAAACATGACTAAATCCTTTTATTTAAGATTATTTTGACCCAACCACATCTTATCCTTATAATAAAATAATTTATAGATATTAGAAACTGAAAATAATTTTACAATAAATTAATATTTCAATATTTTCCCTAAAGTTCCCCTCACCTCACCTATAAAAGGGCCCCTCCCCTTCTCTTTAACTCACACATGTAAGGCCTTTTGGATCAGACAAACCCCACCCATTTCTCCTCCCAACCACTCTCACTTCATCCTAGAGAGCAAACGTTGGGAAAAAATTCCTCCTAAGGATCCCTTTTCTTCTAATCAAAAGGAAACACCTAAAGAAGTGGTAATTGTCTTATCATCCCTTTCAATGTTCTTTTCTTCTTCTACTTCCTCTTTCTATATTTTCTTTATATCAAAAGAATAACTCCAATATCTACCATATTCTGAGATATTTTTATAATCATGGGACAACTATATTCCTTAGTTTATCTATCTTATGAATAACAATATCACCATGCATGTGTACGTACGGCTTGCCATTTCCACGTTGTGGTGTAATTAGTTATTCATCACTACTTTGTTTGGATGGGTATAATGATGAGTATAATTGATATAAATATTTAATATAACATTATAAGGATTTCATAAAATTAATATACCATCCAATTACATACATTTTAACCATCAATGGAATTATATCATTTCTCGTGCGTAAATATGTCCTACCATCTCCACAATGCGGTGAGATTCATTCTCTATGTTAACCATTAAATAATGATTATAAAATTTATATGATGAGAAAAAATAATAATTATGAAATTAATTTTATTTTTTATATAAATAAAATATATCCTATGTGTAAAAACAAGAATTACATAATAAAACCGGAATGGGAAAATGAAGCCGTTAAAACCTCAAACCACTGTAAAACTAAAATATTATTTACAATGTGATATAAGAGGATAATATATGATATCATAAATATGGATATGGTCCTGGAATAAATTAATAACATGTTTTCACAATTATAAAGGAGTCTACCTCACCATAATTAAAGGAAAGTATAAGGTTGGTGTTAATTTCAATATCTCTTTATTATCTGAGATTGTTTATGCATAAGTATCCACTTGGGTAACCTTATCGTCCACATCTATGTTTCATTAAATGCATTTCAAAACATTATCAACATTTTTTTAAATACATATTTAGAAATTATTTATTTTATATAAAACATATTTAATGAATCTTTCCATCACTTTCTAAATGATGTACTTTATGATCGTTTCGAAAAATTAAGGAAATAATGTTTTTTTATCTTATACGGTGTGAGCGGGTATTTTTCACTATTATGACGCCTTAATATTTTGAATATTTCTGTTAAATATCACAAGGTAATTTTCAAATGAATTTTTTTATTTTTTATTGAATGATTTATGATATGGTTGACTGTAGATGTGCTATTTTTATACCATTCATGGTTTATAGTTAAAGTATTGACATTTTGTATACTAGTTTTAATAGAAATGTTTATGTCATGTTTCACCCTTTTCATTATAGGAATGCCTTAGACAAAGTGAGTGATTGGCAGGGCCCACTATATCCCCTCGATGCATCGGTAGGTCTAATTAGAAAAACTCATGTCTTGGTATAAGGCCTTTATAGTATGATAATGGTCTTCGCATGAGCCCTTGACGGTATGGTCATGATGTTCGGAATTATGCATTTCTATGTTATGAGATTAGTTATTGATATTAATGGTGTTATTCAACTAGTAAAATATCCAAGTGAAAGTTTAAATGGCACAATTTTATTTATTCATACCATATTATATTAATATTTTGTTTAAAAGGCTTGTGATTTAGTTGTATACTTTTCCTTAAAATTTAATACTTATTTATGACAGTTTCCTCTATATTGTTTATCCTTACTGAGCATCC
Organism: Viscum album; assembly: GCA_963277665.1. Taxonomy (NCBI): domain Eukaryota; kingdom Viridiplantae; phylum Streptophyta; class Magnoliopsida; order Santalales; family Viscaceae; genus Viscum; species Viscum album. The sequence continues at coordinate 410,633,065 of OY728123.1, read as the reverse complement.
GAGCTCACCCCTTTATTATGTTTCATTTTTCCCCTAGATGTGAAGAAGTATATTATGATTGACCTTTAGGGATAGTCTAAGGAATATGGAAATTTACAATGGAGACACTATGTTGTTTTTCAGTTCAATATGAAATGTAAAACATTTGTTTGTATCTAGTTTTTTCAAGGCTAATAAACTGATCGTTCCTTCGGGGTATGATTTTCTTATAATAATTCCAATGTAGTAAAATAATGCACTAGCTCTGGACAACTTTGGTCGGGGAGTTACAGTTGGTATCAAATAAAGGCTTAATAAAAAATTGGAAACTAGATTTAGAATACAACCTTGATTAGAGAACAATGCCCAAAGATAGACTTTGGGGATAAATATTGATGAGCACCCTAGAATTTTGGTAAAATTGATATTTTTTTGGGTATTCATAGAAAAAAAATCTCTATCTGGATACTGAATTTGGGTGTGGTTCTAGAAAAGATATACATATGGGTGAAAACTCTGACAAGGTGTTCTGAGATTGACTTGGGGTAAACTAGTACATGACAATGGGCCTTACTACGCACCTGGTTTGACACTCCCTAGGGATATACCTAGGTTGATTCATATTTTCTTTCCAAACTGTTATAAAGGATTTATGATTAACTATGTTCTCAAAAAACTATGTTTATGATTATGGATTAGATATGCATACATTTTTCAATTTATGTTATGTTGTTTACTAGTTTGTAATTATACAATATGATTCATAACCTAATCTAGTGTATTCCACTATTATAAATTATGCCTAATGGAAGAAATGGAAATCCTATCAACCCACATAATCCATGTGGGTATTTTCCTCCCATGAAAGATAACGATAGTGGAGTTGCTGATACAATTGGTTGTAAATTCTTATAACCATACTGGGACAACTGAATCAGGTTATGAATAATAACCTTACACTTATAGAGCATCATGATCCAAAATGTATAGGATCAATGTTAGACCACCTCATGAGACACAAACCTCCAAAATTCAATGGGAATTAAATTCCTTTTTTAGATGAGCAGTTGATAAGATTCTCAGAGAAAATATATCGTACTTTCTGGAGTAACTGGAGGGGAAAAGTTATTATGGCAGTCTATTGTCTTTTAGGAGATGCAGATCAATGGTGGTCATTTATTCAAAACGTGGAGTAGGATGAAGAGTTTTAAAATATAGAATAGAGTTGATTTAAATAAATAATCCTATAAAAATACTTTCTTTATGAACTAAGAGTGGATATGGAATGAAAATTTATAAGTCTAAGGCAAAAAGAGGATGATAATGTTGCAAAGTATGAGGCTAACTTCATAAGGTTAGCAAGTAATTCTGCAGAATAGATACATAATCTAATAAGTAATATTGATTGATTCGTTGATGGGTTAAAACCATTCTTCTGATGATAATTGGTTCTAGAATATTTCTTACCATACGAAGATTTAGTCTCATGTGTTGTCAAGCTTTTAAAGGGAATCAAGAGAAGAAGAGGGCCACTAAACACTTTGGGAAAGAAAATAAGGGGAAGAAAGGAAAAAAATTGACTTTCCACCCTATAGTAGTTATAGGAAGAAACACCCTGGTACTTGCCTAAAGGGGATGGGAGTTTGTTACAAGTGTGGAAGAAAAGGCCACCAAGCTTATGATTACGAGAGGAAGAAAGGGGTTGTCAATGTTCAATTCTACAATAGTAAAGAAATGGGACATTATTCAAAGGAATTTCCTAAGTGTCAAGGAGAATTTCATAAGAAAAGGCCAAGGGAGAAAGGCCAAGCTTATGAGATCACAACTGGTGAGGTTGATGTTCCGAATGATGTGGTGGCAGGTACTGTAATCGTCTCCTCAAATTTATCCAAATCATTTTCTGATTCTCGATCCTTGCATTCCTTTAAATCTTCCTAGTTTTTTTTAAAAATTATATATTTTCAATTCAAATTAACAAGAGATTTTTCAGAAAAACCCCTTAGGGTAGTCTCATTGCAAAAAATATGTGTGAGGAAGTTCAAATTATGGAATATGAATGTTATTTGTCTACTGAATTTATCATCTTACCTATGTTCGACTTTGTTATAATCCTAGGTAAGGATTGGCTATTGAAATATGATGCGAAAATTTATTTCCAGAAGGATGAAGTTAGGATTTATGAGGATGATGTAGATTCCATTATCTTTAGAGTAGAAATTTCATCATCTGAATTTTATTTAGATCCACCTCCAGTAACTCTTATAAAAGAAATTTTTGGGGAGAAAGAGAAATCATCATCCATATGTAAAGAAAGAAAAATTAGACTATAATATGTGCCTATTTGACACGAATATATTGATATATTTCCAGAGGATTTTTCTGGATACACTCTAGAGTGGGAAGTTGAGTTTATAGAACGTTGCCTGATTGGAAAACCCATTAACCAAGCCCACACATAAAGGGGTTAAATTTTTTTAGACAAAAGTGTTTGAATAATTTTTTGAAAAATTAAAGAGAAGATTAGTCAATTCTTCTATCTTGGCTCTACTATCTGGGAATGATTGGTCTGTGATTTTTCGTGATGAATCAAGGAAAGAACTCAGTAGTTTCCTTATACATAATGATAGGGTTATTTTGTATGCATAAAGATAATTAAAAATTCATGAACAAAACTATGAAACTCGTGATCTGGAGTTCGCTGCCATAATCTTTACTCTGAAGATATGGAGATACTATCTCTATGGTGAAATATATGAGATATATACTGAACATAAGAGTTTGAAATATGTTTTCTCATAGAAATAACTTAACATGAGACAAAGGAGATGGATTGAGATACTCAAGGATTATGATTTCACAATACACAACCACCCGGGAAAGGAAAATAATGTGGGAGATTCTTAATCTAAAAATACGATGTAGTTCTAAACATAATGAGAGTTGAAAGGGATTCTATTTTTATAGATCTACTAAAGATGGATATGTGAATTATCCTAAAAGGTAAAACATCACTACTCTTTAAAATGGTTTCAAAACATTTTATATTATAAAGGATAAAAAGTTCTCACTCTAATGATGAGGAGTTTCAAAAGAAAATTGAATCTTTGAATGATAGGATGCTGATTGACATCGTATTTGAAGACAGTTCTTTGAAATTTGGGAAGAGGATTTATCTTCCTACTATACCAAAGATAAAAAAAGAATTATTGGATGACACTCATAGATCTAATTTCTCTATATACCCTAGTGGCACTATGTTTTATAGGGATGTTAAGGAACATTTTTGGAAGGACTATAAGAAGAGGGAGATTGTTGATTATGTGTTGAGATGTCTGGTTTGTCAACAGGTGAAGGCTGGAGGAAAACATCCTAAAGGTTTCATGAAACCTCTTCCTATACCTTTGTGTAAATGGTATGATATTACAATGGACTTTTTCATGGGGCTATCAAAGACTCCCAGAAGAAATGATGTGATATGGGTTATTATTGATCTTCTTAACAAATAAGCCCATTGTATTGCTATAAGAGAAGATTTAACTCTTGAACGTTGAGGAAGATAATATATTAGTTAAGTTTTAAGTCTTCAAGGTGTACCCCTATCTATTTTTCTCGATTTTGATCCCCATTTTACATCACAATTCTGGAAAAGTCTTCAGAAGGCCCTAGATATTGAGTTTTATTTGAGAACATCATACCACCCTCAAACTGGTGGACAACTAAAATGGACTATTCAAACATTAGAATACATTTTTAAATATTTATCAATGGAATTTCATGGTATGTGGGATCAGTATTTACCTATATTAGAATTTTCCTATAACAATAGCTTCCATTAAAGTATTTAGATGGAACCAAATGAAGGGTTATATGGAAAGAGATGTCGTACACCAACTTTTTTGGATGATGTTGGTGAAAGAAAACTCATAGGCCCAGAACATGTTGAGGAAACAACAGAAAAGGTAAAATCTATATAGACCCATATCAAAATAGCTCAATGTACACAAAAGATCTATGCTGATAACTAAAAGAAGGAATTGTAATTTCAAGTGGGAGATCATGTTTTCTTGAATGTATCTACATTGAATTGTGTTATATGATTTGGTAAAAAGGGTAAATTAAGTCCCTGGTACATTAAAACTTTTGAAATTATGGAACACATTGGATCTGTAGATTACTGTTTGGTAAAGCCTCCAAGTCTCTCCAAAGATCATGATGTGTTCCATGTATCAATGTTAAGGAAATACATGCCAGACCCAACACATGTACTCACCTTTTAATAAATATAATTGGAAATCGATCCATATTATTATGAAGATCCCATCAAGATTATTGATACAAAAGAACCATTGTTGAGAAATAGGACGGCTCATTTAGTAAAGTTTCTTTGGAGAAAACAATAAAATGCGAGAGGCGACATGGGAAGTTGAAAAAACATATGATAAAGAACCACTCAAATATTTTTATGAAGTGATATTCGAGAAATTTCAAGGAAAAAATTATTTAAAGGAGGGAATAATTTAACACCCCAAGCATCCAAAACACAATTCCTTTTAGATAATTAAATTGCGTGTTCTACACACAACATCGAGTTTGAGTGCATCACAACCTTTGAAACTAGCCCTTTAAAAAACAGTTATGAATATTATTAACCACATTTTGAAATTTTATAAATTTTATTTTTCAAAATACACTTCATTTTTTAATTCAGAATATCAAAATTAGTTTAGGGTGAAATTTTGGTAATTTTAAGAAATGTTTCAATTTTTTAGGAATGGTGGAAAACATTGCATTAACATTAAAAACCGACTTTTATTATTTAAATAATTACTTAAATTTAAATTTATTTTAAAGATAAAATAGATACATAATAAATATATTAGTCCAATGTATGTCATTGGAGTCATTTTATAAAAGAATTAGATATATAAAATTTTATTGAACTTTTGAACGTCTCTTTTACCCACCTTCTAGGCACATTTTCAAATTGGAACTAAATATAATTTTATAACTTCTGTGAATTGAATTTCAAAAATCCAACATACATAATTGTAATCAAGGTGAAAAATGTGATCGAATAGGATCAAGAAATTTTTTTGGTAAATTGTAATTTTTTAATTTTATTTACCATGATTAAAGGTAAATAGAGTGATTAAAGGTAAAAATAATAATATAATAATATAAAATTATCATAACTCATGCCCTAATTCTATTGGATAAATCTATTTCGACAAAAAACATCCTTAGTTCAGAAATGTGATCCTTTTTAAGAAACTTGTGTTAAATAATAAATTTTGTTATATTTTATTTAAATAAGAGTTAAAAATGTCATAAAGGGTCTACTTTAGGTATGTTTGGAAATTTATAGTGACTATATGAATCATGTAGTATAAAAATACAAGAAGACTTGGTAGGAGATAAACTATTTTACTAAGGGTTAAATCTAAAATATATGGATAATTTTATGGCCTTAACATGTCTAAAACATATTGGTTGAGAGTATTTCGACCCATCCACATCTTAGCCACGAAATTAATCAATTTTTATCTATTAGAAACTAAAAATCATTTGAAAATAAATTAATATTTCATGATTTTTACTGTAGTGCTGATAACCTCTCTTATAAATGGGCTCCTCCCTTTCTCATTAACTCACACCTCTAAACCCTTTTGGTTTGTCCAACCCCAAAACATTTCTCCTCCCAATCTCCCTCACTTAATACTTAAGGCCAAACACATGGCATAAATCCATCCTAAGGAGCCCTTTTCTTTAAATAAAAAAGAAATGCCCGAAGAAGAGGTAGTTGTTCTATCAACACTTTAAATTTTCGTTTCTTCTTCTACTCACTCTTTCTATGTTTATTCCATATAAAAATAATAAATCCAGTATCATTAATATACTAAAATTTTATTATAGTCATGGGACACCCATATTCCTCATTTTATACATCTTACGAATAATAATATCACCTTGCATTCGTATGTACGATTTATCATCTCCATACTGTGGTTTAATGTTTTATTCAACACTAAATTGTTTGTATGGGTATAATGATGAGTATAATAGATATAAATAATTAATTTAAAATTATAATGATTATATATAATTAATATAACATCCAATTTCATACCATTTAAATACCAAGGGAATGATACCATCGCTCGTCTCTACATACGGCCTACCGTCTCCAAAATGTTGTGAGATTAATTCTCTAAGTTAACCATTCAAGAATGATTTTGAAATTTATATGATGAGTAAAAATAATATTTATGTACGTAATTTTATTTTGGATATGAATAATATATATCCTATGCATAACAAACATGACTTACATAACAAAACAGAAAGGGAAAATAGAGTTTTTAAGACCCGAAACAACAGTAATACTGAAACATTATTACCAAAGTAGTATAAGAGGATAATTTTTTATATAATAAATATGTATATAGTCCTCATATAATTTAATAACATTTTTTAACCATAATACAGGAGGTTAAATCACCCTTGACTAAATTAAAGTATAAGGTAAGTGTTAATTTCACAATCTCTTTATTATATGAGATTTTTTATACATGATTATCTACTGGGACAACCTTATCATACATATCAATGATTCATTAAATGTATTTCAAAAATTTATTGAAATTTTTTAAAGACATATTTAACCATGTTTAAATTTGTATTAAATATTTTTAAAGGAATCCTTCCATCTCTTTCCAATCAATGTACTTTATGATATTTTCAACAAATTAAGGAAACAGTGTTTTTTAACTTATACAGTGCGAGCAGATATTTTCCGCCGTTATTATGCCTTAACTTTTTGAAGTTTCCCATATAATATTACAAGGTTATTTTCAAAGGAAATTTTATATTTTATATTTTTGTGACTTTTAAATAATTTCAAAGTAAAAGGGATATATCTCTCAAAGGGTTATAATGAATTTATTAGATTATTTCCATCGATTTAAACATCCTTTTTTTTATTTTATTCTTGATTGAGTTTTATTTATTATGATACAATATTCAAAATTCTATTGACAGTTTTATGATATGTTTGACTGTGGATGTTCTATTTTTATACCATGCATTGTTTATGGTTAAGGTATTAACATTTATTATGCTAGTTTGAATATGAATGTTTATGTCATGTTTCACCCATTTCATAAGAGAAAATCATTGGACTTATTAAGTGACAGGTGTGGCCCACTATAGCCCCTCGATGCATCGGTTGGTCTCATGAGACAAAATGGTGTCTTGGAACAAAAAATTTATAGTATGATATGGGTATTATCATGAGGCATTGACAGTATGGTTACGATGTACGACATTATACATTTCCTCGTTATGAGATTAGTTATTGATATTTCATGTGATTATTCGACTATAAGAATATCCATGTGAAAGTTTAAATGGAACTATTTGATTTATATTTTCTATATTATGATAACAATTAAGTTTACAAGGATTGTGTTTCAGTTTTATACCTTTCCATAAAGGTTTATGCTTATTTATTATAGCTTATACTGTATTGTTTATTCTTACTGAGCATCTGATATCACCCCGTTCTTAGGTTTCATTTTCCCCAAAATGTGAAGAATTATATTATGATGGACCTATAGGGATAGTCTACGAATTATGGGAATATATGAAGGGTAAATATGTTGATTTTCAATTCAATATGTAATGTAAAACTTATGTTTGTATGTAGTTTTTTCTATGCTATTAAACAATTCAGCCCTTCGGGATTTGATTTTCTTGGGATCATGCCAATGTAATAAAATAATGCACTGAATCTGGGAAATTGGGTTTTGGGGGTTACAGATAAAATTCCATACTTTAGATTTTGAATTTTATGAGTAATAATGACTATACTATGGTAATTTTATAAATTAAATATAGGTCCATCTCACTTTGATTAAAATATAGTATTTAAATGAAGTGTTTTTAGCACCCGATCTGGGTGTGTGGGTGGGGTATTTATAAAATGTCCCCATTACAACTGGACATAATATGTTTTAATATAAATTCAATGAAAGGGACTAATATTCCAATATATTTTGGGAATCGCATCATAATTCTAGTATAAATAAAAAATCAAGGAATAATTGTTTCTTTATCATCCATTGAATCTAAGATTATATAAAATAAGGGTTGACCAAATTCAAACACTAATTATTAATTCTAAAAATAAACATAATGAAACCATATTGATTTATCAATTCATTATGCAAAGTATTTAGTAATAAAAATATCATAATCATCAAAATCTAACAACATCCATATTCAACTAATAACATTGTTTTTAGAAACAATTTACCATGCTAGATAGTTTTAATAACGTTTGATAAACTCACTTCATAAACATCTTCAATACTATATTAAATTTAAAATCTTTACACTATTTAACTATATTTATAGGAATGTTAAATATTATAAAGAAAAATAATTATCATATAAATAATCTTTCACACTACAAATAAAATAACGTGAGAAAACCAACATGTTTAAAGAATAATTTCATGTGAATCACAACACCCTTCCATAACATTTCAATTATTGTATTTCTGATTATTTTCTTCATTATTCCAATTCTATAGTTTACCCAATAGAAACATTATCATGCTAATCCAAAATTGAAACATAAAATATAGTATAATCATTGAATTCCATACTTTGATATGAATCTTCCTAGAACATCACATAAAAATATAATATCCCATGATCAACCCCCACCAAAATTGATAGAATCTACTTTGGTACCAAATCATAATGAATCATATTTAAACCATACTTGAATACTACCAAAACTAGAAACTCATCATTTTCAAGACCTCTATGAATTGATCCATTAAGAGAGCAATAGAAAATAGAGGATACGTTGGTCACCATGGATCAAGAGAGATTAATCCTCATGAATCAAGAGGTTTCAATATACCCACAGATGACTGGAAGATACCAAAACAGATCTAGGGGTTGATAGGGTTTAAATAAATTAAAAAAAGTCAAACCAAAGGATTATGAACCCACTACTTATATAGAAAATCCAATGTTTCTTCACCATAGAGTGGTGACTTCAACCACGATTATGGAATCGAAGTTCAAATCTAAATCTAAAAAACTAGTCTTCAAAATGTGTGACCCTACCTCATCTTGGGGTTCATTTCACTCATTTAAATATATCTCAACCAAAAACCATTATATATTATTTCCTAAAAAATCATCAAGGCATCGACCATAGATTCCCTTAAAGGTAAACCATGGCATGGAGAAATTTACATCACCATTTCTTACATACCATGGTTACTAACATATAATAGAGGATTTCCCGTCACTATTTCCAACATAACTAAAAAACCAAACCATGATTCAAAACAACACCACTATGGCTCTTGAAATAGTAATCTCAGCCTTCATCATTTCTAACAAAAATATCTTCTAGACCCCACACTCACAAAACAATCATCACCATGGTGTGGTGTCCTAAACACACCACAACAGAAGACACAAAAATGTCAAAGTATAAAAACTTTTGAAATGATCAGTTTTCAAGAGTGTGATATTCAAGGGTAAATTCAAAATACCTAAGACACAACTCTATTAAAAAATATCATTTATTCTCTCCCCATGTCACAAAGTTATCTCACCAAAAATCATTAAAAATTATGCCCTTCATAATGGGTGTTTCATCTCATGTATGCTACTAACATCAAAAAAACCACTATAGTATAAAAAGGCCTTACCAGGATCAATGTAATAACTGAGATGGGGAGGGAGTGAATCAATTATATCTTTTTATTTTATGTTATATTTCTTTCATAAAAACATTCACCTCCTATTAATGATCTATAACTTTTCTTAAAACAAAACATTCACACATCCAAGGGGATATAATTATTTTGAAGGTTCTTTAATGAATATGTGTAGACATTCCTTTGAATAGTTTAGAAAGAATCCAATACTACACAATCCAGTTGAAAACAATCCTTTCTAGTGGATAGAATAATTAAAAAATACCTATAAATTTGTGAAGAACTATGATTTATACAACATTGAATGTGATTCTTTAAGGACTAAAGTTGTAAATAAGATTTTGTAACATGTTCAAAAACCTTTACCTTTTGGTCAAAACATGTCACTCTACAGCTTAAACAACATCCAAGTTTTTGTTTCTTTGAAAAAGTATTCTCTACTTACTTACCTAGTAGAGGTCTGGAACAACTTTAGTAGTCTGCATAATAAAAATCATTAGAATACCTTAGTACGAATCTTCATTCTAAAAAACAATTTTGTATTAGCAGTCTGAAAACTAGTTTAATTATCTTTTACCTTTTGCTAGAATAGTCAGACTGATTGATCATTCCGATCTAAAAAACCCTGACCACAACTTCTTCTAAACACCTCTTTTATATGGAAATTTTTCTTAATAAAAATTATGTCTGTTAACATTTCACTACTAATTCTATCTCAAAAATTCATGTTCTCTCACTCTCTCCCGTACATGAACAGTTTTAGTGTACCTTGTATTTAAACACTACTTATAAGTGTCTCAGATGAGGAAAAGCTTCGGAAACCAATTTCATTTTCCTTCTCATATTAATTCTAGAATCTCTAATTTAGTTTTCATTTCAACTTCATTTGGAGAATTTCTCAGAACATCTCAATTCTTCAATATTCTTCCTGAATAAAATCAAAACTTCTCACAACATTGTATTTATTTGAATAAACAAAAAATCTTCAACCCAAAATATTATTCCATTCTGAAACCATTTTTAAAATTGATTCCCTAAATCTGATAGGGAATACATAAAATAGAAGGCTTTCCATTATGATTCTCAAAACAAACTGAAACTATTCTATAAAAAACTTTACTGAAACTTCTATAGATTTCATAACCCTTCAACAATAGTCATGTGGAAACTGTAGCACGTTTCACCCTTTCAACTTCTTCTTTAATTATTAAACAAGTCATATTTCACAATTCTTACAAAAACATATTCTTGTTTCATGATATCTTCATGATTTCTAAAATATAAAGATCACCATATAATCTTCTGGAATAGATTCTCCTAATTTCTTTCAAAAAATTTGGATCACAAATTTTTAAAAAACATATGACGTTCATAACTTTTATCATTGAAAAAAATAATCATATTTTGTTCCCGTCATCTTGAAATACATTTTCGGTTTGATACAACTTCTAACTCTAGAAAACAAGTGAGTTTTCAAACCAGTTTTCCCAGAAAATATCTTCAGAACAAAAAAGTGTAATTGATGGCCTGTCTTAAGAAATATGTCTCCAGTCTTATGAATTCTAAATTACTTCCTGCAATCACCAAATCAGAAATGTGAAGTTATTTATCAAAATTTAAAAATACATAACAGATAGAAAACCACTTCTTCTAGTAAACCAGTATCTGAAAAAAAAATCCTGGAAACTTAACCCCAATAATATCTCTATTTCTATTTTTTTCAACAATGTCTCATAAATAACTGAAATGTTTTTACTCAATAAATAGATCTATAATCAATCATTCTAAGCATACCTAATCTAACTCATTATAAATGGATCTATAATAAATAATTCTAATCCCTTAAACACACTGTTAGAATAGTTCACACACTCGCACACTGAGTTCAGATATTACCCATAACTCCCCTAAAATATATTGTGCCTTAAAATTTCTATCACATACTAAAGGATAGATTTATGAAACATCATTTTCCTCCCCCATGAAAAGACTATACATTGACAATATGAGAATGGAGATAGAAACAAATACCTCAAACTTGGAGAGAAGTATGTTGGACACCCAATTTTATCCTTAGTTTAAAAATTATTCCTTTGTTATTGGTTTTTTGAAAATGTCATTAACATGTTCCATTTTAGGATCGTATTCCATCTTGAGCTCATTATTTTCCACATGCTCTTTGATTAAGTGGTATTATATGTCAATATGTTTTGAACATGAATGTTATACTAATTTATTTTTAGATTAATAGAACATTGATTACCAAAACCTAAGAGAAGGGGTAACTTCACCTAAATTATAAAATATTTTAAATGAGACTTTACCCACATGAGTTGTGTTTCATCTTGAGTGGAAGCAACATATTCAGTACCATCTATGCTAAGAGTTGAAGAATTTTTCTTTTTTACTATAAAAAATCAAAAAAAATACCCTAGAAAGAAAACTTAATTAGATATGGATCTTCTATCATCTACAATTCATACCCAATCAGTATCTGTATATCCTAACAGATCAATTCCACTTAAAAAGTCATATTTTATTCTAAAATAGGTTGATCCTCTGATATATTAGTGAATTTTCCTCCAACTAAGAGATGAGTGTCCTTTAGAGCAGTCTAAAATATTTCACACAAGGTAACAACATATGAAATATTTTCCTTTTAATAATTCTAATATAAAAAACTTCCAATCAGCATCCAAAATTGTTTAGAATCCACTTCATTTCCTTCTCCTTCTTTAAAAAACATGGTTTTGACTGAAATTTATATGGAAACAGGTTCCAAATTATCTATTCCAAACATCATAAGAAGTTATTCATCATAATTCCCTTGATCTAGAAAAAATTATTCATACTATTGTGATATTTTTACGCCAAGAAAGTATTTCATTTCACCAAGCATTGACATTTCAAAAACTTTCTTCACCTCTTCAGTAAAATTTGTACATGTTATTTTTTCATTATTAACAAAGATAATATCATCAATATACACATTTAAAATGATATAAATATCTTGATTTTATATCATGTTGATTTACTCTCAACTCTTCCATTTATAAAATTCAGCTTCCTTAAAAAGGAATCCAATTTGGGATACAAATCTTGCATAGCTTTTTTAGCCCAAACAATCCTTTTTTAACTAGCGCAAAAAAAAATTATCTTTTCCAATTATAAATCCACAAGTATATTCAACATAAACTACTTAATAAAGTTCTCTATTGATAAATTTTGATTTCAAATCGATCAGAAAAGATTTATAACCTCATTGTGTCATAATTATAATAAATATTCTAATTGTTTATAACCTTAAAATAAGAGAAAATTTCTAATCAAAATCAATAGATTTAATTTGTGAGTATGATTTTCAAAATAATTTTTCTTTTTTCTTATCACTTATCCATCCATATTTAACTTGTTTCATAATAAATACTTTATACTAATAACATGTTTTCATTTAGTTTGTGTACTACTTCCCAAGTATCATTCTTTTCAATATCATCCAGCTATTAATTCATAGAATCAATCCACTTTTGATACTATAAACATCATTAACATATTTTCAATAAACGTTTTAATACAAATAAGTTTTGTAACAAAATTTGATTATTTTTTTATTTGACCTTTTTTTGGTTGATCACTGATAGTGACTGGAGCTTTTATATTTTTCCTCATCCAAGAATGTGATGTATGAAGATATTCATCATCGCTATAAGTATTTGAATCTGAACATTCTCTCTATGTGGAATTTCCACTATTTTAATTCTTTTCATATTTCTCAAAAACTCTTTCATCTTTTTCATCTTTCTATTTTGTAATTGTTTTTCAAACATCTTATTTACCTTTTTCCAGAAATTTCACATCAGTAGAATCATCAATTATAAATATTTATTTATTGAAACATCTATATCTTATACAATCCATAACATATCCAAGATAAAATAAATCTTTATCTCTTTGATCAAACTTTCCACAATTTTCATCTTTGATCATTATGATTCAAGGACTTCTGAAAACACTTATTTATTTCAAAATTTTAATTTCATTATAGAAAATTTTATAAGCAGTCATTACAAAAATTTGTGTATAGAAACACCAATTATTAATATAAACAACTATACTCATCACCTTACACCATAAGTAGTGATAAATACCGTGTTCAATGTAAATAGTATGTCCCATATCCAAAAAACGTCTGTTATTTCTTTCAGCAACCACATTATTTTGTGGTGTGTATAGTGCATTGAGCTCATGATGACTTCCAAGTTTTTCAAGATTAATTCTGAATTCTCTATTCTTGTATTCAAAATTATTATCAGTTTTACACTTATTAATATAATATCCACACTACATTTTCACTCTTCTCCTAAAGTTATTAAATATCTTTAGATCATATGATTTATGTTTTAGATACATAACACAAGTTATAATAATACAATTAGAAATCAAAGAAATAAAGTTCTTATCTCTAAAAGTTTATTGTTTACTCATTGTCCCACAAATATTATAATCAATTAGTTCTAGGGGACATGTTTAATGAATTTCAACATTATTTTGAAAAGAGTTTGTCATCATACTTTTCTAATATTTGGAATAACACTAATCTCTAATTTCTTCATTTCTAGAATATTACAAAGACAATCTTTCTTATACAACGTTCTCATATTTCTATAACACATGTGTTCCAACATTTTATAACACAAATGATTTTCTTTCATCATGCTTAGATAACTTGAATTTTTTACATCACCAATATGAAACAAGCTTACCATTGTATGTTGGCCTCTTGTAACAACTTTTCTGTCTTCAACTCCCTTAAAAACTATAGTTTCTTAAAATTAATTTATTAAATTAATCATAAAGTTTTGAAACACTTAACAAGTTCTATTTCAACCCATCAAAAAACTAGTCCAACTTGGATTTTAACTTTTCTTCCCCAATAATATCTTACACAGATTCTTTGATTCTAAGGGATTTACCTGTGCTAAAAGTAATTGTTCCTTCTTTAAATTGTTTCAAATTTTTCAATAGCTTTGTGTCTCCAGTAATATATGAGGAGAAAAAACTATCCAAGATCTTGGGTTTTTCTTGTTTTCTATATTTGAGATTCATTTCTAAAATATGATATTTTTATTTCCCTTTATCTTCCTTTACATCCAACTTATGAGAATTATTAAAAACATTTTTTTCTAGTATAAAAACAAATATCCTCTCGAAGGTTGTCTTGTTTGTTCACATATTTCAATAATAGTTTCCAATAGTTGGAACCTATTTTCAACTTCTAAAACTACTTTGGCAGAATTATTTATTTGAAAGGATTAAATCCCCCTCAAAAAATGATTCCTATTACTCGTAGGATAATTGTAGCATTGTTGTTTTAACAAACAAATATTTCTTTATTCCTAAAATCACCCCACAATACCATCAATTTTTAAAAAATTAATATTTTAATCTACCACTATTATACTACCTGGAGTTGTGAACATGTTTTTTAGAAAATTTATTATCTTTCACATCATAAGTTTGTTAAAAAATAAAAATCCAATTATCCGCCAAAATATTATTCTTCAATTTAGATTTGTTCCCAAAATTAACATAATCATAATCACTTTAAACCTTTGTTTCAAACATTGAAATTATACCAAATTATAAAATTTCAAATATTTAGATTTTATCCACATATATGATTTTCTCAAATTTATTATTCTTATTAATATATTCAATTTTATCTTTATCTTTATAAGATAAATTTTTTTATCGTTCTTAAGATCATACATTCTAGGACATTTTCTAACTTTATTCATAAATTCATTGAATCTTGTATATCTCTACTCGACATTGTGAAATTTTGTTAAAGAATTTCAAACTCTTCTTCATTTGATTTTAACTTTACTTCAAGATGTTATGTCCCATTATTTTCATATTCAAGAGATTTATTCATGTGAGAAATCACTTCCCAAATCATATCTTATCTTCGTGAAAATATTCTTTATTATTTTTAATAAAACATTAATTATTTAAAATTCTTGATTTTTCTTTCAAGTCTTACAATATTTCTAATAAATTCTTTTAATTCTTCTTTTAGATAAAATTCTAATTGAGTATCTTCTTGTTCATAACAAATTCTTTCAAATTCATCATCATTAATTATTACGGGATAGATGTTTTCTCTAGAAACTTTAGTGAATTTTTCATCTTCAACATCATTATTCTCTTCTTCATCATCTTTAGATAAAACAATTACATATTTGAATGTGGAAAAGCTTATATTTTTCTATTAGAATAAATTTTTATTTTTCATGGTGTTTCCACCAAGATCTTCTCGGCCTTCTATCATATTCATCACATTCTTCTTCATTCTTTCTTCGTGGGTAATTTATAATAAAAAATTACCAACTACTCCACACTTAAAATATTTTAGACGTAGCTTTCCTTTGTACTTTCTAGACCTTTTTTAAAAATTTTATAAAATAAGTATAATTATTCATTAAAATTGTTACTAACCTTATTTTTTGATTCAAAATCAATAACTCCTTCATCTTTGAGAATATTCATATATTTTTATTTCTTGGAATCTTTGTAGTAAATTTCTCAATCAACCAATTATTTTATTTTCATAACTTTCTCAATTCTCATTTTTTATGTGATGAGAATAATATGAATATAATACATAGAGAGAGTTTCAAGATAAATTTCTTCTAAAGATGAAATTTTGGCATCAAAATTTTCATGAAGAACTAGTAAAACAAATTTAAAATAGTTGAATCTTTCATCTCCTCACCAAGACATCTTGTATTACTAATAATATCATTTTACCCTGTAAAGATATAATCAAAAGATTAGTACTCACCCATTTTGAGATATTTTTACTTTCACCTCTGGATTTGTAACATTTCCTTTTTCGCCTTCATATTTCCTTCATAATTGTTTTTCAACTTTTCCCAGATACCTTTGGTGATTCTGGAATCCATTACTCTTAGAAATTCAAATTCAAAAAGTGATGAGATTAAATTATTCATATACATTCCATAATTCTCTAGATTTTTATATTCTATAGATGTAAGAGGAAAATTTTTAACAATAAGAAGAAATCAATCTGTTAGAAGTTTCCAAAATATCATTCCCAAGAGACATATGATAAGACAACATTCTATCTTTCTAGATAATATAGTACTTCCCATGAAAGGCTCAAATCCCATTACTATTTACACAATTAAAATTATCTATAAAACTTCTCTTAAAAATCTTTAGAAAATAGTAAATAAAGGGACCCTCACTCTGATACCAATGAAAAGGACCAACCATGATCAATGTAATAACTAAAAGTATGATGGGTTAAATCAATGATATCTTCTTTTATTATGTAATCCTTCTTTCATAACAACATTCACCTCCTTTTAAGGATATATCATTTTATTAAAAATAAAACACTCAAATATCCATAGGAACAAAATTATTTACAATGTTCACTACTCTATAAGTGCAGATAGTCCTTGGAGTTGTTTAGAAATAATCCAATAACACACAATCCTTCCATGTGAATATGATACGTAGTCAATATCCTTACACATATGTAGTAATATAATTAATACAATAATTCTTGGGATTATTCTAGCACAAAATATGTAAATATATTTTTATAATTAGTTCATAAAACATTCACTAGTTACTTCCAAATATATCAAAGTGATGCTTCAACAACTTCCACTTCTGAATTGCTTTGTAAAATATTCCTCACTTTCTTACCCAAAAGTAGGTAGGAACAACTTCACTAGACATTTTTTGAAAACTCGGTCTAATAGATGAATCTGATACATTATTTCATAAATAAGTTTGAATTGTTAGCCTAGAAACTAGTCTGATTTGATTCATACTCTTGTAAGAATAGTGCGTCTGATTTCTTTGTCTGATCTGGAAAACCCTAAAGACAATTTATACTAAACACTTATTCTATCTGTAAATGTTTAACAAGAAAAATTATATCCAAAAAACATCCATTATAAATTCTCTATCAAATAAACTAGTGATCTATCTCACTACCACATGATAACTGTGTAAGAGTATGTTGTACTTTGACCACAATTTATAGGTGTTTCATAGGAGGAAAAGTGTAGGAAACCAGTTTTGATTTCCCTCTCATTCTGATTCAAGAATCTTGAATCTCATTTTTATTTAAACTTCTTATTGATCATTTCTCAATGCTTCTCAATTATTATCAATTCTTGTAAAACCTTCCCAAAACATCTAAAAACACCATCCTTCATTGAATAAACAAAAAAATATTTCATATGAAGAAAAATCATTCTAAAACATTTTTTCAAACTAATTCCCTTAATCAGATTGGGAACTTGTGAAACAGAATACCTTCCATTCATGTGTAGGAAACGAAATCAAATTCTTTTTCCATGAACATTGTCGCAACTTGTATAGACTTAAGAACCCTTTAATAATATTCTTGTGTTAACTTCAACATGTTTCTCTATTTAAAAAACATTCTTCCACTACAGGAAAAACTGATTATTGCGATGGGATATTTGTGACGGGCTTTATTCTCGTCACAAAAACTCCGACGAAAAGCGTATTTGCGACGGGAATATATTCCTGTCGCAAATGGTCAGTTATTTGCGATGGTGACATAAGACCTGTCGCAATAGATATGGCGGGGTTTGCGCGCCAAAACATGGGAAGCCTATTTGTGATGATCGCCTTCTACCCGTCGGAACTACCCGGCGGTGGTAAATACTATTTGCGATGGGTAATTGTCCCGTCGCAAAAAAATATTCAGCAGGTGTTATCCGCGACGGGGCCCATCGCCCATAACGGCGGCGGTAAATAGAAATTTGCGACGGGGATATCCGCCCGTTGCTAATAGTATGTCGGCAGGCAGCTATTTGCGACGGGCCCGTCGCAAAAACCCTTTTAACCGCCACCCGTAATAAATGCAGGTGAAGGTATTTGCGACAGGGCCTGTCGCCAATACCAGTGGTAGTAAATAGGAATTTGCGACGGGGATATGTGCCCATCACTAATAGTATGTCGGAAGGAAGCTATTTGTGATGTGATACCATTGCAAATACTAGTATTTGTGACGGCATCCCTTCACAAATATTCTAACCTATATATACCCCCCATCCGTTTTTTTTTTCAATTCATTCAGATCTATCTTCCTATTTCTCTTTAACTTCCTGTTCTAAGTAGAAAATTTCTTTCATTTTAATTTTTTCTTACGAGAAGAGGAGAGAAGGAGTTAGGAGGCGCAAACTGCTTCAAAATATTGAAGGTATTTATATTTTTTTTAACTGTTAAATTATTTTTAATTTTTAATTTCATTTTTAATTGTTAATTTTAATTTTTTTAATAGAATGTATCTATATAGTATAATTAGATTAAGTGGTTCTACCAAATAATCCTTGTCTGGATAAGAAAAAGTATAGGCGGCTCTGGCACAGATGTACATAGGAGTGAAAACTCTGACAAGGTGTTTCGAGCTTGACTCGGGGTAACCTAGTACACGGCAACGGGCCTTGCTGCACTCTTGGTTCGACACTCCCGAAGGATGTTTTGGTAATAATTAGAAATAAATATATTTAATTAGAAATAATTAGACATAGTTATATTTAATTAGGAATAATTATATAATTATCAAATAATTATAAAATAATTATATTTAATTAAAATAATCATCAAATAATTAGAAAATAATTAGATTTAACTGATTGAAAATAATTAGAATAATTAAAATAATTAGGAAATAATTAAAAATAATTAGGAAACAATTAAAAATAAACAATTAAATATAATTAGGAAACAATTAAAAATAAACAATTAAAAATAATTAGGAAACAATTAAAAATAATTAGGAAACAATTAAAATTAATTAGGAAACAATTAAAAATAATTTGGAAATAATTAAAAATAATAGGAAAAAATTAAAATAATTAGGAAACAATAGGAAACAATTAAAATAATTAGGAAACAATTAAAATAATTAGGAATCAATTAAAATAATTAGGAAACAATTAAAATAATTAGGAAACAATTAAAATAATTAGGGAACAATTAAAAATAATAAGGAAAAAATTAAAAATAATTAGGAAACAATTAAAAATAATTAGGAAATAATTAAAAATAATTAGGAAACAATTAAAAATAATTAGGAAACAATTAAAATAATAATAATTAGGAAACAATAAAAATAATAATTAGGAAATAATTAAAAATAAAATAATTAGGTAAAAAATAAAAAATAAAATAATTAGGAAACAACTAAAAATTAAATAATTAGGAAACAATTAAAAATAAAATAATTAGTAAACAATTAAAAATAAAATAATTAGGAAACAATTAAAAATAAAATAATTAGGAAAAAATTAAAAATAAAATAATTAGGAAACAATTAAAAATTAAATAATTAGGAAACAATTAGAAAAAAAAATAATTAGGAAACAATTAAAAATAATTAGGAAAATTAGCAAGCGTGATTAACCGCTCATCTACCATAATTTTCTTTTCATTTTGGTGTTGAGGCTTGACAGGAAACTTCTACCTCCACATGTAATATTTTCTTTTACTGTCAAAATTATCAACCTTCTCTCCATCATAGAGGTGAGGAGATTTATAATGTTGACAGTAAAAGAAAATATTACATGTGGAGGTAGAAGTTTCCTGTCAACCTCAACACACAAATGAAAAGAAAATTAAGGTAGATGAGCGGTCAATCACGTTTGTTTTTCTATTCAATGATTGATTAACCACCCGACCTATATGCATATCTTCGCATTACTAATTAGTAATATAATTAGTAATATAATTAGTAACATAAATAGTAACATAATATAAAATATTATATTACTCTAATATTATAATTATTTTATTATTATATGTTTAATATTTATAAAAAAATATTAATATTATTAAAATTATAAAAAATTTATAAAGTATTACAATTATCAATATTTTCAACAAGATTTGCTCTATTCTTAACATGTTCAAATGTTAAAGGGTCGCCAATTTTCAGGTCATGACGAATAAAAAGTTTGCGTCAACCGTGTCCAATGTAAACTCTAAAATTGTTCTTTCTTGGTAGACCACCTCGCAAGTAGTGTTGCAATAGGACAACCCAAGTCATGTCTTTCTCATCTATAAAAATCATATCACATGACTTTTTACATAGACCATTATTTCTTGAAAAATTAAGGGAAAGATACTAAAGTTCTCTTAATTTTTCAAGGAAGAATGATCTATGTAAAGGGTCATGTGAAATGATTCTTAAAGACGAGAACGAAATTACTTGTGTCGTCCTATTGAAACACTACTTGCGAGTTGATCAACCATGTCAAGACAATTATAGAGTTTACATTGGAGATGGATGACGCAAACTTTTTGTTGGGCATGACCTAAAAATTGACGGCCTTTTAAGATTTGAACATGTTAAGAATAGAGAAAAATCTGTTGGAAATATTGAGATTTTTCATAATAAGTAATAATTAGTAATAATTAATTAAAAATCAAATAAATTTGAGTACATGGTTATAAATTGGCACAATTTCCATCAGATTGGCGGCTACCTTTTGTTCAACGTCTCCTATCTTTGCTACTTTCTCCCACTGAAATCAGTATGAAAAATGTGCTCTAACGTATGTCAGAGTAAGTTTTTCATACCGATTTCAGTCGGGAGAAAGTTAAAAAGAGATGAGTCGTTGGAAAAAAGGCTCTTTTCCCTGAAGACTCATCTCCTTGTAAGGAGATGGGTCGTCAGGAAAAAGAGCTCCTGCCAATCCGCTGGAAACAAATAAGAATAATTAGTAATATAATCTCCAAAATGATGATTACAAAATTTTATTTCATTATTCAAGCATATTTCATTTTTCCAAGTATTGGTAAGTATTTCTAAATTAATAATAATTAGTGGGGATGATTACAAACTAACTGTATCTCATATAATTATTGGTAATTACTAAGAAATAACTATAATTATGTATCTTCTCTTTTTAGGATATTGTTTTTCTTATATCAAATTATTTAACAACAGTAATGGTTTTAAATTTTGTAGAAACATATATATGAATATGGAGCAAGGAAATTGACATCAATCATTATTAGATGATCGTTCTTGGATAAATCAGCACAGAAATCCAAATGGTTCTAGTTTGAATCCTGTATATGTTGATGGTGTTGAAGCTTTCTTATCATTTGCATCATCAAACCGAGAATTTGTTTCAGAAGGGACAATTAAGTTTCCTTGTAAAAAATGTGCTTTGAGAACGTTTGAGACATTTGACATCGTTGGGCAACATCTCTTGCGTTATGGTTTTCAATCAGATTATATTTTTTGGTATCAACATGGTGAATGCAGTTCCAGAGAAGATACTATTAATTTGATTCTAGATCCATCACGGTTTCATAATTTAGTACATGATGTTGTAGGTTCATCTGTTCAATAAACTGAAATCTAGGATGATGTTGATTTACCTCCCGATTTGGCACCATTTGAATTTGCTGATTTGTTCAGGTCTGTTGAGGATGCATTATATCCTGGTTGCAAGATAAGAAAATTAGAAGCAGTTGCAGAATTTATGGCTATTAAATAATATAATGTAATGTCAAATAATTGTTTTGATTAGATATTTTCTTTGGTTAAAGCACTGTTACCTGAAGGAAATGTGCTGCCAGCTAATTATTATGAGAGCAACAAACTGGTTCGTAATCTGGGCCTTAGTTATCAGAAGATCCATGCATGTTCAAAAGATTGCGTCTTATATTCTGGTGAAAATGAGTCACTGGATAGTTGTCCCACATTTGGACAATCGAGGTATAAAGAAACCCAATTAGGGAACTCTGGATTGATTCCTGTAAAACAGTTGAGATATTTCCTGCTTACACCCAGGTTGCAGCGTTTATTTATGTCTCAGAACACAACGAACATGATGTCATGGCACAAAACCAATATTTCAAATGGTAAAATCTTGATTCATCCATCTGATAGTGATTCATGAAAATATTTTGATCAAGTGCATCCGTCTTTTGCTTTAGAATCCCGAAATACATGATTGGGTATTTCTACTGACGGTTTTTGTCCATTTTGATCTTTTGGTAGTCAGTATTCCTATTGTCCTGTCTTTATAACTCCGTACAATTTTCCACCATGGATGTTGACGAAAGAGCCTTATATATTTTTGACATTATTAATCCCAGGACATCTGAAAAAGAATATTGTTGTTTATTTGAAACCATTGATTGATGAGTTAAATTTATTTTGGAGTCATGGTGTTGGTACATATGATGCTGCTACGAAACCGGATTTTGTAATGAAATCTACTTTGATGTGGACAATTAGTGACTTCACGGCATATGGAATGTTATCTGGCTAGAGTACACATGGTCCAAAATCATGCCCTTACTGTATGGGAGACAACAAAGCATTTATGCTCCTGAATGTAAAAAAACCTTTCTATTTTGACTGTCATCACAGATTTCTTCCTATAGATCATCCTTTTCGGAGGAATAAATCTCATTTCACAAAAGGTAGAATTGAAAGAGATGAACCTACAAAAATGATCTCAGGTACAGAGTTACAATCAGTTGTATTTTCATTACCTTCCATCACTTTTAGACTGACAATAAACCAATAAAAAAATCATGGCTTTGGGAAAGAACACAATTGGAAAAAACAGAGCATTTTTTGGAATCTGCCATATTGGTCTGATTTGTTGGTCCGACACATGTTGGATGTCATTCATATTGAGAAGAACTGTTTTGATAATTTAATTCATACAGTTTTGGATACACTGGGTAAAACCAAAGATAATATAAAGGCACTATTAGATCTTTCCCAAATTTGCAGGCGACCAGAACTTGAATTGTTTGAAAATGTCAGATCATAGAGATTAATGAAGCCAAAATCATCTTATACATTGACCAAAGAGAGTCACTTATTATTTTTTTAGTGGATTACAGATTTGATACTTCCAGATGTCTATGCTTCCAACTTGGGCAAATTGTTAAAAATGGTCATATTACCAGATTAAAAAGTCATGACTATCATGTTATAATGGAACGACTTATGCCTATTGGATTAAGAGGTTTTTAAATTCTAAGATTTTGGATTCGATAACAGATATATCATATTTGTTCCGAGACATGTGTGCGGAGAAAACAGACAATGATACACTAAACAAACTGGAAGAAGCTGTTGTTGTAATTATATGCAAATGGGAAGAAATCTTTCCGCCGGCTTTCTTTGACTCAATGGAACATTTTATATTACATTTTCTACAAGGAGAAAAATGTGGAGGTATGGTTCAGTTTCTATGGATGTACCCATTGGAGAGATGCATACAGAAATTGAAGAAAAAAGTATGTAACAAAGCATCAGTAGAAGGCTCAATTGCTGAAGCTTATTTGCAAGAGGAAATTGATTTATTCTGATCTCATTATTTTGAATCTAAATATCCCTCAAAATTTAACTACATGGGCCAGAATGAGGGGAATGTTGATGATGATATGAACAATCAATTATCAGTTGTCAATCAGCCCAAACTTAGATTTGGTGGAGTTCATGATAGATGGATTTTAGATGATGAACATTATAGAGCTCATACATATGTTCTACTCAACTGTGAAGAAATGTCCCCAATTGTACAGTGAGTGATCCATATTGTATTTGTAGGTTATATGATGATCATATCAAGAAACAATTTCCACAAATTACTGTAGCTGGCTTAGAAGAATGTTGGTAAAAAAAATTGCATACTGGTTTCAAAAACTGGTAACGTACATTCTTTTTTGGTTTTACATATAAAATCAATTTATTACTTGAAATAGTTAAAAACGTTTTACAAATTTTTAGGTATCTGTACATGCTGATAAGATTGATAGTTGATTGCATATATTGAGTAGCCCACCATCCAAAATGGTTAAATCTTATAATTTATATGTGGTGAATGGTTATCGCTTTCGTACACGTGCATATGGGGAATCAAAGAAAATAATGAATAGTGATGTTTGTTTGAAGGGATCACATCATAGAGATATAGAAGATGACTTTTACGGCATGCTTGAAGAAATTATTAAACTATTTTATTTGGGACAGAATTATGTAACAATGTTTAAATATCGATGGTTGGATACTGAGAGAGGCTTGCGTATTCATCTGACTCATGGAATTGTTTATATTAAACATAAAATTATTCTTGTAGTAAATGAACCATTTTCATTGGCTCATCAGGAACATAAAATTTATTATGCAAAATATTGTGCGACTTCAAAAGAGTTGGATGATTGGTAGAGTATAATAAAAGTTAAATCTCGAGAAAATCAGTTTACTCAAACTGAATGTGGTTCCACTGAAGTGCAAGGAAATGAAATTTTTCAAGACACTCCTCAAAACAAATATTTTTCACAAAGAGACATGAATATCGAGGATGACACCCCACAGTTAAGGGTCGATAGTGATGATGTTGTCAATGATGTTACAACTGAATTTGAAATGACAAGAGATTATAAAAGTGAAACTAATATGGAAATTGATGATGTTGATGAGGAAGATGAAGACAATGACATTGACAACTATGAAGATGATGATGAATATGAACATTGACACAGTAAAATGCTGGTTAGAATCATAACAAATATATATATCTATACATAATAGTTATTTTCAACTGTTTTCTAATAACAATCATTTTATGTTTCAGATGGACTCAGAAACGTATCGTCAGTTGCTGGAGGTTGATCTACCTATGGATGATGAGGTTCTTGAGTCATCTGACCCTCAGGCTATTTTCACTACAGGGAGCACTCGGAGGGGGCATGGTCTTGCCAGACTGATGATTCCAGATCCTATCCCAGAGCGACGTCCACCTCTTGGATTCGATGCGCACATGCGGTGGTATGGTAACCTGTGTATTTTAGTTATCATTAACTACAATTTATTTATATTCTAATTGTTTGATTATTTTTTCTTTTTCCACAGTTTTATGCGTATAGCTATTGGACAGGGGAGCGCTATCTTGTGCAATTATTTTTCTCAGCCCTGGCTCACATGGGATCAGATTCCCACTGATGTACAAGCCGCCATGTTCAATCATTGGCTGGTACATAATTAAATATTATTTATTTTGAAATTTAATTCATTAATAACTTTATATTAGGGTTTATGGTATACCATCGACGAGAGCATGCGTGCCACTATCCATGCGGCATGGGTGGTGTATATGCATGACCGTTTCCGTCAGTTTTTGCAAAATTTGAGAAAGGTGGCTGTGAGGAAAGCTGGAGTGACAGAATTTGATGAGTCCTATAGAGACCACCGACCAGAGTACATTTCATCTCACGTTTGGGATGGATTATGTACCCACTGGTTGGGTGGTGGGTTTCAGATGAAATCTGCATTGGGTCGATATAATCAGGGGAGACAAGAGGTGACGCATCGAGCCGGTAGTCATACATTCAGTGCGCATAGAGAGCATATGGTAAGTACTTTTTTTTATATTTTATACAACATTAAATATAAACAGTTTATTTTATATTCATATAGGAAGACGAGCAGCCTGATATTACGACGTACGACCTTTATCATAGGATGTACACTGATCAGGCTACTGGAGAGATTAGAGGTGACCGCCAGCGTCAGATTGTGGTCAGTGTTATTTTATTTTCAGTTTTCAAATTAAATGCATATAATCTTTTCATTATTATAATTTCTAATTGAAACTTAAGGAGTCATATGAGGCCGCGAACTCTCAGACACAGGCTGAGAGTCAAGACGAGACGGGTGATCAGACTAGTGCCCACCATTTTGATGAGACGACATGGATACAGGCGACCTAGTATGGCTTCGAAAAGGGCCGAGTAGTTGGTATCGGCTCTCATTTGACTCATGTAGCTTATTATGGTACTATTGCGATGTCGGCGTCCGGCTCGAGAGGAGCTCGTGGAGAGACATCATCTTCTGCCTCACAGTATCAGGAGTAGCTGCGTGCTCAGAGTCAGCTTATAGAGGATTTGTGTCAGGGGCATGAGCAGATGCGTCAGCAGTACGATGAGGAGATGCGTCGATGGCAGGAGCAGATGCATCAGCAGCAGGATGAGGAGAGGCGTCGATATGAGGAGCAACATCAGGAGCAGATGGAGTATATCTGTCGTCTGACTCATAGTTTAGGGATGGAGTTTCCTCCACCACCTCCTCCAGGTCCCCCAGATTATCCACCCCCTAGTGATTTTTTTACATGTAATAAACATTTGAGTTCATAGTTTATTGTCATATTAACTATTTTCAATTCCTCTTTCATATTGGTACGAATATTTCATTATTTAATTTTTTTTATTTTTTTTAATATTTTATTACTTATTAGTATTATTTTTACCGTCTGTTTATTTTAGTGATATTACCTTTAATATTTTATATTTATTGTTAATATTGAGAAGTTTATAATTTTATAATCTTATTAATATTAATATTATTTATATTATTTTTTCATAAATTTGTATGTTTTATTTTAATAATAATAATATTATATTAATTTTTTATATTATTAATATTAGTATTATTATTATATAATATTATATTATTTATATTCATATTATTATTATTTTTTGATATTAATATTTCATAATTATATTATATATATTTTTTGTTATTAATATTATAATAATATAATTTATTTATATTATTAATATTATAATAATATAATTTCTTTATATTATTAATATTATAATAATATAATTTCATTATATTATTATTATTATTATTATTATATACATAATTTAATAATAATAATATTATATTAATTTTTTATATTATTAATATTTGTATTATTATATTATATTATATTATTTATATTCATATTATTATTTTATATTAATATTTCATAATTATATTTTATATTTTTTTTATTTATATTATAATAATAGAATTTTTTTATATTATTATTATTATTATTATATAATATTATATGATTTGTATTAATTATTTTATTTTTTTTAATTTTTTTTAGTATTTCCGATGGGAGTATTTGTGACGGGGTGTCCCTTCGTAAAATTTTTTTTACTATCACATTTGTGACGGGAAGAATACACGTCGTAAAAACAATTTCTACGATGGTCTGTCACATTTGGACTATAATTAAATCTCATCTAATTAAACATGATTCAATTAAAGCAAATAAACTTTGAGACCTCACTTCAATGCTTATGATCATATGAAATTGGTTGACTACATTGGTGTATATAATCTAATTCGTCGCCCTCAGAAACACTTCTTATTTAGTTGTGTCAACAAATCCCATTATTTAAAACACTCAATAACTCTACTCCATCCAAAGGAATATGGGAAATCCATTATTCTTCCTCTGATATAATTCTTCATTCAATGTATTATCAAGGTCTACATTATTCTGATAGATCATCCCATCTGATGGATCAGTCAATCAGTACTTTTTGAAACTTTTGAATTATACAAATTCAAACTTCTAAACCCCAAACAACTTCTATATTGGAAATATCTCAAAACAATGATCTCTGTCTGAAAAAAATCAACTCTAGAAAATAACATTTCTCACTTCTTCTATAAACTCCATATTTTATCATGAATTATTCATGATTTTTAGAATATATAGATCATAATAGCATCATCTAAATGAGTTCTCCTCTATTCTTTCAAAAAGCTTGGATCACAAATTTTTATATCTCTTATGATGTTCATAACTTTTTCAAATCGAAGCATCATTAGATTTATGTCTAACATCTTGAAATACATTCGATGTCTAATACAACTTCCCACTTGAAAAAACATGTGAGTCTGAATTCATGTTTATCCACAAAAATATCTTCAGAATAGAATATATTAATCAAAGGACAATCCTAAGAAATTTTATTTTTATCATCTGAATTTGTAATTCTTACATCCAATCACCAGAATATCAAAGTGAATTAATTTCTCATAATCACAAAAAAAAAAAGAAAAAAACAACATCTTATATCCAATCATTATACAAAAAACTAATTCCACATAATTTGGTCCCAACAGAGGGGACCCAACTATGAAAAATGATGAACCAAAAATTCCACCACAATGACCATCATGGTATTTTTAACCTATAAAGATCCAAAACTCACCCATCTACCTATAAACTATCATCAACCACCCTCTCAGCACATCTAAGGCCCAAATATAAAAATAAAAATATTAAAAATAATTTTCCCTTATAATAGTTACCTATAAAACAATTTCAATACTTGAGAATAAAAACTAAACCCAATAAGGTAAAAACAAAGGGGTCATAATATAAAAACATCACTTTTAGGATCACTTCGGATATGGTTAGTGATGAGGGTGTGAGGGAATAAGTGTTCATAGATTATTATAAAATTAAAATATACTTATTCACCTATTCACATATTTTGTGTGGTTCTATCACATTTTCCCTCTCTTTAGGTTAAATTCATATAGTATAATCCAGAAAAAAAAAATTAATAAAGCTACATAAGATATGTTAATGGGGTTTTCCTCTATGGTGAATGATTATGTCCATTGTGTATAGTGGTTATTATACTATATTCACACATATCACCATTTATTATAAATAGAAAATTTAGGCAAGTGAATATTTATAACGCCCTAAGATTTCATGATATATTTCCCTCTAAATAAATTTGAAGTGTTCAATTGCTTTCTTAACTTGAAATGCTGAGAATAAAGTAAACTATGATATTCTATAAAAATATTAATATTTCAATTTTAATATTATAATATAGTCTCTAAATTGAAGGTGTTAATATTTTAACCACATTATGAAAATAAATAATGGATTTATATAACAGAAATTAACTAAATTCTAGTGGAGACGTAACAAGCTTTAAAAATACATTTTCCTGAAAAAAAAGGTTATTATTTCTTTTTTTTGTGAAAATTGTATAACTAATTTCTTCCAATTTTAGAAATTTAATTTGAAAAATTGAACATTATTTTTTAAATAATCATATTATATCATCTTATAGTGAATTGTTTATAATTTTATAAAAAGTCTGGATTTTTGATGAATAGTAAAAATTAAAAATTGTATTAAAAATTTTCTTTTTGTTAAAAGAATAAGAAAAATAAATTTTTTTAAAATTAATTTCATGGTAATATAAATTCATTAATATAATGAATAATCTAATTACATTCATTTTAATCTTTTTTTTTTGTATTTCAGAAGAAAACTTTTTAAACATAAGACTATTTTTTAGAAATCTGTTTTTCATTGAATTTTGTAGAGTTAATTTTAAATTAAATTCTACCACTTATGTAAATTAAGTTTAATAAAATATATTGAGTATTTTTAATTATAATATTAAAAAATATATACTTAATTTTTTTTTATAATGAATAATAAAAATAGTGAAGATTTGTTACAACTATTAAGGTTAAAACAGGTTTACATATGTGTTAAACCAGGAGATAAGGGTACTGTTTCAAATTAAACTCGTCCAAATAATATTGGATCGCAATATTTCAACCTCATTCTACCTTAACTTCAAATATCTATCCATTTTGAAGCATTTTTCTTGAGTATGATATTTTTAGATTTTAATATTCACCCCCTCCAATAAAAGTACACCCCCCCCTTCATGACACTATTTTGAGCCATCTATATCGACCAAAATATAACCATATATCTTTTTAACTTCCATATAAATGAATTAAATGTTATTGTATTCTTAAAATACCATTTCTATGGTCCTTATTAATGGATTGAAATAAGGCCAACAGAAGGGAAGGTAATCATCCTACTCGACCCCATTTAAATTATTTATTATTATACATCCATTAAATATATTGTATTCATCAAAAAAATAATAAAATATTCATCCTAAATATAGTAAAATTGTACTATTATTTTGGAACCACCGTTATTAAGTATCTTTTACATTAAATGGGAAGTGAAAGATTCGCTCGTGTGTACGTGTGGACTATTGCCTCCACGTAGCAATACGTTTTATTTTCCATCATCAACTTTCATGGAAAGTTATAATGATGGTTTTAATGCGTATATATGATATTTATGATATAATTATGATTTTATAATTATAATATCATATCTTCCTGATTACTTTTTCATTCGTTGAAAAATAAAAATGTAACTGGTATGTACCTCAAGACTACCACCTCCATGAAGAAATGTGATACGTTATTTGATTTTGATATACATGGATGATAATAAGGATATATTTAATGAATATAAATTATATATATGATAGAATAATGATTCTTTAATGTGGAAATATTAATTTCATTTTTTCATTGATAGAAAATTGAAAATCTTGTACATGCGTACGTACATCCTACAATCTTTATGAACGGTGTAATTGATTTTTCTATAAATACTTTTCATGGATAATTATTATGAAACATATAATAAATATAGGATATATTTATATCATAATTATAATTCTTTATATTATGTAACCATGATAAATTTTAAAGTGTTGAAACTACCAAACTGAAACCTACACGTAAAATGAGATAGTTAACACACAGAAATGGTGATTTGAATTAATAATTTTTAATAATAGATTATTAAATTTTTTAATTGGATCATAAATGATATTTTAAGTAAATATATGGTTCTATTATAGAATTATAAAAAATTTAAATTTATTATAAAGGAGTTTAAAACCACTTATAATGAAATTCTGACCTGATGTAAGGGTATATTTCACAATCTCATCATCATTCACGATTATTTATATTTAAGTATTTATTTATGAAATTATATGAAATTTCTAAATTGTAAACAATATATTTTATTAATATATATTAAATTATATATATTAAATGTTTTCCATTCATTTTTCTCCCTTTAAATAGACCTAATGAATTTTTTTAAGGTAACTCAACTTTTTTTCAAGTCAGTCGAGAATCTTTTTCTTCCATGTCCGTATTTTCTTTAAAAATATCAAATGTATCTATAATATTATAAAATAACTGAATAAAAAAATTTATCACATTTTTTAATTTTTATAAAAATGTTTAAAATGAATATTGTTTCTATTTTCCGAACAATGCACTTTTGACATTTTACCGAAAATGTAAAAGGACTCTTTGTTTTGACATTCATGGAATGACCAGAAGTTTATATCTTCCTGACCAATCAATGCAAAGAAACTTCATTTAAATGTATCAAATTTTATTTTCAAAAAAAATCCTTAATACTTATTAAAATTTTATCTTTTAAATATGTGATTTAAAAACAAAAAATGTATTTTCTTTAAGAAATCATCCAATGGTATTTTAAAAGTATTATCATCTATGTCAACATCATTTTATGAATCTTATTATTTATCAAGAATATAATATAATGATACCATCCATCATATATATTTATATGGTTTATGATCAATTGAACTAGGGATATGGTTGAAATTCTATTTGTGAGTTCTTCCAATATGAATATTTTCTAATTATTAAGGCATATCGATTATGTTTTACGATTTATTCATTTGATCACTTCATTGGAGTTATTAAGTGATGGGTGGGACCTAAAATTACATATCTCGATGATTCATTGGTAGTTCTCATGAGAGAAAATGCATTAAGGATTTTTTATAAGGCTTTACCCATTTATGTAAGACGTATTGGCACAAAGCCATGATGGTAAGCTTCATATGTCCTCTATTATGCATTCAATAATTATGAAATCTAATATTGATATCCATGATATTATTCAAATTGGTATGTCATGCATGGAAAAGTTTCAATATAATTTTATTATTTATATTTAATTATTTGGTTATCATTTTTTCTATAAAATTATTCATGAAAAAATTATTCTATGATAGCTTATGTTGTATATTTTTACATACTGATAAACCGAGCTCACACATTTCTTTTACTTATCTTTTCCATATGATCCCAGGATGTTTATTATGAATGATATGAAAATATTATATATAGAGAATAATTTTTTTCTCAAAGATAATACTATATTGTTTTATAAGCTCTCAAATATAATATGTGATTCAAGTATATATATAGTTTACCAAGACTAATAAACAATTTAGTCTTTTGGGATGTGATCACCAGTATCTAGTTCCAATGTAATAAAGTAACCACTGACTCTATGATATTAGGGTTAAGGGCCTATAAAATATCCATAGACTTGTATTCCTCAGTC
Organism: Viscum album; assembly: GCA_963277665.1. NCBI lineage: Eukaryota > Viridiplantae > Streptophyta > Magnoliopsida > Santalales > Viscaceae > Viscum > Viscum album. The sequence goes on along the minus strand of OY728123.1, from coordinate 410,600,190 downwards.
TAATGAGTTAAAATGCGACAACAAACATTTTTCTCTTCAAATACATGATTTCTCTTCAACCAACATGAAGTATGATCAGTAGTAGTGAAGTATTATGTATCTCATGTATAGGATGTAAATGATCACTTTTATCAATATGAAAAAATCTAGGTGGTTTAGTCTTCTCTTCTCAAAACCTTATAATATAAATACCTTATAGTTTGGGAACATATCACTTCTTCTTTGACATAAATGAGGTTAAATATATGCCTTGTCGATCTATATGTCTTCTAATTTTTATTCATCATTTTAAAAGATTGACCATTCATAAAAGCATAGTTTATATAAAATTATTTAACACATAGAATATAAGTAATAATTAAAGTGTGGGTTCTATGTATCTCTTCTTTGATACACATATTATTAAGCAGTTCTCAGTATCTATTTCCTCTCCTTTACCACATCTCCCATTCTTTCATTATATTTTATACCTTTACAAAATCTCATCAATATTTTTTCCATAATTAAATATTAAAATCTATTTTAATTTTTTTAGTGTACTTATCCCATGACTATCACATAATAAGAGTAAAATATTTCATCATTTAATCTACTAAAATGATAAAAATTTTATTTATTCAATACTTCCATGAAATCCATTGGCCTATTAATTTTCACATCTACATTGAAAAATAATTACTTTTAGTCATGTTGCAAGAAATACTTTCATAACATGATTGATTAATCCCTTTTATTCTAAATAGAATTATTAAAAGGTTTCCTCTCCTATAAATGTCATAAAAAACCCATCCATCTCATTTGACCACTGTGGCTAACACCCAAAATAGGTTATCATAGTACACAGCTCCCCCATGACATCTTTTTCATCACACACCATGTTGTGTCATTCACATCATAGGGTAAAAACATCTCAAATAGAATATTTAGCTTTTGTTTTTCATTATTTTATAGAAATAATCATAGTGTGATTCCTTCATTCATGTTGTGACTATATATTCTTCTTTTACACTCATCAAATCATGTATTTAATAATAGATTAAACATGAGCCCTTAATATTAGGCAATAGTCAATGAATCATCAAATTTTACTTTTGTAACTATCTTCTATAAAATGTACATCTTCTCAAACAATGTTAACTGATGGATATTTAAATATAGTTTATATTTACCATTATATATAATAATAAGGATTCATGCCTTTTAAAAAATTCAGGTTAGAAATTATTAGGTATGATTAAATGAATCTTGTGTATCTAAAAAAATATTAGAACTTTTTCCAAATTTTAGGGAATAACCTTTACGTGTTTTCTTAAATTTAGTTTTATCTATAATCATTAAGACTTATATGTATCTCAGGGATTATGATACTTTTTCAATTATCCTACTATAAACAATGGTTATTTTATTTTTATACATTGGATAATTGACATTTTTTGTCAATGTGTCTATAAAATTTTTCCACATTATTCTACATCAACTCGAAATTACATTTACATACCATAGTGTGTGATTTTAAGGACTTTTTGAATCATTAAATTCAACTCTAGTTTACATTTTGGCATGAAACATATTCTTGGATTGTTTTTAACTTGACTCATAACTTATTTAGCTTCGCTCGATTCATCTCTAAACACCCAAAACATCTCCTAAACTTCGTACTAGTAATAATTTTTTAAACATATTCGCATGAGAATTTATAAATCATAATTCCAAAACTCATATTAACACAGATATTAAAAAATTTCAAATTAGCTAGAAAGTTATGTTTTATAAAAAAATAATTGATTTTTTCGAAAATTTGTCTTTATTCATACCATTAATGAATTCAATTTACCTCAAATGATGCTAGAATTTATTCTTGTAGAAAAAGGATAAGAAATCTTCTAAACAAACTTTATCAATGAAAGATCCTTAATAAATTTTCTATAAATTTCATATTTACCTGAAATAATGGTTTCTAAAAACTTCTTATATTTTATCTTCCATAAGGAACACACTCAATATTTTCTTCTCCATGGTTAATCTTATTATCATGGAAATATTTTAGATACCATATATTCATATAATTTACAAGATGGTTACTTCCATCAAATATGAAACAACTATTCTAGATTTCTTAGTTCATAAATTTATTTCAATTAATCCTGGATCACAAGTAATTCCATTTATAGAAATAATAAACCCAATTTGTTTGGGAATAATGTTGAAATCTTTTGTTCCTTAATGGGAGAAATAAATTTTATAGTTCATTATAAACTGTGATACTTCTTTCTTTCCAAATCTATGCTTGGGTTAACTCTTCAAGCTTGCACTTTGGATTTTCCATGTAGTAATCTCTGAATGGAATGGATTACTTGATTCTTCTAACATATTATTTTAATAGGAATTTATTTTTTTATCTACAAATAAATCAAATTCATCTTAGTTTTCTAGCTTCATTGTCTTTGGCATCTCTTCTGGAGCTAGGAATATGGTTAAGTAGTCTTTCGAAACGTCACCAGCTTGCTTACTCATCCCACATAGTCCCTCTAAATTCTTTGGGTCTTCATTTATAGAAAACCACTTAGGAAATTTGACATATTTATGTGTAATTAATATGTTTCCTTTTTATATCACTTTCTTATATATCCACTTACTTTTATTCCTTTTCCAATTGGTCAAGCCTAATGATGATGAATTGTTTTTAAACTTTATCAACTCTCTTGGATATTCCTCATGGACTCCCTAGAATATACACCACAAAACCAATCATCAATTTTATCTTTAGTTTTACTCCATTAGTACCAACACACATGGATTGATTAAAAATTTTCATGGTGTATCCTCTTATACCATAATAAAAGAAACTTATTTTCAATTATGAGTTATTCTTCTAGTTATTTTTGACTATTCTAGGTTTAGAAAGTTTCTTTTGTTTATTAGCCATAGAAAACTCTCCTTTATTCTTTTATGAATTATTATTCCCCAGTCTTATTCCATTATGTGATTTAAGAATATTCCTGGTTTATTTATATAAGAATTCATCTATATAATGATCACTTCAGTTACATATTATATATAATTTTTCAATACATTAAAATCTATTTGGGATAAACATATTTAAAACCATATTTTGTGTACTTTTCTTTATCCCAATCTTTATCCCTGGTTACATAGTCTTCCTTTGACTTCCATGAGTTCCCTTATTATGACAACATGCAATATCCAAGTGCCTAAACTTTTCATATAATTAGAGATATCCAATAAAACATGATCACCTCTTAAACTAAAATCATTCCCCAATTGAATACATGTTAATTTTGAAATTTCTTATACTTTATTTGGTATTTTTTTAGGAAACATATTTTAACATAATTTCTGATATCAACCAAAAATATAGTTGTATTGTTTATTTTTCTTTATACAATTTTATAGTAATTTTTTTAAAAATATTCACTGTCTATAAAACCATAATTATCCTAAAAATAATTTTCTACACTGGATGGTACATTTTTTATTTGATATTTCTAGAGACTAATTATTAGATAGTCTCAGGCTCTTTACATTACATAATAGAAATATTTTGGAATAATGATCCCCCTTGGATGTATATATGGAATTATAACTATTATTACCATGTTGTGAAGTATCATCTTATGCCTATTTTATATTTTGATGTCCAATCTCTAATTAAAGAAACTTCATACTGAGGATATTTATATAATATTTCACTGATCTCATTTTTCTTTAAACTAACTTCTTATTTCATCCAGATTATCCTCATGCATCATTTTCTTTTCTTGTAATATAATATAAATCACTTTTAAATTAGTATCTTGGATTTCAAGTTCATCCATTATGATATTAGTGTAAGTTGTTTGGTTTTATTTAAATGTGTATAAATTTAATTCGACCCTATTCAAGTATTATTCTATTCCCTGTATTATATTTTGCAAATCCTTCTTGAACATATAATTAATATCTTTAGGAATTTCAATTGAATCACTTGTTCTATAAAAAATCTATTGAGTTTAATACATGAAAAAATATGTTAATTTAATGATTCCTCCATTTTTTCCACATATTCATTAAGTTGGGGGACCTCCTCTGGAAAATTTATAAAAGAAACATAAAAAATAATAAAATCATTATGAAAATTCTATAGGGACTTCATTGAATAAGTTCATGAGTTATCACATAGTTTAATATAAAATTATGGAGAGATGTGATCTTACCGACATGTATTTGGACCATCAAGGAAACAATATTAATAAGAAATAATTTTTACCACATCTCTAAGTAAAATCTTAGAATATTCTGAGGTTGAATTGTTTTCCATAATTTTATTGGTTTATTTAACCAGAGCTTCTACTTTCTCCATGTGATTTCTATATTCACCAATATTATATCATAGGGAAAATGATTTCTCCTCCTATTTTCACAATAGTAATGCCTTAAATTTTTTCATTTCCATTTTCTTCATATTCTCCAAAGTATTAGAATAAATAATATTTGAATTAATAGTTGATAAAGCTTCTCCAATTCCTAATTTCATTATTACTCTGGTATAGAAACTCAAAAAAACTTAAAATATTAAAAAATAGATATTCAATCATATATAGAACCTACGAATTGATATAAAATATTAAGAGAACTTATGACTTTGCAACACTGATAGGGGTGAATCAAAATTGAGGACTCTTATTAACTAAAAAGTTTTACCTTATTTATCACTACACCTATTTAGTAAATTGGTCTCTCACTATTCTCCTCACCTTCATTTACAATGGATGTAGTATAAGAAGGAAAGAAAAACAACAGAGTAACGCCTGATTTTCTAAAAAGGTTTTCCTATAATTTGGATGACTATATCCCCGATGTATGGTGGTTGTTGTTACATGCACACACAGGTCTATTTTTATTATCAAAATAAATCTTGGAAAAGGGTATATCCTTGGACCCATATTCCTAACATAGACTAGGTACAATCTAAGAACCAACTTACAGTGCTTAGAACACAAGATTTGGATCGTATCACCTAAATGTATGATTAATAGTAGAGAAGTAACATTTCAATCCTAGATTGGATATATCTGATCACGGTTTTAAATATATATATTTCCAGTCGACTACATATTTTCTTCATTAGACCTTACAATATAGAGATTTTGTATATGGGAAACCCCAGTCTCCTTCTCTAATCAGAATAATGACCAATTGAAACCAATTCTATCTCTCACTTATTCTTCTTTTTCTTCTTCAACACAAAAGATTTACCATCCATAGAAACATCAGCTCTCCTCATTTACTCAACATAAAAAAATATATAGAATAATACATGTGTCAATTATTCCTAAATTATCTTTGATACAAAAACTATTCATTAGTTCTTAGTAAAGGGTATTTCTCCTCTACGACATCTCTTTTTCTACTACAAAATTTTATTCCTAAACAAAATCTCATAAATATAATTTCTAAATATTAGTATGAAAAATACCATTTATTTATATAATTGTATCTTTTCTATAATTATCATTTAATCCCAGTTAAATATTTTATCAATTATAATTTCAAATGACTAGGGATTATCATTATTCAAATAATACATGAAATAAATGTGAATATTATTTTCCACATATCAATGTAGGAATAATCCTATTTAGTCACTCTATAATACTTAATCTCACAAAATGAGTGACTACACATTTCTCTTTGAACATCATAGTTATAATGTGGCCACTCCTATCATGTTCATGCCAAACTCCTCATTCTCTTTTTTGCACTATATCTAACTTCTATAATATTTTATCATAGCATCACCTCTCTAGAAACATCTTCTTCATCATGTCCCATAATGTGTAATTTACAACCTATTATGGAAATAACTTGAATAGAAAATCTATCTTCTACTATTGATTATTATTTAGGAAAATTCATGCTATGATTATTTTATTCACAACATAAAAATAAATTCTTCTTTTACTCTACCCAAATTTTGTCTTGAATCATGGATTAAAAACTAGACTGTGATATTTGAAACATGAAGAACAAAATTTGAAATATCACATTTAACTCCGAGAACTACTCTAGAAAATATTCATCTTTTGAAATTCAACAATCTAATAGATTATCACATATCTTTTCAATTGATAATTATATGTCATAGTTGATATTCATTTCTCTAAAACAATTCAAGTCATCATATCTTACATAATAGTAAACAACACTTATGTTTCTTGGATGTAGCATCACACCTCAGTTTCCACTCAACAGTGCCACAAGACAGTGGCTACATGACCTCAAGATCATCTCCCCAAACACCAAAGGATTACAACTAGTAGCGAGGTCCATAGGAGTTTGTTTGGGGAGACTATTCCCCCTTCGATCAGAATGAGCATAGTAGTGGAAAATATAAAGTAAATAGAAAAATTATAAAATAGAAATAGCAGAAGCAGTATAATAATAAAATTAATCCATGAAAGATACAAATAGTAATTAGAAGAAGCTGAATAAAAATGTCAGATAGAATGATGATCATGATCGTGCTATACAATATCAAATTACAAGGGAATTAGGGGATACGCGAATATATTAAATGCTATCAGAATGTAAAAAAATCCAAAAACTAAAATAATATCAGCTCAAGAATAGGCTCAATCCTCTTCCCTTATTCTCCATCCAAATGCTATAAATCAATCAAGCATTGGAATCTGCACATTTCCCTTTATCCATACCTGTGATAAAAAATTATTCTTGGGTGCCAAGGGAATACCAAGTACTGTGTGAGATAAAATCTTAGTAATCCTCCACCCTCGGTGTCTAGGAAAAACCATTTTAAACATTAAATACAGGATATTGTTCCAAGAACAATAAATAAAATGTAGGGAAGTGGATAAATAAACAAGTAACCACTTTGATTCGGGTTCCTTAGTGGAAACCCAACCAACAAAACTTACTTCAGCCTAAGTCAGATATATGCACCAAGGTAACTATACAATTAAATAAGGAAGAATACACAACCCATCATAACTAAACAAAACAATGAATTTTGACCCCAAAATTTTTCTTTAACATTGATGTCTTATTTTTATGTCATTGTTCTAGAATGATCCCGATATACATAAGAGACCTTCCATATGTCATCAGCAATCAACCAATTCTTCAGGTCCATGGGTGGAACCCTGATCCCATCTAAGAGTCTCACATAAGAGGCTAGGTATCACCCCTAGCATGGAATAGACATCTTTCCAATGAGTCCATCTTCAGTTTCTTACCTAGTGAACTGGTGTCAGTCATGACTATAGAGTAAAACAATCGGAGAATTGAAACATGTAAAGCCAGCATATCACTCCTGGAACATCATGTAAATCCAACTGAACATGTTGAGTCCTTCCATGGAGTTCATAATTCAGGACTCGTGTTCTCTACCAGCACATTGCAAGCGATCATAGAAATCCAACCACTTCTCATAAGAAATATCATTTGTATAATCAAATGTCATCCATAAGGTAGGGAAATATCAGAATGCCAAATGTTCTAACCCAATCATGGAATTTAAAGAATCTTATTGAACCAGGCATGAGACATTAAGTACAATCACAAGATCTAGAGTACATGAAAGAATTACTAACAAACCTTCAAAAAGAATGAGTAAATTAATTGAAGCATAAGAATAAGGCATTAGGATCATAACATAAAATATGGAATTAAGAATAAGAATTGAGGATACTAAGAATTCATATGCAGTAACAAGTCTAATCAATGAAATGTAAGCATGTGGAATTTTAGGTGAATCATTAAGAATAAGGTTTCAATTATTATTTAAGAGGAATCAATCTTAATGGTACACTCTCATGTTCAACCATTTTTCTTGGTTACAATTCAAATTAAAGGTCTACATAATTTAACAAGAAACCACCCACATGGAAATTAACCATTTAAGAATGGGAAATGGTCATTCAACATGGGAACATCCAAAGGGGTGGCCAAACACAAGGATAACACATTGTGGATGGGTTTCTTCATATGGAAGTTTCACAAGGGACATGGATAACCAATTTAATTAATTTATTTTGCAAAATCGAAGCATCTTAAGAAGGGTACAATGAGTGTCACAATAGTGCATCAATAAAAATTTGGTAAAACAGACAGGAAAGAACTAGACCAAAAACCTTGATATAGTAGCACCCCAATTATCCATTATAGAAGCTTAAATTTTCTTTGAATGGAAGAAATAGAGAAATAATCGATATCCCAAAAAAGGTCAAAAGACGCCACACATAAATTGCACAACAAAGGGAAGAGGAACCTCAAAATACAAGAAAGGGGAATGATGAGATTACCAAGATCTATATGATTCTTTATAAGGAATGTCATATGGTCACCAGTTGAAGTGGGTAGCCTGAACCCTCTAGGGAGAGAGGAGTAATCTCACACACAAGGGGGTGAGGAAACTACTATAGAAGAAAGGATAAAAAAGATGTTTTTAATTTGATCATTAAATGATGGAATATGGGAATTTCACCCTCAAAACAATAGTGCATAGTTTTTCCACATGGTTTCCCAAACCATATGCAAACCATTATCCATTCAATACTTTAAAGGGGACCCTGTATGTTTAGGCACACAGTTTTACAAACCGTGCACAAACTGTGAGAAACTACTCAATTTCAAACCTACAATTGGTCACATGGGCATGCACCTAGGGTCACCTGGTTGTAGAAAAATTGTACAGCCCCCAACACCCCATTTTCTAAAACTACACAGTTTAGGGAAACCATTCAAGATGGGCTACATGGTTTAAACTAACCATGTGTCCCAGTCTTTTCTCTTTGTTTCAGGGATCCGGGCTCTGAATGATCCCCTAATGAACTCTAGACTTCCTTCACTCTGATAGGTATTATTATAAGGGCAATTTTAAGGAATTAAAACCAAAAATATATTGTCCATAACTTTCAGAAAATATAGAATATTACATCCTCCCCTTCTTAATAACTACACCCTGGCTGATACCTGAAGCATCAAAATAGACTTCATAACTTCTACCTAGCTCTGGAAGAATCAGGATCGGTGTAGACATGAGTCTACCCTTTAACTCCTGAAAATTCATCTCAAGGGATTAATAACATAAGATATACCCACCCTTCTTATTCAGGTCTACAAGATGTTCTTTTAAGTGGAATAAATCATTGATGAGTCAGCTATAATATTCGGCTAGCCAAAAGAAGCTATAAATGTCATACACGTTCTTTGGATACTCCCAAATACCACAGTTCCCACCTTCCCTGAGTCAACTAATACTCTTGCCTAAAATATGATATGACCCAAGAATTAAACCTTATTGATCCAAAAGTGTCATTAACTTAGCTTTATATATAGTTAATTCTTTATTAGTGTACTTATCATGATCTCAAGATGATTGGAATGGTGTTTTGTGTGTGTGAGGACACTAAGATATCGTCAATGAGGAGTACAATGAAGAAATCAAGATAGTGGTGGAAACCCTAATTCATCAAATTCATAAAGACTAAAGGTGCATTCTTTAAACCGAACTCCATAACCAGATACTCATACTAAATGTACCTACTATGAAATGTTGTACATATTGTTTATAATGGTATCACATTCACAAGATAGTAGCTTAACCGTAGATCAATCTTAGAGAAAATAGATTCTATTAAGAGATGGTTGAAGAGGTCGTTGAAATGAGGAAATAGATAATGGTTATTTAATGTATATTGGTTTAACCATCTATAATTGATGAAAAATCTACGAGTTCCATCTTAATTCTTGGTGAAAAGCACATGTGAACCCCATAGTGATGTACCATTTCATATAAAACCCAGAGCCACCAGATCTTAAATCTCCTTCATGAGTTCCTGGAGCTCTATAGGTGTCATCCTATAATGAGGAATAGTCATTGGTGATACCCCTAACACTATCTCTATGGTGAACTCAACCTCTCTCTCATTAGTTAAGCTAGAGAATCGATTATGGAAGTTGTCCATAAAAGGATCCATATATGTAAGAATCTTTACAAACTGTATTCTTTGGTCCCTTATATGGGGAGTCACCAAATAATATATCACTCCTATAAGCCCAGTATTATTGAGTCGAGTTCAGGTCAGAAAGATATCTCATTCACCATTATGAATATATAATTTCCCTTGGGTGATGTGAAAGAAACTCAGTGTTGATAGAAATCCACTTCGGTGTGATAGGGAACAAGCTAGTCTATTCTGAGAATGAAGTCAAAGCCTGTCATATTGAGAATGAAGAAACTCCAAAAGAAGTAGCACCAACATGTTTCCAAGGGAACTCCTAACATTGGTGTTTTCTTGCTCCTCTAACCCCAAATGGCATGTTGAGAGACATGGATCCAAAGAAGTACTTTATTTCTAGGCTCAGACTCTCAACAACCACAGTGGATATAAAAGAGTGTGAAGAACTTGTATCAAAAAAAGAATAAAGTTGAGTAGATGATACCAGAATAGTACCTATCCCCATATATTGACATGTACTCTACTCTTCTGGCACTGGATACACTATATAAATATTTCTTGAACCATAGCCAAGAGATCTTTCCTGACTATCCTAAGTAGATCCAATATGCTGACACTGATGCTTTGGGGCCTAACTACCTATACCACTAACACTACCACCACATCCTGATCATTCAGTAGAAGATCGTATTTTATCCTAGTGTGGGATCACATATACTATAATAGATAAAGGCATTGATACATATCCCAATTCACTATATGATGGTGGAAAAGACATGTAGAAGGGATGAAGCTGACCCATCCTGTCATATTCTAGGCACTCAATTGGCTTCTTTGAGCACTGAGAAATATTATTGCATGGCATTTTCTATTAGTAACACAGTATAGAATCAGATTGTGTAACTTTCTAATAACCACCCCACATCCACCCTCAAAATGGTGCTTCCAACTGTCATAAGAACTATCACCCAATCTTGGAACTGAACTACTCTGCCTCACATTTCGGATGCCTCTAAGATTCCATTATATAACTAAGTCCTAGTTCACTATCTATGTAATGGTATTAAAATAAAATAAATTCACCTACGATTGGATAGCATACCTAACCCATCCTAAAATCACATCACACTCTCCAACTCGTCACCAGTCTGAGAAGGAGCGAAATGTTGAAGCTTGGTGAAGTGAGAAGAATACTCAAGAATACTCCTAGAGCCCTACTAAAGATAAATGAACACCCTAAAATGATCTCAATTAGAGTATGAGGTAATTATTAGTCATATAAATTCATCGGCTAGTCTACCCAGACCATACCTAGTTCATGATCAGAAAAAGATATGTTTCCCCACCAATGCTTATCAGAGTCACTTAATGTGTAGGTAGAAAGCTTGACCTTCTACTTTAGAGGCATCTCAATATGGTCAAAGATAGAAATCATTACTTCCAACCATGAATCAATTTCATGAGGTATACCATCCCCCAATAATGTGTAAGGATGATGCCGCTGAAAGTATCGTGTCATCTATTCCATAAATGGGGTAGGTCGGGGACCACCCAAAATAAACTACATGAACCTGAGAAAACTGTCATGGAACTGAACATTAGCACCCATTGGAAGATCATCAGGATATTAATTTGGTTCCACTATAAGATTTACTATGGTTGGATCGGGGACCAACACCTTAATAGTTTTCTCATCCCCACTCTCTTGACATACAGCACAAGGTCATCGTGGTGGAATAGCTCTACAATCATCAAGCACTCTCCTCAAATAGGATTTAGAATAGATAGTAAAAGAGGATAAATAAAGTAAAAATAGGGTAATGGTACAAGTCCTCCCTATAAGAACAATAAAACCCCTATCCTACTCTCGGATCAAGGTATAGATGATAGAAAATCACAAAATGATCACTAAGGACATGAAAAGAATAGCCTACTTCCCATTTTAATGGTTAGTCCTACGGAAAGGTCTCGCAATTCTCATCTATAAAGACCATTCGATTTTTAAAAAATTCACTTTAATTCCTGTAGACCCCGGAAAATGCGTCCCCAAAATATTCCAAATGCCTCCATACATGATCCAAGATCGTATTCCATTTCGCATGCTTCGATTTGGTAGGTCGTAGGGCCCGAACAGAGTTACGGATTAGGAGTTATGGACGTTTGAAGTTTGGATGGAAATCTGGTTCGAGAAGCCCATTCGCGAAGCCCCCTCCGTGATCGCGGAGCGCCGCCGGGAAGCAATGAGGCGAGAAGCTCCGCGAACCTGTTTGACGTTCGCGATGTGCCGTGAAGACCCGCCGCGAAGCTCCAGAGGCGGTAACTCTCCGCGAACGCATTTGACATTCGCGACCCGCCGTGATCCTCCGGAGGCGGTACCTCTCCGTGAATGAATTTGACGTTCCCGAGCGCGCCGCGAATCACCTGAGGCGGCGCGGGAGTTCTGCTTCGCGGCGCCCCTTGCCTATAAATACCCAGCTCACCCCCCTTCTCCGAACGGACGGCCACGGCCACTTCTCCCCTTGGGAGGCCGAGCGGAGCTCCGCATTGCGGCTCCGCAAAGCCATGCTCCGCGAGCAGCTTCCTTTGCATTGCTGCTCCGCAAGCCGAGGCTCCATGAGTCCATGCTCAGCGAGCCAATGCTCCGCGATGCTGCTCCGCGAGACCATCCTCCATGATTCCATGCTCCGCGATCCTATGCTCCGCGATGCTGCTCCGCAAGAGGCCTTTGCTCTGCGAGAGTCCTTTGCTCCGCGAGACCCCTTTGCTCCGCGAGAGTCCTTTGCTCCGCGAGACCCCTTTGCTCCGCGAGAGTCCTTTGCTCCGTGAGGCCCTTTTCTCCAAGAGACCCCTTGGCTCCGCGAGAGACCATTGATCCGCGAGGCCATGCTCCACGAAGCTACTTCGCGAAGACCTATCCTTTGTGAGGATCCTACCTTCACGCCCACCGGTCCATACCGTGGGGGCTGCGCCCCCGCACCCCCACTAGGGGTCAGTGCCGGGCTTCGGTCCCAACCCTCCAGGCCGGTCCCTTCGCAACCGTCATGAACCCCCATGAAAAATGGAGAGTCGCACCGCGAAATTTTTGGGCCAGGATACTGGGATTTTCCATTGCGACCTTATGCGCTCCCACCTTCAACCTATGGAATACCATGATTTGATACACTCCTCCACACACCATGAAACACCTTCAGTTGATGTATTCATCTTGGTTTGTTTCCTATGTCGTGAGTTGAGGTTCTCATCATCAATTCCTCGTGTACCTTGAGTCGAACCATTCCTCAGGAAACTCCTCCAAACCCTATCACTTGGCTCCTATGCCAGGTTGAACCAGAAAGGGCCGCCCTTGCGTATGTCCCAACACCAACCATTTCTAGGCATCTTCTGCCTAACAGTCCTTTCTACATGACTCTAAACTGTAGTAATCCCTATGTTCCTAACATAGGATGCCTCTTTCTCCAAACAAGAGATGCCTCATGCTCCAAGCATGAGAGCTAATAGTCCTATCTACATGACTATAAACTGTAGTACACCATATCTAACAAATGATAGGATACCCCTTGCTCCAAGAAAGAGATTCCTTATGCTCCAACCATGACATGCCAATAGTCCTTTCTACATGACTCTAAACTGTAGTAATCCTTATGTTCCAAACATAGGATGCCTCTTTCCCAATACGAGAGATTCCTTATGCTCCAAGCATGAGATGCTAATAGTCCTATCTACAAGGCTATAAACTGTAGTACACCCCATGTGCCAATCATAGGATGCCTCTTTCTCCGAATAATAGATGCCTTGTGCTCCATGCATGAGATTCCAATAGTCCTTTATACATGACTCTAAACTGTAGTAATCCCTATGTGCCAAACATAGGATGCCCCTTGCCCTATACGAGAGATGCCTCATGCTCCTACCATGAGATGCCAACAGTCCTTTCTACATGACTCTAAACTGTAGCACACCCTATGTGCCAATCATAGGATGCATCTTGCTCCGAATAAGAGATGCCTTATGCTCCCAGCGTGAGATTCTAACAGTCCTACCTACAAGACTCTAAACTGTAGTGATCACCCTATGTGTCAATCATAGGATGCCTCTTGCACTAAACAAGAGTTGACTTATTCTCCAAGCATAAGACGCCTAATGCCATGATTACAGTGGCACGATTCCAACGCCCCTTGGCATTATCACGGTTGTGCACTAGCGCATAGGTAAATGCCTCAACCCACTAGTGAGTTGGGATGCCCTCATGGCCTGACAGGAGGAAGACATTACGGGCAGCTTCATTGCGTAAGCCCCATTCACCATTGCCGCTCCATAGCGGCACATGGGAAGCTTCCTAGCGTAATCCCCATGAACCATTCCCGCTCCCTAGCGGCACCCAGGCAGATTCCTAGCGTAAGCCCCATCCACGATTACCGCTCCTTAGCGGCACCCGGGCAGCTTCCTAGCATAAGCCCCATTCACCATTTCCGCTCCATAGCGGCACCTGGGCAGCTTCCTAGCATAAGCCCCGTGCACCATTTCCGCTCCCTAGAAGCACTCGGGAAGCTTCCTAGCGTAATCCCCATTCACCATTCCCGCTCCATAGCGGCACCCGGGCAGCATCCTTGCGTAAGCCCCATTCACCATTGCCGCTCCATAGTGGCACCCGGGTAGCTTCCTCACGTAAGCCCCATCCACTGTTGTGATCCCAATCAGCGGTAAGCCATTGTGATCCCATTTAACGGTAAGCCATTCACACCCAATCCAGCGGTAAGCCGTTGTGACCCAATCCAGCGGTAAGCCGTTCACATCCTTTTTCAGCGGTAAGCCATTGTGACCCAATCCAGCGGTAATCCATTGTGATCCTTATCCAGGGGTAAGCCGTTGTGATCCCAATCCAGCAGTAAGCCGTTGCGATCCCATAAAGCGGTAAGCCGTTGTGATCCTTATCCAGCGGTAAGCCGTTGTGATCCCAATCCAGTGGTAAGACGTTGCGACCCCATACAACGGTAAGCCATTGTGATCCTTATCCAGCGGTAAGCCGTGTTGATCTCATCCAGTGGTAAGCCATTGACACCCCATTCAGCGGTAAGCCGTTGTGACCCAATCCAGCGGTAAGCCGTTGAAACCCCCAATCGGCGGTAAGCCGTCATCAGAAGAACTACGCGGACTTTGATTCCCTGCCACAAGGATACGTAGGAAGCCTCATCAAGTCTCAAGCCCAAAACCATCATCATCCTTTTCTCTGTGCCTCCATCCTGGAGTAAGTCTCAGCACCATGGGCTGCCTAACGCATAAGCCCCTCTTTGCTTCTCACGGACGCATCCTTCGCGACGTGATCTTCAGGTCCTTGCAACCTCTTGTTACTCACACTGAGCATGACTCACGTGGGCTTAGAGTGAGCACTGACCCTGACTCATACCTTCAGCGAACTACGAGGACTTTGATCCATGTCAAGGCATGGTACGTAGGAAGCCTCCATGAGGTTCAAGCCACATTACTCGGTCGTTCATTCACGTCGAGTTTCGCCCTCGTCCAGCATGACGTTAAACTGCACGCCTCATACAGCATGATGTTAAACCGCACGCCCCGTCCAGCATGACGTTAAACTGTATGCCCTCGTCCATCATGACGTTAAACTGTATGCCCCTTGTCCCGCATGACATTAAACTGCACGCCCATTTTAACTACGAGTTCTTTGATCCATGTCAAGGCGTGGTACGTAGGAAGCCTCCACGAGGTTCAAGACCACCCATCATCCAACTCACGTCGAGTTCTACATGCGTCCAACACGACGTTAAACTGCAATTCCAGTCTGATGGAAAGCCGTTGTGACCAACCCGAACTACGAGGACTTTGATCCATGTCAAGGTGTGGTACATAGGAAGCCTCTACGAGGTTCAAACCCACCATCCGGTCGTTCCGACCTCATTCACGTCGGTTCACCCCCGTCCCGCATGACGTTAAACTATATTCCCAAATTCGAACTACGAGGACTTTGATCCGTGTCAAGGCATGGTACGTAGGAAGCCTTCCAGAGGTTCAAGCCCAACAATCATTGGCCCAGACCGTCTCCTTGTCGGTGTGCCAAGCCCCCCCCCCCCATTTTCACCCGAACTACGAGGACTTTGATCCATGTCAAGGCATGGTATGTAGAAAGCCTCCCGGAGGTTAAAACCCATCTCCCATCGGACCAAGGTCCCTCATTTACATCGGTTCGCCGACACCCACCACCATTCTGAACTACGGGGACTTTGATCCATGTCAAGGTATGGTACTTAGGAAGCCTCCACGAGGCTCAAGCCCACCGCCCATCGTTTATTCACTTCCGGGTTCACTACCGTCCCGCATGATGTTAAACTGTATTCCATCAATCCTTTGAACTACGAGGAATTTGATCCATGTCAAGGCAGGGTACGTAGGAAACCTTCCCAGGGTTCAAGCCCACCACTAGTGGACCCACGGGTCTACATTCACGTCGGTTCACTGATGAAACCCTTTGAACTACAGGGTCTTTGATCCATGTCAAGGCATGGTACGTAGGAAGCCTCCCCGAGGTTCAATTCCATCTCTCATTGGACCAAGTTCCACCTTCACGTCGGTTCGCTGACGATGCCCATCGGACCAAGGTCCACCTTCACGTTGGTTCGCTGACGATGCCCATTGGACCAAGGTCCACCTTCACATCGGTTCGCTGACGATGCCCATCGGACCAACGTCCACCTTCACGTCGGTTCCCTGACGATGCCCATCAAACCAAGGTCCACCTTCATGTCGGTTCGCTGACAATTCCCATCATACCAAGGTCTACCTTTACATTGGTTTGCTGGAAACATCCATCGGGCCAAGGTCCACCTTCACGTCGGTTCACCGGCACCATCCCGAACTACGCGGACTTTGATTCCCTACCACGGGGATACGTAGGAGGTCTCTTCGAGGCTCAAGCCCAACTTCACCATCGCCCCTGCGATGGTCCCATTTCATCCCCCCTCCACTTCATTCATCCATCCATCACCCATCCTGATTCTCACCCGGGCCGCCACATCCCGGTGGGATCATTCCATCCACCTCCTCGCTGCTCCTAGCGGTGCATGGGCCGCTTTCCACAAGCAAGCCCCGTCATATCTCCGGGTCGTTGTCCTCTGCGTACACCTCGATTCATCACCCTTTCGAACTACTTGGGTTTTGATCCCTGTCCTCTACACAGGGTACGTAGGAAACCTCCAAGAGGTTCAAACCCAACCAATGGTAATCCATGGTGTACCCCATCCTGCGGTGCACTTCCCCTGATCTGCCCTCAGTGGTGTTCAGATCAGCCATTACGGTGTGACATCCCTCCTCTAGGGAGTGCACCACCTCAGATCCGTCCTCATTGGGCGTTCTGATCCATCCATCTTCCAGGTGTTCTCTCCTCAGAATATACTAATCTGATCCGTCTCTATGGGACATTCCGATCACCCTCATTCCATCTCCACAAGATGTTAAACTCACGGCCTACCTCGTGATGAACATGAGATGCCTGAGAAAAACCTCGGATGACACACCTTTGGTGTAACCGTCTCTTCTAGACGTTAATCTTGCAACATACCTTGTGGTAAACACGGGAAGCTGAGGAAAACCTCAGATACATGCCTCGGGTTCTGCACCCTTGAGATGCCCTCTTATGAGGAAGAATACAGGTTCCCCTATGTCCACGCACCCAGAGATGCCCCGAAAAACCTGTTGTTGCCGTCTACTCCGACTGAAGGTCGCTACCATGTCAAGATCCTATGGAAAGTCTTGACGGAAGTAGTGTAATTAACCAGCGTCCATGAAGATATGGCACCGGGAATGAGATTCATGAACAACGTATTAAATCTATGAGGGAGACCCGGACTAGGTGATGAGTTCCGAGGAGGAATCCACAGAAGGAATAACCGACATCCCATCATCCCGTTTCGATCAAGGAGCAGACGTACCTGAACAAGGAACGAATGCCACCCGCCTTTGGAAAGCGGGAATGCGGGGCAACAGCTAAGCGTCCTCCACAGAAGGATGTGTGCGCCCCGGCGAAAGCGTCGGAAACAGAAATGGTGAACCCGACGTGAATCTCTTCTCCTTCAATAGAGAGTAGTCCAAATGTGTCGGGAAAATTGAGGCATCACCCATGTGAATCCCCTATCCATTATATGAGAGAGGATGAGTAACATCCGGTGTTTGAACAATACGGTCCATCGGCTCCTTGCCGACTCTCGCCACCTCAAGAGGCAGCGTAGGTGGCTCCGCCACCGGACTCCATCGGCTCCTTGCCGACTCTCGCCGCCTCAAGAGGCTGCGCAGGTGGCTCCGACACCCAACTCCATCGGCTCCTCGCCGACTCCGCCGCATCAAGAGGCCGCGCAGGTGGCTCTGCCACCCGAGTCCATCGGCTCCTCGCCGACTCCGCCGCCTCAAGAGGCCGCGCAGGTCGCTCCGCCACCCAACTCCATCGGCTCCTCGCCGACTCTGCCGCCTCAAGAGGCTGCGCAGGTGGCTTCGCCACCCGACTCCATCGGCTCCTCGCCGACTCTGCCACCTCAAGAGGCCGCGCAGGTGGCTCTTCCACCCCACTCCATCGGCTCCTCGCCGACTCTGCCGGCTCAAGAGGCCACGCAGGTGGCTCCGCCATCCCACTCCATCGGCTCCTCACCAACTCCGCCCACTCAAGAGGTCGCGCAGGTGGCTCCGCCACCCGACTCCATCGGCTCCTCTCCGACTCTGCCGCCTCAAGAGGCCGCACAGGTGGCTCCTCCACCCGACTCCATCGGCTCCTCACCGACTCCACCGCCTCAAGAGGCCGCGCAGGTGGCTCTGCCACCTGAATCCATCGGCTCTTCGCCGACTCCACCCCCTCAAGAGGCCCCGCAGGTGGCTCCGCCACCCGACTCCATTGGCTCTTCGCCGACTCCCCCGCCTCAAGAGGCCGCGCAGGTGGCTCCGCCACCCGACTCCATCGACTCCTCATCGACCCTGCCGCCTCAAGAAGCTGCGCAGGTGGCTCCGCCACTGGACTCCATCGGCTCCTTGCCGACTCTACCGGCTCAAGAGGCCGCGCAGGTGGCTCCACCACTGGACTCCATCGGCTCCTCGCCGACTCCGCCGACTCAGGAGGCCGCACAGGTGGCTCCTCCATCCCACTCTATTGGCTCATCGCCGACTCTGTCGGCCTAAGAGGCCGCGCCGGTGGCTCCGCCACCCGACTCCATCGGCTCGTCACCGACTCCGCCACCTCAAGAGGCCGCGCAGGTGGCTCCGCCACCCGACTCCATCGGCTCCTTGCCGACTCCGCCGCCTCAAGAGGCCGCGCAGGTGGCTCCGCCACCCGACTCCATCGGCTCCTCGCTGACTCTGCCGCCTCAAGAGGCCGTGCAGGTGGCTCCGCCACCCGACTCCATCGGCTCCTCGCCGACTCCGCCACCTCAAGAGGCCGCGCAGGTGGCTCCGGCACCCGACTCCATCGGCTCCTCGCCAACTCCGCCACCTCAAGAGGCCGCGCAGGTGGCTCCGCCACCCGACTCCATCGGCTCCTCCCTGACTCCTCCGCCTCAAGAGGCCACGCAGGTGGCTCCGCCACCGGACTCCATCGGCTCCTCGCCGACTCCGCCGTCTCAAGAGGCCGCGCAGGTGTCTCCGCCACCGGACTCCATTGGCTCCTCGCCGACTCTGTCGGCTCAAGAGGTCGCACAGGTGGCTCCGACACCTGACTCCATCGGCTCCTCGCTGACTCCGCTGCCTCAAGAGGCCATACAGGTGGACTCCATCGGCTCCTCGCCGACTTCGCTGCCTCAAGAGGCCGTGCAGGTGGCTCCGCCACCGGACTCCATCGACTCCTCTCCGACTCCGCCGCCTCAAGAGGCCGCCCAGGTGGCTCCACCACCCAACTCCATCGGCTCCTCGCCGACTCCGCCGCCTCAAGAGGCCGCGCAGGTGGGTCCGCCACCCCACTCCATCGGCTCCTTGCCGACTCTCGCCGCCTCAAGAGGCCGCACAGGTGGCTCCGCCACCGGACTCCATCGGCTCCTTGCCGACTCTCGCCGCCTCAAGAGGCCGCATAGGTGGCTCCGCCACCCGACTCCATCGGCTCCTCGCCGACTCCGCTGCCTCAAGAGGCCACGCAGGTGGCTCCGCCACCCGACTCCATCAGCTCCTCGCTGACTCCGCCGCCTAAAGCGGCCGCGCAGGTGGCTCCGCCACCCCACTCCATCAGCTCCTTGCTGACTCTCGCCGCCTCAAGAGGTCGCGCAGGTGGCTCCACCACCGGACTCCATCGGCTCCTTGCCGACTCTCGCCCCCTCAAGAGGCCGCGCAGGTGGCTCCTCGACCCGACTCCATCGGCTCCTCGCCGACTCCGCCGCCTCAAGAGGCCGCGTAGGTGGCTCCGCCACCAGACTCCATCGGCTCCTCGCCGACTCCGCCGCCTCAAGAGGCCGCGCAGGTGGCTCCGCCACCCCACTCCACCGGCTCCTCACGGACTCCGCCGGCTCAAGAGGCCGCGCAGGTGGCTCCGCCACCCCACTCCATCGGCTCCTCACCGACTCCGCCGGCTCAAGAGGCCTCACAGGTGGCTCCGCCACCCGAATCCATCGGCTCATCGCCGACTCCGCCGCCTCAAGAGGCCGCGTAGGTGGCTCCGCCACCCCACTCCATCGGCTCCTCGCCGACTCCGCTGGCTCAAGAGGCTGCGCAGGTGGCTCCGCCATCCCACTCCATCGGCTCCTCTCCGACTCCGCCGGCTCAAGAGGCCCCACAGGTGGCTCCGCCACCGGACTCCATCGGCTCCTCGCCGACTCCCCCGGCTCAAGAGGCCGCGCAGGTGGCTCCGCCACCGGACTCCATCGGCTCCTCGCCGACTCTGCCGGCTCAACAGGCCGCGCAGGTGGCTCCGTCATCCCACTCCATCGGCTCCTTGCCGACTCCGCCGGCTCAAGAGGCCGCGCACAGGGCTCGGCCACCCGACTCCATCGGCTCCTCGCCGACTCCGCCGCCTCAAGAGGCCGCGCAGGTGGCTCCGCCACCCGACTCCATCGGCTCCTCGCCGACTCCGCCGCCTCAAGAGGTCGCGCAGGTGGCTCCGCCACCCGACTCCATCGGCTCCTCGCCGACTCCGCCGCCTTAAGAGGTCGTGCACGTGGCTCCACCACCCGACTCCATCGGCTCGTCGCCGACTCCGCCGCCTCAAGAGTCCGCGCAGGTGGCTCCGCCACCCGACTCCATCGGCTCCTCGCTGACTCTGCCGCCTCAAGAGGCCGCACAGGTGGCTCCGCCACCCGACTCCATCGGCTCCTCACCGACTCGGCCTCCTCAATAGGCCGCGCAGGTGGCTCCGCCACCCGACTCCATCGGCTCCTCGCCGACTCCGCCGCCTCAAGAGGCCGCGCAGGTCGCTCCGCCACCCGACTCCATCGGCTCCTCGCCAACTGCGCCGCCTAAAGAGGCCGCACAGGTGGCTCCGCCACCCGACTCCATTGGCTCCTCGCCGACTCCGCCGCCTCAAGAGGCTACGCAGGTGGCTCTGCCACCCGACTCCATCGGCTCCTCGCCGACTCCGCCGCCTCAAGAGGCCGCACAGGTGGCTCCTCCACCCGACTCCATCGGCTCCTCGCCGACTCCGCCGCATCAAGAGGCCGCGCAGGTGGCTCCGCCACCCGACTCCATCGGCTCCTTGCCGACTCCGCTGCCTCAAGAGGTCGTGCAGGTGGCTCCGCCACCCGACTCCATCGGCTCCTCGCCGACTCCGCCACATCAAGAGGCCGCGCAGGTGGCTCCGCCACCCGACTCCATCGGCTCCTCGCCGACTCCGCCGCCTCAAGAGGCCGCGCAGGTGGCTCCGCCACCCCACTCCATCGGCTCCTCGCCGACTCCGCCGCCTCAAGAGGCCGTGCAGGTGGCTCCACCACCCGACTCCATCGGCTCCTCGCCGACTCGGCCGCCTCAAGAGGCCACGCAGGTGGCTCCGCCACCCGACTCCATCGGCTCCTCGCCGACTCGGCCGCCTCAAGAGGCCGCGCAGGTGGCTCCGCCACCCGACTCCATCGGCTCCTCGCCGACTCCACCGCCTCAAGAGGGCGTGCAGGTGGCTCCGCCACCCGACTCCATCGGCTCCTCGCCGACTCCGCCGCCTCAAGAGGCCGCGCAGGTGGCTCCCCCACCCGACTCCATCTGCTCCTCGCCGACTCCACCGCATCAAGAGGCCGCGCAGGTGGCTCCGCCACCCGACTCCATCGACTCTTCACCGACTCCGCCGGCTCAAGAGGCCGCGCAGGTGGCTCCGCCACCCGACTCCATCGGCTCCTCGCCGACTCCGCCGCCTCAAGAGTCCGCGCAGGTGGCTCCGCGACCCTACTCCATCGGCTCCTCACCGACTCCGCCGCCTCAAGAGGCCTCGGAGGTGGCTCCGCCACCAGACTCCATCGGCTCCTCGCCGACTCCGCGGCCTCAAGAGGCCGTGTAGGTGGCTATGCCACTCGACTCCATCGGCTCCTCGCCGACTCCGCCACCTCAAGAGGCCGCGCAGGTGGCTCCGCCACCCGACTCCATCGGCTCCTCGCCGACTCCACCACCTCAAGAGGCCGCACAGGTGGCTCTGCCACCCGACTCCATCGGCTCCTCGCCGACTCTGCCGCCTCAAGAGTCCCCGCAGGTTGCTCCACCACCTGACTCCATTGGCTCCTCGCCGACTCCGTTGCCTCAAGAGGCCGCGCAGGTGGCTCCGCCACCCGACTCCATCGGCTCCTCGCCGACTCCGTGGCCTCAAGAGTCCGCGCAGGTGGCTCCGCCACCCGACTCCATCGGCTCCTCACCGACTCCGCCGCCTCAAGAGGCCACGCAGGTGGCTCTGCCAACCCGACTCCATCGGCTCCTCGCCGACTCTGCCGCCTCAAGAGGCTGCGCATGTGGCATCAGCCACCCATATCCATCGGCTCCTCGCCAACTCCGCGACCTCAAGAGGCTGCGTATGGGAAATCCTTCCTCAACTCTATCTGCTCTTTGTCAACCCTGCGCCATTTTCACCAACAACTATGGAGGTGCTCCTCATACCGTCACCGTTCGACACGAAGTCTTTGACGCCTTTCAGGCTTTTTCGCCCCGTCGTACCGACGTCCAGGCTTCCACGCCTTCCGTGCTTTTTCGCCCCATCGTGCCGACGTCCAGGCTTCCACGCCTTCCGGGCTCTATCGCCTCGTCCTACCGACGTCCAGGCTTCCACGCCTCTCGGGATCCCTCTCCCCGTCGTACTGACGCTCCAGTCTTCCACGCCTTGTGGGCTCCGTCACCCCGTTGTACCGACACTCCTGGCTTCTTCGCCCATACAAGTCGAGGTAATGTAGTCATCCCTACTACCCTTGCGACACTCTGTGTCATCCCAACTACCACGTTGCATCAACCACAGATGTCCTCCCTGTGGCCTTGAAACCAGCTTGTGGAAGGATCTTCATGATCAGGGGATTTTAAGGAATTCCCCTCATATAGATGCCCCCTCATCCCAAACCACTAGAATGGGGTAGAGATGACCATTCCTCTACCGGCCCAATTCATGTGGTTCAACGTCCCAGTTGCATGACGTTAAACTGCGTAACAAACACGTCCCAGTTGCATGATGTTAAACTATGTAACAACCATGTCCTAGTTGCACGACATTAAACTGCATAACATTCATCGTCCTACATGACGTAAAACTGCTCATCTTCGTCCGTCATGTCGTAAAACTGCTCATTATCGTCCTGCACGACATTAAACTGCAAAATTGGCCTGCATGACATTAAACTTCTCATCTTCGTCCGTCATGATGTAAAACTGATCATTATCGTCCTGCATGACATCAAACTGCATCATCGTCCTGCATGACGTAAAACTGCTCATCTTCGTCCGTCATGACGTAAAACTGATCATTATCGTCCTGCAAGACATTAAACTGCATCATCGTCCAGCATGACGTAAAACTGCTCATCTTCGTCCGTCATGATGTAAAACTGATCATTATCGTCCTGCACAACATTAAACTACATCATTGTCCTGCATGACGTAAAACTGCTCATCTTCGTCCGTCATGACGTAAAACTGATCATTATCGTCTTGCACGACATTAAACTGCATCATTGTCCTGCATGACGTAAAACTGCTCATCTTCGTCCGTCATGACGTAAAAATGATCATTATCGTCCTGCACGACATTAAACTACATCATCGTCCTGCATGATGTAAAACTGCTCATCTTCGTCCGTCATGACTTAAAACTGGTCATTATCATCCTGCACGACATTAAACTGCATCATCGTCCTACATGACGTAAAACTGCTCATCTTCGTCCGTCAGGATGTAAAATTGGTCATTATCGTCCTGAACGACATTAAACTGCATCATCGTCTTGCATGACGTTAAACTGTTCATCTTCATCCATCATGACTTAAAACTGCACATTATCGTCCAACAAGACTTTAAACTACACCATGGTCCCGCATGACCTTAAACTGCATTTTATGGTCCCGCATGACCTTAAACTGCATATTATGGTCCCGCATGACTTTAAACTGCACGTTAGGGTCCTGCACGACCTTAAACTGCATCTTCGTCCGGCAAGACGATAAACTGCAAAATGGTCCTGCATGACCGTAAACTGCATGTTATGGTCCAACAAGACCTTAAACTGTAGGGTCCTGCACGACCTTAAACTGCATCTTCGTCCTGCAAGATGATAAACTGCAAAATGGTCCTGCATGACCTTAAACTGCACGTTAGGGTCCTGCACGACCTGAAACTTCGAGAGGGTCCAACATGACCTTTAAACTGCACGTTAGGGTCCTGCACGACCTTAAACTGTGAGAGGGTCCCGCATGACCTTTAAACTGCATGTTAGGGTCCTGCACGACCTTAAACTGCATCTTCGTCCTACAAGATGATAAACTGTGAAATGGTCCCACATGACCTTAAACTACACGTTATGGTCCAACACAACCTTAAACTGTAAAGTCCCTCATGACCTTAAACTACACATTATGGTCCAACACGACCTTAAACTGTAAAGTCCTGCACGACCTTAAACTGCATCTTCATCCTGCAAGACAATAAACTGTAACATGGTCCGAGCTCTATGACTTTAAACTAAGATCTCCCCCCGTCCTTACTGTAAGACGTTAAACTGCAAGCTAGTCAGGCCTTCCTGACCGAGGCTCAGCCTCAGGCCCCTTGGCCTCCTCGGGCCCCTGGCCCCCTGTCCTTACTGCAAGATGTTAAACTGTAAGCCGGTCATGCCTTCCTGACCGAGGCTCAGCCTCAGAGCCCTTGGCCTCCTCGGGCCCCCAGCCCCCCGTCCTTACTGTAAGACGCTAAACTGCAAGCCAGTCAGGCCTTCCTGACCGAGGCTCAGCCTCAGGCCCCTTGGCCTCCTTGGGCCCCTGGCCCCTCGTCTTCACCGCGAGATGTTAAACCGAAAGCTGTTCAGGTCCACCTGACCGCGGTCCGGCCTCAGGCCCCTTGGTTTTCCCCGACTTACCCTCTTGCGGAATTGTACGGTATGGTGTGGGATTACGTCCTCATTCACGTCGGATTACTCATCGTACCTTACATATCCCCAAATGAGATGCATCCTCGTCCCACATGACGTTAAAATGCATCTTAAGAACTACATGTGGCTTGATTCCCATCTTCATGGGATACGTAGGAACACTTGGACGCCTCGTCTTGAGCCCAGCCCCAAGCTTTTCTCTTCCACTATCCCCCCTGGGAATAGTTTCCTCGGAGGATCTTTGTGTAGCGTCAGGTAGGTTTTTTTAGCCCCACTCATACAACCCCGCTCACACAAGGATTGTAAGGGTCACACCATGTGCCCACTCCCGTTCTTCTATCCTCCCACGTCCTCACCGCATGACGCTAAACTACATGGCCTTCAAGAACTATGTATGCCTTGATTCTCATCCTCATCAGATACGTAGGAATGACCGGACATTTTGTCTGTTGGCCCAGCCCAAAAAGCCAAAATCTTCCCCTCGGGTCAAGACATATGGCAGGGTGCACACTTTTTCCCCAACTCACATCGAGAAAGCCTCGACCCGGCTGCACATCCCCCCTGGAGATGTATGCCTCTTTCGTGGATGAATACAGCTATGCTTCACCCACTCCTTGACTGGGATTCCATCATTTTTTCTCACACCCAGAGGGACCCCTAAGAATGGCCTAGATACCATGCCCAAGGGCTCTCCTACCGATACGGGCCAATGCCCCCGAGGGTTTTCAAGCAACAAGCCGATACAAGTCCCGCGTTGTAAATTTGGTCAGCGGTCGACGCTCATTTGTTGCTCCCATATCAGGTTACCATAGGAACGCTGTGTTTAGAACATGGTCAACAGTGTCCTGGATCTTCGGGTCCACCCCGAGATGTCCCAGACATCGAGTGCAGTGATTCATTCTACCCCATCCCGAAGTGACAAACTTCTTCCCGGGTGGTGCTAGCGATCGGGCCCACGACCCTGATTCCCCATAGGGGTGTACGATGTGGTGTGGGACTACGTCCTCATTCACATCAGGATAATGTACCACGCCGTATGCCTCCCCTTACGAGGCCCAGCCTCAGGCCCCTTGGCCTTCTCAGGTCCTCGACCCCCGTCCTCATGTAAGACGTTAAACTGCAGACCCGTCAGGCCTTCCTGACTGATGCCTGACCTTAGACCCCTTGGCCTTCTTGGGCCCCTCTGGCCAGCCTCTTACCCAGGGTGTACGGTGTGGTGTGGGACTATGTCCTCATTTATGTAGGGATCATGAACCCTGCCGTACGCCTTCCCTTACGTGGCCCAGCCACAGGCCCCTTGGCCTCCTCGGGTCCCCAACCCTTGTCCTCATTGCAAGACGTTAAACTGCAAGCAGGTCAGGCCTTCTTGACCAATGCCTAACCATCAGGCCCCTTGTCCTTTCTGGGCCACAGCCCAGGTCCTCTCTTATAGGAGTGCATGGTGTGGCGTGAGGTTATTTTCTCATTCACTTCAATCTAGTAATGACCACACCATGTACCTCTCCCTCCTGATCTGTTTCGTCGATCCCTTTTCGGCAGTTCACCGATGTGCCTAAGAGTACTCTAGTTTATTACCTGGAATGACAAGCTTTACTCAGACACGTCTGCACCCGCTTTCCAGGCTTTGTGTATCCCTGCATCAGGACTTCCATCATCTTTCACACCTGGAGGGACCTCCAAGAACGGCCTGGATACTACGCCCAAGGGCTCTCCTACCGTTACGGGCCAACGCCCCCGAGGGTTTTGGAAAACAAATCGATAAAATCCCGCATTGCGAATATAGTCAGCGGTCGATGCTCGTTTGTTGTTCTCACCTCAGGCTAACGCGATACGGGCGCTGTGTTTCCACCATGGTTAACAGTTTTCCTCTATCGCCACGCCAACCCATTAGGCCCAAAATGTCGGGTGCACAATTCACACCCTTCATCACTTCACTGTGTCCAAGTAGAGTCTTGGAACTTTTTGTACTTTTCCTCCGTGCACGTCCGCGCGTTGGGGGAACAAGCCGCGTCAAAGGTGTCCTCCGGGGCTCTCTACCAACTCCCGTTTGACTCGCCCCAAGTATTGCGATGAGGATACCCCCCTTGTTTCCCACACCGAGTTTAACTCACGTGGGCTTAGGAATCGGGTTGACATCCGTGCTTACTCGGGAAGTTGTCACCATTCATGGTCCGAGCTCTATGACCATAAACTAAGATCCTCTCAGAACTACGCTTAGCTTGATTCCCATCCTAATGGGATACGTAGGAATGCCCAGACCTCCTGTCTTTAGGTCCAGCTTGAGTTCAGCTAATTTGCATCTCGGGTCTTGCCATCGGGACCCCGACTACGGGACCGCGCAGCGTAGTGCGGGATTATGTCCTCATTCATGTCGGGTTTGCAATAGCTGCACCACGCGCACCCCCGTTCTGAGAGTTAGCCCTCTTATTCTTTGTCCTGCATGACATTAAAAGGCACCCTCCAGAACTACGTATGGCTTGATTCCCATCCTCATGGGATACATAGGACCACCTGAATGTCTAGGATTCGGGTCCAGCCCCACCTCTTAGAGATATCCTGATCTCCCGGTCACCTAGGCCACTTAGTCTATACCTCTCTAGGAGGGGGATATGTAGGTATGATACAAGGTTTTGGGAACCATGCCCCCTTCTCCCGGGAACCATCCATCTCTTGGTTACCCTCAAGTGGAGTCTCTTGACCCCTTGAAGTGGTTCACCCATGTGTTAAGAGTACTCTGGTCTAGGACCAAGAGTGTCAGATTCAACTTGATCAAGTTCCTTCCACTTGTCAAGCTTCGTGTTCCACTCCATTCGGGCTTCCATTACCTTTCACACCCGGAGGGACCCCCAAGAACGGCCTGGATACAACGCCCAAGGGCACTCCTACCCTTACGGGCCAACGCCCCTGAGGGTTTTGGACAACAAATCGATAAAATCTCGCGTTGCGAATACGGTCAGTGGTCGATGCTCATCTTTTTGTCCCCATTTCAGGCTAACGCAACAGGATGCTGTGTTGCGAACATGGTCAATAGTAATCTTCTGTCGTCACGCCAGCCCCTTCAGTCCTCGAATGTTGGTTGCATGATTCACATCATTTTCCACCCCATCATGTCCAGGTGGAATCTCGACACTTTTGGCGCTATCCCTCAGTGCACCTTTGCATGTCAGGGGGACAAAGCTGCAATATGGCGTCCTTCGAGGCTCCCATGGTCCGAGCTCTAAGACCATAAACTAAGATCCATCCGGGACTACGTGTGGCTTGATTCCCATCCTCATGGGATACGTAGGACCGCCCGGACGCCCTGTCTTCTGGTACAGCCCATTTAGGGAACCAGTCTCTCCCCATGTTTCACCTCTTACCTCAATATAGGCCCCTTGGCCTAAGGTCTCCCTCTCTGAGTGGCGTACAATGTGATGTGGGATCATGTCTCCATCAATTGTGTTTTATAACACTATGCACGTTCCCCGCCTATCATCCTCTCTGCTACGTCTGCGCTGCATGACGATAAAATGCATGCTTGGTCCTATCATACGACCCTAAACTGTGACATTATCGTCCTGGACGTACGACGAAAAACGGCACTGCATTGTGGTGACCTCGTTTTAGAGGACATCACGTTGGGTATTGGTCATGTGCCATTCCATTTGTCAACACCTATCATGGCTTGATCCTTGTGGCGACACCATAGCATACTACTGTAGGCCTATCGCTTCACAAAAAAAACAACTCACCTAAAAGAACAAACAAGATTTATCAAATTCCGCTTCTTTTAGTGCAAGGGCCACGCCCGCACCCCCCTTTTCCCTTGGCACTGGTATATTACCGTGTCACCCTTAAGAACTACGTGTGGCTTGATTCTCATCCTCATGAGATACGTAGGAGCGCCCGGGCACTTCCCCGCAGGCCCAGCCTAACCTTTGTGTTTGGTCCCTCGACTCGAGCATTTCCCTAGAGAACGCATGGTAAGTAGGGCTTAGGTCCTCCTTCACGTTGGGTTTTGTTGCCATGTGTCCCCTTCTCCCTTTACCCATTTATGGTCTAAGGTCCATCAAGAACTATGTGAGGCTTGATTCTCGTCCTTATGAGATACGTAGGAGCGCCCGGGCACTTCCCCCCGGGCCCAGCCTAACTTTCGCTTTTGGTCCCTTGACCTAAAGCCTCTCCCAAGGAGGTCGTGCGGTGTGGTGTGGGATTACGTCCTCATTCATGTCAGGTTGTTCATCGCACCGCACACACCCCCTATTCCCATTCACGCCAGGTGTTTGAGTTACTCCAACATGTGCCTCTTATGTCTCATCCCATCTATTATCCAAATTCTACGACCCTAAACTAAGATCTCCCTATGGGAAAAGAATCTTCTCCCTCTCATCCAGTATTAGGTGCGCTAAATGATCATGTTAGTGTCATTGGGCCGGTATTCACCAAGCATCCCTTTGCCCTAACCTGCCCCTTTCTGTGTCGGGAAATTCCCACCACTACTGCTTGTTTCCCACACTGAGCACGACTCACGTGGGCTTAGTAGTTTTGGCAGGATGTGTACCAACACGGCCAGGCTTCTCATCGTCCCGCATGACGTTAAACTGCGCTTCTAGAACTACATATGGCTGGATTCCCATCCTCATGGGGTACGTAGGAACGCCCGACCACTCTACTTCGGGCCCAGCCTAACCCTCACTCTTGGTCCCTCGACCTGAAGAGTTTCCTCCGAGGGTACATGGTGTGATTTGGACTCCAAGTCCTCATTCACGTCGGTTTCATATCTACCGCACCACACACTCCATGGGATCTTCCCTTTTATTCCACTTCCTCTCGTATGACGTTAAACTACAGGAGTACATATGTCCTCAATGCATGACACTAAACTGCAGTACTACCCTGAACAAGTTCAGGATGCCGCATGTTAATCATGGGATGCACCGGAGCCTCTACCAGAGAGGATTTCACCTGCCAGTGTTGGTCTATGACTACACTATGCTTCTAGAACTATGTACAGCTTGATTCACATCCTCATGGGATACGTAGAGACACCCAGTCATTTCACCTAGGGTCCAGCCCCAGGAATAGCAAAATCTTGTTCCTCCCCATTTCCAGCCCTCTGGCATGACCCCTTGGGGGAGCTATGTAGCTGCAATTTTGCCCTGAACAAGTTCAGGATGCCCCAAGATCCCATTGGAAAGTGACAGAACCCCTCGCCAGAGAGGCCATGTCCTAAAGAAGGAATGATCCATGATCATACCAATGCGCCCATATGGCGTACTCCCACCACTGTGGTGTAATTACATTAGTGTTGGATTCTATTTGGACAAACCATCACTCCATATTCCATGCTGTGTGTGCCCCTTATTCGGACCCTCTTCCACTTTCATGTCTGAAGGGACCCCCTAACGGCCTGGTCTCATGCCGCATCGGCTCACCTACCGTCCTGGGCCAACGTTCCGAAAGACTGGTCATGTTTGGAAGGACCCCCTAACAATATGGATGCTCGACCTAGGGTCCTCCTACTGTCCTAGGCCAACATCCTAAAGGATTGATAGACATCATTTGTGACATGGTCCCATCTTTCAAACATGGTCAACGATCGACCCTCGTTTTTTTTCCCCATTGTAGGCTAACGCATTAAGGATACCGTTTCTCTGCCACAGTTAACGGTTGTCCTTTATTGTCACGCCGTCTCCATAGTGTTCTGGATTTTGGGTATCGTGGTTCACACCTCCCACTTCCCTCTGTTTGGATTGATGATAACGCCCCTGGCGTTACCCCGCTCGTGCACCAGAGCAGGGTGGGAAAAGCAGGTCTGCTGTTCAGAGATCCATGCTCTCCAGCCGTGACCCCTCTCTCTTTCAAGATTCCCCCAAATGGTGATTGATGTCCCATGTCGATCCCCTCGCACCTTCCATTGTTTTACACTCTCGTACAGGAGCTCCTATTATCTCTTGTTTCCTGCACCGAGCATAGCTCACGTAGTCTTAGAGATTTAGTTGATTTTATCCTCAATGCGATTGAGGTAAAATGGACCCCAATGCACTCATTTTCCTTAGTCGTTTCCTAAGAACCTGGTCTGCCTCTCCCTTCTCGTCCTCGTGGGACCCCGTTCTTAGGGGTGGCTTCTGTAGACCCCATAAAATGCGTCCCCAAAATTTTCTAAATGCCTCCATACATGATCCAAGATCGTAGTCCATTTCGCATTCTTTTATTTGGTAGGTCGTAGGGCCCGAACGGAGTTACAGATTAGGAGTTATGGACGTTTGAAGTTTGGATGGAAATCTGGTTCGCGAAGCCCATTCGCGAAGCCCCCTCCGTGATCGCGGAGCGCCGCCGCGAAGCAATGAGGCGAGAAGCTCCGTGAAACTGTTTGAAGTTCACGATGCTCCGCGAAGACCCATCTCGAAGCTCCGGAGGCGGTAACTCTCCCCGAACGCATTTGACGTTCGTGAGCCCGCCGTGATGCTCCGGAGGCGGTACCTCTCCGCGAACGAATTTGACGGTCGCGAGCGCACCACGAAGCACCTGAGGCAGCGCGGGAGTTCTGCTTCGCGGCGCCCCTTGCCTATAAATACCCAGCTCACCCCCCTTCTCTGAACAGACGTCCATGGCCACTTCACCCCTTGGGCGGCTGAGCGGAGCTCCGCATTGTGGCTCCGCAAAGCCATGCTCCACGAGCAGCTTCCTTTGCGTTGCTGCTCCGCGAGACCATCCTCCGTGATTCCATGCTCCGCGATCCTATGCTCCACGAGAGGCCTTTTCTCCGCGAGAGTCCTTTGCTCCGCGAGACCCCTTTGATCCACGAGAGTCCTTTGCTCCGCGAGACCACTTTTCTCCGTGAGAGTCCTTTTCTCCGCGAGACCCCTTTGCTCCGCGAGACCCCTTGGCTCCGCGAGAGACCTTTGATCCGTGAGGCCATGCTCCGCGAAGCTATTTCGCGAAGACCTATCCTTTTTGAGGATCCTACCTTCGCGCCCACCGGTCCATACCGTGGGGGCTGCGCCCCCGCACCCCCGCTCGGGGTCAGTGCCGGGCTTTGGTCCCCGCCCTCCAGGCCAATCGCTTCACAACCGTCACGGACCCCCATGATAAATGGAGAGTCGCACCACGAACTTTTCGGGCCTGGATGCCGGGATTTTCCATTGCGCCCTTATGTGATCCCACCTTCAACCTATGGAATACCATGATTTGATACACTCCTCCACACACCATGAAACACCTTCAGTTGATGTATTCCTCTTAGTTTGTTTCCTATGTCGTGAGTGGAGGTTCTCATCATCAATTACCCGTGTACCTTGAGTCGAACCATTCCTCAGGAAACTCCTCCAAACCCTATCACTTGGCTCCTATGCCAGGTTGAACCAGAAAGGGCCGCCCTTGCGTAAGTCCCAACACCAACCATTTCTAGGCATCTTCTGCCTAACAGTCCTTTCTACATGACTCTAAACTGTAGTAATCCCTATGTTCCTAACATAGGATGCCTCTTTCTCCAAATAAGAGATGCCTCATGCTCCAAGCATGAGATGATAATAGTCCTATCTACATGACTATAAACTGTATTACACCCTATCTAACAAATTAAAGGATACCCCTTGCTCGAAGCAAGAGATGCCTTATGCTCCAACCATGAGATGCCAATAGTCCTTTCTACATGACTCTAAACTGTAGTAATCCTTATGTTCCAAACATAGGATGCCTCTTTCCCTATACGAGAGATGCCTTATTCTCCAAGCATGAGATGCTAATAGTCCTATCTACAAGACTCTAAACTGTAGTACACCCTATGTGCCAATCATAGGATGCCTCTTGCTCCGAACAAGAGATGCCTTGTGCTCCAAGCATGAGATGCCAATAGTCCTTTCTACATGACTCTAAACTGTAGTAATCCCTATGTGCCAAACATAGGATGCCCCTTGCCCTATACGAGAGATGCCTCATGCTCCTAGCATGAGATGCCAACAGTCCTTTCTACATGACTCTAAACTGTATCACACCCTATGTGCCAATCATAGGATGCCTCTTGCTCCGAATAAGAGATGCCTTATGCTCCCAGCGTGAGATGCTAACAGTCCTACCAACAAGACTCTAAACTGTAGTGATCACCCTTTGTGTCAATCATAGGATGCCTCTTGCACTAAACAAGAGTTGACTTATGCTCCAAGCATAAGACTCCTAATGCCATGATTACAGTGGCACGATTCCAATTCCCCTTGGCATTATCACACTTGTGCACTAGCGCATAGGTAAATGCCTCAACCCACAAGTGAGTTGTGATGCCACCATGGCCTGACAGGAGGAAGACATTACGGGAAGCTTCATTGCGTAAGCCCCATTCACCATTGCCGCTCCATAGCGGCACATGGGAAGCTTCCTAGCGTAATCCCCATGCACCATTGCGGCTCCCTAGCGGCACCCGGGAAGCTTCCTAGCGTAAGCCCCATCCACGATTACCGCTGCTTAGCGGCACCCGGGCAGCTTCCTAGCATAAGCCCCATTCACTATTTCTGCTCCATAGAGGCACCTGGGCAGCTTCCTAGAGTAAGCCCCATGAACCATTTCCGCTCCCTAACGGCACCCGGGCATCTTCCTAGCATAAGCCCCATTCACCATTGCCGCTCCATAGCGGCACCCGGGCAGCATCCTTGCATAAGCCCCATTCACCATTGTCGCTCCATAGCGGAACCCGGGTAGCTTCCTCACGTAAGCCCCATCCACTGTTGTGATCCCAATCAGCGGTAAGCCATTGTGATCCTATTTAACGGTATGTCGTTCACACCCAATCCAGCGGTAAGCCGTTGTGACCCAATCCAGCGGTAAGCCGTTCACATCCTTTTTCAGCAGTAAGCCGTTGTGACCTAATCCAGTGGTAAGCCATTGTGATCCTTATCTAGTGGTAAGCCGTTGTGATCCCAATCCAGCGGTAAGCCGTTGCGACCCCATACAGCGGTAATCCGTTGTGATCCTTATCCAGCGGTAATCCGTTGTGATCCCAATCCAGTGGTAAGCCGTTGCGACCCCATACAACGGTAAACCGTTGTGATCCTTATCCAGTGGTAAGCTGTTTTGATCTCATCTAGTGGTAAGTCGTTGACACCCCATTCAGTGGTAAGCCGTTGTGACCCAATCCAGTGGTAAGCCGTTGAAACCCCCAATCGGCGGTAAGCCGTCATTAGAAGAACTACGCAGACTTTGATTCCCTGCCACGGGGATACAAAGGAAGCCTCATCAAGGCTCAAGCCCGAAACCATCATCATCCTTTTCTCTGGGCCTCCATCCTGGAGTAAGTCCCAACACCATGGGCCGCCTAACGCGTAATCCCCTCTTCACTTCTCACGGATGCATCCTTCGCGACGTGATCGTTAGGTCCTTGCAACCTCTTATTTCTCACACCGAGCATGACTCACGTGGGCTTAGAGTGAGCACCGACCCTGACCCCTACCTTCAGTGAACTACGAGGACTTTGATCCGTGTCAAGGCATGGTACGTAGGAAGCCTCCATGAGGTTCAAGCCACATTAATCGGTCGTTCATTCACGTCGAGTTCGCCCTCGTCCAGCATGACGTTAAACTGCACGCCTTGTCCAGCATGACGTTAAACCGAACACCCCGTCCAGCATGACGTTAAACTGTATGCCCTCGTCCATCATGATGTTAAACTGTATGCCCCTTGTCCCGCATGACATTAAACTACACGCCCATTTGAACTACGAGGTCTTTGATCCATGTCAAGGCGTGGTATGTAGGAAGCCTCCATGAGGTTCAATCCCACCCACCATCCAACTCACGTCGAGTTCTACCTGCATCCAGCATGACGTTAAACTGCAATTCCAGTCCAACGGCAAGCCGTTGTGACCAACCCGAACTACGAGGAATTTGATCCATGTCAAGGCGTGGTACGTAGGAAGCCTCTACGAGGTTCAAACCCACCATCCGGTCATTCCGACCTCATTCACGTTGGTTCACCCCCGTCCCGCATGACGTTAAACTGTATTCCCAAATTTGAACTACGAGGACTTTGATCTGTGTCAAGGCATGGTACGTAGGAAGACTTCCAGAGGTTCAAGACCAACAATCATTGGCCCAGACCATCTCCTTGTCGGTGTACCAAGCCCCCCCCCCCCATTTTCACCCGAACTACGAGGACTTTGATCCATGTCAAGGCATGGTACGTAGGAAGCCTCCCTGAGGTTCAAACCCATGTCCCATCAGACCAAGGTCCCTCATTTACGTAGGTTCGCCGACACCCATCGCCATTCTGAACTACGGGGACTTTGATCCATGTCAAGGCATGGTACGTAGGAAGCCTCCATGAGGCTCAAGCCCACCGCCCGTCATTTATTCACGTCAGGGTTCACTACCATCTCGCATGATGTTAAACTATATTCCATCAATCCTTTGAACTACGAGGACTTTGATCCATGTCAAGGCATGGTACGTAGGAAACCTTCCCAGGGTTCAAACCCACCACTAGTGGACCCACGGGTCTACTTTCACGTCGGTTCACCGATGAAACCCTTTGAACTACGAGGCCTTTGATCCATGTCAAGGCATGGTACGTTGGAAGCCTCCCCGAGGTTCAAGCCCATCTCTCATTAGACAAAGGTCCACCTTCACATCGGTTCGCTGATGATGCCCATCGGACCAAGGTCCACCTACACGTCGGTTTGCTGACGATGCTCATCGGACCAAGGTCCACCTTCACGTCGGTTCGCTGACGATGCCCATCAGACCAAGGTCCACCTTCATGTCGGTTCACTGACGATGCCCATCGGACCAAGGTCCACCTTCATGTCGGTTCGCTGACGATGCCCATCGGACCAAGGTCTACCTTTATGTTGGTTCGTTGGCGACATCCATCGGGCCAAGGTCCACCTTCATGTCGGTTTACCGGCACTATCCCGAACTACGCGGACTTTGATTCCCTACCACGGGGATACGTAGGAGGTCTCTTCGAGGCTCAAGCCCAACTTCACCATCGCCCCTGCGATGGTACCATTTCATCCCCCCTCCACTTTCATCCATCCATCACCCATCCTGATTCTCACCCGAGCCGCCACATCCCAGTGGGATCATGCTATCCACCTCCTCGCTGCTCCTAGCGGTGCATGGGCCGCTTTCCACGTGCAAGCCCCATCATATCTCCGGGTCGTTGTCCTCTGCGTACACCTCGATTCATCACCCTTTCTAACTACGTGGGTTTTGATCCATGTCCTCTACACAGGGTACGTAGGAAACCTCCAAGAGGTTCAATCCCAACCAATGGTAATCCATGGTGTACCCCATCCTGTGGTGCACTTCCCCTGATCCGCCCTCAATGGTGTTCAGATCAGCCATTACGGTGTGACATCTCCGCTCTAGAGAGTGCACCACCTCGGATCCGTCCTCATTGGGCGTTCTGATCCATCCATCTTCCAGGTGTTCTCTCCTCGGAATATACCAATCTGATCCGTCTCTATGGGACATTCCGATCACCCTCATTCTATCTCCGCAAGACGTTAAACTCGTGGCCTACCTCGTGATGAACATGAGATGCCTGAGAAAAACCTCGGATGACACGCCTTTGGTGTAACCGTCTCTGTTAGACGTTAATCTTTCAACATACCCTGTGTTAAACACGGGAAGCTGAGGAAAACCTCAGATACATGCCTCGGGTTCTTCACCCTTGAGATGCCCTCTTATGATGAAGAATACAGGTTCCCCTATGTCCACGCACCCAGAGATGCCCCAACATACCAGATGTTGTCATCTACTCCGACCGAAGGTCGCTACCATGTCAAGATCCTATGGAAAGTCTTGACGGAAGTAGTGTAATTAACCAGCGTCCATGAAGATATGGCACCGGGAATGAGATTCATGAACAACGTATTAAATCTATGAGGGAGACCCGGACTAGGTGACGAGTTCCGAGGAGGAATCCACGGAAGGAAGAACCGACATCCCATCATCCCTTTTCGATCAAGGAGCAGACATACCTAAATAAGGAACGAATGTCGCCCGCCTTTGGAAAGCGGGAATGCAGGGCAACAGCTAAGCGTCCTCCACAGACGGATGTGCGTGCCCCGGCGAAAGCGTTGGAAACAATTCCTTAATATATTTATTCCCATTTTAATTTAGTCAAATTAGGTGGATCACCATTACAATTCATAAAGGCCCATAAACCTTATGAGTTAGAGGTTGGTGTCGACCTAATCCAAACCCTAACAAGTCCCTTTAAGGGGAATTTGGAAAATTTATATTAATATAACAAATCAGGAACTACAGGGCATAATAAGAAAGTCACAAAAAGAAATAACATAAAAAATAAAATTGACAGTGAATATAGATATGGTAAGGATAATGCATGAAATTTCAATTCCAATAGTGCCCAGTATGATGCATGTAATTAAACATACTCTTTTCATTGGGAAAAGGTAAAATAAATAGTCATTTCAATAATACTAATTTATGTAACATCACACAGCATGTGGTTGCCCAATGGTGAACTAGTCTCCTTTCTAATTCCCAAACAGTAAGAAAAAGTAAAATAAAAACATGTGATGCCACTTTGTAACATCCCTCGCCAGTTTCCACTCAATAGTGCCCCAAGATGGGGGGGGCACAAGACTTAAAGGGAATCTCCCCAAATCCCAGAGGCTATTGACTAGCAATGAGTTCCTTGCGAGTATCTGTGTGGAGACTATTCCCTCATCAATCAGACAGATCACAACAGATGTCAATAGAAAATAAATAGAGAAATCATAAATCATAAACAGTAGAAACATCATCATAATAATAATAAGTCATTGAAGATAACTAAGTGACTAGAGGAAGTCGAGGAAGTTGAATAACAATGTTAAATAGAATCACGATGATGATTTTGCTTTGTAAAATGATAATATAGTGGAATCAAGGGATACAATCACATACTAACTGCCATTAGAATGTACAAAAAGTCCAAAACATACTACAATATCATCATAAGCATAGGCTTGGTCCTCTTCCCATAATCTCAATCCTAATGTGGTAAATCAATCAAGAATTAAAACCTTCACCCTTCCATTTATCCATACTAATGATCATAAATTCATTATGGGTGCTAAGGGTGGACCTAAAAGGGTGTGATATAAAATCTCAGTAGGCCTCCACCCACCGTGTTAAGGCCAATCCTTTATGTTCATTAAATAGAGTAGATTTTTTGGGAAATATAAATATATTTTTTTCAATATATAAATAAAAAAGTAACTACTTATTTTGGGTTCTAAAGTGGACACACAACCAATACCACCTTTTTTCACCTGAACCATATTTAGGAAATATGGTTCCTATACAACTAAATATATAATAATGCACTGTCTGTAATAACTAAAAAAACATGGTAGGTAGATCCCAAGCATGTGTTTTGGCTTCAAAGTCTCACTTAAATGTCATTGTTCAAGCAGGATCGTGATATAAATAAGAGACATTCCAAATAGAATTAGAAATCAATCAATATTCCAAGTCCATGGGTGGATTTTTAAGACCATCCAAGGTGATCTATTAAGAACCCCAAGGCTCCATAGAGGTGTCTCTAATAGAACCAATACCACTGAGTTCATCCAAGGAAACCCATATAGTCATCCCTTGTATCACTCATGGAACGGAGAAAATGACTCTTTACCAAGTATCTCAAACAGGGGACTAGGTATCACGCAGGGAATATATTAGTCATATTTCTAATGCTGTCACCCATGAGTATACAATAATATAGCTGGAGGTCCCATACATTTCAAGCCAATATATCACTCCCAGCGCGTCAAGTAAATCTAACCAACAATGGTGAGTCCATCCATGGAGTCCTTAATTCGGGACCCATTCTCCATCCCATCCCATAGCAGGTTAGCATATAAATCCAAGAGTATATCAGAAGTCATAGCATTCATATAATCAAATGTTATCAATAAGGCAAGGCAATATTAGAATCCCAAATGAGCTAGACCATGTCAGGAATCTAAATAAAGTTAATGAACTAGGAATAAGACATTAAGAACAAGAACAAGCTATAGAGTACAAGTCATAATCACTAGGAACCTCGCAATAATCACGACAAATGAAATACAAGAATAATCACATTGCATTAATCACATAACATAACTTATGGAATTAGGCATAAACACTGAGGATACCAGTAATTCACATGTGGAAACAAGTATAATCAATGAAATGTAAGCACATGGAATTTAAGGTGAATCACTAATCATAAGAATTATATTAAGGACTAAAAGGCCTCAAGCTTAAGGGTCCTCTCCCATGTTTAACTATTCTTCTTGGTACCATATCAAATTAAATTTCTATAGAATTTAACAAAGAACAAACCACATGGAAATTAACCATTTAATTCATCAATTTAATGTGAAGAAACGAATGTGAAATACTTAGACCACCTACCTCGATGCATTAGCAGTCCACCTATCTATTTTTTGGGTTGAATTGACCTAGATTGTAATAACTTAGAGAAATCATCCAACACCCTAAAAATGGGGCAAAATCCATCACACATAAAAAGAACAACAGAGGTAATAGGAACCAAAAAAATAATAAGTGGAAGGGATGCTTATCAAGACTTATCCCTTACTTTTAATGGTGAGTGATTTAGTCACCAGCTGATCGTTGTAGCATAAACCCTCAAAAGATGGAGGACGAATCTAAAACATGAAGGGTTGAAGAGAAAACTGATTGATTAGTGAATAGAAAAAAATAAGGGTTTAATTAGGTCATTAAATGATAGAAAATGGTAATTTAACCCTCAAAACAATTGTGCATGGTTTGGCTACACAGCTGGCCAAATCCTATGCAACTCGTTCTCCACACACTACTACAAAGGGTCACCCCACATGGTCAGGTTCATATTTTGACTAACCACGCACAAACCATGTGAAACCACACTATCCCAAACCCACAATTGGTTGTACGGGCATGCACCTGGGGTCGCAAGGTTGTAGAAAAAAATTCCAACCCCCAACAACCCATTGTCTACAACCATATGGTTTAGGAAAACCATGCAAGCTATGTTGTATAGTTTCTACTAACTATGTGTCCCAATCCTTTCTCCCTATTTCAGGGATCCAAGCTCTAAAAGAGCTCTGGATTCACTAGAGACCTTCTTGTATCAATTGGGAATCATTATAAGGGTCATTTTATGTAAATAAAACCAAAAATAATGGTATGTACATTTGAGAAAAGTTAGTAAGTTACATTATAAAAGCTAGATATTTAATTTTATTTCAGTGGAAACCCTTTAGGTATTAGATTGGAGTTGATTTTACTTATATTAATGA
Organism: Viscum album; assembly: GCA_963277665.1. NCBI lineage: Eukaryota > Viridiplantae > Streptophyta > Magnoliopsida > Santalales > Viscaceae > Viscum > Viscum album. The sequence continues at coordinate 410,559,434 of OY728123.1, read as the reverse complement.
ATACATTTATGTATCTGAGAGTCTACTAATACTTTTTCAATTATATTACTCTGCTTATTTATTTTTTACATGAATTCAATGGATAATTGATTTTTATGTGTCTCTAAATATCCAATACATTTCCGCATTCTTCTAGTATAACTTAAAGTTACTTTTACATACCCAATAGTGTAATTTTAGGGACTTTGAAAAATATTTAAATAAAACTTGAATTTAATTTTAAAAATAAAGAAGATTCTAAGAATTTTATCAAGTCAACTAAAAACTTATTCAACTCATCTCAAGTCATCTCAAACCACCAAAAACTTCTCAAAATACATCAAATTAATTTGGAACAACATTAAATAAAATTCAATTATTCTATAATAATTCCAAATTTCAATTAAAATTGTTTTATATTTGTAACGACCTAAAATTTTGAATAAATTTTGCTACCAATATTTCTGTGTTATTTTATTTTATATTAAACAAAACTATTTCATTTAATAAAATGAGTATAATTAAAATAATAACATTGGGTTTCGACTATTATATGATCGTTGGTCAATATGACCATTGGAAACTAAATGTTGAGATTATTGTCTATAAATACAATTGATCTTGATTAATTAATATAGAAATAAGATTCGATGGCCCCATACAGTTGTCTCGTGCCAATCGAAGCCCATATAAAGGAAGTCGAGAAAGATGTATCACCTTTGGGATTTTCTCTGGACCAAACCCAAGACGAACTTCATCGTGTGAAGCTGGAACGGAATCGCCTTTGCGAGAAGTTCAAACTGATAGAAATCACTACTCAGGCAATGTTGGATGAGCCACCCCAAGATTATATCACCCTAGTGCACCTTACTGTTTGGTCCTGTGATGGTATTATAAGGGGTTATGTAACGAGACCGTAACTTCCTTATGTAAACCTTTGATTTAAATAAAAACTGTGATTTCTTCTTATGGTGAAGTTTGTGAATTTTCAAATGTCTGGATAAATATAGTATGCATATTATTGATGAATTTTAGAAAAGGGATATTATTAAAATATTTATGTAAACCTTAAATAATTAATAATCTATAATGATTTTCAAAAAATGGTCTTCTACAGTTATGTTCAGTGTGAAATTTAGAGTCTAATCAAATCAACTTAATTTTTAATGAATAGTAAATTATGAAAAGTGATTTTACACTTATGATTAATAATCTGATCAAATGGATTAAGTAACCTCACTTAATAAAGTATTAATATAATTTAGGCACCTTGATTAAGTAATGTAATTCAATAAAATAGGTAAATAGCTGTTTCATAAATTATTTGTTAAGTATTAGTTTTTTCAGGTGAATAGTTTTTTTATTTAAAAATTAAATTACAAATATTTAGAAAATTATTTTCATAAAATGGAGTTCATTTTTGAAATCAAAGCATCAATATTTTTTTAAGGTTAATTTTTGTGATTTTTCAGAAACATTTGAATTTTCAATGAATAGTGTTTTTATTTAAAAATTAAAATAAAAATATTTAGAAAATTATTTTCATAAAATGGAGTTCATTTTTGAAATCAGAGCATCGATATTTGGTTAACGTAATATTTTGGGATTTTTCTCAGAAAGTCAAATTTTTTGTGAATAGTGAAAATACAGTTTTTGAGTTTCGGGTGTTTAATTACATCATTAAGGATGTAATAATTATGAAATAATTCTGGTAGACTTATGAATAGTAATAGAAGGTATGGGGTGTACCAAGTGTCCAATACCATGGGTAAATACCATGGGCAAGCCCCTGGTGTTTCCAATACCACCAATGAGGTGTCCCTTGGCAATTAATGCTTTGTCCCCTCACTTCTCCTATAAATACCAAGCCTTTCCCTCATTAATTTCATTTCCTAATCCTCCAAAATTATGTTATGGTCTATTTACCTCCCAAGGAGTCCTCCAAAGGTTCCCTCAAGCCTCCCAAGGTCCCAACCTTCAAGATTTCAAAGTTACTCTTCAAGGTAAGGTATCCTTTCACCCTCCTCTTTTAAGTCATGACTTCATTTATGTTGTGTATTATAATTTCCATGTCTTTATGTTGAGGTTATGTTATTATATGTTATCATTTATGTCCATTTCATGTCTAATTTTTGAGAGACCTTTTCCTCTCTCATCAATTTATTTTCTGAATTTTTAAGTGACGTTGTTAGGCTGCCGAATTTTTCGTAAGAGAAATCACATCTTCTCTTTTCTTTCATGTTTCCTTTTCATGTGGTATGTCATTCAAATATCCATACCATGATCTTATTAATTACCCAAACTGTATTATGAGTTATTTATGAGTGGGTGACCCTTGTCCCCTCTCTTTCCAATGTTTTCTAAAACAATGTTATATAGTCGTTATGCTGAAGAAATTTCATCTCAAAATTTCTATCTCTTTCTCTCAATAAATTATATTGTTTATTTATGTGAATACCCAGACTTATTTCATTTACATGGGTGTTCATAAATATATAAATATGATATATTTGGTTCTGTAATTGATATACATATAACCCTCACTCCCTTTCCATGGGTTATAAATGACATAATGATGTTATTTTTAAGCACTTTTTAAACGTCACGATTTTGACATGAAACCCATTTCCTTGATTCCATTTAGATTATTTATGAAATGTTTGACTATGATCAATGTATCTCACATGAAATTAAATACATATTAAAGGTGCTCCATTATATCACTCCAATGCATTGGGTAAATAATTAATCTCTAGATATGACAAGTTTTACGATACCTTGGTGAATAACCTTGGTAATTTTTATGACACCTAGGGGATGGACCTTGGTGATATGTTCATGAATGTCTAAATGAAATGTTGTAGCCACATATTCAAGTTATGTTCAAAATTCATTTCTTTATGATATTCCTATTCTTCCATTTCTCGTGTCTTCATGTTTTTATTCAAGTTCTTATTGATACCACAAGTATATTGACTCCCTTGTTTACCCTTACTGGGCCTTCTGCTCACCCTTTCCTTTGATGTCTATCTCCAGGATATGAGATACAGTAAATGTGCATTGGATGAACGTATGATGAGTCCATAAAAGTGGTTTAGAAGATTTTTTTATGTTGTTCTCATGTTTTATGTTCCTGGTTTCCAAGACACTAGACTTTAAAGATCCTCTGTATGTAAAATGTAATGAAATGTTATGTATTAAAAAGGCGGGATTCCATAATATTTACGCAATTTATCCAACATTATACAAGTTTATTTACATACAAATGGTTTTATTCATTAATTATTATCATAAGGATGGATCTTATTATCTTCTCCACAGATAGAGAAAATCCATTAATCATCATACAACATGGAAATATTCACAGATGATGTACTTCTCAGTCAATTTGATTTAAAAAACTACCATGTTATTTTTAAACTATTAGTATATAGAATACCCTCATATTATATGACGTTCCATCATCATTATCTTCTACCATATTTATCATCCTTTAACAATAACGAATTGTTTATGTAGTTGTCTAAGAAACTGAAATTTATGAAATCACCTTAAAAACATCCTCTCAAAAACTTATTAAGTAGTAGACCTTCAATCCTTCTTCTTTTCCAGGTGATTGAATTTATATTAATGTGAGTGGAAAATATTCCTTCATCATATGAATATTGATAGTATATTTCTTTTAAGAATAAATATGTTCCTTTAATAACCATCCACTATTTCTTCAACCTATATAATCATAACTATCTTGATAAAAATCATTATATATTATCAATAACATCCTTTTAATATTAAAACATCCTTCGAAGATGTTCTTCTTCCCACCTTTCCCCAGGAACTTCATCTTCCTTCCAAGATGTTCTTTTTATCAACTTTTCTTGGGAACTTAAACATACATCCAATTAATGCTTTTAAAATAAATCACCCTTCCATGATTTTATACTCTAACACATATTGACATCATATTGGTTTCTTTTATCATCATGGGAAATAAATAAAACAAAAATCAAAGTGGGTTCAATAACATTGATATAATCCCCCCACCCCAAGTATCTCACTATAATAAGAGAACAACTAATTCATTGAAAGTAAAGGAGATAGAATTATTAATGCCTCCTAAAACAATCCAAATTCAGACATATCATCTCATAAAAATAAATAATCAAACAAATCAATATATTGATAAATCATCTAAAAATAAAATTCTCAAGTACACACTTCTAAGACATCATATTTACAAAGAACACTAACCAGTGGAATAGAATTCCCACACAACGCAATCTCTTGATAGACTAGAATCTAATTAGGTCAATCCTAAAAAAATCTATAACTACTAACTCACCATATCAAATAATATAGGGATAAACATTAAAATATTGATGACATAATCATACATGGAAGACTTCATAGATATTTTTCATCTGTAGGGTAATCACCAATCGATACATAACTACCCTGACATTCTCTAATACCATGAAAGGTCCAATAAATTCGGGGGAAAGATTACTCCCATGACCGATCCTCAAAACCCCATTATGAGAATATTCCATCAAAAATACTTGATCAGAAATGTAAAACTCCATAATACACATCTTATGATTATCATAGGACTTATGGTGATCATAATATACCTTCATCCAGACAAGAATTGCTTGAACCCTGTCTATCAATCCCTACATGAATTTCGATAAGATAATTACTGACTCTCTAGCCTTAGTCCACAAAATGAACATCTATAATTTCTACCATATATAACTTTTAATGGGGCCATAAATATGGTGGAGAGATAGTTTTTATTATAATAAAACTCAACCAAATGGAACGTTTATCCCCCAAGAAACCTCAAAATCCATAATTCTTGCACTCAATAGGCCTTCCAAAGTCTAGTTATTCTACTCTATCTGACCATATATTTTTGTATGAAAAACTATTATAATGAATAGATAACATCCAAAATTAGGATGAAGAACTCTCTATACTCAGGAGATTAAATTGGGATCATGGTCAAAATGGTCATCTTCATAACCCCAAGAAGCCTCACAATATCTTTAAAACATTACATCAACAATACAGGTAATTTTATAGAATCTTTAATCACCAAGAGGTGATATAACTTCATAAAAATATCCAAAAACACCTATATGAAATCATATCTACACTTAATTTGAGGAAAATTTATCATAAAATACGTCGACGTGTTCTCCCACTTCCACTAAGGAAAATCATGAAACTAAAGCAACCCACTAGGAACATAATTTTCTGTCTTATCAATTTCAAAAACCATAAATAATGATATGAACTCTATAACTAATCTATTCATCCCTAGGAACAAAAACATACTCATAAGGGCATGATACATAATATACACACCAAAATGTACTTCCAATGGTGAGCTGTGAAACTCACAGAGAACCACCTCATGTATCACTGAGGGAACAAATAGCCTCTCATGGCACAAAAACCAATGTTGATCATACTCAAACCATCCCTTGGGAGTATCACTAGAAATAATATGATCCTATAAAACATCCTTATCATAACACCCAACTAGGATTCCTCTACTAGTCTCACAGAGTTTTTCTGCATATCCATCTAGTAGAGAAACCTCCTACCATTAATTTCTCCCATAAAAATGTGCATAATATAATTATCCTCCATCACTCTAAAATAATGTCCCAAATCAAGATTATAAATACCATATGACATGTTTCTAAACATATTTTCATAAACATTTCCTTCCCTAGAAATATAGAAAATCTAAAAGTCATAATCCTACAAGATCAATATCCATAATCATTTTAAAAATTCCAAATCACATTTTGAGAATAAATATCTAAAACATTTGTGACATAAGAAGGGTAAAAAATTCCCAAAAAATATATAGTGTCTTCGAATCCTCATGGAAATCATACCTATAGAAAGTTAGAGATCTCGATTAGCATTGTTATATTCATGGGTTTAAAATTTTCAATACCCATGAGAGATAAGTATTCTCTATTGCATCACATCCCAAATCAACCCAAGGAATAAAGTATTATAATAATCCTCAAATATAACTCCTTTATTTAGAATATAGTGAATAAAATAACTAACTTGATTCTTTATCAAATTCAAAAAATTATCTTGGAACAAGTTAGTCCTCACAAAATCTTGATCCTTTCTAGACAAGGATCTTAGAGGAAGAGTATTATAAGAAAGTTAATGCATAAAATAGTATAATAGCATGAAATTCCAAGGAAATTTATAAGGTAATTGATAAAAAATAAAAGTATCCGTAATGGAACCTAAGGGTAGTCTTTTGAATATATTCAACCTTCACCCACATGCAATGATACATTGAAAATAATTCGATATTTGGAAACCAGTTTTCTAACTTCATCTAATTGAATAAATCATCAATCCATAGAGGGGATAGTGTCTCTTAATATTCACCTGATTCAAATGATGATAAACAATACACAATCACTAACCTTTTCGGCTTTCATTGTGAAAATAATCAAATCACCCCTCATATAACCCAAACTAAACATGCATATATTTTACATTTTTTCATCATTAAAACATTACATAGCCCAATAAATCTCACCATCCCAGAACCCAGAAAATTAGGGTCTTTGGATGTCAATTATTTAAGAATCTTATTTTTCATTATTTATTCAACATCTTCAACCAAAGTTTCCACACATGAAATCCTTCTAAAAACAATTTTATAAACTACTAGTATAATTGAAAATAAATTATTGAGTGAGATCAAACAATTAGTTTGGTAAAACTTATCAACGATTCATAAAGGATTTATGCCTTAAACAAATAATTAAACATAAAAATATGGGATATATCTATAAAAAATATCATGTAATATTAATGCATAATCATAAGCAATGACAAAATATCATAGACTATGGAAAGATATAATAGGATCATAAAGAGGCCATCATAGAAGAATAAAACATATACCATGGCCTGTATTCATGTGAAAATAATAATTAACTATAGAAACATAAAATTTAAATATGAATTAACAAGAAAATGTATTATAAGAGTGTGGTATGAACATAAATATACGAAGACATAATAATTTGGAGCAAGCATCACTACCTTATTCTCATAACCTAGTGAAGTATGCATCACTACTTGATTCCCATAGTGGAGTGAGAATCAATACTCATTTATCATAATAATATCATGAGATCTAGAACCATAATAAATGAATTAGATGGAAATATAGAACCCCATATATAATCATCCATATATATGTTTCCCTATGAAATCAATCATGTATAAAATCATGAAAAACCCCATGGAAATAAAATGGGTTTCATATTATTTATAAACGGTATTGTATAACATGATATCAAGAGTAGATCAGTCAATGCAACTATTAAATATCCAAAACGTACATCATAAAAGCCTTTAAAGAATGACCAAAAACTTTACAACACAGAAGATATAAATTATGGATGAATAGCATAAATTAAAATTGTAATTAGAAAAAAATCATAAATCTTTTATAAAATCTTTATAAAAAATAACTTATAAGTTACTTTAAAAATATATTTAAAATGGGTTAAAAGTGGGGAAAATATTTTGTTTTAAAAATAATTTAAAATATAAAAACATTAAAAACAATTATAGATAATATATTTGTAGTGGGTGATAAAAATATATATGCTTGTAGAAAGAAATGTCGTTATTTATTCTTTAAAAATTATTAACAATAGTTTTTATGAAAAATTCATAGAAAAGTATGAATATAATTTTCATTAAGAAACGTTATGATCTTGGAAAGTAATGTCAGTAATTATAAATGAATATAGTAGTGGGAAAATGAAACCAAGTATCCAGTGTTTTCAAAAAAATTCTTTTCACACCATTGAAAAGAAATTTTAAAATGATCCATATGAAAAAAATTAAAAAATCATTTTTAAAACCTTGTAAAAAAGGTTAATGATAGATAAAAAATAACTTAACAAAAAATTGAATTATATATAATACCATTATTGAAAAAATATAAATAATATTTTTATAGAGGAAAAGTTGTTGATTAAAACGCCTCATATGTTTTAATGCAATGAATTAAAATAAAACCCTTTGTGGATTTTAAAATCAAAAAACACTCTCAAAAGAAAAAATTTGATAAGAAACATAAAAAATCAAGGAAATAAAAAATTAATCGTTATATAATATTTAAAATAGTTATTATATACACATAATAAATTAAAATACCTATATATTATAAATCATGTCTCAATGGATAGACAGTTGAGAAGAAAAACCCTTATATATTTGGTAGATTTTGAAGCAACATCCATTAAAATAAATAACTTGAAATATGAATTTAAATTATATTTTTTAATATTAAATCATGATATAATATTTCAAATATGTAGTATATATACCACATAAATTGAAATAGATAACTTCAAATATGTCTCATTGAAAGATACTTGATAATAAGAACCTTCACCTCTAGTCCCAAATCACTTGGTTAACGCATAACCTCTAGAATAAAAAAATAATTTCATAAAATACTGTTAACCAAAAAAATTTCAGGAATATTTCATTTTTTAAGGAACATTTACTATTATATCTCATTCATTAATTGTATAGTTTTCCCTCCTTTGCCTCTTAGGGTCATTTAGTCAATCAGTCCAAAAATAATTTGTTGTGTTGGTTATGGTTAAGAGGTTATAGTATAATTTCAAGACCTCTATAATGTATACAAATTTTTCTTTTAATAATACAATTGAACAAAGTTCATAAATCTCAATAGGTTGTTAAAAATATATTCAAAATAAGAAAAATTGTCCTGATATGATCAATTTAGGTTGTTAGATTTTAAATAACCATTTATTGTTAATATTTTTAATATAATAGTAAAAAAATTGAAAAATAACTTGGTTAAGAATATAATATTTCTTTTAAAAATGTATTTTTAGAAGCATCCTCATAAGGTAGATATGGAAAAAGAAATATCAAGTTTCATGGAGGTGGTAATATGCACTTAACACGGGCATTATTTTAATTTTATATGGAATGAGAGGATAGCAGATAATAGTTATTACATAATCATAAAAAATTAGTGTAATAATGACACTTATTTCATTATATTCAAATGGTTATAAAATATTTTAAGTAGTTATAGAAATAATGAAACATGAAAGAAATTGATAAAAATAATTACCTCTTCCTTGGATATGCTTCATTGGGGATCCATTAATCCTTCTTAGATAGCTCCTTTATGAATATTGAAACACCTAGGAATTGTGATATAGGTTTTGGGAGAGGTTTTCATTCAATGATTTCAATTTAAATAGGTTTTTGGGTGATGATAGGTGGGGTTGTTAATAGTCCCCTTTACAAATGAGAGGAGTGGATATTTTGAAAATATTCATTAATTAAAATAAAATCAAGGTCATAATCAAGTTATGTTTCTCAAAAATAGAAAATATTATAATATATCCTTAAGAGTAAGAACAATAAACTCTAAAAATCAATTAAATATAAGGTTTTTTAAAATTTGTGTCTTTATCCTTTCATTGGCCCCATTTAACTATTTATACCTACACCTAAATGACTAAATTTTCTTATTACAATTTATTATTTAAAAATAAAATTGAAAAGGAAAATCTTATCAAATTTAAAAATTATTATTCCAAATTTTAAAACCATTTTGAAATATTCAATTTATATAAGTGTTAAACATTAATTTTAATAAAAGTACTCTTAATGAAATAAAAAATAGTTTTTAGGAAAAACATACCATTTAAGCATGAAAATAAATTTACTCCAAAATCATATACGGTATTGATTTCCATGATTATATTGGTTTATTATTAAAAAATATTTTACTTTAAAAGCAATTCAAAATAAAATGGATCATTGTGATTACTTAAAGAAAGTAAAATAACCAAAGTTGTTTTTTATTAAAATAAAATATAACCTAGGTTCCAAAAGTGAGGCATCAATTTCTAAATCATAAATATTAATTTTAAATGAATTATTTTACTCCAAATATTAATTTATAGTCCAAAAAAGGTTTCACATATTTTTAATTCATTCTTATATCTAATGAGGGCATAAAAGTTATGGTATTTTTAAAAATTGTACAATCACAATTAGACAAAAACTATACTTTTTTAGAAAATACATTTACGCAAAGATAATTAAGAAATCTTGAATCCAAAAATAAAGTTAATTTTATCAAATTCAATTTCTAAAACTAAATAAATAATTTTAATATAAGAACACATAATCTGGATAAAAAATTAGAAAAAATATTTTTAAGATAAAATTAATCAAAATGATTAATAATGAAAATAAATATTTATTAAATTAAAAATTACTTATTTATATAATTATAACATTGAACATCCCAATAATTTAGGATATATTTATTTTTAGATAAAATCAATCTATTTTATAGCTAACAATGCATGCTACACTCGGTTTAAACAAAAATGACTATAACGATCCGGACCCGAACAGTGACTCAAATAGTGCTAAATGGGGTGGGGTTACTACCTTAGGTGCACCTCCCCAATTGCCAAAGGCTGCTGACTAGCAGTAAGGTTCTGATAGGTATAGTGGGGAGGCTATACCCCCTCATAGGAAACTAATGGTACTAGTCTGAGCAATAATATATAACCTGCAACGGAAATAAATGACTCAGTAGACTTGAACCAGACCCACATAGTGGAAGCAAAATCAATATCAATAAACTACATGAGCATTAAATATAAACAACTGCAGTGGAAGAAAACAGAACAGCATGATGAACACCACTTTTAACTACTAAACAAACCAAGCATGCATCTATAGAACGTCAATATATAAAAAGGGGCTCCAATGGATATCCTATAGTAGATACAAAATAATAAGAATACTAATACGGGAAAGAGAGAAAAACTAAGTAAAATCTAGCTAGGAAAGACCTCAATGTCCATACCATCTCCATGAAACAGCTAAAGCAGTCCAGCTCCTCAAGCTGACTTCATTCCTGCACGTAAATACATAAAGTCTACACACATAGCAAAGGGCCTGTGACGGGTGTGAGACAAATCTCAGTAGGATTCCAACCAATGGTGTGTACCTCATATAAGTGTTTAAGAAGGCATGCAGGTATAAGGAAAATAGTAAATAGTATGATGCACAACAAACACAAACTCCACTGGTGCTCAACATCCACCATGGAGTGTCACCTGCTTCAGCCAATGCCAAAATCTCTGTAATGCATCCAAGCACCATGCGCCCCCTGACACCGTGTGTCTCCTGTACCGAAGACCCGAAGGCATGCCCAAGAAGTAGTAACTCGGAGGAACAACGATAACTATCCTCAAATAAGTAACTGGAGGGACAGCAATGTCTGACCTCAAATAATGTAACTAGAGGGAGAGCGATGTCTTCCCTCAAATAACGGTGAGCCTCTTCCCCCAACTAGAAAGCCTCAATTCTATACCCTGAAGGCTTCTCAACTTCCACGTGGCTTCCTATGGAAATCACCCCCAAACTAATAGTTCCTAAACCACAACTAACGGGGCCTCTACCCACACCAGTGGTCAAAACCACCTCATCATGGAGTCTCTCTATGTGCACACTACTCAATGTTCTGGGTGAGTAGAAATCACCAAAATAGTACCCAAGCCATGACATCATTGACACCTCGTGCCCCAATAACCATGTCGATCATGTCTGACAGCATTACCATCTAAGTAACTCGGGCCATGCCCAACCTAACAATTACACTGCCTCAAGTTGACGTCTATAACGCCCAATCTCTTGGTCAGAACTACCCAATGTAACCTAGACCAAGCCCAACCTGTGATCAGCATCACTTAAGAATATCCATCCATGCCCAACACAACCCCCTGGGTTCCATCATATGTAATGACACGTATCACATATATAATCACAATGAAATATTGTAAACATGCAAGACACACTAAATGGTTGAATTGCACTAGCCATGTGTTGTCCCATACTAGCATTAAGATCTTGGAAGCCTCTAACAAGGCATATCAAGGTTTAATAAACTAAACTCAACTGTTTAAAACCATACAATTCAATTATAACCATTTTGGTGTTCCCCATCCAAAATGCCCCAATGACTAACAACCCCTCACCCGGCATCGCTCAAGAAAAATGGAAAAAGCACAAACCCAAAGGAATCCCACGCGTCTTATAATTAGTTTGATATGAAAAGGCAGATAAAACAGTGTCTCGCTCAAAATACCCGAAAATGAACCAAAAGTCACGCCACCCAAAAGTATACTAAAACACGAAAGAAGGTATGAACCACCTACTTGAGACTCATAGACTTAGGCATGTAGGATATCGAGCTCCAATTCGAAGTTGTTCTTCGTAGATCTACGTTTCCGTAAAATCTCGTCAATTTTACTCGGATGGAAACTGTGATGTGTGAGGAAAAGGATCAATAACAGAACTGGTTGTGTGGGTTTAGCCTCGCTTTTTTGATCCCTCATCCACCGACAGATTGAAGAAAAGACTCTGGATTAAGATTCTAGGGCAAGGTATGTTCTTCAGGTTTTCAGAGGGAAACTACTCTGAAGCTGGGAAAGAAGAAGAGGTTTTCCAAAATAAGATGCGATGCTCTTTCATTTATGCAAAAAAAAATACACGGCGTGTATAAAGGACTATACACCATGTAATTTCCTTGTCCGTATTCCGACTTAAGTAGAGGTAGACACACAGTTTGGATGCGCTATATGGGTCGACACACAGCTTGAACTCAGTTGGTAGGCAGAAAGGAGAATACATGGCATGTCGAGCAATACCACACGACGTGTAGTAAAAAATTCCTAAACAGTCACCACATAGCATGTACTCGGTGAGCACATGGATGGTACATGCCTAACCCATACATGGTGTGTACTTTAGAGTACACAGTGTGTAGTCTTGAAATTTCTAGAACTTCCTAGATTTCACCTTTTTTCTCCAAACAAGTCAAAAAAATCAAACAGGGTTGGGATTTTGACCCGTTCCAAAAACCCGGGATCTTACTGTCTCCCCACCATAACATAGCTCATCCCCAAGCTATCAAACGAAACTCAAATATGGCACCGAACATACCACCCCAATCAATGTAACCCAAACTCCCCAAATCTCAAAGTTTCTGGCTAAATTCCTCAAGGAGATCCCCACCTTAGGAATTTTTTAACTTGGTCTCAACTCTACAAAACTCAAAAAGGCAAGGGTTCACTATCCTGTTTCCGGACTCATGGTCCTCTCATAATGCATTGTCACCCCTATGCCTCCTTGGTTCTCCTGCGTCATTTCTGAAACCCAAACGTACCCTGCACTGCATCGATGTCCATCTCTATGAGGTCCTGCATCCTATGAATGCTCAAAATAAAACCTGATGCCATGCACCTCATGTAACCTACACCATCGATGCCCCGATGCCAAAGGAACCTCTAGTAACATACATCCTCGATGCCCCAATGACACGCATCTCATACATATATATAAATTTATTATGCACTCGATATGGCTCCAATCACACCGACCAACATCTAGTCAGTCCACATGAATAATGTGCACCTCATGCACTAAAAACAGGCATGCCTCAACAAGTCATGCCAAAATAAAACAAGAAAGTCATGGCCACACTCGCGGTGTACCTCTAACTATCGTCGGCTCACCAGCCTGCTTAGCCCCTGGCAGCTCCACGGCGTGCACCTGGCTAGAAGTATGGCTCCCTAAGACCTGACCTCCCTACAGTGAAGCTCCTGTCACTAGGCACTGACCCCTCAGATGGGTCCCACTATCTCTGTCATGTCCTCTGCGTGCAACTGAAACTATGATACCCTCTCCTTGTATTGGACCTGAACCAACTCCAAATACCCCAATATTTCTTGGTCCGAACCTGCCAGCAGTATGAGAAATCTTCCTGCAAAACCTCTCCAGATGCCCAAGGTTTTCTAGTTGAGTCCTTGGCACAACCGCCCAGCAAGTACTCATCCAGTCCTTGCTTACTAATATCTAAATCATCACCTAAAGCTATCTCCAGGCCAACCTAGGGCTTATCCCTCTGGTTACCCTCTGCTATGAGTGCCTGATTCACCACCTCTGAGAAGGAGCCCAGTATGAAGATATTTACCTAGATCCAAATTGTGTGTCGTAATACATCTTCGAAGTGGCTCACCCTTTCCAAGTCATCGTTTACCATACCAGGAGAAAATCATGAAAACTGAGTGAAAGTAGATGCATAGTCCACGATGGACATGTCACCCTGAAGAAGTATTAAGAACTCTCGAGCCCTCTCAGGCCTCAGTGTCTCTAGGTAAAAGTGCTCAAAGAACCTATCCATGAAGTCCTCCCATGATAGACCTTCGTTCCTGCGAGCCTGAACCCACACATCCCACCCATGCTTTTCTGATCCTTATGGCATGTACGTCTCCCGCTTGACCCTCCACCCTAGAGGCGTCTTGAGCTGCTCGAAGATCATCTGCATGCTCTCTTCCAGTTATCAGCCACCTGTAGACCACCCTCACCCTGAAAAAGCGACGAGTGTTGTGACTGGAACCCCCCCTTCAAAAATTCCATAGATTGTTCTATACCCAACGCACCTATGTCGATCCCCTGCAAGACAAGTACCAGGCTAGCTTGGAACAACATGTCAATCCATGGTCCAAATGTTGCCAAACCCAGCTGTTGTCTTACCTACACTGGATCTTGAACCTGATCCTTTCCCAGAGCATGTACCTATGGCTCATGCTCTACCTACACCGAATCCTGAATCTATTCCTACACCTGCGGCACTTTATCACCACCTGCCTGACGCTCCATCGAAATGTATAAGAGAAACCCATTGAATACCATAAATGGTCAGACTTCCCACATATATATATAAAAAAATATTCATGTAGATAGGAAAAGCAGTACAAGGCAGTGCATAACTACTACCCTTTCTCTCCCCCACCGCAACCCATGCCCCCGGAATCCCAGCCTCATGGACTCCTTACCCGCCCCTCAACAGAGCCAAGTATCAAAAGTGCCCCGGTCAGGCCCATCCAAACAACCAACTTTGCCTCAAATCGATGATCAAGTCTCCCAATCCTGATGATCAAAATAACCTCAACCTTAGTACATTCCTTCTCGAACAAGCTTCAGACCCAAGTATACTTCCAAATGAAATTCTTCAAATCTATAAAGCATGGCCTAACACATTACAATAATCAAGAAATTTTATCATGAATTTCACCTATTCACATTTCGAAATAATATAAGGGATGTAAATTGATATTATTCACATGGAATTATCACTTCACAAAGAATGTGTGCAGTTATTTAATTGAAACACCCTAAAATGTTCCTATCAAAAGCCAAGTAAACAGCCTTTCCATACTGGGACAAGGTCCAATTCTCCCTTACCGCAACGGGTTAATGGTAACATATCATAATAAATAACATCACACAACAAGTGATCCACCGAGGTGGAAATCATATAAACTGTAATCTGAGAAAAAGAAAAATAGCAATTCTCACCCATGGAAACTTGGTCCATCACTCGTACTTAGGGCTGAAGGTACCCAAGCACAAGCTAGAAACTTAGTTCCAATAACAACCAATCTCTAGTCTACCATATCACAAATAGTAAATCCAACAGAAATAAAAAATAGAGGTCTCAATCTCATTAGTATCCAGAAAAACATTTCTACTAAATCCATATCAAAAACTCCTCTAATACCACATTATAATGACTCGGACCCAAACAGCCACCCAAACAGTGCTAAATAGGTTGGGGTTACTGCCTTAGGTGCACATCCCCGAACACCAAAGGCTACCGACTAGAAGCAAGCGTCTGATAGGTATAGGGTGAGGCTATACCCCCTCAGAACACAATAATGGAACTGGTCCGAGAAATAATATATAACATGAAATTGAAATAAATGACTCAACAAACTCGAACCAGACCCGCATAGCGGAATCACAATCAATAGTTATAAATAGCAGAAGCAAAAAATATAAACAAAAGCAGTCGAAGTAAACAGTACAGCATGTTGAACACCACTTGTAACTACTAAACAAACCAAGCATGTGTCTATAGCAAGTCAATATATAAAAAGGGGTGCCAATAGCTAACCAAAAGTAGATACAAAACAGGTAAGTATACTGATATGGGAAAGAGAGAAAAAGAAAGTAAACTCTAGCTAGGAAAGACCTCAAGGCCCATTCCATCTCCATGAAATAGCTAAAGAAGTCCAGCTCCTAAATCTAACCTCTTTCTTACACATAAATCCATAAAGTCTACACACATCATGAAAGGTTTGTGCAGGCTATGAGAAGAATCTTCTAAGGATGTCACCCAACGGTGCGTACCTAATATAAGTGTTTAAAGAGGCATGCAGTTATAAGGAATCTAGTAAACAGTATGATTCCAAAATAAATAAAAACTCCACAGGTTCTCAATATCCACCATGGAGTGTCACATGCTTCGGCCAATGCAGGAATCTCTATCATGTAGCCTGACACCATGTGCCCCTGACATAGCGTGTCTCAAGTACTGACATCCCAAAGGCACGCCCAAGACGTAGTAACTCGGAGGAACATTGATACCTGTCCTCAAATAATTAATCAGAGGGACGACGATGTATTCCCTCAAATAATGTAATCGGAGGGACAACGATGTCTTACCTCAAATAACGGTGACCCTCTTCCCCCAACCGGATAGCCTCAACGCTATCCCCTGAAGACACCTCAGCTTCCATGTGGCTTCCTATAGTAAGTACCCCCCAAACCAATAGTACCTACACCACATCTAATAGGGGACTCTATCCACATGAGTGGTAATAACCGCCTCATCATAGATTCTCTCTATATACACACAACTCAATGTTCTGGGTGAAAGGAAATCCCCCAAATAGTACCCAAGCCACAACATCTCTGACACATCATGCCCCTGCAACCATGTACCTCATGTCTGATGGCCTTACCATCCAAGTAACTCGGGTCATGCCCAACCTGAGAGTCACACTACCTCAAGTTGATGTCTATGACGCCCAATCCCATGGTCAGAACCTCCCAATGTGACCCAGGGCAAGTCCAACCTGTGATCAGCATCACTCAAGAATATCCAGCCACACCTAACACAACCCCAACGGTTCCAGTATATGCATTGACACGTATCACATATATAATCACAATGAAATAATTTAAACAAGAAATACACACTAAACGATTCAATTTCACTAGCCATGTGATTTCCCATACCAGCACTAAGATCATGAAGCCTCTAACAAGTGGTATCAAGGTTTAATAAACTAAACTCAACAGTTTAAAACCATACAATTCAATTATAACCATTTTGGAGTTCCCTGGCCAAAATTCCCCAATGAGAAACAACCCCTCGCCCGGCCTCGCTCAAGAAAAATGGAAAAGGAGATACCTAAAGGCATACCACATGTATTATAATTAGTTTGATATGAAAAAGTAGATAAAATAGTTTCTGGCTCAAAATACACAAAAACAAGCCAAAGTTCGCACCAACCAAAAGCCTGCAAAGACATGAAAAAAGGTATGCACCACCTACCTGAGACTCGTAGACTTACGCACGTCTGATATCGAGCTTCAATTAAAATATTTTCTTCATATATCTAAGTTTCCATCAAATACTAGAAATTCTACTAGGATGGAAACTGAGATGTGTGAGGTAAAGGATAAAGAATGGAATAAGGTGTGTGGGTTTAGCCTCGTTGTTGCGATCATGCAGCCACCAACAGATTAGAGAACGGACTCCAAATGGAGATTCTAGGGCAAGGGATGTTCTTCGAGTTTTCGGAGCATAATGGATCTGATGTTGGGAAAGAAGAAGAGGTTTTCTGAAATAAGATGTGATTCTCTTTCATTTAAGCGAATAAAAAGAAACATACATGGTGTGTTTAAAGGAATACCTGCCATGTAGTTTACCTGTTCATACTATGACTTAAGTGAAGGTAGCCACACAGCTTGGACACACCACACGGGTTGACACACGACTTGAACTCAGCCAATATGTAAAAAGGAGGATACACAGCATGTTGAGAAATACTACACGCCATGTAGTAGGAAATTTCTACACAGTCACCACATTGCATGTACTCGGTGGGAACACGGCTAATACACACCTAACCCATACACAGTATGTACTTCAGAAATATCCATAACTTCCCATATTTTCCATGTTTTCTTAGAACAAGTCAAAAAAAATCAAACAGGGTGAGGAATTTCACCAGTTCCAAAAACCTGGGTTCTTACATTGATACTCTATTAAAATATTATTATTTATATATCACATTATAACATAGTCGTTAAGTTGGTGGGTATGAATATACTAACTAAAAAATTAAAATTATTTGGTTTAAAAAATAAAAAATAAATTCAATGGTTATCTATTAAATGTAAATAAAAAATAATTTCGAAATGAAAAAAATGTTTTTTAAAGAATGATATTTTTTTAAAACGCGGTTTGGTCGCACTTTAAACACATAATTTAAAATTACTTTTTTCACTTTTTGAAAATTTATATGAAAAACTAAATTTAAATTTATAAAACTAATTTAAATAATTATTTTTGTGTGAATTGTTTATTATTTTCTAAAAATGTTAATTTATTTTTGAATAGTGAAAATACTTTTTCGTTGAAAACTGTCTTTTCATTTAAATTATCTAGAAAGTAAAATTGTATTGTAAATTTATTTTAAACTAAATTTAGTAATATTGTAGTAAAATTTAACAAAATTTATTTAATTATAATCAATTTGATTTTTATTTTTTATATAAAAACATTCTATACTTATGATAATTTTTTCATTGGAAAACCCATTTTCGCCACATTTTCGGTTTAATTTAAAATTTAATTATTCAACTTATGTGAATTGAATTTTGAAAAATATATTTCATATTTGGAATAAAAATAGTTTATATTATCTAATAAGTTTTACTTAATTCTTGACCATAATGAATATTAAAAACATTAAAAATAACAATTATCATGGTTCAGGTGAAAATGGCTTTATAGTGGCTTAAACTAAGAATATGAGGGTTATAAAAGACATAAAACTTGTCCAAAACCAAATAAATGGAAATATTTTGACCTTATCACTACTATGGTTCTATAATTTCCCATGTATGTGAATTATTACATGATAAAAACATGGGTATCACTTTATCTTTTCAAAAATCATATGTGTGTCCTCTCCCTTACTTAAAAAAGGCCACCCACACTCCTCCTCTATTCACAGAGAAAAAACCATTTATATCTTACAATAACTAACCAGATAACTTCCTTAATACCATCCCAACATACTATAATCCTTATTTTGATTACGAACCCCTCTTAAGAATGCTTTTAGTATAATCTTAATGAGGCTCTCTGAAGAAAAGGTAAAACTCTTAAATCTGCAGACTTGTTTTATTTATTCTTCCATGTCCTTCAATACCTATTAATCTATGATAATATAAAAACACCAATATATAATATATATTTATATTTTATTATGTTAATTTAATAACCCATATCATACTCTACTTCCAACAAATATGAAACAAAACCGTCAATTATGTGTACAGAGGATTGTCGCCCCACAAATTGATGTAATTCATTTTCCATAACAACATTTAAAGACACTATATAATTATGTATTTAATATATTTATATGATATTGATTATATTATAATAATTATTTTATTATTATGACAAATTTTACTTCTTACATTACAATCTTTTGGAAAATAAGAACGCCGCTCCTACATACATGTGGACTACCGCCACAACGAAGAAATGTGAAATATTTTCCATTTTATTTCTAAAAATATGGTAATAAGGATTTATTTGATTAATATAATTATACATAGGAAATAATTTTGATTCTTAAAATATTAATTATTATTTAACCTCCTTGCATTACAACCATCGATAAAAATGGAAAGAGCATTCATGCATACTTACAGCCTACCGTCTCCATGAACGGAGTAATCCATTTTCTATCTCAAAATTTTATTGATTAATATAAATATATATATATAATAAATATATATAATATTTATTAAAATTATAAAATTATTTATATTATGTAATTATGATCAAATTAAGAGGAAGAAAAATACCAAACTAAAACTTACATGAAAAATAGAGTAATTATAACCTGAAACAGTAATTTAAATAAAAAATTGTAAATAAATGGGTGAAAAAATAATATAATTAAATCATATATGGTATGATATATATGATTATTGTTATTTACTATATTTATAATAAACAAATATTTATTTATTATGATATTTTGACACATAAAAGGAAATTTCTACTTGAGGTAAGGGTTTCTCGTCTCACTTTTACTTCCATGAGACATACACCATATTCACCACTTATTATTTTATGAGGTTTATGTAATTACCATTTTGATATGTTATATTGTGAAACTATTTTTCTTCTTCGTATTTAAATTTTCATTTGATGTTATTTCTCTTTTGGGGCTTACGGTTCAAAAGTTACTGAAGTGGTAAGGCCATATTTCATTGTCTCATCATTAGTCAGGATTGTTTCTGTATAAGTGTCCCTTGGGGTAATTATTTGATATTTATTGCATAAAATAAATATATATTCATATAATATAGTTATTCAAAAACTATTTCAAGTAATAGTACCATTTTTCTAGTATTTGGTAATAAACATTATTGAGAAATTGTTTTTAAGAATATATGACTTTATTTCTCTCTTCCATTGTAAATCCTTTTTCATAATCCCCTTATTTTATGAAAATGTTTCCAAACATTTTTTTGAAATTTTAAAAATGATTTTTTGAAAAAAAAATTAACGATTTTTAATTTTTACAAAATATTTTGAATTGAATTTTCATGTCTTTTTCAAAACATTTCTTGTTTGGATTATATAGAAAATGTGAAAGACTATTTGTTTTAGCATGTATGGAATGAATGGAATTTCCCACCGTTATGAATACAAGATTTTATAAACTTATTTTATAATATTTCAGGATTATTTTCAAGTAAAAATATTTATAATATTTTTGTGAACATATTTTTTAAAATGGAAAACATTAAAATGGAAATTTTATTTTCATCAAAAATGTTTTTAGGGATATTTTCAAGGTATTTATATTCATCAAAAATGTCAAATATTTAATGTAATTATGATACACTTGTGATATTTGGTAATAATACCAGCCTTACTAATTCTATAGATGGTTTATGAATAGTTTGAAAAGGGAATTAACAATTTGATACCATTCAAATTACTTTAGATGGTTTATGATTAGGTTTATTAATTGGGGTAATTTTTAACGATGCATATGATAGTTTTTCAATAAAAATGTTTATATTGATTATGGTTCACCCCATTCATATTAAAAATTCATTGAATGTAGTAAGTGATGGGTGGATAACGATTATTGATAGATCATTGATGTATGGATAAGTCTCATGAGAGAAATCAGTTGGCAAAATTAGAAGGGTTTCTATAAATAGATTTAAATTATCTTGAGGAAGGTCTTAAATATTTCACATGTATGGACTTATTCATTCCCACTTTATGTTATTAGTTATTTATGGTCATATGATT
Source organism: Viscum album (assembly GCA_963277665.1). Lineage (NCBI taxonomy): Eukaryota > Viridiplantae > Streptophyta > Magnoliopsida > Santalales > Viscaceae > Viscum > Viscum album. The sequence goes on along the minus strand of OY728123.1, from coordinate 410,537,878 downwards.
ATTCTATTAGCTAAAATATATGTAGATAAGTTTCAATCCTATGTTATTATTTATAGGACTTCATTTGATCATTATTTTTTCTACCCTATTATGCCCATTTTATTGATTAAATGGAATGTGTTTCTGTTATTTAAATTTTTATAATGATAATGAGTATTTACTCATGATATCATCCATTATACTCTTACCCTTGTTATGTATATTATCTCACCCCTTTCTTAGGATTTATTTTCCCTAGGATATGAGGAAGTGTTTTGTGATTGATATATATGGGTTCTCTATGAAGAATAAAAGAGTTCACAAAGAAATAACTTTGTTTATTTTGTGTTTTCCAATTTATGTGAAATTCAAGTATATATCTAGTTTAACAATACTGTTAAACTATTCAGTCCTTCTGTATGTGATGCATTGTATCTAGACTAATGTATTAAAGTAACCACCAACTACGATCTATTGGGTTTGACTTCTTTAAATAACATAGGATTAAAAATACCTTCAAGTACTCTGAATAATATTTAAGGATAAGATAAAAATTTATGGAAATTAAGTGTGGTGATTCTTCTAACATAGAATTTTTACTAAGTTCTAAGAGCATGAACTCCCGCAGGTGATTTTTCTCACTACATACTTGTTCAATTTTATACTACGATTTGTCTAGGGAAAACCCTAGGGAATCCACCTTCTTTCCAAAATCATATAAATGATTCTTAAAATTAATAATTTTACTAATTTCTATAATTTCTTCTAGGGGCGGGTGGAAATTGTTTTGGTTTTATTTTAAGTAAAATCCAAACAAAACCGTAATATATGGTTTGGTTTTAATATATAAAAAACCAAAATATTTAATAGAATATTGATTTAGATAAAAAAAATTAAATAATTAATTTAGTGTTTAGTTTGATTTATATTGTGGACTAACCATTTTTATAATACCCAGTATACATGTTTATGGGGATCATCCATATCTCTTGATGTATTACCCCTAGGGATATAGGGTTTTTTCCCATCTCACCTTTATAGTTATGCTCCTACCTTTTAATATCATCTATACTTCAAGGGTATAAGTTGGTTTTCTCCCTACTTTCCTTTAGAGGCTAACCAGTTTCCCTTCCATCTTTAGAATCATTATTTATTTGGTGTCTTACTCAAGTTTAATCAGTATCATACGATGAATTTTATTCTCCTTTATTCCCATATTCCTAGTCTTGCACCTCTACACTTCCCTCTCTTCATAACCTTATTCCATTTTCCAATCCATGTGATTGTTGAGTTTGATTTGGTGTCAGCCCCCATAGTTTCTTATTCCCTATTCCTAGTTGATTTAGATTGTTTCCCTAAGAGGAACTTACTTTCCTGACCATCTCAGGTCTTAACTTTAGTGACGTCTCAGTGTGTTTTTTGTCGAGTCTCTAAAAATGAGTGGATTTTAATCAATTTTCACTCGTAGATGTCATGATCATTAAATTTTAACTCTAGAGTGATAAGGATTAATGATTTTTTATATCGGTGGGTATGTGGGTCTCATATCCTTTAAAATAGTTGAATATTGATTTTTATATTCAGGATGGTTTTAATTTCAACCCGAATTTATCAAATCTCATAATGTATCAGAATTTGTGTCATATAAATGGTAAAATATAAGGATCACATATATAAGTTCATTGTTCCAATTTTACAATGGGAAGCAGTGATTCAGTTTAGTAGATTCAGAGAATCATGTCTCTATTTTTCTATTATGCGGTATTATGGAGCTAGTAATCAAGACGATGTTACATTTTTGGGTTGAAGAATATTCCAATTTGAAGGATTTCATCATTTAAATAATTTTATTTATTTGTTTCATTGTGAATTTTTTCATTTATTTTTTTATATTTTATTGTTAAAATTCATTATGTTCTTTTATTTAGAGGGGAAAGGTTTTATTCAACTTTGGTATTTGGTTTTCATAGGTTTAGTGGAGTTCTATTTTTTATCCTTCTTTAAATATGTTAGTTATTATATAGTTCTTATTTTCACTTACATGCTGGATATACTGAATTTTAGGTGTTAGTTTCATTTTTCAGTTTCATTGAATAATTTTATTTGGATTATAGAATTAAATTAAATGGGGACCTCCCCCAACCAAAGGTGTTGTGTTGTCTTTATTTGATACCAGTTTATTTTAGAGTAGCGTTTCTTGAACATCATTGATAGATATTTAAAGGGAATAAAAATGGTAAATTTACATAATAATGGAAACCTATATTAAATTTTTATTTCGTGGTGTTTTGATTTAGTTTACATTACTTATTCTTATTTGGGTCAATACGGCTGTTTGGTCCATAACTTTTGGTCTGTAATGGTCCCCACTAAACCATATATTAGATATTTTATAATTGAAAAAAGTTATTAGAGATATTCATGATATTTTATAGTTGATAAATAATATTTTAATATAATTTACATATATTATAGGTAATTAGGTGTACAATTAGAGAAAAATGAACACAGCCACACCTCACCAACAGGCCAATCTACAGGTCATATCTCTAGGTTCTTGGCACAGTGAAATTGATTGATGGGTGTGTACCCAACTTTTCATAGTTTCATAATCGATGACTAATTTGGGATCAATACGAAAATGAATACCAATATCCACGAAATGGAATCAAATATAAAATAAAAGGGAGAGAACCTGAAACCGATAACATAGGATCAACTTATTTTGTTAATAATTAATCTGATTAAATTATAGAGTTACCTTCATGGTGATTCTTTCTTCATTGATTTTTATGAGCACATGTATGAGGTGTGGCTTCATTGTAATATAGAATCCAAGGATATGAATCCTCTATCTGTGATTCACATGTGTCCCACGTATCTCTAAATGTCACTGAAGGAGTCACTAACAGCTAGCGCGGAAGATCCTTGTGCTTGTAATGTCCTCCATCGATCGCCTTGAAAATGAATTCAAATGTGTTCTCCTTAATCCGATGGAGGAGGATCTATATCATTCTTAAAAGATTTCTTTGAGAGGTGATAGTTCTCTAGTATCAAGATCTATTCTCCAAGGACATTTTACACACAACGATTGGTTAGCTGGTCGAATGACCCCTTGTCTAATATAGACAGTAATAACATAATGGGGAATTTAATTCACCAGGTAATAATATATATTTATCACAGGTTTCGTTACTTAATTTATTATTCCATGTGAAACCCCATGTCAAATTATAATAGAAATGCTATTATTTCCATGAAATGTACTTTACTTTCACATTATATTTAAATATTATTTAACCAAAAAAATTTAATATTATTTCTCACCGGGCTCATAACATGGTTTTTTAATCCTATTCAATATTTACTGGGCATTAAATAATGGCTCTTTATTTATTAAATAAATATAATGGCATTATTATATGATAAATAAATATATCATCCACAATATATTCACTCAAATAACTAGAGATGAAATAAATGTGATCGGTCATACATGAATAATTATTAAACCACAACCGGGAATAATATTTATTCAACTTGTTAAATAAATAAATTATTTAACCGAGATATTGGCTATAGTTAGCGTGTAACGCTCTAGTCCCCTATCTCATTGGAATTAGGGGGATTTCCTAAATTCTAATATTACTATTTAGAAATGGTTCAAGGCACCCAAGATAATGAAGTTGATGTTCAACAACATGTCACCTCATTTGAATGCTTACCGTCTAATATAAACTCTTTGTACCGATATCTCCAATCAAGCAGATTGCATGAAAGTGCCATCAACCCATGTGCTTGATTTATCATTATTTGACATCCTAGAATTGAAGTTACCTAGAGAACACCATGACCATAAATTTAGTTAGAATATATCATTTCTATCCAAGGGCCGGAGATATCTACTTCCGTAGAGTTAAAAATCCTATCTCACAAAATTCATTAATGCAGTATTACTCATGACACACCAAACATATTCTACCTCACCAAAAACATTTTTCATCGTTGTTTTCATCAATACATCTAAATGAGAGAGTCATAATACCCATTAATAATAATCATAACATCTAAAGACCAATACACATGTCTAAATATAGGAACATCCAATGACACTAATGAATGTAGATTTCCTACTGGTGGCGCTTGTTCTCATAATATCCTCCTGGATATTACCAACAGTGCACACCATGAGAAGGTGCATCAAAGTTTCATGAGTCCCTACCCCTGATAGACTATATCATTTTTGTCCCTTTAAATTATATCATCTGTCCATATAATATATATTCCAGAATAGTGTCATGGCACTTCCGAGTTCTCATTATAGTAGGGATCTGCTATGGCCTTTTAATGTGACAGTTATTCTTAAGACATTATCACAAACTATGTCACATAAAAGAACAATCAGGAGGTGATAAGTAGTTTATTGGTATTCATCCAAGCAATATAGGTTTATCATAAAGTAAAAAAGAATTTGTTTTCTAGGGAACAAAATCCAATAGACTCCCACTTGCATAATATCTAATTACTAACAACCTTCAGTCCTCTATCTCTCACATGATATTCATGCTTCTACTGAGATATGACTTTAGTCCATGGGTGAAACACATTCTATTCTATAGACACTATAATCCCTGTAACTTCACCGCTTTGATATGAATCCTTCAATAGGTGATACTTTCAGAGTATGTTCTTTGTCTGTTGATATGACCTTAGAACTTTAGTAAGAACTGCCACTATAATATTATCACAATACAATGTAATGGGATCTTTGCTGCTAGGAACCACATCAATCTCCTGGAAAATGATCTGAATATATATGACTTTCTAGTCTGAATTATAAGAAGCTATATATTTGTATTCCACTATAGAATCAATGAAAACTGGTTGCTTTAAACTCTTCTAGATCACAGCTCCTCTATTGAGATAGAAAACATATCTTTATTGTGACATCAAATCATTATGATCTATCTAAAAAGAAGCATTATCATATCCTCTAATGACAATATACTCATCTCCTCCAAACACTAGGAACATATCCTTGTTTCTTCTCGGTACATAAGGATATACTTGACGGTAGTCTAATGTTTTTTCTCTTGGATATGCTTGATATCTTCCTACAATGCTCAGTGTATAGACAACATTAATTCTGGTACATAACTTGGCGTGCATGATAGATCCTATCACTAAAGAGTATGTAATCTTACTCATCCTATCTTTCTCATGATGTGTCTTGGAAAAAAATTTCTTGGAAATATTTATACCATGTGACATCAGAACCAATCCCCTCTTATATTATTCCATACTCAATCTCTTTAGTATCTGGTCAATGTATATACTTTTACTTAGTCCAAGTATCCTATGGGATCTATCGTGAATGATCTTGATCCCTAGAATGCAGGTCACTTCACCTAAGTCCTTCATAGAAAAGCACTTGTTCAACCAGTCCTTGACTGACTGCAGGACTAGTATGTCATTTCCAATAAGAAATATGTCATCAATATATAATACTAGGATAATGACTGCATTCTTGTTAAACCACTTTTAAAAAAATTTCTCACATTCTTTGTTAATGAGACCAAATTCTCTTATGGATTTATCTAATTGAATGTTCCATGACTAGGATTGTTGATTTAATCTATAAATGGATCTCTTTAACTTGAATAAACTTCTAGCATCACTTGGTATCACTATTCTTTTTTTTGTATCATATAGACATCTTCCAAAAGACTCTTATTAAGGAATGTAGTTGTGAAATCCATTTTCCAAATCTCATAGTCATTGAAAGTTGTTATGGAAATTATTATTCTTATGGATTTAAACATGGAAACTGGTTAGAGGATTTAATCATAGTGAATTCCATGATGTTGTTTAAAATCATTAGCCACTGGCCCTTATTTGAAGGTACTAGCTTGACCTTCCATGTCCATTTTCATCTGGAATATTCATATACACCCAATATGCATTACATCAACTAGCACATCGACCAGAAGCCATACTTTATTATGATACAGGGAATCCATCTCAAAATTCCTAGCTTCTAGCCATCTTAAAGATTCTGAGCTCTCTAATGAATCATTGTATGAGATAGGTTCATCATTTTCCATAAATAATAAGTCATCTTCCTTGGTTATAAGAAAACCATATCTCTCTGGTTCCCTTACCACTCTTGTGCTCCTACATAGTACTTGTATTTTAGGAACAACCTCTTCCATGGGGACCTATGGAACTTTTTCATGTACAAACTCTTGTGTATCTTGATCATCAAAATCATAAAAGTCAATATTCCTCCCATTATCCTTTTTGAGGATGTGCTCCCTCTCAAGAAAAACAACTCGTTTGGAAATAGACACTTTCTTGTCTGAGCGTTTGCATTGGTAGTATCCCTTTGTTTCCTTGGGATACCCTATAAAGATACACTTCATGCCCTGAGACCCTTGTTTTTTTCGGATAAATCTATAATAAACTCCTCACATCTTCATACATGTTTATGAAAAAGTGGGTTTTTTTCACTCCATACCGCAAAGAGAATCCCATTTTCCACTATAGTTGGTACTTTTTTTAATGTGTATGCCGAAGATTGCAATGTATATCCCCAAAAGGAAAAAGGAAGATTTGAATGACTCATCATTGACCAAAACATGTCCAATAAGGAATACTTCCTCCTTTCACTAAATCCATTCCTATGTGGTGTATATGGTGGAGTGAGTTGATATAGAATCATAGTCTCCTGTAAAAGGTTGATGAACTATTGATTAAGATATTATATACCTTGGTCCAATCAGAGATTCTTTATTTTCTTATGTACCTGATTCTCTTCTTCAATCTTGAACTCCATTTATTTCTCAAAGGACTTGGACTTATACCTCATTAAGTAGACATACCACATCTACTCTTGTCATCAGTAAAAGTATTGAATTAAGAATATCCCCCTCCAGTTTCTACTATAAATGGTCTACACATATCAATGTGTGTCAATCTTAGAATCTCTCTGGACCTTTCACCCTATCCACCAAATGGAGGTTTGGTAATTTTCCCTTGTAAACAATCATGACATTTTTCAAGTGTTTTTATCTTAGAATAGTCAAAATAATCGTCTTTAGAAACGTTTGTCAAACACTTCTCGTTTACATGACTGAGACGGTAATTCCAAAACTAGGTGTTGTATGAGTCATGTGAACTTAGTTAATTATCAATTTCCAACACTAGGTTCTTTTAATTTAATACATATAGATAGTTATTAAAATGCACCATACCATAACATATTTTGACCTTACCAAAGTAACAACATTTCTTTCTGAACCTGAAAATAAATGCATTTGTATCTAAACTCAATACAAAAATTATGTTCTTTGTAACACTAGGTACATAATAAGATCCATGTAAAATGAAAATCATTCCCATCGACAATGTGAGGCGGTAGTCACCAATGGAAAGTTCAGAAAACCTCACACCGTTGGCATGTCACTGATCCACCTCTCCTCTGAAAATTTTATAAAATATACTTGGTTCCTATATTTGAATACAGATGTGAGAAGAAAAATCTATATCTAATACCCAATGTGTATAAATGGAAATATTTTACTCTATAACGAATACACATTTGGATTCCCCTTTTCTCTGGGTTTAGTTCCTCTTTCAGTGGCCAGACTTGTCACATGCAAAGCATACTACCTACTTTTACTTTCCCTGCCTACGGATCTTCTTTTTCATGGTCGGATGGTGCTCGGAAGCTTTAGACTATTTATAAATCTTAGGTCCCTTTTCCATGTCCTTCTTCTTCCTATTCACCATAAGGACTGTGGGTTTTTCATGCCTTATATCTTTATCAATTTGTTGAATTATGGTTAGAAGCACTGATAGACTCTTCTTGTTATTTCTCATATTATATTTCACAATAAAACTAGAGCACGTCCTGGGAAGTGATAATATTATACGATATGTATGCAACTCATCTGGGAATTTGATCCCTAATATGTACAAACACTCAATCTAGACAATAATATTTACTACATGTGGTCCAACAGGTGTAGACCCTTCAAGCATAGTAGTGAACAAAGCGTTGGAGATCTCATAACTCACATGTCTCGCCTTCTATTGATTGAGATCCCAAATGTGAGACATCATGCTATAAGAATCCATTTCCTCATGTTGCTTCAATATCCTATTGGTCATGGATGATATCATGAGGCACTAAACATATGTAGCGTCATTTATAAGTTTCACATACATAGATAATTCCTCATCACTTGACTCATTTCTAGGCACAACTAGTAAGGGCTCTTCTAGTACATAATGTTTCCACTCATGGAGAAGGATAACCCAAAAGATCCTTTTCCACTCCAAGAAATTAGTGTCGGTGAGAAAGATTTTCTTCTCAAGTATGGATCATAATGATATGTTTGGTGTCATTTTGATTTTTGTTTCTAAAAATTAATATGAATTGATTTTTATTACTTTATCTTGATAAATATAGACAAATAAATTAATTAATATTTATTAGTCTCCCCCTATTTTTTCAAAACCCAATAGTCCTAACATTGGCTTTGGAGTATCCTGTTTCTTGGACATTCTAGACGCAAGGATCCATATTTCTCTTCACGTTACCCCAACAAGGGTTGGTCAAGAAACATAAAAGGTTTTAGGTAGGAATTCCAATTTCCAACTGCATTAACTCATAGCTCCTTGATCAATAGAGTAGACTCCCCAATCCTAAAATCCTTAATTTTGGATTTCTTCATCTTTTTAATATTAGTTACACCATGTCCTGATAGAGTAGTCAACCATTTATGTAAACTAAGGTAAGTCAACACAAAATATCAAATTTAAAATTCCCCAATAATTGAAATCACCCCAAGTAGGGTTGGTCAATAACTTTAAAATATGGTTCAATTCTAACTGAAGTAATGGAAGGTTATACCGACTTAATATTTAATTGAGGAATTTTATCCTTTATGCATAAATTTCTACTTTTTAACTTTTCACATGCTTGTAAATGTTAAGTGGGATATAATTAAGTGATTAAAAATGTGTATGTAATATTTATGCATAAGACATTTTTTTATTTTAGTTCCACCTTGTAAGCTTTTTAGTTCATTAATTATGTGATCGGGTGACACGTCCATAATGAATATCCATAAAACTGATAGAAATAAAATAAAGGGTATGATCATGAGCTTTACTATTGGTTAGTTTATATAGTAGTTGACAAACTTACCCTCAACTAGGGAAGAGACACCATGAACCGTTTCAGGTTTGTGTTTACAACTATCTTCCTATCTACCTTGGCATCTCCTTGGATTGGTTTTTCCTCGGATCCTAATTTGAACCACCTCTACTATCTTGGGAGCTCTATAAAATACATATAATTTTAACTCACACATAGGTGAGGGGTAAAAGGGTTTATATCAAAGAAACAATGGGCATGTAGGACCTATATATTAAGGAGGAGAAGGCATGCAGGAAAAAAATTTTAATTTAATTAATAAATTAAAAGGGAACCAAGCACATAGAAAGGTCTTGTCTAGATCATGATCATCAACATACATGCAACGAATTACATATTTAATAAAAATATCATTTGATTCCTTAATAATTTTTATTAAGATAAATTATGCTCAAATCGATTAATCATTATCTTTAATTAATCCATCCTTTTATCTTAATCCTTTTCTAAATTTCATTGAGATTCTCATTCATAACCTTGTACATAACTTGTAACTTGGAAGTAACTCATTGAATACCCATCCAAAACTACAAAGCATGTATTTATACTTGTGAACACTTTATTCTTTGTGACATGTAGCATTCACACAGAATTATAAGTGTAATACAACTTATACATGATGTCCAGATCTTTCAACATTACGTAGATGTTAATTAAACATTTTTATATATATATATATATATATTAAGAACCAATAACCTGTTGTGTCCCATATTTATTCCCAGATGAAGGTACATGTCTCAAGGGTTACATAATATAATAATAAATTTTTAAATACGTGTAATCTATAAACAACACGTGGTGTGTAGATCTGACTACACGACATGTACCCTCCTTACTGTCCATCTGAAGTACATGCATAGGGAAATGGAATGTGACATGTACTTCGGAAATATTCGGAGTACACGGAATGTCTAGTGGGCCACATGTTGTGTAGACTCTCTGTTATATGTTCACCATCTAGACAAGATGTGTATTGGATACATGATTTGACCCTAACCTGAAGGGATTAAAAGTCGTGTCTAGTGGGCTACATGACATTTAGTCTGGCTAACTGTGTTTTAATCTATCCTAGTCAACACGCGGTGTAAGAATTAACTACATTTCATGTCATTAATGCACACAGCTTTAGTGATTTCCAAATTACTCCTGATGTATTGACCACAAATACATGGTGTATAGATCTGACAACACAATGTGTATTCTTGTGTTATCTGGACAGAACCGTCGGCACCTCCTTATGAGATCCATAATTTAATTTTAATCAAAAAATTATTCTTTTTTTAGATATGAGAAAAACGATAAGGGGGTAACAGATCTATAAATTCATATTATAATAATGATAAAAAATGAATTGAAAAACTAAATTATTAAATCATAAATCACTAATTAATTATTTAAATAATTATAAATGAAAATATGACGCCCCTGCAACCACTTTTAGGTTTCGGGAACAGTGGAAGCATTGGATAGGCATGCACCAGAATTTTCAAATTGTTATAATCGATGATTAACCCGGGTTCAATATGATGATGAATGAAAGTATCCACACAATTGAATCAAATATAAAAGAAAAAGGACAGAACACAGAACCGAGAAAAGAGGATATGCATATTTTTTTTATAATTAATTTAATTAAATTAAAGAATTATTTCCAAGGTGATTTTTTCTTCATTAATGTGTCCGACTATGTTTCTAAGGTGTGGCATAATTGTAATACAGAAACCAAGGATATGAATCCTCTAGATTTGATCCACATGTGCTGCACGTATCTCTAGACGTCATCGAAGGAGTCTCCGGGTGCTAGCGCGAACGATCATTTCGATTGCGATGTATGCCATTGATCACCTTGAGAATTGCTTTCAGATCATTCTCCATCACCCGTTATAGGAGGATCTCTCTAGTTCTTAAGAGAGTTCTTAGAGAGGGAAGAGTTCTCTTAGCTCAGGAGATTTTCTCCAAGTATTTTTCACACACAACAATTGGTTTTCTAGTCAAATAACCCCTATCTAAAATAGAAAATAATAACATAACGGGGAATTTAATTCACAGGTTAATAATAAATTATTAGCAAAGGTGTCGTTGCTTAATTTATTATTCCAAGTGAAACCCGCTGTCAAATAATAATAGCAATTATATTATTTCCATAACATGGGATTAAATTGGATGTTATATTTAAATATTATTTAACCAAACAATATTTAATATTATTTCTCACTGGACCCATAACAAGGTCCTCCAGTCCCCCTTAATATTTATCAGTCCTTGAACAATGACTATTTATTTATTAAATAAATATAAATTCATTATTCACTGATAAATAAATATTATGTCCATAATATATTCTCTTGAATAACTTGTGATTAAATAAATACAATCAATCATAAGTGAATAATTATTAAACCACAACTGGGAATAATATTTATTCAACTTGTTAAATAAAAAAATTATTTAACTAAGATATTGGATACACTTAGTGTTTGACCCTCTAGGCCTCTTTCTAATTGGTGTTAGGCGAGCTTTCAAAAATTACATGATTACTAACTAGAAATAGGTCAAGGAACCCAAGATAAAGAATTTGATGTTGCAACGACATGTCACCTCATATGAATACTTAACATGTAATATAATCTCTTTGTCTCGATATCTCTAATCAAGTGAGTTGCATGCTAGTTCCATCAATCCATGTGCTCGATTTATCATTCTTTGACATCCCAGAATTGAACTTTCCTAGAGAACAAAATGTCCATAGATTTAGTTAAGCTATTTCATTTATATAAAAGGGTCTGAGATATCTACATCCATAAAAGTGACAAACCCTTTCTCCCATTATTCAATAATGTTTCATTACTCATGATGTACTCAACATATCTTACATCTCCATGAATATTTTTCATCACGGTTTTCATCAATGCATATAAGTTCACTAGTCATAATATCCATTAATAATAATCTTAAAGTCTGAGGATCAATAGACATGTCCACAGATAGGAACATTCAATGAAACTTATGAATGTGGACTTCCTACTGGAGGATCTTGTTGTCATAATATCCTCCTCCTTATTACCAAGGGCGCACAGCATGAGAAGGTGCATTGAAGTTTCATGAGTAACCACCCCTGATATCCTGTATCATTTGTGTCCCATCAAATTATATTATCCGGCCATAGAAAATATATTCAAAAATAGTGTCATGGAACTTTTGGGTTCTCTACATAGCAGGGATCTCCTATGACCTTTTAATGTGATAGCTATTCTTTGGACATTATCACATACTATGTCATAAAAAATAAAAACCATGACGTGATAATTACTTTATTAATATTCATCCAATGAATAAAGTTTTACCATAAAGTACAAATAAGTTGCTTTCTAGGGAACAAAATCCAATAATATCCCCCCAAGGGACAGCCCACCCATCAAGTACTTTATTTATTAACACCCAAAAAGTCTCATACATATAGACCATAGGTCCTAGACCACTATGTCCCAAATTCTCCAAACTTATACTCATATGAAACATAAGGAGATTTATGCCACCTCCAAAAACTTGACACCAAGCAGCGGGGAAATCACAATCGGTGAGAATTATCCTATATTTCAAAGATGAATACACTCATCCAAAACAAGCATCTTTTCCAACACTAACAAACCACACCCACCACCATCTAACAATTTCTGATCAATGAGCTAATGTTTTTCCCCAGACACTATAATGAACTCATCATCCTTTGAATTTACATCCATTCCACCCTTGAATTATTTGGATCCACCACTAATGGCCTCTCCTGTCATGTCATTTCACCTCTTATTGAACGATGTCATCATCATCCAACCATCACCACATTAAATCCAAAAACTGCCCACCTTCTAATTTTTCTACTAGGATTGGTGCTGCCAATACCATCATTAGCCATCATCTCGCCCCTCACTGCAACCATAGAGTCCCCCAATCACTGAATTCGGCTGAAATTTGCATAAACATCAATGCCAACCCATTGATGAGTACCCAATCACCGACCACTACTACACTAGATGAACACAACTGCCACAGACCATTAGGGATGTAAACATAATCAGTTCCTCCCATTCAATAGGTAGTGTTCCACCATAGTAAACCATCCATCCAAATTGCTGGCCCCATTCAATTTCACCTATACAAAATGTTGGAAAAAAATCTTATCTATTAGGGATTGAACTCTTAGTAGACCAAAACACATACAGAACCACAGGTCACCTATACCACTAACGAGTAACCCAAGTTCTCAATAAAAACGATACATAATCATAAACATAGTGAAAAAATATTACCCTTGATCTACTATCAATTTAATAAAATCAATAATACTGACAAAAAATAAAATTTGAAATAGGGTTTAAATCAAGGAATCAATACAAGGGGTTTTATAAAATACAAATAGAAAATTAATATTTTCTGAAATATGTGTAGTTTAGATTAAGAGGTATATTTTAATATGTCACCTAAACTAAGAAGCAAACCATGTGGGTTTATTCATTCCACACCACAAATAAAACTACAAGAAAAATCACTATTTTGGTTTAGATTGGTTTTTGGTTTGGCTCAATTTGAATGCATTTTTCAAACACCTATTTCTTCTACATTATACACATATTTCATAATAAGGTTTTTTATATTTCTACACATCAATTTGAACACTATTTTATGACAGTCACATTTAATAATTTGATATTATTCATATATCATTATTTATTTTGTACCAGTGTTATATATGAAATAACATATTTGAAAATATTAATTTAAGGATAAGTATATCTATAATAAATTCATGGGTTTCCAAAACACAAGCATGACACACTAGGCCAAATAAATCAACTCTATATAAGATCATATATCTCAATCTATAGCTCTCACAACTCAAAAGGAATCATCTGATATGAATATATTAATATCATAGACACACCCAACTAAAACTATATCCTAAGCTGAATATAATGTATAAGGCTAAATATCATAATCAATTTATGAAATATATAAGGTCACTCTTCCACAACCTTATGAAAAACCACTAATAAA